>CM071933.1:3713891-4385222 GCA_016081115.2 Rehmannia glutinosa | reverse complement strand
AAGGTCTTAAGAGATTAGGGCTAGTTTACGAAGAACATCCTTTGAGGCTTTTCACATCTACGGAGTCTGAGAGCTTGAAGGCTTGGAAGGAGGATCCGTCATGACAAGAAGGGTTTTATTTCTTAGATTAAATCTCTTGTATGTGCTTAAATGGTGTCACTGATGTTTATTCAAGTTTGTCATGAATTTGTTATCAATGTTTGGCTAATCTTCGGATCATAGGTCATAATCAAAGTTGTGGATTAATGTTAAATCTTGATTAATTATTTTCTTAATTAATTCATGTGTTCAATTTTATGAATTAGTGCTTGTTGTTAATTGCTTTTTATCGATCATTAATTAACTTGTCATATTTGTTAGTGCGAGATTCGAGAGATGAGTTTAACAAAGACGGAAATTGAATTCGGACATAAATGGGTGTAACTAGTGGAGACCTACAATTTGTTTGTGAAGTCATTCAATTCATAGATCTTTTAGGAGTTAATAATAGTTGTAACGTGCTAGGAGATCTACGGTTGTTATTAATATACTTTTATTCACGCGGAAGGGAATAGGTAACTTACCCGTAGAATTGCATGAATTGGTTATGGAAACATTACTTGGATTTAATATTAATAAAACATGTTGAGATTATGTGCCTAAGGTTGCTTTCTAGTTCTTTGAAAATACTTGTGGGGTTCGAAAATTTATTTCTTTTTATTTATATTTTTCGATTTTTATAAAACTTGTGATATTCGGTTGCTTCAATAAAATTGGAATGTGATGTTATTATAACAAATGTTTAGTAGTCGATCACACGAGGAATACGACCTTGTTTGATAAATGGTTTTATCATGATTTTGATAATTTTGTTTTTATGCAAAACAATGTTTTTTAAAGGTTGTCCAAATACTCTAAATGATTTAAAATGGTTTTAATATTTTTAGGGTATTTCTTCAAGTTATTTTCGACAATATTGGACAACACATTCAATGATTTTGTGTCGATGGGTTTGTACATTGAAGCTGTGTTTCTAAATTTTGTCCTAATACTCAGATTGGTCTAAAATGTTTTACTATTTTTTGAGTATTTATTGGAGTTTATATCGGACAACACTTTTGATGATTTTGTGTTAATGTATTTATTTCATAAAACTATATTTCTAATGTTGTCCTAAATACTCCCCGATCGGTTTAAAATGTTTTTTACGAATTTTTGGAGTATTTCTTGAAGTTTATTTTCGACAAAAATCGGACAACATTTCATTTAGGATGTCGGCCCGGTCGACCAAAGAAAGGCGACAATCTGGGAATGCATCTCGAAACAGAACTCCCAGAACTCCTAAAGCGGTCGGAGTGTGGCCAAGTCGCACCCAGGTCGACCAGTTGACCCAGACTAGGCCAAGTTTATTGAAAATTTGATGTGTTCATTTCAAACTTCTATCAAAGTGCGCGATAGGTCGTTCTCAAGTTTGTGAAATTCTAACCGTTGTCAATGAGACAACTTTTTCTTAATTTGTGGAATTGATTTCTATGACTATAATCTTGATTTTAATTGCAATTTTTTTTATAGATATCAGATTCCAAGAGGAGCCTATCAAGTATCAATCATCTCCTATAAATAGAGGAAGATTTGAAGCACAACAAGAAGAGATAACAACACAACACAACAAGATATTCTCAAGCAAACACTTGGTATTCTATTGTCATTAGTCTTGTTATAATTTGCCTAGCTTATCACTTTCACATTCTTGAGGTCTAGGCTATTCTTGATTACACTTGCACTCAATTGTATAATTCATTATCGAGTTGTAATCTTGAATTTTGGGTTATCATTCAACACAAGATATCCTTATGAGTGTTCTTGTGGTAAGAACACACTTGGGTGATCTAGGTGTTAGGTGTAAGAAAATTATGGTAATCTTCTTGTTGAGGTGTTGAAGAATTTGGTATTCTTCAAGGTTGAAGATTGTGGTAATCCTCCTGAGTGCCGTTGAAGATTGTGATAATCTTCAAGAGAGATTGTGGTAATCTCAAAGGTGGTATTGAAGAAGAGTGTGGTGCTCTTGAGGTGTTGTTGTAAGTTGGTGTTGTATTAATTTTGGTAATTAATAAATTTTCTTTTTCTTTTTGAAATCCATCCCGGATATACTGGGGTGGTAGAGGATTAGGCCCTAGGTAGGTTGAACCTCTTTAAATTGTCGCGTGTTGTTTACATTTCGCACCTTCATTATTGTCTTAGAGCATTCGGTTCGAAAAAGAGGGTTTAATCAAAAAGATGGAGATAATCTATTCACCCCCCCTCTAGATTATTGTAGCCGCTTGGACTTACAAGTGGTATCAGAGCCAAACTCTTTGGCAAGCTCGTTTCTCATCGCGAGTGAAGAGGAACGATCGTCGGCTACAAATGAAGCTCATCTTTCTAAGGACCTCCATCACCAAGCTACTACTTTATTTGATTCCAAAATTATACATTTTGGAAAGAAAGAATGGAATGTTATTTACAAGGTTGCGGGTTCGATATTTGGAACATCGTCATCAATGGAGAATCCATTCCAATGAAAGACACACCATACTCTCAAAAAGCTCTCAAGGAGCTCGATGATGAAGAAAAGAAAATCATCTCCTTAAATGGTAAAGCTCTCAATATTTTGTATTGTTCACTTACTAATTTGGAATATGAACATATTGTAGGAATTCGATCGGCACATGTAGTGTGGCAAAAATTAAGCCATCTATGGAGTATATGCAAATGAAAGAGTCAAACAAAAGCATCTACTTCTCGAAGGGATACAAGTTCAAATCTAAGGAACAAGCCTTTTACAACTTCCAACTATGAAGTAGTCGAACAATGTTTTATGGGCATCGAAGAAGAAAACGAGGTATGTCTTAAACCTCTACTTCCTATGATATTGTTATTCAAAATGATTATAGTGATTTGCAAAATGATTTTGATGATCTTCAAAATGAATTCAAAATTTACTTGTTAAGTACAAAAATTTGAAAAAGGAATTCAATGTTTTGAAAAAATGAAAAGGATAGTTTATTTACTTCCTATGAATCTCTATCATGTGCTCACACCACCATACTCGACAAAGTTAGAAACCTTGAAAAACAAAATAGTCTTTCTTGTTGAGGATATGAATTGCTTGAAAAATGATTTATCAAAATCCAACTTGAGTACCAATAAATTACCCAATATTGTGAATGTTAATGGTTGTGATAATTTGAATAGTGAACTTGATCATGAGCCTAATATTGTCAAGCATATGAAAAAGAATCGAGTTCCTATGCATGTTAGTAATATTACGTGTTTTTATTGCGGTAAAAAAGGTCATATGGTAAATACTTGTCGGACTAGAAATAGCTCTAATTATTATTGGAGACCTAAAAGTCTCAAGACTAATCCCAAAGGACCCAAGCACTTGAGGGTACCACAAAACAATGTTATATTAGGTACCCGGCGAAATAATAATCGAAGAAAATTCATATCGCCAAGAAGACATCAAATGACCATTTCATTTGATCAAAGGAAAAACATTTTCAACAAAGTCATTTTTCCAAGAAGAGGAAATAATCAAAAATAGGACAAACAAAATCCTTGGAAATGGCAAAGACATCATCAACAAGATGATTTTCCAAGAAAAATACACTCTCAAAAATGGGAAGGACACAATGCTTGGAGATGGAGCAATTGGAGAGATTATTATCAACAAGAAAATTTTCAAAAGGGAAGATACCATCAACAATGGAAACGACACAACCCATGGAAATGGCAAAATTGGTAAACCGTATCTCCCAATTTAAATATGCATTTTATTTTCTTGCATGTTTTTATTTGTGTCTAAATTGTAAAATGATTTTTCAAAAAGGTTTAAAATTTTATTTTTTAAAAAAAAAATAGGTCTTCAATATATTTGTGAGTTTCAAAATTATTTTTTTTTTAAAAAAAAGAAGACCTTGCATGATGTTTTTAAAACTCTTGTGCATTTACTTAGACTTATGTGGTTTATTATCTCCTATGTGTTATATAGCTCAAGCATGCTTAAGATATCTCTTATTGCTTAGCCTACACATGTATTATTATGTTTGTGCCAAATTTGGTTTAAGAATTGTGTAGAATTTACATATCTATTTCAATGGCTATCTACTCGTAATATATCAAGAGAAATATGAACTATCGAGGCACGCTCATTATTGTTATTCATATCATAGACTCGATACATGTTGTGCCATATGTCTATGTGCTTATTAAGAGGATGTTTTGATTTTTGAAAAGGCATTATTTGACATAGCTTGCTTTATCCAAGTTTTGTAAAGGGTTATATTTTATTTTGATAAAACAATTGATTCACTAAGTTATGCATTTTATTGCACATATAAATGCCATTATTCTTGGATGCTTATGTCAAAGCTCTTGTTCATATGATTCTTGTAAATGAGGTCTCAACTATGTGCTCTCATATTTTCACATTTCAAAAGAGACCTCATATAGCTTTCTATAAGCTTATTTGAACTTGCATGTTGTATTATACTCTTGATGATTATCTTTAACCATAGTATATGTTACTTGCTCTAGTGTCTCTATCATTCGATATTACTATGCTCGTGTGCAAAATATCTTGTTAAGATTTTGCAGAAATTTTTGATATTTCGGAACAAGTTTGATGAACAAGGCAAGGTTAGTAGCCTAAGGGTATTGTCAAGAAGAAGGTAATGATTTTGATGTAACATTTGCACCCATAGCACATTTAGAAGTTATTGTACTTTACTTGCCCATTCTTGTTTTGAGAAAATTTCAAGCTTTACCAAATGGATGTTAAATCCAATTTTCTAAATGGTTTTATTCAAATAGAAGTCTATCGGAGATTAAAATTTTTAGGCCAAATGATTTGTATAAAAGGCCTTGTACGGTTTGTTACTAGTACCTGTATATGGTTTGATAGACTTAGCCATTTTTGCAAAATAATTTTACAAAAGGTAAAGTTGATACTATACTTCTTGTTTTGAAAAAGGGCAAGGTTGTTTACTTGTACAAATTTATGTTGATAATATTTGGTGCTACTAATGAATATTTGTGCAAGATATTTTTCCAAGTCAATGCAAGGTGAACCTAAGATGATTATGATGAGGGGAGCTCAAATTTGATCATTGGAATTCAAGTTCAACAATGCAAGAAGGTGGTTATATTCCACACTCAAAGTATACAAGAAGAAGTAAGGCGTTGAATAAGAAAGAATCATCTCAACCTCTATGACTACCATGTAAAGATTGACAAAGGTTGAGGAAGGCATATCGGTTGACAAACAAATTCAAGGTATGTTCATTCACTTTTATTACTCCCATAGACTTGACATTCTATATGCCTTACGTCTATATGCTCGACTTCAAAAATTATCCCACTGAATCTCATTAAAGTGCCGCTAAAGGAAATTTTCAAATATTTGAAAGGCACTTCTTCTTATAGCTTGTTTATCCAAAGTTTTAAAACGTTTATATTTTTCGGGATAACAAGTCGGTGATAATATTTTTAAAAATATGGTTCATTATAATCGAACTAAACATATTGAGATTCGATATTTTTTTGGGATTGCATGTTTTAACAAAAACTTGAGATGTGTTTAATTCCGTCTCAAGGATAACTCGCGGACTTTTTAATCGTACACCGTCGAGTATTTTAATCTATTTCGAGTGTGATTATGACATAATGTATATTGAATGATGTCTACGTTTGCATTTTGCACGTTTTTAAAACTTAGGGGCGAAAAATCAAATTTTTGGATCAAAATTCGGATTTTCAAAACAGTGAACCGGTGTTTCGCCAGGGGTGGGTCGACCGGTTACCCACTGCTTGACCGGTCGCCCTAGCCCATGACCGGCCCCGCCCACCGCTTAAGTTTGGTTAAAACCGTCTCATTCTTGTATTTTGGCAGCTTAAGGTTTTTTTCCTTTCTATTTCATCACCTTTGCAAATTTCACACACATTTCACTTCAAATGTGTTTTATTGCATACATTTCATATCTTGGATGTATTTAGGCTCGATTATCATAATCATTGCTCGTCTTTACCGATTAAATGGTAAGAATTCTACTTCCTTATCTCAATTGGGTTGAACCTTGAGAACTTAGCCTATATGTATTTTCTTGATGAAATTTGTATATGTTTGTGATGAGATTGTTATTTATGATATATTGTATTATGTTTAAACTGATTTGGTGATGAAAAAAAACTTGGCTTGATTGCATTTATAAGGGCTATATATATCTTCTTCAATTTTTGACGCCCGCCAAGTGTTCGATAAAATGTCTCAATGAAAAATTCATCACCTATATGATTCTCTCTATTTCAAAAGTCTTGTATATTTATAGAGATCATGTTTTGCAAATCAAATGAGTTTTAATAAGCTTCTACAAGTCGTATGATCGACTCTTTTCCTATTTGGTCTATAAGCTTCATTGTTCAAATAGCTCGATACATCGGTTTAGTTGTGCACTTTGATATGATTATATGATGTTTTTATCGTGTTAACATTCTTTTTGATGATTCCAAAGGGGGATAAACAGGTTATAAGCTCATTAGCTCATAAAAGCTAAGTTAAGCTAAACAAAAGAAGCTATAAGCTATGACTTCCTAAAGTCATAAGTTGTGCATTATACTTAGTCCAATATTCGTATGATGGACTCATATACTTGTCTAATGATGTTTTGTTGACAGGGGGAGCTTATAATCTCTTGTACTTAAGATCAATATGTAAAAGTCAAGCTTTTAGCTCGTGGTTGATTGCTTTTATATTACTCTTGTTGTGCATATTGATAGGGGGAGCTTTTGCTATATATGTTTGAATATCTCTACTCTCATCCTTGTGATTATATTGCGTGGAATGTTGTCGCTCACAACGGATAGTTCCTTTTTAACCGGTAAAATTGTTTTGTTTTCAAAATCGACCTCGTTAAAATTGTTTTGGTTTGTAATCATCAAAAAGTGGGAGATTGTTTGATAAATGGTTTTATCATGATTTTGATAATTTTGTTTTTATAAACAATGTTTTTTAAAGGTTGTCCAAATACTCCTAAATGATTTAAAATGGTTTTAATATTTTCCGGAGTATTTCTTCAAGTTTATTTTCGACAATATTGGACAACACATTCAATGATTTTGTGTCAATGGGTTTGTACATTGAAACTATGTTTCTAAATGTTGTCCTAATACTCCCGATTGGTCTAAAATGTTTTTACTATTTTTCGGAGTATTTATTGGAGTTTATATCGGACAACACTTTTGATGATTTTGTGTTAATGTGTTATTTCATCAAAACTATATTTCTAATGTTGTCCTAAATAGTCCCGATCGGTTTAAAATATTTTTACGAATTTTTCAGAATATTTCTTGAGGTTTATTTTCGACAAAAATCGGACAACATTTCATTAGGTCGAACGGTCGACCAAAGAGCGACAAATACACGGGAATGCATCACACGAAAAGAACTCCCAGAACTCCTAAGCGGGGGTGACCGATCACCATAGTGGGCGACCGGTCGCACCCTAGGCGCCTGGCCGACCCCTAGACCGGGTCACCCTGTTGAAAAATTGTTGTGTTCATTTCAAACTTCTATCGATGTCGACCGGGTCATCCTCAAGTTTGACAACAAAATTCTAACCGTTGTGCAAACAGACAACTTTTCCTTAATTTGTGGAATTAATTTCTAACAACTATAATCTTGATTTTAATTGCAATTTTTTTGTAGATATCGATTCAAGAGAAGCCTATCAAGTATCAATCATCTCCTATAAATAGAGGAAGATTTGAAGCACAACAAGAAGAGAGAACAACACAACACAACACGATATTCTCAAGCAAACACTTGGTCTTCTATTGTCATTATTCTTGTTGTAATTTGCATAGCTTATCACTTTCACATCCTTGAGGTCTAGGCTATTCTTGATTACACTTGCACTCAATTGTATAATTCATTATCGAGTTGTAATCTTGAATTTTTGGGTTATCATTCAACACAAGATATCCTTGTGAGTGTTCTTGTGGTAAGAACACACTTGGGTGATCTAGGTGTTAGGTGTAAGAAGATTGTGGTAATCTTCTTGTTGAGGTGTTGAAGAATTTGGTATTCTTCAAGGTTGAAGATTGTGGTAATCTTCACAAGGTGTCGTTGAAGATTGTGGTAATCTTCAAGAGAGATTGTGGTAATCTCAAAGGTGGTGTTGAAGAAGAGCGTGGTGCTCTTCAAGGTGTTGTTGTAAGTTGGTGTTGTATTAATTTTGGTAATTAATAAAATTTCTTTTTCTTTTTGAAATCTATCCCGGATATACTGGGGTGGTAGAGGATTAGGCCCTTGGTGGGTTGAACCTCTTTAAATCGTCGCATGTTGTTTACATTCCGCACCTTCATTATTGTCTTTGAGCATTCGGTTCGAAAAAGAGGGTAAAATCGAAAAGATGAAGATAATCTATTCACCCCCTCTATATTATCGTAGCTGCTTGGACTTACAGACCTTGCTTGCTACTATCCTATAAACTACACTGTATACTTGCAATATAGAGATCCAAATATTTTTGGCAAACAACATGATGCAACCTCACTAGGGGCATTAATGAGGGGCCTTGGATAGCGTTAAGCTATCTCACTACGGGCGACCTCCCGAATCTTGGATAGCTTTAGCCACCTCACTATGGGTTTTAACGAGGGGCCCTGGATAGCGCTAAGATACCTTACTATGGGCGACCCCCGGGAACTCTGTATAGCTCTAGCTACCTCACCATGGGTTTTAATGAAGGGCCCTGTATAATGCTAAGCTACCTCGCTATGGGTGACCCCTGGAACCTTGGATAGCTTTGCATTTGTCTCACTATGGGTTCGAATGAGGGACCCTGGATAGCGGTAAGCTATCTCACTATGGTTGACCCCAATGTCCTTGTGATTTGGGTGTTTCTTCGATTAGCTTGGGGAATCCTGTTCATTAGTTATCATCCATGTAAATGTGTTACACATATCCAAATAGAAAATGAGAACTTTATTTATACCTTGATTGTCGCGGCAAAGAGAAATATGTAAATACTCGGTTTTGCGCACAGGAAAAAATAAACTAAATAGTTAGGCATCTTAAAAGATGCTAAATCAAGAAAACATGAACGAAATACTAAAGCCCCCTGGAGGGGGTCAGGATAACTAAAGCCGGAGAATGGGGGAGTTCGAACTCCCCTTATCTCCGGACTTAGTTGCCGCCTCGCCTTCTACTGGTCTCCCAAAGTAACATTAATTACTCCAGCGAGATTTAGGTTTCGCCACTCTTCGAGCGTTGCTCGGACGTCGTGGAGGTAGGGATGAATCTTGCTCTCGCCGTATGGGATTCTTGCGCATTTTGACCGATCTCACGAAGTCTTTTAGGTAAGCTCTTTGGATCAATTTTACGGATATCCTTCTTGATTGGAAACATTTTTTCGTAGTGTGCCCTTTATCTCGATGGAAATGGCAATATTGATCGGATTGAGCACGCTCAAGTTGTCCCTCATCTCTCTAGGAGGCTCTATAATTCCTTGCCTTTTGCTGCGTACATGACTTCAACCGAGGTGCATTCAACTAGGTGTATTTACGTTTGACTTCCCGTCCGCTGATTTATTCTTGTTGTCCCTCTTGGGACTCGATTTCTCTTTTTCTCCCATCTTTTCTTTTGGCCTACATCGAAACTCTTCTAGAGAGACGGGGTTTTTTCATGCTATAGACTCCTTAAATCTTCCTTAACAGAGGTTCATTTGCGAGAATCCCCCGACAATGTTTCATGTTGCACACTGTTTGGTTAATTCGTTGACCCCTTCCACAAAACGCTTCATATAGCTTATATAGGGCTCCTCCTCAAAACGCAATGGTCTTCGGGCATTTCTGTTAATGGAGAATTGATGCATGAAGCTATCGGTGAGCTTGCCCATCCGTCAATAAGATCGACCAGGAGTTGGTTGAACCAAGAGAGAGCTCGTTTCTTCAAGGTAGTCTTGAAAATCTTGCAATAAGTCGCGTCTGTCATGTCGTACAAGTTGGCCTTAGCATAAAACTTGTCCAAATGCTTTTGTGGGTCTCCCATTCCATCATACTCCGGAGATTGGAGGTCTTTATCCCCAAAGGGAGGCTCCACTAGTATGCTCAGGTTGAAGGGACTTCTTCTTACCACAACTATTGCCCGAGAATTGGATTGACTAACGTGGGGAGCTCTCGACTCCCTGACTTGAGGATGACCTTGCGCCCGCGGGGGTTCCGGATAGTGCCTCGGGGCATTTCTTATCGTTGCCCTTCCATCCTCTGTTGGATCTTTTGACTCGGGATTATCATTCGCTACTCCTTCCACGGAGTGTTGATTGTTGTCCTTGATAGAACATAGTGCGGGGTGCTCCAACTACTACGCTTGTTCTCTTAATACATCTTGGGTCATTATCCGCACAGTCTCTTCCAATAAAGCTTGTAAGGCCTCTCGAGTTAAGCAGATTTTCTCCCCCGTGGGAGGAGGGGGATGGAGCGACACTTTGGCCCCCAAGGGGTTCTTGCTACTTGTTTTCCAACTTTCACATTTTGAGTTAGTGTCCATTGTGCGGGATCGCGTTTGCATTCTCGTGTTTCAGTGAGATCCGAGATGGCGCCAAAATGATGCTGCAAAAATCCGTACAACTCACTCTAAGTTGAAACGTTTCGGGTGTGGGATCCGAATCCAAATTGCTCGATACTCCAAGAGGTGGGAATCGACTTGCAACACGCAAACAACGTTAGAAGGGCCAAGTGGAAGTCTTTCCGATGCTTAAGTAAGCAAAGTGTAGGAAGATAATCCGAACACAAAAGCTAATTAGCAATTAAAATGTAATACATTAAGAAAAATACTAAGGAGAAGACTATTTATACGGGACATGGGCTTATTAAGGCGGATAAGCCTATTGAGTCAATGTGAGCCTATTAAGGCTCTACCAATGGAATTGAATATTAATTCATGTAGCCCGATAATAATAAAAATATTATATTTAAATATAGAAAAATAGAATTAGATTTTTACCCCACAATAGCCTTCGTACTTATGTTCTATTATACCGAAGGTTTGACATTATTTCCATCTTTAATTTATGAAAATAGCCAACTACATTACAAACTTGACAGTAAGTTATTATTCATTAGCGTAATTATCCACATTTTTTTGCTCCATTTCTTTAGCTAATATTAAATTTAAAAAGTTGTAGTTAGATATTCAGCTATAGCTAATCCACAATTAATATTTATTGAAAAATGATTGATTTTTGTATAACACTAAAGCCTTAAGTTAGTTGTTATGTTTGTTGGATTTTTTTACATAATTTGGGGAAATACCACAAAATATATAGCTGGGCCTAACTGCAATTTGGTCAACTATCGAGGGATGTAATTGCAAAACCCGGCCCTTTTCTTCAAATCAGCGGGTTAACCTCATTCGGCAGCCTACACGGCGTCGTTTGCAAAACCTTGATGCAAGAAAATGGCGGGAAGAGAATAGAACATAACGGAGCACTAGGGTTTAGACCACAGTAATCGGCTACTCCAATTCTACAGCAAAAATCATCAAACCCAGAATGCCGACGTACAAAATCAGGGGAATCGATGTGGATTTCCTTACGAGGCATACGATTGCCAGCTCGTTTATATGGAAAAAGTCATCCAATCTCTTCAAAACGTATGAAGATTCTAAATTTCGTTTTTTTTTTTTAAATTATAAATTTTATCGTTAACACTTGAAATTGAGTGATGTTTTACTTCCCCCTTCGTGATAGAGTACCAGTGGTGGAAAAAGTAGTTATACGTTGCATCAAGCTTGTATCTTCTGTTCCATTTCCAAAGGAAAAATAAAAAAAATAACGTGAGAAGCATTAGGGTGATTTTGAATTGAAAAGTGGAGTATTTTACGTAAAAATCATTCTAATTTAGTTGCGGAGGAAAGAAAATTTGTTTCTTGACAAAATTTAAAGTTGAATTTTATTTTTGCCATTTGCATATAATACTTTGAAGTATAAATTTACTCAAAAGAGATCTCATAAGTCATAATGCTAGCCATTGCCGCTAGCCCTTTAATAAAGTGGAGTGTGAACTTCTTTGAGACTTGAGTTGATTTTTTTTTTTTTGGGATGTTTCGCTATTGTTGGAACCGCAGTCTTTGTGAGCCTATCATTTCCACATCATATAGTGTTTTATGTTATTGAGCTTTCTTTTTTTTTTTTTTTTTTTTAAGTACAACTCGTATTGCTGATGTCACTCATGCTATTGAGAATTCGCTTGCTTCATGCGGTATGCATATTTTTTTTCTTGATGGGCATCAGTAGCAACACCAAACAATTTATTATCTTGGATAATTCGAGTTATTTAATTGATATCATTGTTGCCATCACGCAATTGGAATCTATTTCGATTCTCCTTTTTGTTTATGGTTTCAGAAATGCAATGCACTATTGGAGAGCCCAACTGGAACGGGAAAAACATTATGTCTTTTATGCGCTGCATTAGCTTGGAGAAGAAGTTTGGGTGAATTCTCGAGAGGTCGGAAGGAAATAAGTAATATCAGAGGAAGTCAGTTGTCAGATGAAGAACTGCCGCAATCCCAATCTTCTACATTTCCGACAATAATTTACACATCACGCACCCACAGCCAGATTCGCAAGTGATTCAAGAGTTGAAGAGGTCCCACTACAGGTCAGGTCCGTTCCACTATTTTGGCTCTGACAACTGATGAGTTTTTCAGTCAGTATCTTCCTTAGATGACGAAGCATCAGAATGTGACTCATGTAACTAATAGTTACTCTTTTTGATGCCTAATGATTTAGTTTGAACCCTACCAGTCAAAATATCTGTGAACAGATGGTGCATTTGTATGGCATGCATATGTGGCATGGATTTTGATGAATTGTATACTTGATTTCCAATTATTGAAGTTCACAATAATTTCAATTCGAATATCGTTTTTACGTAATCTGCACAGCCGATAGAAAGTTGGGTATAGTTCATTGAGAGAACTTCCCCCCAAAAGTTGAGACATATTTCAATATTTTCATTATTTTTAGAAGTCCTTGATTAGACATATCACCATTCTCAAATTTTTTGATTGATATCTGTTGCTCCAGGAAGATCATATCCCCATCCGAATTATGTTCCCTAGTTGATTATCGCAGACACTTCAAGTAATTAAAATACCCATTATTTTCTAGGTAACCAGCCCTTTATAAGTAGTAATTTGAGTGAATGTCCATATTATATGCACATCTTCAAACACTATGCTAGTATGCATTACTCATTTAATAGCTTTTTTTTTTCTTTTCTTTTGGGGTCCGGTGGGGGGAGGAGGGAAGGTAGAGGACATTGCTTCTCTCTCTCTCTCTCTCTCTAGTTCTGGCTCATGAATGTTGATGTTGAATTTGCTAGCTCTCATCACATTTATGTGCATAAAACATGCTGTTCTTGATAATTCTTTTTTTGATTATCTAACCAGTCCGTGGGATGATGAACACGGATTGGGGTATATTGCATAAAGATATATTAGATTAACCTAATGAACTAAATATGATGAAATTCAGGCCCAAAATGGTGGTGTTAGGTTCTCGAGAGCAATTGTGCATTCATGACCAAGTAAGTTTACTTCGTGGAAAGGCACAGACAAATGCTTGCCATGCCCTCTGCAAAAAGCGCACCAAGCGATATTGTGCTCATTTTCACGTGTTACAGGTATGTGTAAATGCGTTTGGCAGCATTCGAACATGTGCATGACTGCCATCCGTTAGGAATACTACATCAGTTGTTTACATTACGTTATTTTCTTCCTTGTATTCTATAGAATTTGCGAAGAAGAATCCCGGTATTGGAGATGATCCAATTGATATAAAGGACTTGGTCAATATCGGAAAAAGCTCTGGACCGTAGGTTTCTTGATACAATTGTTATCTATTCAAGAAAGTTAGAATTGGACTTGAAAATGATTCGTTCTCCATCTTTAGGTGCCCTTATTATCTGTCTCGGGAGCTCCATAAGGATGTTGACATCTTATTTGCGCCTTACAACTATCTTATCGACCGTGGAAATCGAAAATCTCTGAAAATCAACTGGAATAACAGCATCCTGATTTTTGATGAAGCTCACAACTTGGTACGTGTAAACACATCGACTTTTGGATAATGACATCTGAGATTTTGCACTTGTCTTTATATTATATCTATCAATTGGTCAATGTTTTGCAGACTGCACTGAAAAATAAACCTTTAAGTCAAGCAGCTTATTGCAAACAATCTTTCTTTAACAAGCTTTGTTGCTGACATATGGTTTTACAATGCAGGAAGGCTTATGTGCTGATGCAGCCTCTTTTGACCTGCCTTCAGGTCTTTTGACTGCTTGCATATCAGAGGCAAAAAAATGCGTTGATCTTTCCATTACTCGGAGGGATACATCAAGTGATAAATCTTGTAATCCAGATGATTTTGCTATTCTCAAAGGTAAACCGGACCTTTTGCTTAATGATTCTTTCTCAAATAGTAGGTGAACGAACAATCTTGATACCGTTGAATGCATTTATGTTATTCATTAAACTTTCCACTCCTATCATGGTTTAATTGAAATTTATATGCTATGAGCATGAGATGCTAAACTTGACCTTTCCTTTCAATCTCTCATCTACCTTTCACCATATTCGGTGTTGTATGCCTGAGTTGTTGGATCCTTATATTGGTCAATTATGGTGTTCTTGCAGCACTTCTTTTGAAGCTTGAGAAGAGAATAGCCGAGGTGCATATTGAATCCAAAGAATTAGGTTTCACAAAGGTCGGTCCTTACATTTATGAACTACTGTCTGAGCTAAATATAACTCAGAAAACTGCCGACATGCTCATCGAAATCATTGAGAAAGCATGTGCACTTCTTGAAGAAGGTACCTCCTAGTAGTCACTACCTTGACTCAAGATCTTTTTCGACATTCATTTATTTCAAGTTTACAATTGAATGTGTTTTATTTGCAAGTTTTCAAAAATGCGACTTTTTGTGGGTTTGCTGTGGCCTCATGTGTCAAAAAGTAGTTTTGCGAAGCCGTCCAACTTCCAAAAGCTTATGCTTTGTTGGGTGTTACTCCTAATGTTTTGGGAAACTTTATTTTGGGAGAATATATTTTGATTAAGTGATTGGAGAATATGTTGAGAATGGAAATGTGTTTCCGTGATTTATTGAATAATAACGACGTGATGCATCTTGGGAGATATTTTCAAGTATATATGTCCTGTCAATGTTTGTTTTATTGTGTTTAGTTGTGACACATTTTAAGCTTTTGATGTCTTGTCAATGTTGTTTTGTGTAGTTAGTGGGGCTATATTAGTTGTTAGAATTATTTACTTAAAAGTAATGATTGAGTACTTTAGGCTTTAGGGAATGTAAATCTTATTTCGGGAAATACCATCATCAAACAGATTTTTTTCTGGGAGAAGAAAAATGTATCTTGGAAAGCAGTAGTAAACACGTTTTTATGTTGGGAGAAGAAAAATGTTTTTGGAAAGCAGTACCTGACGAAGCCTTAGTTTTAGGTGTGTTGGGACCCATCCTCTTTGTGTTGAATGCCAAAATTCATTTTCATAATACTTCATCGAAGTGTTCTTATTTTCTGTCATACTCCCTGCTCAGTGAACCACTGCAAAAACTTATTCTCAAACTCATTTTCGAAAGTATCGTTTTCATTGAAAATGAGAAACACAATATATGGATACACAACCATGCATCACCATAGTTTCTCAACATGGTGTTGCAATGTGCTCGGCATCTCCTTCTTTACTTTTTCCTTTTGTCAATCAGAGTGGACTTTTACTCTTAAAGGTGGAATTTAACTTTCTTGCCGATTTCATAATATTCAATATCTTATTTATCAATATCTGTCTTTCCTTCAGATGCAAACGCTAGTGAAAGTGGAGGATCACATAAAACAAGTGGGACTATTTTCAGGCTAGAAAGCATGGGTGACATTCTTAGATTGATTTTCAGGGATAATAGTAATGCTCATGCGCAATATTATCGTGTAAGTTATATCAATTCATTTCCTTGTATATTTTCACATTATATAACAAAGTGTGTTTTCTTGTTGATGCTATCTTCCTGAGGCATACCTCTCACATGAATTATTGACCTTTGACATTTGACAGGTTCATATCCAGGAAGTTGAAGCTAGTGCTACAGATGCCTTTAGAGGTAGTCCAGGGACTTCCTTTGCATTTATAAGATGGACATCATTTTAGAGCGTTATATTTTGCACAATTTCTGATTTTGTAGTTTTTTGAGTCCATACTTTTTCTTGAATTTTACAACATACATTGCAGAATACCTAATGTACTTGTTGCCTTCTTATAACATGTTACGAAAAGGTTAGTTGCAAGTTTATAAAACTCGTCAAGTGTTGAAGAATGCATTGGATTTATTGCTATGGTTTCTACCTGCAGTTAATCCTAGTCAATGCATTGTTCTGCATGTTATATAAGTTAATGGATGAGAATTGCCGTCTTGTTGGTTATCTATCCAAAGCAGTACTTAGACTATTTATTATCCTCATAAGTGGGCATATTGATAATAAAAGACGCATACATCTAAAAAATTTGTTTATGCTATTGGATTTTTCTAACCTTGATAAAAATCATGCGAACATTGATCTGGAAAAATAACATCCTATCAACTTAGTTCGCTGAAACAATACTTTAAGGTCACCCGTGCAAAGAACTCTGGCATTAGTGATCAGTTTACATATTATGGTTTCTTATTAGCGACTCTAATTAACGCAATTCAGTTTTTCTTTTTTAACCCTCATTTTAGCTAACATGAAAACTCAAATGTATCATATTTTTCTTGAAAGCATGACATCTAATTCAAATTTTGAGCTGCATGACTATTGTCAGCTAGTCAAATTAATTTATAAAAGACTATCATTTCCTGCGCTTGCCTTTTTTTTTGTAGCGCACTTAATATTAAGATATGTGCACATTTATATTTCTGGTCTTTATTTCTGGTCTTTCTCTTAGCAAAAAAATGGCAGGTTGTCTAGTTTTATGCAGAAGAGCATGTTTTGTTATCTTTTCCTCATGAATTATTAGATTTTTGAAACTTCTTGATTTATGCCTGTGAAAAAGCGGGTGAATCTGAACACATGTTTGTCTTGTATGTGATTGTTTGAATACTTAGGTAATGTTCATAATTCTTTCCCTTTGTGCATATGTCTTCAGTAGTGTTTACGCATGCACCATAATGTACTGTCAGAGGCAGCCAGTAGTTATCGGCTCCAAGTTGTAGATTATGGTTTAACCGAACTCCATGCATCTCATCAATGTTGTAACTTGTAATGCTTAAAATGAATCCGCAAGTACTCATCAGTGGTTAGGTCTTTTGTTTGTGTTTTTTTTTTTTTTTTAGTTAAAAAGATGAACAATGAGGAAATAGGTTGCGTATTCCAAAATTTTGTTGTAAGATGTAGAGGTTGTTTATTCTAAAAAAGTGAAAAATGATGAAATAGGTTATTTGTTCTAAAGATTTGTTGTAAGATGTAGCATTGGCCAGCTCACATGCAGTTGTGCAATATGAAGCATTGTGTTGATGCATATGAATTTTCCTCAATATTGAAAATTAGGGAAAACTTCAAGAACTCTAAGCTGGTGGTGCTTCAATCCTGGAATTGCCTTGGAAGAGTTCTCCAGGCTTGGTGTTGGATCTATCATTTTGACATCTGGCACCTTATCACCATTGGATTCATTTGCAGAAGAATTGAAGTTGTGAGTGACTATTAGTCTATACAGTTATTCCTAGGAATCATGTTCATGATCACAGTGAAAGAATGATATATTCATTGATGTTTTGCTGTTGTAGAGAATTTCCTATTCGTCTGGAGAATCCTCACGTTATATCAGGAAATCAGATATGGGCTGGAGTTGCACCAGTTGGGCCATCTGGTTATTCTTTCAACTCTTCATATCGCAGTCGTGGTTCTATAGAGTACAAGTTGGAACTGGGAAATGCCATTGGTATGCATAACTCATATGAACAAACTCTATTGCTGTATCTATTGTGTGTTGGGCAATATCCGTAGACAACTTTATTCTAGATCTTTTTAATAACAAGATGAGTTTTGAAGTTGCAAATTATTCGGACAGATCTCTAAATAAGAGTTTTTGTGTCAGTCAATTTTGCTCGAATTGTACCAGATGGGTTGCTTGTATTTTTCCCTTCTTACTACCTTCTGGAGCAATGCATCAGCTGCTGGAAAACTACGGTAAAAAGCAAGTCATGTCAGGATAAAATGTTGTTGTTTCTGTATTTCCCTTTCATTGATCAAGCTTCTTATTTTCAGGGTCAACAAAATTTAACAAATTCAACTACAGTTTGGGAAAGAATCTGCAAGCATAAGTTACCTGTTGTGGAACCCAGGCAATCCTCACTTTTTACTTTGGCAATTGAAGTAAGTTGCTCAAAAGCAGAATTATTTGATTGTGCTTCTTTCATGATAAGCTTCCTTCTTGATTATAGTTGGTCCTTGTTTACTCAATCAGGATTATATGACAAAGTTAAAGGATACCTGCTCTTCTGGTGCAATTTTTTTTTTTGCAGTGTGTCGTGGCAAGGTATGGGCATTCTGGTATAAATGACAAGTTTCTTCTTGTGCATAGTCTATTTGAAGTCAAAATGTTCATTTGCATGCACATGGTTCTGTTCCCTCGAGATTTTCGTGCTGATACTTGGTGCACCAATTGAAACCCCAGACTGCTTTATTACGGACAAATATGTATGAGTTTTTCATAATACAATATTTCTCACGGAATGCTAATTTGCAAGGGACAAATATGTAATGGAGTTTCATAATACAGTATTTGTTACAGAATGCTAATTTACAAGGGAACTGTGCCTAAGAGTTTAATATGTCTAAATATACTGTGACATAAAGGTACTATTAATAATCATTGAATTGTTTGACATGATCTAAGATTCCATTATACAGCATCAGGCCTGGCAACAGTATAACTGCTAAACTCTGCTGAAATGTCTTATTAGTTTTGTTGGTGAATTATTAGCTAGTGTCTAGTAATTGTTCTACAAATGCTCTAGTACCCTTAACTTCGTAACTCTTTCCCCAGTTTAGTTCTCTGTATGCGTAGAAAAGTATATCTTCTCGTGTCTCAATAAATTGATTCCTAATTTTCTTGGTTAGATGCATGTGACATGATACTTGTTATATTTTCCGTATCATATATGTAGGTGAGTGAAGGATTAGATTTTGCTGACCATGCTGGCAGAGCTGTGGTCATCACTGGGTTGCCATTTGCCACCATGACTGATCCTAAGGTTTGTTTATTGTGCCTTTACCCTTATATCTAGCCCATTGCATTTTCACTTAGAAAACTTCACTGGACCTTGATTGGTGGTAGTTTCTCTGAACTTTCTCATACTCATGTAACCATCGTGATGTCTGTAAACAAGACCAGCTTTAGTCTAATTTGGTTACTAATCTAAATTTGGGATCATTTTAATAGCTGTTCTTTAACTGTCGTGTATCTTGATGTTTATACAAGCAAACACAATATTTTCATTAAATTTTCCTTTCCTAATACGTGCAGTAGTATATCCAGAACTCATCTGGAATAATCTGACCTTATTCATTTTCTAATTGAAGATATGCTGATAGGAATTTCATCACACCTCACTAGTAAATTGAGTGAGCTCACTTACAGTTCTAACTGAGAGAACCATGACCTTAAATTTGCTAGTCAACAGAGTTTTCCTGATCTTGTTCTCAAATTTGTACAGCCGCACCAGTACAACATTGAAGAGATTTTACGAAAGTAAAATTAAGTAAATAAAGAAAAGGCCGACTGTGTTTCTCATTTTTATAAATGCAAACTCATAGCTCCGCACAATAGTTGTCTGATTTCATGTATGTTTCCTTATAATAATACCAATGTTTTTTATTATTAAGATGTAAAAGAGTTCAGTTTTTCGTCATTGAGCAACTCTGAGCTGAATATAATTCTCTAAATTGATTCTCTGTCAGAATTATTGGACTTGCCATTTTGGGTCAGTTCATTATCTACCCCATAAAGTACATTTGTTCTCGTGCGTGTATGCATTTTGTCTCATCAAATTTGTTAAAGACCTTCCAATTTTTTCATAAGTTTATGCATATTCTGTTGATTTGTTACATCCTTTTTGTCATCAAATAAAGAAACTTTCTGTGGTAATTGCTGGAGACAGGTTCGCCTGAAACGTGAATACCTGGATCAACAGGCACAGTCGCAAAAGATTGGAAACAAGGTAGTATCATAGTATGCATGCTAACAGAATGAAGTAATACAGTTCTTATATTCAGAAATCTTTGTACTAATGGCACTGTGAATGGACAGGGTCTGACTGGAGAAGAATGGTACACTCAACAAGCATCACGGGCCGTAAATCAGGCTGTTGGCCGTGTCATTCGTCACAAGCATGATTATGGAGCAATTATACTTTGCGACGAGAGGTGGTTGCAAATTCATTGGATGATTGATCCTGAAACTATTCTGAAAACCTATTTAGTTTATGCCATTATTATGTTTCAGTTCAAGAGCTGTGTTTCTCAATTAAAATAAATTACTTCAATTTGTTTGTCATTGAACTTTTTTTTTAAAAAACTTTGAATTAGCTATTTTATTAAGCTTCTAATGTATAATCTAGCCCCAAAAATATTGGATTTGCGGTCTTCCGGAGACTTTCTTTCAATCATGATTGAAAACCTAGAAGCTATAACTCTTTCATTCCATGTTAGTTGGCTGCATGGGCATTGCTGAAATCAAGTGTTCCATTGGCATATTCATTATATATTTCAAAAACATAATTGCTGTCAGTTATATAATTGGTGGGCCATATAGCCAACACGTTTCATACAAACATGTACAAGGATGCTGTGTAACTTTTTTCAATTTCTTCCCTTTGTTATGAATAGGTTCACATATCCAAACCGCCAGTCGCAAATATCATTGTGGATACGACCTCATATCAAAGTGCGATTTTTTGTCTGTTTTGCAAGCTTTTCTTGTTCTCCTCCCTTTTCTTGTCCTCTGGTTTTCTCCATTGTTTAAGTCTCAGCAATTTGCATGTGCAGTGTTACTCCAAATTTGGTGATGTAGTTTACACATTGACTCGGTTTTTCGAGATGCTGGAACACTTGCCCCTCCTAAGCTGGAATTGACACAAAATGAAAATCAGGGTAATCTTTTTTTTTTCAGTAACGTGGAAGTGGTGTTTATATTTTTATGCTTGTTCCCATGCTCTTCTACGACTGATTGATCTCGATTCATATTTATGTAAAACATGCAACTTTTCTTGCTTTCATCTATGATGATTAACAATCTTGGTTGGTATGTGGACATCTAGCACCTCAAGGTACCACAATTCTACTTTGTTGAAAATGTATGCGGCCTAAGTTAGATCACATAAGTCACTGGAAAATTCCAAGACTGCTGCCTTTATCTGCTTTAACAAGCACTAGTTCACACACTATTGTTCCTAAATCTCAACTCTAAAATTTAAATAAGTAGAAGGCTACGAGAAGGCTTCAGATGTGGATGGAGTGGGGATGATGGAGGTCAAGTTGTTGTAGGGAGGGTGATGAAAAAGGTTGATGGCTTGCTTGTTGAGAGAAGTGGTGCCGCTAGCAGAGGATGGTGGAGGAAGAAAAGATTTAATCCATGAAATCCATTAGGGTGCTGATGGTACTGGCAAGTGGTCATCAGATACACAGAGCGAGAAGATTGAAATTGTAAGGAGCAGAAACCAACAAAAAAGAATTAAAAAAATGAATTCAAAAATAGTAGTAAATCAGTGGCTTTTTTGTTTCTTTTATTTTTTATTTCTATCAAAATATGAATCAGGGCAATGATGTGTTACTGGCCACTAGATCTGTTATGCTTTGTAGCTTTGTTGCTTAGGTTAATAGTTTAGGGCCCACGATGTTTTCCTTGTAGAACCATAGCGGGTTTATTTCAAGTTTCTTGTTCCTTTCTCATGAGAATTTGAAGTACATAAGGGTACTTCCAACAAATAACATTTGGTGATTTAAACACAAATATCATGGGCCCCAAGAGGAAAATTA
The DNA here is from genome assembly GCA_016081115.2 of Rehmannia glutinosa. Classification (NCBI taxonomy): domain Eukaryota; kingdom Viridiplantae; phylum Streptophyta; class Magnoliopsida; order Lamiales; family Orobanchaceae; genus Rehmannia; species Rehmannia glutinosa. Next base: position 4,363,114 of record CM071933.1, on the reverse strand, counting down.
GGAATTAAAGTTTGATGGGATGGAGGTGATTTCTGATCCAGGTTTATTCAACTCTATGTTTTGGACCAAATGTGAATTAAATAGACAGGAAACTATTTCTCAAATTCCAAATTTATGAGGATTGTAGCTTCGTCTGCTTACGGATTTTATTGTGGGGAACGGGTGGACAAGGGGTACTGTTTTCAACTGAAAAGCTGACGATATGGTTGAAGTGTTACACTTTCCCCAGAAGACCATTCAAGATTGGTTTTGTGTAATAAGAATTCAGTGGTTGTACATATCATATGCAGAAAGTGTCAGAGTTTTACACAGCTCCCAACCCATGGACAAGTTTCACCTTGAAAAGCTTCTTGCTCCCCAGGTAATTTGAAGTTGCTCCTTGGCAAATTTTCCATGCCTTTTTTTTCTTTATAATCATTTTCTCATTGGAATACGTCTCAGATGACAGCAGTAGATCGAAGTTTCTCCTTGGACTCGTCATCTTCAAACAAACAAGTCAAACAAGGCGATATTTCCAGTCGTCTGAAGGAAATTGTTCCTGCCAATCGCTCATATCTGACATCAGACAAGATTTTTCATGATTCAAGTTTTAAATGTTCAAATGATCCAACACGCACTAGGAAGGAACCTTTGATCAGTGGGAAGAAAAGCATACTAGATTTGGATGAAGAAACTGGTGATGTGGCTGCATCTTGTATATTGGGAAAACATAGGTTGCTGATAACCGGGCCTGATCAGCCAAAACATTATGAAAAGTCTGATCACGATTTCAGCAATTTGGTAAAAAAAAAAAAAGTTACAGTTTTCCGAGAATGTCAGCACCCAGAATTCTCAAGTAGAAGAAGTGTTGGTCAATGATGAAGTTATTATGCATAAGAAGACTTTTGCACGTAACATTTTGGAACACAAGGATGTTGTGCCTCAGACTGTACCTCGTAATAATGAGGAGACAAAGGGATCAGCTTTTCTCATCCAGGTGATATTTTTTTCTCTCACTTTGTCCCTATATTGGCCACTGCATGTTCGCGTCCAGTTGGCATCTACTTTTGGGCTTGCTTCAGACGCGGCTTCAAAATTATAAGATTTGTGATCCCTGTGTGCTTGCTTCTTGGTGTTGGATAACTTTGAATTATGATGTTACTATGTACTTCTATAAGACATTTGTTTTGATAGAAGATGTAGGAGTTTAATTCATTAAATCAATTAAAACACTATATGGTAAGTGCTATGACTCCTACACATGATACTGCATCTGTGTAAGCTACTGTTTCAATAGGTCTCTTTCCCTGTGTAGCAATGGCGTAGCCACCTTAGGACGAGTGCGGTCGGCGGACCGCACTCAAATTCGGAGTGATCCTGTTAAATTTGATTTGGACCGCACTGAAAATTCAACCAAAGGTCTAGTTCATATAAAAAAATTTGAGCTAAATTTTAAAATGGCTATTAAACCTTCTTGATCCAAAAAAATTAAGAATTATCTGGCCCAATTAAGGTATATGAATGGATGCATGATTGTCTTGTTTGTTATATAGAGAGAGATATGTTTCGAACTTGATAATGAATAATATTTTTGGAAGCACTTCTAAATGAATTTTTGGATCTAAAATTCTGTTAATAGTTGTTTAATTTGGTGATTAATTTAGAATGAACTTTTAGATAAATCACTTCTCCAAAAAGTTCATTTTAGAGAAGTCAGAAGAGATTATGAAAACTAACAAAACATTGTTGCAATGTATTGGCCTTTAGATTTGCCTTTTTTATTTTCTATTTTCGAAAAATTTCGGCCCGATAATCATCCCAACGGAAAAAATCATGACCGCACTGACTGTGAATCCTGGCTACGCCCATGCTGTGTAGTATTACTTCTTGTGCTCTCTCTCTCTCTCTCTCTCTCTCTCTCTCTCTCTCTCTCTCTCATGTCCCCTACCAGCCTCCTGGTGCTCCTACTGTAAACAAGATTGAGTTTACATGTCAGCATCCTGTGAAAGACTGGAGTCATTAAGGATATAGTACATCTACATCGAAAGTTTTCGGATCCCCCCATGAGATGCTATCTTTCCTGCAAAATGTTATTTTCTGCTTTCTGGAGGTGTGAAATTTACGCATACCCCTCGTATTCCTTTAGCACATCTCTTTAACGTTGAATAACCTCGTAGCTGTCCCAGTCTTTTAATTCGTTAAGTTTGAGTCTAATCATTAAACGTGAGCCTACCTTCTCATATTGCTTAATCTTGGGAGAGTTGAGCAATTTTATTTGCATATAACTTGCAGGTTCGAGAAAAGCTTACTGATGCAGAGTATAAAGAATTTGTAGGCTTTATGAAGGCGCTGAAATCCAAATCAATGAAGATATGCAATGTTCTGCAGTCAATTGCAAGATTATTTTCTTTTCCAGACAGGCGCTCTCTTCTTCATGGGTACCAGATTTTTATACAGTTCCTTGCTGTCATCATCATTATTGTTCTAGCATTGTCATCAGTTGTGCTCTAGATCACATAGTTCGCTGGTCATGACCATTAATCTTATACTTGATGCGCCATTTGCTGATTTTACGAGTGGGAATGCCTATAGAGTGACAGATTGTGGAAGGTGATGGAGAGGAAGCTATATGGTGAGACATGGCTGCTTGTGGTGAAGTAATTAAAAGAAATGGTTAAAGTTGTGAGGCAAATGGGTTATTGGTTAGATAGAGAGAGGAAAGGTGGTGTTGAAGTTGGAAGGCAAAGAGTTCGCATTATGAGGATTTTGTAGTCCCTTTACCATCTCTTCTACCCCATAAGAAGGAATTGATAAAAGAAAATAAGCAAGATAAGAAATGAGAGAGCACGGTCAGATGAAATTGTAAAGCAGGAAGGGAAAGAGAGTTGGATCGATTAGGATTTGGGGTGGAAATTATAAATAAACGCTTGAATAACCAAGGTGAGAGAGAGAGATAGCAAGGACATGAGAAGAGAATGCTTGAATAACCCGGACAAAAAGTTTCAATAGCCTTGTTTCGCCAGTATATTGTCCTTTAGTCTTGGTTACTCTATGTGGGTGAGATTTTTATGACTCGTTGATTAGGTCTATATAACGATATTTATTAGTTGAGTACAGAGTTTATTACCCCATAATTGCTTCAATTAAAAAAAGGTTTCTGGACAATCATACAGTGCAAAATATGTGATCCCACATTTGAGGACAAAGCTGCTTATTCTATGACATACTCTAATTGATATCAACATTTCCATCTGTTTTTCCATTCTATTAGTATATGTACATGTAAAAGTGATTAAGCTTATTTCAAATAACTGAAAGTGGATGAATATTGACAAAAAATTTGTAATTAGGTATCTGCTTCATCAATAGTTGTTAAGTTTCATTTAATATTTTTGGTTGATAATTTCAGTCACTGGGAAGTCCTGTGTAGGATATATCTTCAGTTGAATTCCTGTGGGTTGTATCGAGAACTAATTATTGCAAAGCAGATTGTCTTGGAGAATTACCAAAAATTGCAAATGTAAAATTTATATTTAAATGTTTACGCATATTTGCTCTCTCTCTCTCTCTCTCTCTCTCTCTATATATATATATATATATATATATATATTTGTGTTCTTGAAAGTGTATAAATTGCTCACCAGGTTCTCAAAGAATCTTCTTGTTGTGTTTCTGGGTGATTTGACCATATCTTGGTTTACATTTGCATGGATTAAACTAACTTCACCACAAAAAAAAGAACTAGTTGCTAAAGCATCTTCCTCATTTTGACAGTTTCAAGGAGTATGTTCCTGCGAAATATCATTCTTTGTATGAGCATTATTTGTGCACTAATAGCGATGCAGCTGGTGTTTAAAGTAAGTAACTTTTCGTTGGATGGATTCAATACTTCATACTGGCAGTAAATGTCTTAGTAGTATTTTTTCCGCACATCTTCCTTTTGTTTATCGTTTTCTTTTGGGTTAATTACAAAATCTACCTTGAGGTTTAGCCTAATTATAAAAAAGCCTTGTCTTTTAAAATGACAAATACCCCATGATGTTTGTTTTTAGCTTACAAAGTTGCACCCTCAAGAGGCCTCAAGAAGGGGGTATTTGTTAGGTAAATACAAACCTCAATGGGATATTTGTAATTTTGGAAGATAAACTTGAGTGTTTTGTAATTAGGATGAACCTGGGGGAAGTTTTTGTAATTATCCCTTTTTTTTTGAATGAAGAATGATGGTTGTTATATAGTTCCCTAAATCAATTAATTCTCACACAAAATCTATCTTCTGGGGTTAATTATGTTGGAATTCGAAACGTGTGAAAGAATGACAATATATTGTGGCATTTCTTGCATTGGGGGACTCCATTATCTATACATATACTGAAGTTATAATTTAACCATTTCTTGCTGGAACTGCAGATGAAAAACATGGTTACTTCTGAAAACACTCAAGTGACCCATAAATTCCTGACTCTATCTGATTGCATTTTAATTGCCTTTTGTCTCTATTTGCAGAAGACATAAGAAAGGCATTTGATGGATCATCTTTTAACTTCTTTTATGAGAAGATAAGATCGTCTTGCTATACGATTTCCAGCGAAACGAGCTCTGGAAAGTGCTGTTGTATCCAAATTCTCGACCAAGATGAAGCGGTACAAACACAGCCACAAGGAAGAATGCGAGATACGACGTTTCATGCACATAATCAGCTAATAATATCAATTGCGTGTTATTGTTATGATTTGGCACCAATATTCCTTTTTCTTCCTGTTGTACAGTTTAGGACATTGTAGCGAATAATAATTATTTCAAGCTAGAGACTACAAAATGTCATAGTGCATAGCAGAACTGAATCCTGTGTGTATCTGGCATTGTACATGGTTAATTTTTCTGAATGCAATGCCTTTGGATTTCCCAAAAATTATTACATGGATCCTTCACTTGTATGTGGAGTTTTTATCTCTTATTCCATTGTGTTGTCTCTTCTGCTGGAAAGGAGGTGGAACATGGACATAATAACTTTTTAACACTGCAAAACTTGATCAGGGGTTATTTACTGAAAATACCCATGAGTTTTGGGGTATAAGTACAAAATTAATCAGCCAAGTCTCAAAAATACAAAAAAGTACTCTTGAGAATTCCATTTAACGTTTTACCTCTCTAGTTAGTTGATCTAACATAATTTACTAATGTCACGAAAAAAATGACTTAAAAATCCAAAAATATCCTTGCAATATTGTTCACAAATTATAATGAAGCAAAAATGTTCTTTGGCTATTCACAGAAGATTACAAAAAACTTTGTCATAGATTACAAAAGCATTCTTCAGTTTTAATATAAACTATAAAATACCTATGGGTTTGTCTAGAATTATCAACTAAAGTGTTCAGATTCAACAATCATATGCATATATACAACACTACAAACATCAACTGAAATTCTTTTACGAATTTTCCACAAATTACACAACATTGAAAACCCTCATAATCTTTCAAATACCCACCCCTTTGGTTATGAAGAAGAAACAATTTTCACACATGATTTTCCATAAGCAACACGAAAGGCCGAAAAACTTTAAGGTATCCAAACTAGCTGGGGGTAATTAGTTTGGTAATTTTGTCCGTCCATTTTTTTTTTCCATCAGACTTTCTTTTTTCTTTTTAATTCCTTTAATGACATTATCAGCATTACACAAATACCATTAGTTTTACCATAGTTACCAAAACATCAATGATGTTTTTTTGTAGTTTTGAAATTTAACCGAGTTTTTTTTTTTTTTTTTTTGTAATCATCCCAAACCTAAGGGTACTTATTGTAACTAACCCATTGGTTAATTATGAGTTTAGGTTTTATGTTTCATTCTTTATTACATCACGTGTTTCAATATATTAAATGAATGCACATGTTTAATAATGATATAATTTAATATATACATGTCATTAATCTAGTGTATTGTAATATCAAATGCAAGAAGAAGGTAAGATCTAATAAAATGTTGTAGCATTAAAAAAATGGGAGAGGGGGGACCAGCCAAGGGTAAAATTGGAATCACTCAAATTGGCCAAAAATAACTGCCAGCTACATTTAAGGGAAGGAAATCTGTTTTGATTCACTACTTATACTCACGCTGATCAACATTATCCTTCTTCCTCCCTTCACACTATAATAACACGAAATTGAAACCTGTAAAATAGAGAACAAATTCTACATTCATACCAGCAGAAACATCAAAATTGGAACCGAGCCATCGAATCGCAAATCGTCAAACAATAGAAAAAGCAGAAATCGTCATATACATCAACAAAATCAAAATTGCGATGTCACAAAATTAGACTTTAATTTCCATTCCACAATCCATTTGAATGAAGGTAATCACTAACCACTAATTCCTGCAAAATGTTTGGATCGAACGCATATACTGTTGAACAATCAAAAAAATTTACGCGCGCAGTAATGTTAATATTATGTGTATTTACAACAATGATTTTGTATGTTTACAATTCATATTTTGTACATAGAGTACTTATTCTATATAACATATTCTCATATAACAATAATCAATTTTTTTTTACTAATATGCTAATTTAGAATAAGGATATTGCATGTATAGTGTTGTTAATGTGTATAGGTAGAACAAAATATTAGAAAATATGAGAAATTGTATAAGAAATTGTATACATAATACGGATTATCGTTCTGCGTGTATAGTGTTCCATATTTGTGTATTTAGTATGTAAAATTTGTATGACATTTAATGTATATTACGTATTAACGTTCAACATGTTTACAATACGATTTTGCATAATTATAATGCATATATTGTATACTTAGAGTAGTCATTCTATACAAAATGTGTCTTAAAATGTGTACTTAGAACACATATAGTGGAAATTACGATTTTGCACCATACATTAACGTTCTGTATGTATAGTATTCTATATTTGTATATTTAGTATGTAAATTTTGTGTTTTTACCAGAGCAAGCACCAGATTACATGGTTTATGTTGGGCAGAGGCTCGAAATCTCACCAGGTTCAACTAAATATTGGATCCCAGAAGTGGACCAAGAAAAATTCGTCGTGTCGACATGCATTTCCATACATTGGAGGCTGGAAAATAATTTTACAAGGATTATGGTACGTGCAGTGGCTTCGACGTTAGAAGGAGCACTACAAAGAAATTCAAGAACGACGAAATTCGTGTGCATTGATTTAAACCTTGAGAGCAATGTGTATTTGTTATGATTTCAATTCCACATCTTGAAGTACAAATACCTTTTTATTCCATAAATATGCAAAATCTGTATATTAATTGTGCATAATATGATACTATATGTTTGCGTAATATATAAAGCATCAACAAACTAAATATATATTATGTGATGCTAAATATATATCAGCAAACCACTAGGGCAAATTATGTATGATATACATAATCTTATGCATAAATATACAATATCTGCAAACTAACTATACATTATATGAATTTAACTATACATAGTATTTGCTTCCTATGCAACATCTGGACCAATACATGGCATAATGTTTAAATATACACAATTTTCTGCGTAATTATACAAAATTCTATAACTACATATACAATATTATTGGCAAACGAAAAAGGCAAATTATATTTAATAATTAATATACATAATCTTATGCATAAATATGCAACATCTGAAAACTAATTATACATTATATGGATTTAACTACACATCGTTTTTGCTTCGTATGCAATATCTGGACCAATACATGGCATAATGTTTAAATATACATAATCTTCTACTAATTAAACAAGATTCAATAACTACTTATAAAATAGATGTCATAGTACTTAAATATACATAATTTTATGCGTAAGTATGCAAAATTCTGTAACTACATATACGATATTGTTGTAGTGTGACACCATTTTGACAAAGTGTACATAAAAATATAAAGCTATATTAATTAAAATAAAACAATACATGCCGTGTTCCCTTCATATCTAGAATTCAAAATAACATCTAAACATATACATACACTCTTACGAATTGAAGTATACATGACTCCAATAAAAATCCACCCAACCTAATAAACAAAATATACAAAGATAAATAAAAAATACATAGTAAATTGTCCATTAAACAACACTACAATTGTTTTTCCCAATCCAGAACTTTTTGGCTTCTTCTATAACCTTATCCTTTTGCTCGTTTCTGTTGTGGAGGATTATTGCTGCCGAACACTTCATACACATGTTTGATAGTTGTGAATGATTGTTCTTCTCCAAGCCACAATCACATCCCTTGGTGTCGCCGCCCATGTAGCTCTCCATATACCTCATAGCATATATACCACAATCAACTTTATTTGTGGTGTCTCTCTAAGGCATTCAGAGTCTCATCGGGTCATATTTACGGACAACACCTGCCATTTGCGTGCATCCTCTACCTTCCAAGTAATCGAAAAATATCCGAACATACGCATATACTATGAAGAACAACATTAAACTTCATAGACTATAAAATTACAGATAATTACATTATACTAACTAACTATACATTATTACACAACTAAATATACATTATTATACAGCTAAGTATACATTATTATATAACCAAATATACATTATCACACAACTAAAATATACATTATTATACAACTAAATATGCATTATCACACAACTAAATATACATTATTATACAACTAAATATACATTACCATACAACTAAGTATACATTATTATATACTAAATATACATTATCACACAACTACATATACAATATTACATAACTGAATATATATTATTACATAATGAAGTATACAAAATATAACAATCCTAAATATACAAAGAATAACAACAGTGCACATTGTATACAAAATATCAACCTTAAATATGCACAATACATACTCTAAAACTACATAATTGTATGTACCCTGAAAAACTTAATTTACGAACTCTAACACATCATAAACATATTCCAGGAATCTCATAATACAAAGGTGCATATAACACACATGTAAAAAAAACGTAGATGTTGGGGATAAATTCCAGAAAAAAACGAGAAATCGAAAGAAGATGAACTATAAAAACCGAAAAGAGATAGCACACAACATATGAACACATTTCAACAAGAAAAAATGACAATCAAAACCCCTAGAACCCTAGCAACGAAGAAGCACAAAAATCGCACCCCTTGTTATAGAAGTAAATTTGCATAGAGTGTTGAAGTTGCAGAGATCATGGGGATTTCGTGGTTTCGTGAGGAGAAAATTCAGTTTTGATTTTTGTAAAGAAACTGATAAAAGCCAAAATTGCGGGATACAGATAAGGCCAAATTTTGTTTATCAAAATCAAAACAAGTATAATTAATAAAATGTCCATAGTCTTTAAAAATGAAATTACCCTACTGTCCCTGAGTGAGGAGCCAATGCTTTAAATTAGGAGTAAAATCTGGACCACTGATTATTAAATCAAATGGTCTAGATGTGGTCCTATGTTCTTACCTAAAGAGTCTGGTCTCATTTGAACCAATCCGTATATATATCCAAGAAAATTGTCAATAGTCTGCACTCCTAGAGAGAGGCTAGTTAATCTCGATCAAAAATCACCCATATGAAGTACTTATAAGTTTTTGAAAAAAATATTTTTTTAGCCCTCTAAGTGGAGTCTCTCGGAGATTTGGTCATTTTTTAACCTACCATAACATATAAATGTTACCTACTACATTTATGTGGATTTATTTTTTCAAAATAATTAATTTTCCAGACTATACTTAAATTATAAATATGTAAATATTAACAAATTATCTATATTTTCAAAGAGTTTAAATGGTTATTCAAACTTTGAAATATTAAAATAAATGTTATTTCACTTTCTATTTTTATTGGTTAAATTTAATAAAAGTTAACATATTATATTTCAAAAAACTTATAACAAAAAATCTATTAAATATATGAATAACAACTTTTAATATTTGAAAAGAATATAAATTATTACTTTAATTCAAACTTTAAATACATTTTAAAAAATAATAGAACATTATTCATGATAAAAAATGAGTTTTAATTTTATACTTTTGAATTTGTATTTGAATTGTGATTTCCTATATTAGAAATAAGAAAATTGATTTCCTTCAAATATTTTACTAACAAAATATTTTACTAAAATTATTTCAAAAAACAATTATATTTTCTTTTCTGATTTAAGTTACTTATTGATTTTAAAAATATAAATAATTATAAAAATCACATTTAGTCATAGGAAAAATATTCAATTTTACTATGAATAAAATAAAAATAGTTTACAACATTAAATAATTTCATAATTTATAAATATAGAAATAATTGTTTTAAAAAAATACTATTAAAATATTTTACATATCTAACTAAAAGTATACTTAAATTATAAATATATAAAGTTTAACAAATTATACATATTTTTAAACAATATAAATGGTTAATCAAAATTCAAAAATATTAAAATAATATTATTTTAATTTCTATTTCTTTCTATTTTCTTTTGAATGAAAAATTAAGTTTTCTGAAAAAGAAAATCCAAATAAGTATAAAAGGTAATATTTACCTGTTATAGAGGTAATAAGTGTGAAGCCCCAGATTTTTCAATTATAGACGACACGATCGCGGTATTATTATTTTTATTATTATTTTTTCTTTCTTCTCTCTTCTTTTCTTTCTTGATACAATTTTTAAATACACTGGTAATTTATTCTTATATTTACTATTTATTTTGCGAATCGTATTATGTTAATGGATTTAACATTTGGTTATCTATTTCATCTTTGAAAACTTTCTAATACTAAATTAGTATTTTAAAATACAATACATTGTCTTGCAAGTTCATAGAGTACAAAATTTATATTTCCAAAAGAATAGTACCTTAGATTTATTCTAAAAAAAAAAGATCCAATTCTTTTTATTGAAAATAACAAAATCTCGTTTTTATTTTGTGGTGTATGTTAATAACACCTATTTTCACTTCTTTCACGATTGTCGATTTCTTTCAACTTTTAACGTGTTACATTGATAGGTTGGATTTCTTTTCTTAATGACTAGCTATTAGTTTCTTATAGTAAAATATTTATATATATATATATATTTTGTTTTTGAAAATTGTATATATATATATATTTTAATTTTCGAAAATTGTATTATATATATATATTTTTTATTTCGAAAATTGTAGTTATATATTTTTTTAAAAAAAAAAAAAAAATCATATCATCCCACTACTCAAAAGAAATCGTCCACAACTAATGTCGTAGAGGAATCAATCATTTCTTTTTGTAACCCCACCCATTAACCCTTTTACATTAATTAAAAACCAAAAGAAAAAGAAAAAAAAAATAATAAGCCCCTACACTAGCACTTTCAGCCATAGTACTTTTTAGGAGAGGAATCATTCTATTTTTTAACATTCCTACCTAATAATTGGGGGTATGTTCAAAAACGGCCTTATTTCAAGTTTGAGTTACAACTATGGCCATCCTTATTAAAAGGATTCAAATATGCACTGAAGTTCCCATTATACCCTTTATAACAAATAAGGAAATAAATGATTAAATTCGTCCGCATTTCACGAGAATAAGAATACTTTGAGTTACGACTTTGTTTCATTCGTGGCATTGTTACACCTACTTAGATCCGGTCTCCATACGGAGGTTTTAAAAAGATCATGTCGGGTTTCGGTAGATAAACTTAACAGTCACATAATTAAAAATGTTCGATTCTATGTTATCGGTTCCAAACTAAGGTTTTACGGTGAAAATGGAAATAGTCCATTACGACCATATCGGCCCAACATGCTTCCGTAAAATTAATAAATCCCTTAAAATTCATACCTCTTGTGGACCGAAACAAAGATCTTTGGGTTAAATGGTTCGCAACGCCACCGATCGGAAAATTATCGTCCCCGGATCGTTTGACAAACAGCTCTCATTTGTTCAACCTCACCATCGGGAAGATGATCGCAAGTTATCCGACTCCTTCGTAAATCGCTCAAAGACAAAGACGACCTTGGTTCGTTTCATACCAAGGCGTAAAAGTAATTCTTCAAAGGGGATTGATCAATAGTACATTATGAACACATGTTGAACAAATAACCTTTATTTTATTAAGAACTTAAAGAAAAACTTATTACATTAGTAATCTCCTTTTGGGAGGAGAAAACTTGTTTAGCCTCTCATAAAGGCTATCACACTCTTGTACATAAAATTAAAAAACTAAAGTTTAAAACTGAAAACACTCTGAAATTCTAAACACTCAATATTACAGAAGAAATTTTATTGTAGAAGACTTAGGAGAATTTTCGATGTCCTCACCTCCTTCAAACTGGTTTAAATAGATGTAAGTCCGGATTTCAATTTCGGACTTCAACCCTTGTTGAAATGTAAGACGTCACTGCTTACATCATACTCTTGAATTATTGCTTGCTTCCACTTGCAGCAATTAGTTGGCTTTTCCCTTTCTTCACATGGACTGGCCCTATCTTGTCTGGTATCTGAAGTTCTTTATGCAAACTTCCAAATCCTGCCGACTCGTCCTTTGTCTTGTAATACTTTGATCGCATCTTTCATGGACCCACTTTTTCGTCTTTTTACTAAGTGGGTGGTTACTGTCTGAGTCACATGTCTCCACTAGCTTTGTTGGGAATATACTTTTTTGGTGGTCCCCAAACTTTGGATACTACGTGACTTTTTCTTCTCCGTCATAGGGTCTTCTCCGATCGACTTTTGGCCGGAATCCTTTGCCAAATTCCGGTTCTTCGGTTTTGACATTCGGGACGGACCCAAGTTCCCAATGGTCGATATGAGCCATGTTACAATATTTCCGTGAGTTTCTTTACTCCCGTGACAGCTTATTTTCCCATAGAAGATTTCTTTTCTTTTCGAATGGATCTTTCTGCGAACCTTGTAGTTTTTCTGTCATGGTATTCGACAGAATGACCCGCTCACCGGTCTGGTAGAACTTGAACGGAAACTTGACTTTGTCCATCTCTCGTGAGACAGACCCACAATCCCCATGCCCTTCTTGTAGTGATCGATCTTGATGAAGGTCATGGCCAATTGTACTTTTCCGAACTTGCCTCCTTGATATTTCCGAAGGCTCTTTCATCCGGTCTTGAAGCTTTAATGTAATGGAAGGCTTCATGTCCACCTTTTCCGACGCCAGCTCTGTCGCCGCACTTATGAAATACTGACTCCAATGTATCCCCTCATCTTAGGTTGTCATTGTTGGACCAAAGACTAAGAAATGAACTTCCGGATCCACTTCGGTAATTTTGTGATCTCCGGAATCCTGGTGAAGTAGTATAGATCGAGGCCAAAGCCCCAAACTCGTACCACCTCTTTACTTCTTGAGGGCTGGAATTTGGTAGCATCCAAACCTTGGATATTTTCGAAACATCAATCTTTGTTTTTTCCGGAGATATCCCATGCCTGGTAATTAGTTTCTCCCAATTTGCCTGGTATTCCGCCAAGAAGAAGAAACTATAATCTCGTTAGTATCAACCTTAGAAGTGCCCATCATAGGCCAAGATTGATCTCTTCGCCCTTACCCCGGACGTCTTTGGGTTGATGTGATAACTCGGGATTTGACTCGGAGTATCGTTTTTCCTTGGGCCAACATTTCGCGACTTAGGACTTGTGCTAGAGGTCTTTGGAATCCTCACACGGGTTGGGAGCCCCTGTGCTCTAAACGCTCCGTTTGCTTATTAGCGGCCGGAGGAGTGGCCCTTGAAATGCCGTTCTCAATCGAGAGTGAGACCAGGACACATGCTCGTATACGATCGGTTACTTTGTCCCGATCATTCCTTTGTAATTTCCGGCCAAATCGGCATTGATGACCAGGGTATCAAATTCTCGGAGTAGCATTTCGGTGGTCTCCAAGATGTCTTGATGCGGTGAGGATGGAATCGCCTTCAATTCCTCCATCTCTTGTTAGAAAATTTGCAAGAATATTTTCATGAGATTTTATAATGACAATATCATAAACATAATATTGGCATTGACCGCCATCTAAGTATTCTAGCTTTTTTCGGTTTTGATTCAATTTTGTTTTTTAAAAGCTTTAACACTTGAATTATCAATTTTTAAGATAAACTTTTAGCCAAGTAAAAATAAAGGCCATTTTTTAAAAGCCTTTGCAAAGAATTCTTTCTCGTTGATATGCCACCGAGTCGATTCTTTGTGTGTGAATAAACCACTGCAGATATCTGCATGGCACTTCTCCATTTGGTGTAGCTTTTGTAAGTACCGCGCCACCAATAATCACCGCGGCATCCGTATAAAGAACCAATTCATCTTCATCCTGTGGAATTGCAAGTTTCGGAAGATTTTTGCAAACTTCCTTAAGTTGCTTGATTCCTTCTTGATGTTCATTCTCCCATTTGAATATCGCATCTTTTAAGCAATGGGCTAAACACCTTCCCCGTAATGTGCTAGATTGTTTATGAACATTCCAACAAAATTGACAACTCCAAGAAAACTCAAGTCGCTTCTTGTCTTTCAATGTATCCGGAAATCCTCGTATCTTTTCTACAATATGACTTTGTAGGATTATTCCGCATTCGTCGATCTCAATTCCTAGGAATTCAATCTGCCTTGTTGCAATCACACGCCTTCTTTTTCGAAAGCACTAATCCTTCCTTGTGACAAACATCTAAGAATATTTCCAAATGCTTGAGATGCTCCTTCATGTTCTTTGAGGCGATAAGAATATCATCGATGTACACGAACATGAAACCGAAATAATCATTGAATAGATTATCCATCTTTCTTTGATATATCCGGGGTGCATTAGCCAATCCCATAGGCATCACATTCCAAATATAGTGTCCTTGTGGTGTAGAGAAAGTCGTGAACTTCTTGCTTTCTTCATCCATCTTAATCGGTAAAATCCGGACTTGCAATCGGACTTTGAGAATATCTTGGCACCTTTGATCTGATTAACGGATGTTCTCTGCTTGGGATATAGTATCCGTCGAACTCCAAAATGTTATTAATCCCTTTGTAATTAATAACAAGTCTTGGCTTTCCTCTTTTGATTTCTCCATGGTTTCGACTAAGAATCTCGGATTTTGTATGGAGAAACTCTGGTGAAATTAACTTAAGGTCAAGATGTTCCTTAAGTATCTTCTGCATATCCTCACGATCTTCCTGATTCATAAGGATTGGTTTGAATCTTACGAACTCGTACTCCTTTCCAGGTTTAACCTTTAAGGAAGCTTTAAGCTCGTTCTTATCCCACCAAGCCAAAGGATTTTCATTGTAATTCCTTTGGATCTTCTTCTTGATATCCTCGAGTGATATTTGTTCCTCTATGGTTACATCACTCTGTGGATTCTCCATTAGACTCATCCATAATTCTGCAATGGCTTCTGGAGTGACCCGTTCTTCCCTTGTACTCTGAATGAATACAAGTTATTATCCCATATCTTCTCGATCCTTGGATGGATGGAACCAAATTGTCTATAGGATAATAAAGCTTCACCAAATTTCCTTCGACCGCCATTTTTGGATTGCGAAGTTTGGCTTCATCACCATGCTTGCTTTGCGAAAATTAATAGGCATTTTTTCTCAAAATGCTTCCCATGATCTCACGGACAATAATCTTATGATCACATAAGGTTGTGAAAATAAGTCTTCTCGTCTCGTTCTCTTGTGTGAATTGCTTGAATGTTTGTAGGAAATTGTTTCCTAGCAAAATATCGCACTGTATCATGGAAATAGATTGGTGGCGTCTTTACTTTGTACCATGGGAAGTCGCCCGCGCCTCCGATCATTATTTTCGCTTGTTTAATTCCCTCGTTAAGGATAAGAATCCTTTTAGAGAAATCTCTTCCGCAATAGCTGGTAAATCTTCTCCAATTTCTTTAGGAAAAACATCCGCTTTGCAAAGTACATATTCCTAGGACTGAATCAATATAGGCGCGAAATACTCGGCTTGTATTCAAGCATATAACATTCCAATAGAAATGTATATGGAGAATGGACTAGTGGTCATCCGATTCTCAGTATCTTTTATTAGCCATTGTGAACTCCATTCCGTCTTGTAATATTTCCCAAGGTTTATGCTCCTCAAGAAATTCAATTCCAAGTATTAATTGTTCGGGATCTTTCCGCAACTCTGTGATAGTAAGCTCAATTTCTCCTATCTTCAGGCTCCTTGATACCTTCCAACGATTGGTTGTTGGAGATAATATAGAACATCACAAGGAAAAATATTATCCTTTTGAGTGATGTCGAATATTACTTCCACTTCTCGCCATCCTTCAGGACATTTCAGCTCTCTCCTTTGTTTTGAAAACATCTCGGAATGCGCCGAATCGCATTTTGGTCTCCTTTCTTCCCAACGGCCGCTACTCGTCATTTCATGTCTTCTGCCGAAAGACATCCTTCTGTGCTCAACTCGAGACTCCGACTTTTGTTGAAGATCTGGTTGATCTTGAATTATCATATCAATCTCCTTAATAGTTGGAGATTCAATGATTTCTGGTAACACCACCCTGGCAAAGTCCTCAAAGATTCTTGGGACTTCAATAAATTCCTTTCTCAAGAATACTTCGGAATGATGGGTATTCGAGAGAGCATAGGAAATCTTGTATAGAATAGCTAAAAACGATATCTGTCCCTTTTGATCATTTGCGTTTGGATCGAAATTTTATTTAAATATATGATTTGTCTCATAAGATTGTCTCACGTAAGTTTTTGTGCATAACTATTACTTTTTATTACCAAGCAAAGAAAAAAGGTAAAAAAATTGGGGAAAATGTATAGCCCCATACTTGAGTAATCATAATCTTATCCCAGCTATTCAAATTTGAGAAAAGACACCATAATCTTCCAATATAAGCAAGAGCCGGTTATAGAATATTCCAATTAATTATAATGCATGTCATTAAAGTTGAGTACTTCAACTTGAAGTATAATCAAATTATGTAATATGGCATAAAATTGGTCATTTTTCTGAATAGCATTCGTGTGGTGTGAGTTCGATTCAGGGTGGGATCGTTATTATTAGATGTGGGAGATCGAACATAATTATCCTCTTTACCTGTGAAGACCTGGTTGTACGTCAACAGACCCCATCAGAACAATGGCTAGTGCGTACGCATCCCGTGGTTTATCTTGGCGGCAGTAATAAGGAGCAGGAACTGTTGTCCTCAAATATAGTCAGATATAAGCCTAAAAGATGAGTTATAAAATGAAAATTTATGTAATATGGTTTAGGTTGCCACATATGAATCTTTAAATGTACTAATACTAAAAGTCCATGGAGCCTCAAGAACTGTGCCTATTTGCCAACACACGATGTCGGTACTTTAGGTTCATGAATTTGTGCTGCAATTTTTCTCAATCCTGAACATTGATGCTGCTCGATTTTATTGATCACGCGTTTTCCAAACATGTTAGTCTTTTTTTTTCCGAAACGACAGAAATATATTAATTACTCAACAAAATTTACACTGCCAATTGGCAAAATGGTCACCTTGAACATACATACATTGATACATGTCAAGGGGAAAACTCCGTACGAGAGGTATAACCACCGTAATTCGAGGGAGCAAAACAAGAAACAACTAAAAACACAAAACAAAAGAAAACTAAACCATCTCCAAAAGGAGGACTAAGGCTGCGATTGGATATGAACGAGATTTCATTTTCGTTCCGCTGGAGAATTTTTTTTGACCAAGCATGCGATTGTTTATGAAAATTTTTAGAAAATATACTATTCTCTCACTTTAACTTTTTCTCATTTTTTCTTTCACCAATCACATCTACACATTTTTTCACAAAAAACTAATCATTATTACACATTCTCCCACAAATTTCACTATTCATCCACTCACATATTTCTAACTACCAATCACATCCAATCATTATTTTATTACTTTTAAATTAAATCAACTTTCATCATTACATATCCATTCACACTCTCAAAATTTTCCAAAAACTTTCATCAGATTTTTTTTCCACTATTCTCTAGCGAAAAGAAAATTTCAAAATGAAAGTATATCCAATCGCATCCTAAGGCACTCCTCAAGGGAGACTACCCAACTCGAACAAATCCGGGCACGAGCTATATCACACACTGAAAGACAGAAATTACTGACCGCCTACGAGTTTCGCAAATCTACCGGTAAAGAAAGACTCAAAAAAAGAAAAAATACAGAAAAAACAAAAAAAAAGAAAAGAAAAATGCCTCTCCCTCCCCCGATCTTCAACCGCAGCCCATCACCTACCCGGCTCCAACTCTCCTCTTTGTAGCTCCGACCTCGACTTGCCTCCACTCTTGATCGGAAATTCCAATCACCTCCGGATACCACAAGAGATATGTCTTCATTGGCCTCCATCATGAAATATGGTTGGGGAGGGGAGGGGATAAGGGGAGGAGAATGAGGAGAGGAGAGGAGAGGAGAGGGGAGGGGAAGGGGGCAGCTGTTGGCGAAAGGGGAGGGAGGGAGAGGAGTTTAAGATTTAGGGTTTGTAGTGAGAAGAAGGAGAAAATGAAAGGTAGAGAGAGAGTGGGTTTGTGATTCTCTCCAAAACATGTTAGTCAAAAACATGAATTCTTGAAGTAGGATCTGAACGACAACACGAACAAACCGTTAGAAGGGCCTCGGATTGTCCGCGAACCCCCGATGCTTAAGTCAGCAAGAATTATAGAGAGAATCTGAATGGACTAGAGCGTATAGTAGATTGTATGTAAAATCACATATTTTGTAAATGAGACAGGAAGGACTATTTATAGTTGGGACTTGGGCCTCACGGGCTGATGGTTTGAGAATAATTGAACATAAGTTTAAGGAATAAATATGAAAACACCCCTAATGCTTAGTCTAATTAAAAAACAAAATTGTCTTCTTAAATCACAAATACCCTTTGAGGTTTGTATTTGTTATACAAATTACCTCCTCAACGCTCCCTCACTGAGCACATTGTAGAATAAAAACATATATCAAGACTCGAAAGCGTTTTGTAATTTTGAAAGATAAATGGATGTTTTTTGTAATTATACTAAGCCTCATGGGTAGAATTTGCAATTATCCTTGAGTTTAAATAATTGCAATTAAGAGTTAAAAGATAATAAATATGCTGGAATTAAATAATTAAAGAATAATTGAAATTGAAAATACCCCCATCAAACATGCTCTATCAATCATCAAAATTCACCAATATATTAGTTCGTATTGAGTGATCAAATGAAATTAAGGAGTATTTCCAATCACTAAAAAAAAAAACACTTCTCAACTTTTGGCTGAAAAATCACTTTTAGTGTATGCAAATGCCAATTTTTACTTTGGATTTTACTTCACTTAATCCAAATTTAAAAGTAAGGAAATGGGCATTTCAGTTTTCCATGTCTGCTTTTGGTTCGATTTTTACAAATAAATAAACACTTTTGCAATGTTTTCACAAGACACTCTTAATTTTTGATTCTATTTACAAATATTACCAACTTCTAATTCTCAATTACTTTTACTTATGCTACAACAAATCAATTCTTCAAAAATATAATTTTTTGCAAACACTCCTTAGTTAAGTAGTTCGGTGAAGGACAAGTAATTTTTAATGAAAACATTTATTTAACTTGAGATAGAAGGAATGAACCTAGGGATTAAATACAAGGCTATAGAGAATGCAGATTGAGATAGTGCCATGGTCAAAAATAGAGGGCCCAACAAAAGAATGTTGGCCTGCCTCATTCTAAGGTTATGAGCCTCTCAATGTGGTCAATTAATTGCACATTTTAACTCTTAAGCTACAAAATTTATTCCAAATAGAATATAAGAATAGTATTTGATGTGGATGGAATTTTCCAAAGGGTCCATTAATTGCACATTTTAACTCTACGCTACAAAATTTAAGCTATAATTCAAAATTGCAAATACTCCCTTAATATGACACCCTCTTGGTCGAGATTTGCTATTACTTAACAAATTTCCCCTCAATTTGCAAAAGAGAAACAAATGTCAATGGGATTATTTATAATTTTGAAAGATAAATGAATTTTTTTTAATCAAGGTAAATGCCATTGGTAGTTTTTGTAACTAATAGTGACAGATAACAGTATATAGATTGGCACATTGCTATCTGCCATTACTCTTTTGCATAGTATGCAAATGCAAAGAATTAACCAAAAACGTAGCTGTCCCCTTTTGATCTTTTGCCTTTGGATATTGTCATGCTACAATAGTTTTAGGGATAATTACAAAAACGCCCCTAAGATTTGGGCTAATTATAAAAAAAACTCATTCTTTGAAAAATACAAAAAAAAACGTTGAAGATTAATTCCGTTTTACATTTTTCCCAGTATTTTTTGAAAATATTTCAAAAAACCCCTGATTTGCGAAAATATTATAATTACCACCCTTTAATTTAAGACAACACGAAATCTAAAGGAGTTTTTTTGTAATTTTGAAACATGTCTGAGTTTTTTTTAACTAACCCAAACCTCGGGGTGTTTTTGTAATTATCCCATACTTTTATACACATCCATATTTGGAGACGAAGCCGGAAAATGATATTTAGGAAAGTGGATTTTTTTTTTTTAAATTTACTAATTTTATATACACAAATTATATTAATTATAGAATTCGAAGTTGAAGTGGGCGCCGCCACCAATTCCCTTGGCCCGTTCATATTCTCTTGTCCGCTCTCATTACTTTTAGTTTTTACCAACCAAAAAAATAGGTAAAAAGTTGGAAAAGAGAAATAAAAGAGAGGCAAAAACTTGTGTGAGACGGTCTTACGGATTTAGATCTGTGAGACGGAGCCCTTACACAAAGTTTTAAATGTTTTTTTTTTCAGATTTTATTTTTTTAGGGTTTATATTTGTTTTCTTAGGGTTTATTTTTAATTGATTTGGGTTTTTAGGATTTTTAGTTTTTAGGGTTTATTTTTTGTTTTTTGGGTTTATTTTTGTTTTTCGAGTTTATTCTTCCTGATTCATGTTTTTAGGGTTTATTTTTATTTTTTCATGGTTCATTATTATTTTTAAATTTATTTTCATGGTTAATGTTCTCAAGACGGAACCCTTAGGAGGTCCGTCTCACAAGAGACTTGCTCTAAAAGAGAATAGGTAAAGATGTATATACCCCCTTTAATTTGAGTTATCTTATCCCATCTATTCAAATTTGAGAATGAAAACGCCACGATATTGATTCTTTTGGTATTTATGGTGCAATTTTTTTCATTCTTGAACATGCTCTAATTGAAATTCACATGTATAATAGTTCGCATCGAGTCATCGTACGTCTTTGGTAAAAGAGAAGTTTGAGCATATTTTGTTCTAGTGATTAACACATTTTAATCATCTGCATTTGTCTGTATCTGAAATTTTCTCTAAAATAAATTAAGAATACAAATAACTTTGAATGAGAAACATTAACATGTGACTGAAGGAATGAGCCTCGGGATTAAATCTAATGTTAATTACAAAAACTATTCCGAGATTTTGCTTAATTACAAAAAAGTATATCTAATTGACGTTTATTTTTATTTTTTTTAATATTACACCCTCAAAAAGAGGGTATTCGTTAGGTAAGATATAAACCTCGAGGAGTACAAAATGATGTCATGTGATGTCACAACTGTACACGTGTCTTTCATCCAATACATGGAATAGGGAGTGGAATAGGGAAAGTGGAATAGGAGATCTCAACCCATATGTGACGCTTTAAGGAGTATTCGTAGTTTTAATAGATAATTGGGTTTTTATTTTTGTAAATAGACTAATTAAATTTCATGCATAGTTTTTGTAAATATCCTTTATATTTAAGAGTATTAGGCTATAGAGTAGGGATGTTAATTTGAAGCACGATCAATTATCGGGTTTGGGCAGGTGTTATTGGGATTGGGCCATTATGAAATGGCAAAAACTCATATGAGACGGTCTCACAG
The DNA here is from genome assembly GCA_016081115.2 of Rehmannia glutinosa. NCBI lineage: Eukaryota > Viridiplantae > Streptophyta > Magnoliopsida > Lamiales > Orobanchaceae > Rehmannia > Rehmannia glutinosa. Next base: position 4,341,243 of record CM071933.1, on the reverse strand, counting down.
GTCCAAATCCGTGAGACGAATCCTAAACTGACCCATATTAGTTGACCCATGTGAATTTAGATCTAACTTGCTTTGATTTGTAAATGGGTTGGATCCGTCTCATATACTTAAATCCGTGAGACGGTCTCACATAAAACTTGCTCTTAAGAAATTGGGTCCATATCGGGTCAACCAGTAAGCCCGTCAAACCGATAACTTAAATATGATAAATATTTGAAGAAAAAATATTATTATACTATATTAGTAAATAATTTAACGAGCCAAATACTCTAAATTATTCAAATCAGCCAAAAATTGATAATAATTAATAAATAAATAGAAATAATTTTGCTTATCGGTCTTAATGGGTCGTGTATGGGCTATCAAATTTTTATTGTGTTGTGTCCGGATAAGCTGCAATCGAATCGAACCGAGCTGATCTTTTGAGTGTTTGAGTTTGGCTCGTTTATTATCGAGTCGAAATCGAGCCTGAATTTATTGAACATATTGATGGCTCACAAATTTTTTCGAGCTTAATCGTGCCTGAATTTATCGAACATATTGATGGCTCACAAACTTTTTCGAGCATAAACGAGCTTAGTAAATATTAATTATAAATTAAATTATTCTTCAATTTATTACAAAAATAAAATTATATCTATCTAAAACGTATAATATATTTACTAAATCTTATAATTTTTTTCAAACAAATAAGTTTATTGAAATATTTTTTTAAATATCATAAGTAAAAATATAAAAAATTAAAATTAAAGTCAAATTATTAGTTTAATTTATACGAACTTATTATCGAACCTATTCACGAGCTTACTAATGAGCCTGTTCACGAGCTAACGAACCGAATATCTCTAAATTTGAGTTTGGTTCGTTTATTTTAACGAGCCTCATTAAACGAACTCGAACGGGCTTTTATCGAATCGAGCTCTGAATAGCTCACGAGCGGCTTGGTTCATTTGCAACCCTATGTCCGGACTACCATTGTCAACTGGTTAAGCTTATCGGATTGTGTTCGAATTAGTACTTATTGGATCGGCCCGATAATGGCACGACCAACACGGTTTGCCACCTATCTACTATAGAGATTGCATTTGCACATTGAAATCGGGGCCAACAAGAATGTTGGCCCGCCTCATTCTAAGGTTGTGAGCCTCTGATCAATTTTGTCCATCCATTGTACATTTAACATTTTAACTCTAAGCTACAAAATTTATTCGATATAGAATATAGGGATAACTACAAAAAGTACCCTAGCTAATTTTTAAAATTACAAAAAGTACTACTAATGTTTGATTCAGTGTTAAAATTAAGGGGTAAACTTTTATAAATACGAAGGGAGATTTTGAAATAATTTTTGCTTATTAAGGGTTTAAATGCTAGACAAAATGAAACATTGGGGGTATTATTTGTAATTCTGAAAGTTTGGTGGATTTTTTTATCTCTAGAATGTAAGAATAGTATTTGATGTGCATAGAATTTTCCAAAGGGTGTTTTAGTTAGCCCCATAGAATATTAATGTAACTTGATATCAAGAAATTTCACACTATTCATATTTGTACTATCTAAATGTGCAACATAAACATTAATACTTCAATTGCTTACAATGGAATATAGAGAATTTCAAAGGAATTATTGTGATGTGATTGTAACAACTAAACAAAGGGTTTGACTTATTATCTTGTATGTTCATAGTTTTTGCTATAGCAAAGACAACTTGCTTTCATATTTGATACCTTGTAACATGACTTGTCTAATTTTCTTGAGTCCCACATTAAAAAAAAAAAAACTGTGCATGTAGTCGGTTAGATATGTATTATATAGATAATATATCAACTAATTAAATTGCGATTGAATAAATCTTGACAAAGGCAAAATGTCAGTTCTACTATTATTTGAGTAAAATTAAATGAAACTTCAAATAAAGTTTGTTTTGGATGCCTGTTTATCATTTTATCTACCCGGCCCCTTTATATTTATGTTACTCTTTTGATCGATAAGTTAAAATTAAAATTATCGTAAATGGTAATGGTAAGAATGAGGGTCCTTATAAATATAGAAAAGTGTGGGACGATCCGACATCCGAGGATGGGCGGCGGTTCGAGAATCAACGATCCAGATTAAGTTGCATTAACATTTAATTAAATACCTAAGTAACTGAGGAAGTAACGATAAGACATAAATTGTGGCCTTCAACAAACAAAATCAACTAATAATGATAAAAATATCAGCCCTTCACGTCCTCAACAAAACATCTCTACTCGCAATATGTTTGATACTCTACAGACTATACAGAAAAAGATTGCAGTCCGGGTCTCATTTCAGGGAAGTATGCTAAAACGATTACAAACGATCACACCGTACCAACAAAACAAGATAATCTGCTAGCTACTGTGGTTTATTCCAATGTTGTTGAATTAAATTCGAATTTAAAAGAGAGTGATGAAATGATTTTGACTTCAACTCATGATTCAACATCTCCAACATCATGCTTATCTCTTAACTTTGATTTTCAAGTTAATGCAGACAAACTGGAAGCTTTAAAGACCAAACTCGGCGATTTATCAACTACTTTACTTGTCATCAGAAGTTATGAAGACTATGACAATTGCGACTCGAAGATCATGGGCCGACATTCCATATGCTACATCCATCAAGACGATATTTGAGCACCTGCTAAAAAAACAAATGACAATGTCATTCGAAAATCCTTTAGAAATAGACCCCCTTCTTTTAAATTACATCTTTAAGTTGTTATTTATTTTTTTCTAAAGTTTAGCATTTTTTTTGGGATAATTACAAAAACACCCCTGAGGTTTGGGCTAATTATAAATAAACCCAGAGATTTTTTTAAAATTACAAAATACTACTTGAGGTTTGACTCGTCTTACATTTCCTACTTCATAAGCAGAAAAACATATCACCCTCTGATACTTATAAAAATACTACAATTACCCCCTCAAAATTTAATATTTAATCAAACATGATGGAATTTTTGTAATTTTGAAACATCGTTGATCTTTTTGTAATTAGCTCAAACCTCGGGGGTGTTGTAGTAATCATCCTTTATTTTTTATCCTTTACTACCGATCGGCTTGTGATAAGAACATTTTTCCTTTCTCTTTGTATGTTTTCATTTTATTTAAAAAATGATAAGATGTAAACTAAATATATCGTTATTATACCCTCAACAAGTTACCACTAGTGGCGGAGCCACCACCATGCCCACCCCCACCCCCAACTTTTTACTTTTTCTTTCTAGTATCTATATTTTTTATTTTGTACTTTGGCCCCCTCATAATTTTGTTGGAAAAAATTATTCGATGAATTTTAGTAAGTTAAATTGGAGATTTTGTGGGTCTTATTTTATTTTATTATCACCTTAAAAATGTTTTCTATTCATCAAAAGATGGGGTTCTCATAATTATTTGCTAATATATACTAAAAAGAATTTATTAAATGCATTTTTAAATGGGTTTCTCATATTTATTTGCTAATATATTAAATATTTGATAAAAATAAATGCATTTAATAATTTTTTAATATTTAATGTATTTTTTATTTGTAATTTTAATTTTTTTTCTTCATTTTTTTTAATTTTTTTCGTGACAACTTTAAATTATATAGGTTTTTCGTGCAATATCTGGTTACCTGTGTCATAAATAGGTCGTGTTCGTGTCGTGTATATTGACACGAATAATTAAACAAGTTGTGTTTGGATTGGTGTCAAATATGTAATACATGTGTCAGAACACGACCCACGAACACGAAATACGACATGATTGACACCACTACTCTTGGCCCCCCTTACCAGCGGTCCTGGCTCCGCCCCTAGTTACCACAATAGCAAAAATACAAGAGGATCTATGCCTTTCGATTTGGTATTGGACCCAAAATATGGGTTCCGGTTACCCTGGCCTGCGAACCGTCGATCAAGCTTCGGGATGGGACTTGTAAATGTGTGTGATCTCGCCACGTTTGAATTAGCATGTACACCTAGAAAAGTCAACTCTCTCTATATATATGACATATCAACTCGCATTAAGCAATTCATTTATATGCTTTGTCTTCGCTCCCCAATTCCTAACGATCCACAACCTGTACTCACTTAGGCAGCGTATGGTCTTAGTTAGAGCTGTCAAAAGACCGGGTCGGGACGGGCCAAACAGTAACCCGTGCCACAAAAATGGGAAACCCAGCACGACCTAAAAACGAAAATTACACTGAAAAAGTCGGGCTTTTCGGGCTAACCCACCGGGCCGGGCTTTGAGGCCCGACTTTTTCGGGCCTTGAAAAATAAAGCCAAAGACATTAGAAAATCAATTTGGATTCCGTGACCCCATCTGATTTGGGCGGAATTGACAACTCTAGTCTTAGTTGGGGTGCGGGCCGACCCGAAATTGACAGCTCTAGTCTTAGTTGGGACCACCCCAACTAGCATAACATGTATTGTGTTTCTAGGTCCCAGCACTAAAGTATCTGAGTTCGCATTGTAGCTGTCCGACCGGATTCTTCACCCAAATCGTCTTTCTATCTTTTTGGCTTATTTTATAAATTCAAAAATTATTTTGGTCAATTAGATTTTCAATATACTAAACTTTTACAGTCAAAAAAAGATTAAGTAATTGCCCAAGATTGAGATATTATTTTTATAAGTCCGATTGTAAATTTTAAATTGTGTTTAGTCATATTTTGTAAGTACAATAAAAACAAGATAAGTATACGTAGATGAGGTACACTAATTGGATTTCGTTCACTTCCAGGATCTTATTTAATATGCGAAATAAAGTACCTGGAAATTAAAATTGGAAATATTTGTCTGCCCACACCAACAATTGATAAAGAAAAATAAAGTTGAACTTGAATTATAGACGTGCATATAGCAATTTAATAATATAAAATACTAATATTATCGTGTGTAATTCAACGAATATTAATTAAACGATGAATTAATTATTTGACAAACTTTCTTCACATAATGTCAGAAACAGCAGAATTCATCCCCCTCGGTACAATTTAACAATTTTTATATGAAAAATAATTAGACCTATTACATCTTAGAGACTGACAACAATTTAATAACTATTAATCATATAAAAGAAAAACAGCTGATTCCATGTGGTATTGCAAGTTCAACAGTATCAACTTCAAAATAAACAAATAAATAAATTGTTAGTGCAATGAATATGCCTATTTCAAATCACCTAACTTTTTTTTCATAACCGAGATTCCAGTATTCCCACGTGGTAGTTCTCGAGGTAACAATTCTGGCCCCTTAGGAACTGCCACATGGCTTCCAAGTCCCTAATATCCTCAACTATAGCCTTTGTTGTAAAAATCTCTGCCTAACCCCGATTAATCTCCGCCTACGCGCTAGGCCCCCATTGTCCGCCTACGATTTTTTTTCCAATTAGGCCCGCATAATCCCACCCAGGTCCCGCCTAACCCCGCCTAGGCTCAACCAAGGCGCTAGGCCCCAGTCTGGCGCCTAGCGCTTTTTACAACATTGACTATAGCGCATAAGGAGTCGTCCCCCAAGTGATTGCTCTTTCTCCATGTTGGACTCCCCTCTATCCAGCCGCAAGTTTCCACCGAATTTCAGTCTCCCACACTACCACTTAAAGCCTCAATATTAATTATTCCACTATTGTACTTCGGACTCGAATCTTTAACCTCTCCAAAGAGAGGCCAAGAGTTTCAAATCACCTAACTTAAATAAATGCTTGATCAAGCTAGGAGATATAAGACCAGGTTTTAAATAATTGAATAAAAATAATCAACTAACTAGTAACTACTACTTTATATATTTAATTAATTAGCCGAAAAGGGGGTAATTTAACAGAATGTGGTGTTTGTGAAATTTTTTGGTAAAATTATAGTGGATTTGGGGATGTTTGCGGAATTAAGTCTAGGCGCTATTAGCAATAGCGCCTGAAATCAGGCGCTATTGCTAATAGCGCCCAACCTTTTTTTAATTTGCCCAAGCAAAAAGGTTGGGCGCTATTAGCAATAGCCTAGACTTAATTCCACAAACATCCCCAAATCCACTACAATTTTGCCAAAAATTCTCACAAACACCACATTATGTTAAATTACCTCCAAAAAAAAAGGGCATCCAAAGCACCGAAAACAAATAATATAAATTCCTTTACCGTTGCCAACTTATCATGTCAGAAGAAAGTTAAGTCAAATATTGCAGCAGGATTCACTCTCTTGTCCTTTTTTTTTTTGTTGGAATACCCCATAAATACAATTAATTGCAGATCGGCCCCTCCTAAAATTAAGACTATCCATTATGAAATTAATAATATCCAACAAACGAATTGATTCTCCCGTTACCTAATCTAGCTATAGTCAAAATACTTTCAATAGAATTTGATGCTTTTCGTTATGAATTAATAATAGAAAAAATAAATACTCAATTTACTAGTAACCATATTAAACCATTAAGACGTTTGTAAAACTTAGGCATGTGTCTAGATTCGACTCCCACATTCGACTCCCACCTGACTCTCTCTCCTACCATGATTTTGTTGGAAATTATTCGGGTCCCGAATCTAATCCGGGCCAAATAAGATCCGGCTTTTCGATCTAATCGAACGGAAGCGGAAGCGTGGGATTTCAAAAATCAAGTTTTAGATATAAGAACACAAGATCATGCTTATTAAATTTATTCAAACTAAAGGAAGAAAAAGAAAATTTACCTCTTTCGATGATTTTCTTGTTATTCGCTTTTTCTCCGTCAATCCCGAATCTCGAAGCTCGTAGACACCGCGATCTTCCAATTCGAACATCCCTATCTACGGCGGTGTGTGGGCACCAAAATAATAAATCTAAGTTCTAACTTTTTATTTTCCTACGATGTCTCAACTCATGAGATCGCAGGATTGGGTTAACCTGGATATGAGGGAATTAATCAACTAGGTAAAAGTTAATCCACAAAATCTCACAATTGAAAAAACACAAGATCACGCACACAAGATCACGTGCGGCTGCCACCTTACGTTTCGAGATTGTAAAGAATTGAATGATCAAAAGATTTTCAATTGTAATTTGGCCAAATGGTTGTTGGCGTGAACAAAGAACAATTAATAATGATGGCCAAAACCTTTTTGCTTTTCAATTGGAAAAGATAAAGACAACAAACATTGAAATTGGCCGATTATCTGTGTGTTTCAATTGTGAAGACGTGGTCCCTTTTTTATGGCTAATTCAATGGTTTTCATTCCAAATTGGTTTCTATCTATTCTAGAATTAATAATTCTAGATAGAGTCAAACTCTAATTGATAATTATCAATATAATTATCAAATTAATAATTATATTAATATCATAAATATCTTATATTTATTTAATTCCCAATACTGTCAAAACTGCAGAATATCATATATTCCCGGAATTAACTGATATTAATATATTAGCCCAAATATTTTAGAAAACTATTTTCCATAAACCCTTAGGAACTGAAAATATTATTTCTAACCCGTTTACTCTACGAAGGCGAACCGGGGACCATGGACCTATAATTATAAGCTCAATAAATCGAACAAATAATTAACTCTTTAATTAATTTATTCGACTTATTAATTCGATATTACTCCACTATAAATTCGGAATTGCACTCTTATAATTATAAAATATCTTACTCTATGAATTGAATTGAGTCCATTTGATATAATCATTACATATAGATTAATCCTCCATAGACAATTCGTAATTGAAGCTAGGTAGTATCCGTTAAACCTCTTCAATTACCTCTTATCCCCATTTACCATTAATTCACTAGCGAATGGTTAATTTATAATCAGATTATAAATTAGAGATCTCAAACCATTCAGTTCCAGAATTAACAAATGAGGGAATCGTCTTTCTACTTCCCGCATGAAGGAATGGATTCCATATACGTGAATTTATATTCCCGGCTATTTAATTCAAATGTGAATCTAAAATGCAAGTGTTGGGAATGTCGTAGGACAAACTTAAACGAGCAAATTAAGAATCATATAGAAATAAACAGGAGTCTATAATCACTCATGATTAAGATTTATCCATATATGATCATCTAGTGATTTAATTTGATTTTCCATTTCTACAACGGAATTTGTATGGAAAATTCAAATTAAATCGGTCCAAGTCCTATATGATCAAATCATAAATAAATTCCCCACTAAGATGTCTCCACATCGACGGTCCAGGATAAGACAATCACATTCAAAATGTTTTGGGTCGCATTAATGATGTTTTAATTAAAGATCTCATACTTTAATTAATTTCATCACGGACTTAATTTTTGGTTTATTATCCATAATCTTAATCCTCTTGTATATAACTCTTATATACTAAGATTATGGTTACAATAAATAAACTAGGGATTTTCATGATGTTCAAGAAAATACATACAATATGCAAAAGAGTTCGAACATAAATGTCGTTTTTATTAATAATCAAAAACAATTCACAATTGCTTTAAAAGCACTATCCCTAACAATCTCCCACTTACCCTAAAGCATATGGGACATGTCTCTCAATCCTAAATTATTTAAATGCCTCTCAAACACTTTTGCAGGCAATGTCTTGATGAATGGATCAACAAGGTTGTCGGTAGACGCAATCTTGAGAATTGAGACGTCACCCCTTTGTACTATCTCCCGAATAAGATGGTACTTTCTTTCTATATGCTTTGATCTCTTGTGACTTCGAGGCTCCTTCGAATTAGCCACTGCCCCACTATTGTACTTACGGCTTCGGCCCAAAAATATTTTGGAAGTGAAAATTCATTAAGCATGGACCGACTCATCTCTTGTAGTGTCCGATTTTTCCTTTCGGCTACTCCATTTTGTTGAGGAGTCCTTGGAGCCGAAAAATTATGAGCATATCCCTTAGTTTCACAAAAGACTCTAAATTCACCATCAAATTCTCCACCTCGATCGCTTCGAATAGACTTAATAGTGTCTTCCTTTTCATTCTCAATAAGACTACACAACTTAACAAACTCATTAACGGCATCGCTTTTATTGGTAAGAAAAAGAGCCCAAGTATATCTAGAAAAATCATCGACAATAACGAAAGTGTAATGTTTTCCACTTAGACTTGTCGTACCAATATCCCCATACAAATCAAGGTGAAGCAATTGTAGGGGTTTGGTTGTGGAAATTTCATTTTTGGGCTTAAAACTACTTTTAACTAATTTGTTCTTTTGACAAGTGTCACATAAGCCAAGATTTTCAAAATTCAATTTGGGTAGTCCTTTCACATGTTGGTTTTTGTAAATATTTTTCAAATTCTTGTATCCAACATGTCCAAGTCGTCTATGTCATAAACTAGTTAAATCATTATTGGCGACTAAACAAGAAACATTTTGACTAACCAAATCACTTGTACAAATTTTGTAAAGATTGCCTTTTCGATTTGCTTCACAAATAATTTCACCATTTTTAAGTATAAGACATTTTTCTTTATTGAAGGAAACATTATAATTTGAATCACAAAGTTGGCAAACACTTATCAAATTAAACTTAAGCCCTTCTACTAAAAGAACATTACTAAGAGAGAAAGAAGAGTTACCAATTTCTCCATTTCCAAGAATTCTTCCTTTGCCATTGCCGAACATGACCATACCCTCTTCTTGGAGCTTGATGTTGGTAAAAAGTTCTCTCCTCCCGGTCATATGGCGTGAACATCCGCTGTCCACGAGCCATTTTGAATCTTCCATTGTTGTTATAGCCCCTATTACCTACAAAAGAATTTCTTTTAGGTACCCTATAATTTTGGGGTCCATGGAGGTTAGTCTTGAGACCTTTGGGTCTCCAAACATGTCTAGAGCTATTTCTCAATTTGTAATTATTAGCATAATGTCCAACTTTGCCACAATAAAAACAAGTATGAGTATTAGAACTATTAGCACGTACAAAAGTCGGACCTTGGTTATTTTTCTTAAAACGCTTTGAAATGGCTTATAACCAAGTCCCAATTTGGAATGCTCACCTCTTTGTTCATCTAAAATTTTTGTCACTTTATCCGTGCTTATGTTGAAACGATGCACATCATTTTTCAAACATTCAATATCTTTTGTGAGCAATTCCTTTTCGGATTCAAGAGAGTGAACTCTAGTAAGAGTAAGAGTATGAGCTTTGTCTAGAGATTCATAAGAGGTAAATAATTTTTCTTTTTCAACCTTAAGCTCCTTATGCTCCTTTTTCAAATTTTTGTATTTAACAATTAAATTTTGAAACTCAATTTGCAATTCATCAAAATCACATTGCAAGTCATCAACTATGGAGGAAGTAGGCGAATTAGAGCGTACCTCATTATTTTCATCGTCTATGGCCATGAGACCATGTTCGGTTTCTCCTTCCTTATCGGTTGTTTCGAGTAGTTCATCCCACGTTTTGACCTCCGCATTTAGATCCTTCTTTTTCGTGAAAGGCTTTCTTTTCTTTTGTTCCTCTTCATCGAGTTTTGGGCAATCGGCAATGAAGTGTCCGGGTTTTCCGCATTTGAAGCAAGCATTATCTCTTGGTTTTCTTGCTTTATTTTTATTCACAAATTTTGCAAATTTTCGAATAAGTGCGGCCGTCTCCTCATCATCATCATCATTATCATAGTTGTTGGGATTTGGTCCAAAGATCGCCCGCAATGGGCTTAAAAAAAGAGGCGCGAGGTGCGGCCCGCGATTCAAACTCGTGAGAGTATTTGGATTGCATAGTTAAGGGATAGCTTAAAGGATATGATTTGGACTACTTATACCAACATATGCATCTTCTTTTCTGGTGCCCATTACATAGAAACTCTGAGGTTAAGCGTGCTTGGCCTGGAGTAGACATGGGATGGGTGACCCCCTGGGAAGTTTTCCAGGGTGCGCGTGAGTGAGGACAAAGCGCTAGAAAAAGACTCATGTTGGTTTTGTGGGGACGATCGTCAATCCAGTAGCGCTAGAGGTCCAACAAGCGGTATCGAGCAGTCACGAGTTCGAATTCCCTTGGAAGCACGCTGCAGTGAGGTTGCCGGGAGCGGTGGGGCGAGATCTTTGGCGCGATGAGGTAAACGGACTAGAATCGAAGGTAGGTTGCCGGATGGCCGGAATCGAGGTAAAATAGACTAGAATCGAAGGTGTAGGTTTTGGGTGGACCGGAATCGGAAGGGTAGGTTGCCAGTGTGGCCTAAAGCATCGAATCAAGGTGTAGGTTCTTTGGGTGGACCAGAATCGAAGGGTAGGTTGCCAGGTGGCGGAACTCGGGTAAAAAATCGAATCGGGCGAAGGTGTAGGTTGTTGGGTGGACCAGAATCGAAGCGGTAAGTTGCCAGGTGGCGGAATCGAGGTAAACAGATTTCGAAATGAAGGTGTAAGTTCTTTGGGTGGCCGGGAATCGAGAGGGGCGTGCGTGACGCGACGCTTGAAGAAGTTGGCGTTAGAACGGCGAGGAAGTTTGGCGGACGGCGGAGGTTGGCAAGCACTGGAGCGAGAAGATTGCGAGTCTTTGGGAGGGGATTGTTGGGATTTGGTCCAAAGATCCCCGCCGCAATGGGCTTTAAAAAAGAGGCGAGGCGCGCCCGCGATTCGAACTCGTGAGTATTTGGATTGCATAGTTAAGGGATAGCTTAAAGGATATGATTTGGACTACCTATACCAACGGATGCATCTTCTTTCTCGGTGCCCATTACATAGAAACTACGAGGTTAAGCGTGCTTGGCCTGGAGTAGACATGGGATGGGTGACCCCTGGGAAGTTTTCGAGTGCGGCGTGAGTGAGGACAAAGCGCGCTAAAAAAGACTCATGTTGGTTTGTGGGGACAATCGTCCCAATCCGAGTAGCTTAGAGGTCCAACAATAGTATGCATTATTAGAAGAAGAAACAAGACCTTTAGGAATAATTTGCATACCCGATTGATTTATGGATGGTTTGGAATTTTTCCTCTCCTTGAGATAGACTTCATAGATGAGGAGGTTTCCAATAAGCTCGTCAAACTTGAGTGTCTCAAGATTTTGTGCCTCCGTGATTGCCGTCCCTTTTTCGGACCATGAGCCGGGAAGAGCATTCAATACCTTAGTCACCTTGTCTTCTTCGGAGATGACTTTACCGAGGGCCACAAGAGGATTGACAATATTGTCAAGCCTTTCCACCATCTTGGAGATGCTTTCACATCATACATGTTAAAGTTTTCAAAGTCTTTAACAAGCATGGTCTTTCTTGCTTGCTTGACCTTCTTGGTCCCTTCATAAATTGTCTCCAATTTTTCCCAAACCTCATGTGCCGACCTTATGCCTCTTATGCGATTATACTCGGTAGCGGTAAGAGAACAATGCAAAATATTTAAGGCTTTACCGTTTAGAGAAAAAACCTTTTTGTCGTTTTCATCAAACTCCTTGAAAGGTTTAGGAGTCGAGGTGCCATCCTCCGATTTCTTGGTTGGTTGATCAACTCCTTCAATGACCACATTCTAAATGTCGAACCCGCACCCTTGTAGGAAGCACTCCATACGGTCTTTCCAAAATGCGTAGTTGTTGGCGTCGAATAGTGGTGGCTTGTTGGTGGAGGCGCCGGTGGTGAGATGAGCATCATTTGTAGCTATGGATCTTTTCTCTTTACTCGAAACGAGCTAGCCAAAGAGTTTGGCTCTGATACCACTTGTTAGTCCAAGTGGCTACGATAATCTAGAGGGGGGGTGAATAGATTATCTCGGTTTTTCAGATTTTGCCCTCTTTTTAGAAAAACTCAAGCAAAGATGAAATTCTAAGTGCGGAATTTAAACAACACACTTCGATTTATAGAGGTTCAACCCACCTAGGGCCTAATCCTCTACCACCCCAGTATATCCGGGATGGATTTCAAAAAAAAAAAAGATTTTATTAATTTACCAAAAATTAATACAACACCTTGAGGATTACCACAACCCTCTTTCACCACCTTGAGGATTACCACAACCCTCTTACAACACCTTTGAATATTATCACAACCTTCAAACACCTATCACCTAGATCACCCAAGTGTATTCTTAACACAAGAATACTCACAAGGATGTCTTGTGTTGAATGATGACCAAAATCAAGATTATAACTCAATAATGATTGATACTGATATGAGTACAAGTGTAATCAAGAATAGAAAGCCTAGACCTCAAATTTGTGCAAGTGAAAGTCTAAGGCTAATACAACAAGATATATGAAAGTGTTTGCTTGATTGCTCTTTGCTTATGTAGAGTGTTGTATCTTGTTGTTTGAATGAAGCCTCTATTTATAGGAGAGGACTTGGCTTTCATTTTTGAGACATAGGCTCCTCTCGGGGAGTGATTTCTTCGCAAAAGAAACCATTTAAAATCATCGATATATTTGTTAGAAATCAATCCCACAAAATAGGGAAAAGCATGCGAAAAAATGCAACGAGATAGTTTTTTGATAAACAAAGGGTGCGCCGTCGGTCACAGAGATAAGATTGAAATTGAATTCTCGCTATTTTTACAGGGGGGACCGATCGGGGGTGCGGCCGCCGCATCTTGACTATGACCGGTTGAGGTTGATAAAAATACGAAACAGAGAAGATCGAACCAAAAGAGCAACTCCCAGTGCACGGTCGCCCTCTCCCTTTTTTTACGTCCCATTTTCTATTTCAAAACTCAACTCAGGTACGGGTTGCCCTATAGGGAGACCGTTCGAGCCTGAAATAAATATGTTGTCCAGTTTTTTATCGAAAATAAACTCCAAAAAATACTCCGAAAAATAGTGAAAATATTTTAAGTCGATCGGAAGTATTTAGACAACATTTAGGGACATTGTTTTGGTTTAAAAACTCATTTGAACAAAATCGAACAAAATCATCAAAATCATGATAAAAACATTTATCTAACACATTTTTCCTTTCTTTTTATATATTTTCATTTATTTTAAAAAATGATAAGACGTAAAGCTGAATATATTGTTCTACCTCAACAAGTTACCACAAGAGCAAAAATACAAGAGGATCTATGCCTTTCGATTTGGTATGGGACCCACAAACGGGTTTCGATTACCCTGGCCTCTGAACCGTCGATCAAGTTGGGTTTGCCATGTCGAAGTAGCATGTACGACCTAGGAAAGTCAGTTCTCTCTATATATAAGGCATATCAACTTGCACTAGGCAATTCATTCATACGCTTTGTCTTCGCTCCCCAATTCCTAACGATCCACAACCTGTACTCACTTAGGCAGTGGATGGTCTTAGTTTGGACCACCCCAACTAGTATAAGATGTGTTATGTTTCTAGGTCCCAGAACTAAAGTATCTGAGTTCGCATTGTAGCTGTCCGACCTGATTCTTCACTCAAATCATCTTTCTACCTTTTTGGCTTATTTTATAAATCCAAAAATTATTTTGGTCAATTAGATTTTCAATATTTGACTAAACCTTTTACAGTTAAAACAAAAAAAAAGATTAAGTAATTGCCTAAGATTGAGATATTGATGTTATAAGTCCGATTGTAAATTTTAAATTGTGTTTAGTCATATTTTATAAGTACAATAAAAACAAAATAAGTATATATGGATGAGGTAGGATTTCGTTCACTTCAGGATCTTATTTAATATGCGAAATAAAGTCCGGAAATTAAAAATGAAAATATTTGTAAATCTGCAGTGCCCACACCAACAATTGATAAAGAAAAATAAAGTTGAACTTGGATTATAGACGTGCATATAGTAATTTACTAAAATAAAATACTAATATTATCGTGTGTAATTCAAGGAATATTAATTAAATGATGGATTAATTATTTGACAATTTTCTTCACATAATGTCAAAAACAGCAGAATTCATCCCCCTCGGTACAATTTAACAACTTTTATATGAAAAATAATTAGACCTGTTACATCTTAGAGACTGACAACAATTTAATAACTATTAATCATATAAAAGAATTAAACAGCTGATTCCATGTGGTATTGCAAGTTTCAACAGTATCCACTTCAAAATAAATAAACAAAAAAATTGTTAGTGAAATGAATATGCCTATTTCAAATCACCTAACCTTTTCTTTATAACCGAGATTCCAGTATTCACGTGGTAGTTTTCGGAAACAACTCGCCCCTTAAAAAGCGTCACATGGCTCCGAAGTCCTAATATCCTTAACTACTGACGTCTGAGTCATCCCCAAGTGATTCTCCATGTTGGACTCATATCCATGTATGAGTTCCCACCGAATTCTAGTCTCCCATACTCGCCACTTAAAGCGCGAAACCTCAATATTAATTGTTACATCATTGGATCTCGGGACTCAAACCCTTGACCTCTCCAAAGAGAGGCCAAGAGTTTCAAATCACCTAACTTAAATAAATGCTTGATCAAGCTAGGAGATATAAGACGAGGTTTTAAATAATTGAATAAAAATAATCAACTAACTAGTAACTACTACTTTATATATTTAATTAATTAGCCGAAAAGGGTATCCAAAGAACCAAAAACAAATAATATAAATTCCTTTACCGTTGCCAGCTTATTATGTCAGACGAGAAGTTAAGTCAAATATTGCAGCAGGATTCACTCTCTTGTCTATAGATACAATATGTTGGAATATCCCATAAATACAATTAATTGCATATCGGCCCCTCTAAATATTAAGACTATTCTTTATGTAATTAATAATATCCAACAAACGAATTGATTCTCCCCTTACCTAATCTAGCTAGTTGTTGAATACTTTCAATTGAATTTGATGCTCTTTTCGTTATGAATTAATAATAGAAAAAATAAATACTCAATTTACTAGTAACCCTATTAAACCAATTTATAAATAATTGAAATTAGTATATATATTCAATTTAGTTCCACCAAAGCAAATAATTAGTAGTTTTTAACTCATGCATTGCTAAGCATAGTTAATATTAACCGATTTGGATGATTAATTAATTCCTTATACATATCTCTGTCAGTTGAGTTAGTTTCTTTTTCTTTTTTTAATAAATATTAAGAAAATAAAAAAGACATGGTTTGGATTACATTTTTCTGCTCATCACTTGCTTCAACATCAAAAACGGAAAAAAGGAATAGTTATAGCCTAGTGGTAAGACGTTTGTAAAACTCAGGCATGTGTCTAGGTTCGATTCCCAACTAATTCTCTCTCCTACCAGAATTCGTACTCAAAAAAGAAAAAAGTCAACATTAGCAGTCCAGAATTATCTGCAAAGGCATAATGCCAATCAAGAAAAAAAAATCCCTAAAGCATCTAACTTTACTTGTAAATAAAGACACAAAGATTAACCCAAAAAAAAAAAAAAAAAAAAAAAGAAGAGGAAGAAGAATTAAGAATCAAGAATTCAAAAAGATAATAGTTGCCATTGCTCTATAGCTCCAAACTAATCAATTTAACAACTAAATTTAACATTCTAATCATACTCTAATATGAAAAACAAGCTAAACAATATAACACATTACAAATTTACAACCAAACACATTCTTTCTTCATTTTTTTTATTCAGAGGTTTGGGCCAATTACAAAAAAACCCAGAAATTTGTGAAACTTACAAAAATCTCATTGAGGCATATCCTCGTCTTACACTTTTCCCCCTTCCTAAATAAAGACATTCCAAAACCCCTCTTATATCTATAAAAATATTACCTGTCACCCCTTTATATTCAAAACAAAATCAAACCCAAAGGGTGTTTTAGTGGATTTTTTCGTAATTAGCTCAAACCTCTGGGGACCTTTCGTGATTTCCCTATTTAATACCCAAACCATCAATCCACACTTCTCAATGAAAAATTCTCGATGGAACCGCAAAACGGGCCGAAAACGAACGAGATAGATCATCTGGATCGGCCCAAATCAAGCCCTGATCAAAGTTCTGCGAGTAAGAATACGGATCATAAGTGAACCTCATTGAATTCGAACATTGGAACATTCTTTTCTTCTCCTCCTTCAATTTCCTCCATAGCTGTCTCCAAATAGGAGCTTTTGGTCTCGTAATCGGCATGTTATACGATACGAAACGATCGTATTTCCGACTAGAGTAGCTTCTCGGCCAGCAGATGTTGTTGTCATGGCTTGATGTGGTGTGCCATGTTTCTTGATCCATTCTTGAAGACAATGTGTGTGTTTTTGTGAAGGACTTTTATTGTCTGTGTTTTTTGTTTTGTGGAACAAGTGAAAAAATGTTTGGGTTTGGGGTACTTTATAGTAGGATAATGGTGTGGTCTTTCTTTCAACTATATCTGATCTTTGGTTTTGAATAGTCGTATACCCTTTAGGTCATGTGCAAACATGGTCGACAACACGAGAGCGGCATGTGACACATTTGAGGGGTAAATTTGTCATTTAATAATTGCAAGTTACTTGTGAAGAATATTTGGATCTTCTATTTCATTATTTATTCCATCTGTATGATACAGTAGCTAATGTTCTAAAAAGCACTAGGCGACAGAATGAGGCCTAACACTTAGGTGGAGCCTGGGCGGGGCATGAACGAGTTACGCAGGGTCTAATCAGAAGAAAAATGTAGGCGGACAAGGAGAGCCTAACTCCTAGGCGGGGACTAATCGGGGTTAGGCGGAAATTTTTAGAACATTGACCGTAGCTAGTGGCTCATTTGGGTTTTTTATTCATTTTAGTTTTATTGGATGATAAATTTTTAAATTAAATTAGATTGCATTGTTCATGTATTATATAATATGTTTAATATTGTGTTTGGGGTTTGAGATTGAGATATTTATTTTTTGAAATTGGTATAACATTCTTTAGTTGTGATTATTGATTGTGTAGGAATTAGGATAGTATAGTGAAATGACAAATTACCCTTAACAATTAAAAATTTTTGACAATATGCCAATATGACAAACAATGTGATTTAACTTTTTTGGGGCACAATTGACTTTTACATACATTTCAATAAAAATTGATGTTTGATGGTTAATTTAGAATAGATTTTTGGATAAGTCATTTTCCAAAAAGTTCATTCTAGAGAAGTAGTGCTTAATAAAGATTAAGTATGAGTGGTAGAATCATTTTTCCCCCCTTCTCTCTCTAACCTTTTTTTCTCCCCCTTCTCTCTAATCCCCCAAAAAAAAACCTATCATATTTTTCCCTCCCTCTCCCACTACAGCCGCCCCCCTCTCCTCTCCCCCTCTCCCCCTCCCACTACAGTCGCCCCCCTCTCCTCTCCCCCCTCCCCCTCCCCCTCCCCCTCCATGTTTTCTATTAGAGGGATACCAAATGGCGGTCCATTGGCGTATGAAGGTGGCCGGAATTTTTGGTACAGGGCGAAAGAGGGTCAGAGCTTCACGGAGGTTTCTCGGAGCGGAGAAGACGATGGGGTGCGGCAGTAGATTTGGGAGAGGGAGATACAATTTTTTTGTTTTTTCTCTAGTTTGTTAGTAAAACTGTTGTTTTCTTATTTTGTTTGTGTTTTCTTTTCTCGGTTGATTTGCGAAACTCGTAGGCGGATCAATTTTTTTCTGTTCTGCAATATGTAATGGTTGCTCGTGCCCGATTTTAGTTTTTTTGGTGTGTTACAGTCTCCTTTAAGGAGTGCTGAAGTCTCCCGGCATGGAGTGGGTAGTTTGGGGTGGGTACTTTTTTAGTCCATGTGAATCAATTGGTTTTACCAATTCCCGCAACTCTTAGTTAGTCTTGTCGGCTCTTAGCCCATTGGCTACGATTGTAATTATAATTTTAGTTTTTGAGTTGTTATAATAAAATTCTATCGTTCGACAAAAAAAAAAAAGAGAAGTAGTGCTTAATTGGGAGCAGAAAATGAACAATAGGATAAGTGACTTCTAAAAAAACCTACAGTTTTAACTTCTCTATAATGAACTTATTCGATGACTGACTTATCAAAAAATCCATTTTAAAGTAACCAACATACATTTATTATTATGGAAATGGATTTTTGGAGGACTAAATGTTCATCCGAAAAATCTTTCCCAAACAAGACATAATAATTAGAAGCTTTTGAAAAATCACTTATTAAGAAGTCTATTTTCTAGATGGACTTTACATAAGTGTTCCCAAACAAACACAAAATGTACATTCATTTAGCTCATTGAAATAATCCATAAACAGTAATTTGGGTGAAGATCTGTGCGGATCAAATCTTGTAAAGATTGAATTATTAATAGAACATGGGTGCACAAGATTTGTGGTGTATCTATTTTTTAACTTCTACAATATTTCCAACTGTTGGGGCCCTTTACTTCTATTTTCCATTTGAAGAAGATTTTTGAAACAAAATGATGAGCATTATTTAGAGGAGTTCTATGAAGTACTGATATGAATACGAAACACGGATATAGTAAATATGAGACGTGAATACGATATATTTTGAAAATTTAAGGACACGGGTACGATATTTATATACGTATAAATTTATATATTTTTATATTATTGAAAAAATACAGGCGTACTAAGTACAGTTAAAAAAATAATGTTTCAAGCATAAAAAACTAAAATTTCGTAAGTATTTGAATCTAAAATGTGATAACTCACATAGACACACAAAAAGGCTTAAAAATGAACATTAGAATAAATTTTGTCTATTTCGATGTGTAGATGTATCTATGAAGTTTCGAACAAAGTATCGTATTGGATACGTATCCGGTATGGATACGGTATCCTCAGAGAAGTGTTTGTGCTTCCTAGAAGGAGTTTAACCACTAGCCTGTAGCTCAAGTGGTATCGCTTACCATTTGTAAGGGTGTTGATCGAGGTTCGAGCCCGGTGTTGAGCATTTGTAAAATCACGAGTTTGTAGGCTCAGTGGTATCGATCATCCTCTCTGAAGAGCTAGTGTTCACTAGGGTTCGAACATGTAGTTTTTAGTTTCTTTAAAATTTATCTCCTCCCCTCCAATCAATACTTCCATTATTTAGAGGGGTTTTTTTTTTTGGAAACGAAAATAATTTAGAGGAGTTGACTTGCTAGAGTTGGTTTGAGATTTTGATGCGGTTAGATGCATTTCAGTTGTTTGAACAGCTCATCTCATTAATTTGCTGGGAATTTGCTGTCCAAATATTTATTTTCATTATTTCTACAGACAAACAGTGGTTGACCCATTATATCTCCATATATTTCATATATTCATGTCAAGTATCTAAGAATTAAGATGCTAACATTCAATAATTAATATATTGAATATGCAGATGATGAACAAGTATTTTATTTCATTAAAAAATGAATATTTACTCATTATTTGATAAACCCAATAAACAATAAACAATGCATCAAGTGTGGTGTATATATTATCACCCATGTGTAGGGATGTAAATGAATCGAATAGAGCCGAACAATGGTCAAGCTTGTGTTGAATTTTTATTGAGCTTCAAAAATTATTTGAATTTGGTTTCATTATTTATCGACTTGATCTTGAACGAGCTTTAGTCGAGCTAAACATGAATCGAACTTGAGTAGCTTGATATTGTATTACTTTTACATATATTATGTTTATTTTATTGATCGAGTCAAGTTCGAATCTACCTTTATTTTTGTCAAACAGAAAAATATGTTCAAATTTTCAAATTTGGTTCGTCGATTTAACGAATTGAGTTCAAATAAGCCTTTAACAATCAATCTCCAGTGGATGATTGAACAGTTTGGTTTAGTTTTCACTCCTATGATCCATATGGATGGTTTGGCAAAAAGCGTTACCCCTTGCATGCTTTTTCTTTTTGCCCGTAACTTCTTACCATGAAAAGGATAGAACTTGATTCCCTTTTGTCTTTTACATTGAACATAAATACATAATTTTTTTTTCTCTTTGTGACTGTCACTTTATTTTCCTTCCCCTCTTTTTCTAGAATTATAGATGTTGAAATCAGATTTACTTTTTGTTCTTTCTTTCATTTTCTTTTTAAAATATTAGAAACGGAGAGGGTAACCATTGGAATTTTCACTATTATGAAATGTCAATTCAGGAGCTATAATGGCCAATCCTTTATAATAGCTCAACCAAAATACTAATGAACTAAAAATATTTTTATTATAAAAGTGATAGCATTTTTTTTGGAGGGAATGGAATTATTAAATCAAGTCAGCACCTGAGTGTGTGACACTCTGTAAAAAAGTGGTAGCCTTGGTACTGGGCTCCAAATGAGTATAAAAATGACTAGAAACTCTCGAAGTGAATGGACTTGTTGGGTTGGGACTTGGGACAACGGACTTTGAGAGTCAAAATGGTCCATGAGTTAGTACAGTATATATGATATTGACTGATATTGACCCGTTAGTAAGATGATAGCCCAAGTCCATACACACGGACTCTTGAGGGTCCATTAGATCACGACATTCTGAGAAAAAAACCAAAAAAAAAAAAAAATTCGAGGCCCAACAAGGTTAACTTAGGAAACTTCTTTCTAGCACTTAGAGGGTGTTTGGCTAGGCTTATTTATAGATCTTATCAGTTCTTACCTCTTATAAGTTGTTTTTAGAGCTTATAAGATGTTAGATCTTATATTAAGAATAAATTGTTGAAATTTTTGGATAAAATAAAATGATATAACTTTTAAAATGTTAGTAATGACAATTTTGTAATGAAAATAGTCAAAATTAAAGGAGGTTGTTAAAATAAGATCTTATCTTGAAAAAAGTTGGGGTTCCACTATCTTTTTTAAAAACAGCTTATAAGCTCCTGACATCTTATTTTGGGAGTTTATAAGATCTTTTTTTTTAAAAAAAATTACCAAAGCTCTCAAACATCTTATAAGATGTTTAATTACTGGAACTTCCCACACTCGACTAGAGCCATCATCTGCCACATCAGCACCACCCACCACATCCCAAAATTTGCCGATAAATCGAAAAAATAAAAATAAAAATAAAAACCCTTATTCTTATTTCTCTGTTTCCTTTTTGGGAAGGGGAAAAATTCTGCAGGATAAGTTCTGCATGGGAAAATAATACCAGTTTGCAGAAAAAGCCTGAAGATCGAAAGCAATCCCTTTCTGTTACACAAAACAATATCCCCAAGCTTTTTATTATACCCCCACCCCACACCTTTTCTTCTTCTCATCCCAATTCCCAATATCTTTTCCCTTTTTTAAGCTTTTCTGCCTATATAATCCCATTCTTCCCATTTCTCCATTCTGTAACCCACTATTTCATTCTCACAAATAGCAAAAAACAGTTTTTATATTTTACAGGAAGAGTAAAGATGTGCTATCCAGATTCATACTGGAAAAGTGCTTACCACTCAACCAGTCAACGCAAGAGATTGGTTACACCGGTCGAAGCAGCCGGAGAGGCTGCAAAACAGCAACAAATGGTTATTACAAGTAGCGGATTGACTGAGGGTGGTGGTGGGATTACAAAGGTGTGTCTGTGTTCACCCACCAGCCATCCGGGTTCGTTCAGGTGTAGGCACCATCGTGTAGAATATCAGTGGGTTAGTCGTCTGCAACTCAAGATCATCTAGTATGTACGTATATATGTCTCGTACAAGGACAACTAAAACAGTATGTATCCCTTGTCAATAAGATGTCACTGTACAAACCAACAATGATGGCCAATAAAATGTTTGTAAAAATTACAAACAGTTATCTTCCAAAATTACAAATATCCCCTCAACATTTATTTTATTTTACGAATTGCATCTCCTCGGGTATTTGTAAGGCAAGTACAAACATCAAGTTACCTATTTATAATTTTGAAATATCACTGGATATTTCATTGTAATTAGATCAAACCTAAGGGGTAATTTTTGTAATTGTCCAAATGTTTGTGTGTTGGCAATCTTCAGTCATACGACACGACACATATATTCATTTCCTGAACAATTAATGTGATGTTCCTGTTCAAATTGACAATCATGGACGGTAAAATATTTGTGTGTGTCAACCTAGGTCCGACGAGCCAGATACTCAGTTCCATATGCACCAGAAAAACAAGCAAAAGATATTACAAGACTCCATGCAACAAAACCGGTGCTCAGCAGAGACCATTTTGTACATTTGTGTCTAGTTTATTTTCACATCCAAATGGAGGATGAATGATGAGTGAAATAATATAATACATCTATACAAATATTTCATCAGAGTACGTAATTACACAAATGCAGGATAGAAAACCTGTGGAAAATTACATGGTTTCTATCTGTTCACCAATTATCTGGATGCTGTGATTTGCATATCCTTATCTCACTTCAGAAACCTGTTCAAAGTTACATTTCGTCAATACTGAGAACTAAAAGTTAGTTATGCCATCGAAAAACAACCACAACGATTTTTTAGCTACAATTTCGATTTACTCATTATACATATTATCAACAAGTTTCCCAAAACCCTACACCAAAAGGAGATAGGACAGTAGGCTGGAGAAAGGGGACGGTATATGAAATTGGTTGGCACAATCAAACAAAAAATCGCATTATTTCAGTTGATCGACTGGAAGTGTCTGGTGCACAGTGGCTACAAATAAAAATAAAGTATGACGAAATATATATATATATATATATATATATATATATCTCCTTTTCATCTACCATTGTGTTCATTATTGAAGGTATGGAAGAATTATCAATTGGAACAACATCAAATCAGTAAGAAATTACAGCTTACCTCAGGGTAGCAGCTTTGACGAGAAATTGTTTGGTTTCGTGTGTTTACAACTACTTCACATTTTATTTTTGTCTGCAGATATCATAAAGAAGAAGATATTAGGCATATCAGAATTTTATGTGTAAAATAATATTAATCATAACATTATACACTCAAAAGCTGAGAATGTCATGGAGGACCAATTATATCCATGGGTCCAATCTAAGGAATGCATCGTCTCAGGATGATACAATAAAGCAAATCAGTAAAACAAAATTTTCTAGTTTCCACAAACAGAAATTAGCTGACAAGTTTAAGAGGAATGATATCTGATGCAACAATCTTGAACACGCCACCTGGTGTTTCTGGATTTCTGGCATCCCAGAATAATTGAAGTATATTTTCTTTGGTCAAGATCGATAAAGGAGACTAAACACAAATCCAAAACCCAAAATCTGTTATCTTCCACCAGCAGACCAGGCTTAAAAAACACATTGACATTTACACCATTGATACTAGGCTATACTAGTATATATGGAACATGTAAGACTATTATATAGCATCATATCATACAAGTCATCTCCACATTATCAAGTAACCATTGATCTGTATGCCCAATGCACTCTCAATCTGGCTTTCTCTTGAAGGCAAACTCATGCAATTTATTGCAACTTTTAAATTTACCATTAGGCCAAAAGAATTACCATGTCACTACTATGTCATAATCAAACATGAACTACACAATTAACTCAAGGAGGACACTTATCAAGCCACTATAGAATCAAAAGTGAAAAGCAAGACACCTCTTTTTGTTGTCACAAAACAAAGTTTCCAATATTACAACATTCATTAGTAATCTTTATATCTGATTTGAAATTATGTTCCGCAATTCAACATTATTTGAAAATTAAACCATTGCCTTCCATAACCAACATTCAGTACAGCTGATTCAAAAATGTCTTCTGAATATCTTCTGTTGAAGATTCATAGTGCGCATAAAACTTTGACCATTCTTTTCTCAAGGTTCTAGAGTGTCACACAAGCAAACTAAGATCTAAGGGTAAGTTAGTGGCTGCTGGATTACAGAGTAAACAATCTATATTCAACCAAATCGAAATAAAAGGGAGCCTTCCTTGATGTTTCTTAGAACTCAAATAAAATAGGCAGAGTATATCAAACTCTTATACTGAGCGATGCTTTTATTAGTAGGGGAATCTAAAATAGCTCACAGAATCAATGGTGTCATATACTTAATCAAAAGCAAGATTTACCTTCAGAGGCAGGTCAAAGACGAAAACCCCGAGCTCCCCACCAATCTCCGACACCGTATCAAACGTCACCGCACCTTTCGCCAAGTCCTCAATCAACAAAATCACATCACTCATAATCTCCACCCGATCGAGCTGGAGCGTGGCGTTCACATACGAAGACCCACGCGCCTTGATATGTCCACCATCCGAAGTCACAGACCCGAGCCTCTTCCCTCTGTATCCAATCGCAACGAGCAAGGAATCGTAGTTCATGGAGTAAAAATCTTTATTAAAAACCCTAACCGTGAGGTCCAGGGTGACATCCAGTGAGATTTTGGGGCAGTGTGGAAATGGAGGCGGTCGAGACGGAGGCGAACAATGGAGACGTCGGGGTCGGAGGGCCAGAGGAGGTAGGCGGCGGCAACGAGGAAGAGGAGGGAAGTGGCGAAGCAGAATAGGCAGCGCCGCCATGTTTTGCGGAGGAGACGGTGGCGGTGGGGAGGAGGGTAGGGAGGTAAAACGATGACGTATTGCGGTGGTTGGGGTTGGGGTTCAGAGAGGAGGGGTTGCTGAAACGTTGACGTACTGGAATGTTTGGTGGCCGTCATTATATTTGTGTTTATATGTTTACACGCAAAAAATAAGTATATATACATATACATGTATTTATAGAAGCGAAGAGGTGGGGCCGGGTACGGGTTCTCTGTCGTTTCGTCGCCACGGTTTTGTCCAATTGCAACAGAACTTGGGTTATTTGGGATGTGATCGTAGAAACGTTTATAAAAGAGAGGAGTTGTGTTACTAGGTCAATTTTGGGTTTCTCTCCTTTCCTCTTATAATTTTGTATTTTTGTGTTTTAAGTATATAACTCATGTTCATAAAATAAAGATACATTACTAATTACTTCCATATAATTACATAAAATATAAAATAAAACAGAGAAATCAAAACAAACAAATATATATTTTGCTCTTTTTTCCCTCGGGTAACTTAGGATGTGATTAGATGACCTCTCATTCCATTCTTTTTTATTTTTAAGTGAATAGTGGTGCAAAGTTGTGAAATATTTTAGAAGTATGATTGGATATAAGATGAATATATAATGATGATAGTTGATGTGATGATTTTTTCAAATTTGGAATTTGGATGTGGTGATAGTAGGAAGTATGAACTAGGAACGTATATAAAAGAGAGGAGTTGTGTTTCTAGGTCAATTTTGGATGTCAACTTTTACGGATTGTTTGCTTATGAAAGTTTTTTCGTTTTTTTTTTGTCGGACAAATTTTTTTGATTGTCGATTGCCTGTGAAAATATACAAAAAAACACTATTTATTTATTCTCATTCAATGATCAATCATATCCATTCAATTTTAACCAGAAAACATCACATCAACTACCATCACAATACAATTATATCACAAATATACTATTCAATTTCTCTTAATTTTCAAATCACCAATCACATATAATCACTATTACACTAAAAGCAACTATTACATCAACTATCATTATCACATTTTTATCTTATTATCCAATCATACTCAACTTTTTTTTAATATATTCTTTTTATACTATTCTCTTCAAAAATAATGAAAAGCGGAGCGAAAGGTCAAACAATCACTTTCAATCTCTTGTTTCCTCTTATAATTTTGTATTTTAATTATATCACTCTTGTTCATAAAGCAAAGATCCATTATTAATTACTTACATATAATTAAATAAAATACAAAATAAACAAAGAAATCAAAACAAACAAACGTTTTTCTCTCTTTTTCCCCTCGATAACTTAGGGTGCGATTGAATATACTTTCATTTTGAAAATTTTCATTTTGCAAGAGAATATAGGTAAAAAAATTTGGAAAAAAAAAGATGAATTTTGAGAGTGTGATTAGATGTGAGATAAAAAAATAATGATGAAAGTTGATTTAATTTAAAATATTAAAATAATGATTGGATATGATTGGTAGTTAGAAATGTATGAGCGAGTGAATAGTGAAATTTATGGGAGAATGTGTAATAATGATTAATTTTTTATGAAAAAAATGTGTAGATGTGATTGTAAAGAGAAAAAATGAAATAAAGTGAAAGTGAGAGAATAGTATATTTTCCGATAATTTTCATAAACAATCGCATGTTTGGTAAAAAATAATTCTCAATGGAATGAAAATGAAATCCTTTCATATCCAATCGCAACCATAGGTTGCAATTGGATGGTCTTTCATTTCCGTCCATTTTCATTTTTGGGTAAATAGTGGTGAAAAGTTGTGAAATTTTGATTGTATATAAGATGAGAATGTAATAATAATAGTTGATGTGATTGTTTTTTTAGCAAATAATATTGGATGTAATTGGTGATTTGAAAAATAAGAGGGCGAAAAGTGTAATTGTGATATGATTATATAAATATAATAGGTGATAGTGATGTCTTTTTAGTAAATACATTTGATGTTATTGATGATTGAAAAACCGAGAATGGGTGAATAATTTATTTTTCAAGACAAAAACTCATTAGATGGTCTAACATGCCAAAATTCGTTAGGCAGGACCCCAAAACCGACCGATTAGATAGATCTCAAAACCAACTCGATGATATTTTTGTAATATCGACAATGGCATTTTTGTAATATACATGGACCAATATTAGTTGTCATTATGAATAGTATTACTATATAGTTCACTTGAAAATATTAGTTTCGTAAAATTGGACACTCGCTTATAGTATCACGAGATTATATTTTCATTAAAGTATTAGTGGTACATCTAAAAAGTATTAGTTAAGTAGTTCACTTGAAAATATTTGGCATCCCCCAAAAAAGTAGCATAAAATATTAGTCGCCCGTGAAACGTATTAATAGTTCTCTCAAAAATTTTAGTAATTCCCGAAAAGTATTAGTTTTTGTAGTTAAAAGTATTACAATCTTTCGAAAAGTATGAGAGGTCCCTAAAAAGTATTAGACATTCATTTGGATCATTTGGGTTTGGGCTGGGGATTGGTTGGGTAGATCCATTAGGCTTGATTCGTCTAACCGTTAGACCACCTAAGAAACTACCTCATTTTTCAAAAACTTCTAGAAACAATTACATATTGGGGCAAAAGAAAATTTGACAACTAAAGTTTTGTTTATTCTCAATTTCATCTAGATAGCTTACACGCATTTGAGGTGAACATTGGAAACTCGAACATCATATTGAATCCTGTATTTCATAATATCATTCCTTTCAAAATTGAACAAGAGTTTGGCCTGGCTAACATTACATGTTATGTATGAATGTTGTTGTGTGTTTTTTGTTCACACATAGGTTTGGTGTGAAGCCAATCATTGTTGATGTGCCTTAAGGAACACGATTTATAAATAAGCAGTGTGAAGTCATCATCCAGCCTCCAGGATAGAGCTGTTGCTTTGATTTTATGCAATATTTTTGGTGAGAATTAGTAAAATCCCCCTTAATGTGTTCATTCTTCATAGATGATATATGATTAGGGGCAGACTTAAAAAAACCCCGCCAGCTCCGATTAGTCCCCACCAGGAGCTAGATCCCCATTGTCCGCCACGTTATTCTTTCAATTAGGTTCCGTCTAACCCCGCTCAAGTCCCATCTAATCCTCGCCAGCTCCGCCAGCGCAGCAGCCCTGGGTCACGTCTGTTGCGACTAGCGTCTAGTGATTTTTAGAACACGATTAGGGGTGGCAAAACAGTTACCGAAGTCGTGTTTCGTGTCGACACGACAAGATAAAGGCGAACACGACACGATAAGGCGGAACACGAACACACACACGATAAGGCGGAACACGAAAATTTTCGTGTCGACACAACACGATTTGACATGATAAGTAAAAAAAAGAAATTGATTTACACGTTAATACATGATAGCAAATTACACGAACATACACGATACAAATATACAATATCAGGTTATCGTGTCATTATTGTGTCACTAACAGGTAAACGTGTCATTATCGTCTCGTTAACAGGCAAACATGTCATTATCGTGTTATTATTGTCACTATCGTGTTCATGTCCTTATCATGTTTACACGAATACAACATGAACACGATACGAAATTTTCATGTACTTATCGTATCGACACGATAAGAACACAAGCACGATAAGACACTATAAGGACACAAGCACGATAAGACTAAATACTAACCCACTATTTTCATCGTACTATCGTGTCGCGTCAAGGATTGACCCCCTACATAGGATGTATGTATGAAAGTTGAAACTTATATGCTTACTTATCTATTGGACCTAAAAATAATATAAGGAAAAGAAAATTGATTTTTCGGATTAACTTTTTTGGATCTTAGGAATACCTGTGAACAAATATCTGAAGTCTCCAAAAAGAATTGTGTAAATAAAAGAACATATTATCAAATGAAAACCATGTGTAAAATATATCATAAATTTCACATCACCGGAAATATTACCACCTTTATTTATACTAATATTTCCCCAAATTATGCCAGGACCTGTTACTGTATCTACTAAATTATTTATTTCTTGAAATAATGGAACTGATAAATCAATAACTATTGCAATATTCAATACAAAATTACTTCAAACGAGTCGTTAGGGTTGTGTACTTGAACAAGCAAAAAGATGAGAATAAGTTAATTGCAACTATCAGGAATCATTCAGCAATATAAAATTCAATTCAATGTATGTATTAGACAATATATATATATATATATAACAAGTGGTTGTATCAACTCTCATGTGACTCCTATATACAAACAAAACAAATAATTATACCGTCAATGATCATAAATATTACAGCAAATAATTTGGCTGTAACAGACTGTTCATAGAGTACCATATAAACAGGAATTAACTTACAATTTCATCAGGTTCCTATATTATACATGCATGAGTTGAAATAAATAGACCTTAACAATTCCAGCTACTACTTCACAACAAAACACAGCAAAGGGGTAATTATTTCTAAAAAGAAAAAAAAATGACATTACCATAGAGTGTAAAAAAATCCATTTTATTTTAATCAAACCTCATTTCGGCTCCGCGAATGTGCGATCGACCTCAAGTAACTGTACATATCCGAGGAAGCAAGCGAAAAATCAGACAGTGCCCGAAAAAGTTCAGGCAAATGGCTTTTCAGACTCATGAGAGACTTCTCTCTAACTTGAATGCACAGCTTCTGATAAGCTTCCTCGTCCTCCTCCAACTTCTGCTTAGCGGCTTCGACCACTAGCCGCCTCTCGGCAATATGATCTTCGTCTCGGGCCCTGTCTGGATCCATATCGTCAGGAGGGGTTCTTTTCTGCATAAACTTATTAACCCAATTCTCAAAATCTCGGGTTTTTCTAATAAGTTCCTTTCTGGACTCTCCACATTTGTTTTTAAACTCCAGCTCCTCTTTCTGATACTGCCATATCGTCTTTATTATGGCCGCAAAGTTATTTATCGTTGCTTTTGCTGGCTCGTCTGGAAGTTTTTCAAGATAATCGTGCCAGGCGTGTAAAATCATCTGAATAGGGGGGTTTTGAGGTCGGCCTGGGGACGAAACTTTTTCCTTCCAGTTTGTGTCGATCGGGACGAGATTTAGCTTCAGCCAATTGTTGAGTGCTTTAATGTATTCTTTTTGTTGGCTCATGAGTTCGCTGAAATTTGTGTACCATTCCTGAACGACACCGCCTAGCTGGCGGGTTCGTTCGTGGTGATGGTCACTAGTTTCTTTTGGAGCTTGAGAGATGTCGAGTAGTCTTAGATCTTGAACAATCTTGGATTGGTTCTCTTGTTGTAATCTAATTGTCTCCCACATTGTAGCCATCCTGTGCGACCCAATTCAACAGTCAAACTATTTAGAAAATGATGCAGAAGGAAAAATTGACAAGAAGTCGAAGTTTACAAGCTTTCAAAAAATGCAATATGTTTCTGAAAGAATAAGAAAAGGGCGTTAATTCTAAAAACTACCCATGAGGTTTAGCTTAATTACAAAAGCAAAAACCTAGTTATCTTTGAAATACAAAAACTGGGTATACGTGATTAGAGTACTCTCAAACTACTAGCACAATGTGCATCACCTTACCGCTGAGGACTTCATTAGGCCGTCATCCATCTCTCCTCTATCAAAATAGATATTATATTTCTCACCATTTAAACCATTTTACACCACAAGAAATGCTACTGAAAGGAGTCTACAGACCCTCGACAAGAGCACAAATTGACACAACAGCAAACTTTACAGGGATAATTACAAAACCTACCCCTGAGGATTAGCCTAATTACCAAAAAACTCAGTTATATATCAAAATTACACATACCCCCTCGATATTTTTTTCTATTTTACAAATTGTATCCTTGGGAGGGGGTATTTGTTAGGTAAATAAACAAGGCTGTTTGTAATTTTGAACGATAACTGGAGTTTTTGGTAAATAGACTAAACCTCAGATGTAGTTTTTGTAGTTATCCCTATTTTCCACACAGAATTGCATGAGAACTCACCCATCAACAAGAGCAACAAGTTTTGGATAGAGTTGGTCATCACGCAGACGATTAATTTCAGAAACAGTTGAGTCCATGGACTGCATGTCTACAATATATCTCGTATGCAGATGGCTAACTGCTGCTTTCATTTTCTCTAATGCTTCAGTGTTTGAACGCGCTTCTTCAACTTATTCAATGATGCTACCTTTTTCTGGTATTCAAGTTTCATCTGCTCACCTGCCTGTTAAGCACCAAACAAACAGCAAAAGAATTTTTTCAAACACAAAAGACTAGGTACTGAGAAAGAAACACATATTTTTGTGTCTCTGCATGCAAGCTACCATTATTTGCTTCTTCCTTTTTATTTTAGTTATTGATTGTTGACCAAGCATGAAATTTCTGACAGATAAAATTGTCTAAAGACGAAAGCATGCCAGCATGTATATAGCATCAATGATGAAGGCAAGATTTTAAAAAAATGCTGACAGGCAGTGGTTTTGCTTTTGCTCTTAACAGTGAATGGTAGTAAGCATCAAACACAGTAGTGGAGCAGTTGGAGGAAACTCTAAGGTTGCATTAGGATTAAAGGATTTGGATTTGAGGAGAGATTTGGGAGATAAATTTCAAAAGACTCCATATAAGATGGATTTGAAATCAACCACAATTACACAAAAAATAGTTTAAAACAGGAACTTTAGGATTTGAAATACACTGTATAATGAAGTAATGAACTCATCCAAACAAGTTCAATGAATTTGTTATGAATTTGAAATCCTTAGCTTCAAATCCATCAACCCAAATGAAGCCTAAGAGAACCTCAATCAAAACCTGCGAATCCATCTAGATATGGTTCTCTTACTAATTTATGTAAAAGTTGCATTTGGATTGAAGGATTTGGATTTGAGGGGAGGATATGAGGAGAGGATTTCAAATGACCCCATCTAAAGTGGATTTGAAATCCACCACAATGAGTAGTTCAAAATAGGAGCTTATGGATTTGAAATCCATTGTATTAAAACAAGTTCAATGGATTTGAAATCTATTGTATCAAAACAAGATCAATGGATTTGTTATGATGGATTTGAAAAACTTAGTTTCAAATCCATCAATCCAAATGAAGCCTAATAGTTTGATTTATATCGTTGAAAATCTTTTAGGTTGTAGTTGGATGGAAGGATTTGAAGTTAAGGATTTCAAATCCACAACAAACCACTGAACTTATTTGGGTAATCTCATAATTCAATGGATTTCAAATCCTTAGCTCCTATTTTGAGCTAATTTTTGGGTCATAGGAGTGGATTTCAAATCTATCTTATATGGAGTCATTTGAAATCATTTCCACAATCCCCCCTCAAATCGAAATCCTTCCATCCAAATACAACCTTAGTATATTCCTTTGAAGCCAAGAAAATGGCAAGTCAAATGATTTATTTACGGAATTACGGCACATAAATTACTTTTTTGTCATTTTAAGGCACAATGAGTTTACGAGTTCTGCTGTAAAAATATTGACCGACAAAGTTCTCTTGAGCTATTTTTCATAATTTATTTTGAGATCGTAATCAAAGTTTGCATTTAATTAACAAAAATATTAGAGCCACAGCATTAAATTTTATTTTCTTGACAAAGGAAAACAATGTCATGCTATAAGAACAAAAACACATGAAACTTCATTTCCAATATGTAAGATTTTAGCATCAATTTCAAATTATGATCTTTAAACAAGTAAACATAAAGACCCTCCTTCAAGAGCATCCAGTTGAAGCTCGTATCATGATTAATATACAAATACACACTTAGGCTAGTAATCAAGAACGTGTTAATGTATTCAAAAACTTTAACATGAGAAAAAAAAACAGAACAAGATGGACGCATGATGATACCTTCACTTCATCGTAAAGCTTTTTCTCCCACGCCAGCATCTTGTCCAACACGGTTGCGTGAGTTTCATGCTCTTCTGAATCAAAGTCGTCCGCCCCATCATCAGCATGAGACAAACCTCTGAAAGACCTATTCCAAGTGATGACACGCATTACCCTTTCTGAATGATTGATATTCCCTGCCAAAAGAAGACACAGTACTTAACATCTCCTTGAATACAATGGCTCATGTGCATTCAACAACCAGAACACGTGTCTTCTCAAAAAAAAACAAAAAACAACCAGAACATGTGGAAAACTATCGCAAAAAAAAAGTTCGTTCTTTATTATGAACATGAATTTCCATAATTCACATTGTGAAAAAATCATGCCAGGAACTATAAGTCCAACAATAAGATCAATAGAATCCTTTGCACTTCGAACCATATTGAACACAAGCTATATAATGATTTTGTACCTCTTTTGTCAGCAAAATTTGAGTGATAATGCAAGCGAGTTGCCTCAAGCATCCTAGAAACATCATGAGCACTCTCTGAAGCCTTAAGAAAACAATCATCAAGATCAACAAATATCTGCAGCAAGTTCACATTACTCCCCCCACTCTTCTTTTTTGCCTCAGCTGGAACCCCTTGTTTGACTCTCTTCACAACCTTAGTTGCTGCCATTGCTGCTTCCGGCGGTGGTGGCTGAGGAGGAAGTTCACTCACTGTCTCCACCACCTCCGACACTTTCTCTGCTTTCTCACTCTTCCCATCCATTTCTCTTCTCCTAGCCCTTTCATCAAGCATCTTCCGTTCAATCTCCTCCCTCTCCACATTGTTCTCATCAACCTCAGCTAATGTCGGCCCTGGGACGTTCTCCATCGAGAAAAAGTAATCCCAAGTAGAATTCTCCGGGGGAGGAGGCGGCCGCTGCTGCCCTCGATCACGTTGATCATTTTTGCGTGGCTGATGCAAAACCTCGTCCTCTATAACCTCCGGAGCTGAAATCCCACCTCTCCCCCCACTCTTACTACGTCGTTTCAAGCTATGGTTACTCTCCGTCTCAACATCCTCTTCGTTTTCTTCCTCAATTATCGGATCGGAGTGCTTGTTCTCCGGTATGGGGATCGCGAACTCGGGCATGGTGGCGGCGCGTTGGAGTGGGGACGAAGTAGTGAAGGAGGCGGGGAGGGGAGGGGGTGGAGGTGGGAAATTCTCGTAAGGAGGAAGAGGGGGAGGAGGGGTGGCGCCTCCGACAGCGGAGGAGGACGCCACGGAAGCAACCGCCGCGGCGGCGGAGGGGTAGATAACCTCACCTTGGGCGAAGTCGCTGAGGGCGGCGCCGGTGTTCTTCAAGGACATGGCGTGAGCCGAGTGGGCCGCCGCGAACTTGTTTCTCGCCGTGACGGCACGCTCCATGTGCTGCTTCCGTTCCTTGCATCGGTTCACCGTCTCCTCGTTCTCGATCTTCGATTGCGTGCAGCCCATTGATTGGGCTTTCCGAACAATTAAAATTACCACCGTAAAAGTCGTCTCAAAACACACACTGAGTGTGTGGCGGTGAAAACTAAGAAAGACAGTTCAGGGTTTGTTCGGATTTAGATCAGCTAATCTGCTCCTGTTTTTCTTTTCTGTTTGGAGGAATCAAAATTGGAAAAAAAGAAGTGAAGTTGAAGCAATCTCTATTATGACTATTGATTACGAGGGGAGGCCACCAGGCATAAGAGGGCTCTTTTACCAGAACCGTAAAAAAGTGGCGAAGGTGGTAAAAGTTTCTGTAGTAAAAAGGAAGATTCGCGACAGTGTGGAACAAATCAGTAATCTTAATTTATAGCTTTACTTTCTGCGTCATCGCGAATCAATTGATGATCAGCTCAAAATATTATCTGGGTTTCCGGCACGGCGGCGCCGCTCGCTGACGACTGTGAGCCTCCGTCGTGGTCCAATCTCCGAATTTTATTATTTTTGCGGTGCATAATGTGCATTTTAGAGTGGTGTTTTATGTTTTACAAGAGTAATGTATCATTAGTTTAATTAAAATGATAGTTTTGGAAACGAATTTATTTTTAAATATGGAAACTTATTAAATAAATAATACATTTTGGAAACAAATCTGCTTATTCTTCTTTCTTTCTTTTTAAAAAAAATTAAAAAATGGAAAGTAGCAACAACAACTATTACAAAGTCAATTATTTGGAAACATACATAAATATTTTTGTTAATTATTTGAAAATTTATTTGAAAATATATGTTAAAACAGTTTTATATGGATTAGGTGATCATTAGTTTATCAACTTATTTGCGTGTTTTATTTAACCTGTGATCAAATCATATTTTTAAGATTGTCCTCATCAGTTTCTTTTAGAGAAAGGGAAAATGGGTGTACTCACTCACTCAATAATACCACACGGACTACATCCAATCCCGATTGTTCTAATCATCTTAACAACATATATTCTGAAGTTTAGAACTACATATTTCAGAACAATCCTTAACATTGTAAATAAACGATGATATTATGAGAAATTATAATTGCAATTAGATTCTATGAGATTTGTAAATTTGTTAATCTCGGAATATAATTAATGAAAATAACAATCGCAAAATTTATTGCTTTCTAGAAGAGTGTTTAGTGAAAAAAATAATGTTCATAGGTTCATAGCTAAGATAGCTTATTTTCCAAGCTTGTTTAGTGAAGTTCTTTTTTGAACTCTCTGGATCAAGCACAACCATACAACTTATAGTTGAAGTTTTAATTGCATATTCTTTCTTACGGTGCATAATTGCTTTTTTTTCCTTTCTTTTTTTTCCCTTTCATTTTGGAAATTGTGAAAAATTATATTGTCATTTTCTTAGTAAAACGTTTGATAAAAAGATGTCTTATTATATACATAAATATATGTAGATAGTAATATTAATAAACTATTAAATAGGTTTGTAATTGCCATGATCGAATTAAAAGCATGTGTTAAGCTATTAGAAAATAAGAATTTTCTTAAGAAAAAAAGGGTATTTTTCAATCACATCTTGAATTCTTTGTCAAAATGTTTAAACTATCTCATAATTTCTTATTAGTAAGATATTTTGTATAACCAAATACATTTTCAATCTTTGAGTCATTAATATATCTAGATATGCTATAAAATTATGTCAACGTGACCCTTTTCTTATCTAAGTACTGTAATACATTTTCCAGGTCATATTATATGTTAACAATACATTTCTGTAAACGAAGGTCATGCCAATTTAGACCTTGTTTGATTAGACTTTTCAAACTCATTTTTAAACCTTTCTCTGTCAAGGTTAAAAATACTTTTGTTAAATCTTCATATAAAAATAAGAATATATTTAAATTACTTATGTTTCTACATGTAGGGGTGGTCATGGTTCCGGAACAGAAATCATTGCTTCACAGTTCCTCCACGGTCCGGTTGTAACCGACAACGTTTGTTTATCTTTTCATAATTTTTTATTTTTATTTTAAAATGATTTATCAATTTCAATTACTTCTCAAAAAAAAAATCGATTACAAAAAAAAGGAAAAGAAAGAAAAAGACTTGAACTTAATATTCAATTGAGTTTTATACTTTTTTTTTTTGAGGGGAAATTGAGTTTTATACCTAATATCAATAATAACATTAAACTGTCTATATATACTATTAGAGCATAAAGTAATGAAAGTTCATGTAGTTCGTTTACAACATTTGGTTTAAAACGTGTCTCATGTGGATACGAATATAAAACATCATAACAAATATTTAACATTTCTTATAGCATATTTTACCAAAGAAAAATAAAAAACACCGGTTAACCTTGAAAACCCGGTTCCACGGTTTTTGAGACCAAAGAACCGGAACCAGAACCGGCCTACACCGTTCCGGTCCCGGTTTTGGAACGGTTGACCACAGTTCCGGTTCCGGTTCCGGTTCGGGTTCGGAGCTCCGGTTCCATTTGGTCACCCCTATGGCCCTATCTACATGGTCTACATAAATTCAGAAATAAAAATGAATTTTTTGGATGAAAATACGTGAAAATTGAAGTGTTGAAGTCCTCAGCAGCAGTGAATTGAACACTTCATTTTCTGGAATCAAACAATTGAATAGAGTCAAAGAAAAGTTTCCAAGCAAGTAAATACGAAAACAAATACTCTTTTTAATTTTTCTGAAACCTCATTTTCCAGTTCTCGATGCTAAAAGCCCAAAATAAAGTGGCTTTTAGAGCCGACCATGCAAAGATTTATTCGGTGGTTTGCATGTGAATACACTATACACCCACTTTCTATGTTCTATTGTTTTCCAGACTTACAACAAAATGTCGTTTCTACTTTTCTACAATATACAATGCAGCAAATTTGACATGAAAAAAGATTTACCCGGTTTAAGGTTTCGCCTTCAGATATCTAATCTGCCAAATCTCGACATCGTTCCCTCGACTATACTCTTGCACATACCGAGGAATCTCGTCGAGATTGATGAGCTTACCGACAAAGCTACGCGAACATTCAGTTTCAAGAGCATCATCCTCTTCTGCATCACCGAAACATAATGTGAAATGTGATGGGATAATCATAAATACTACCCCTGAGGTGTAGCCTAATTACAAAAAACTCCAATTATTATTTAAAATTACAAACACCCCCTTCAGATTTTCCCTATTGATGGTGTAATTTGTAAAAGAGAAATAAATGTCAAGAGAGGATTTGTAATTTTGAAAGATAACTGGATGTCTTAGTAATTAGGCTACAGCTCAGGGGTAGTTTTTCTAATTATTCATATGCTCCCATCTTTAAGAAGACATGATAACAGTGCTCACCTTCGTCTTCTCTAAAATAACTTCGGAAGTGTGAATAACCATTAGCAACAACATCGAGATCGTTAATGGTGAAGTTATACCGCTTTTCTAGAGCTAGGTATAGTACCTAAAATTTAGAGAAGAAAAAGGAGTGTGAACATTTACTTGTTTTTATAGGTTTCACAAGTTCTCATCCATCAGGATACAAAAT
Source organism: Rehmannia glutinosa (assembly GCA_016081115.2). Classification (NCBI taxonomy): domain Eukaryota; kingdom Viridiplantae; phylum Streptophyta; class Magnoliopsida; order Lamiales; family Orobanchaceae; genus Rehmannia; species Rehmannia glutinosa. The sequence continues at coordinate 4,303,208 of CM071933.1, read as the reverse complement.
ATACTTTCTTACGCAATGAAAAACATCATAAGAGTTATCGAGAGCATATATATAATAAATCAACAAAACCAATCCACAAGATACATAATTGTATTACTGCAAATTATGAACTGCAGCATATCAAGATTATAAAAGAGATTGTACCACAATCAATGACAATAAATAGGATTTAATTGTTTATTTAACTGTCCTAAGTCAATCTCATTTCTTCTGCACAAAAACATGAAAATTACAGAATATCATTCTTTTCCACGTAACACCTTAACAAAAACCACCAGTATATGAGATACTAGGGGACATAAAATTCATATAATGAAATCTGGTAAAATATTCTAATAAAATAACTTTCAAGCAGTACATAAACCATTTTATTCATGTCTCTGTCTCTATATGGTCTCCTTCATAGATGTATGGGGGACCAAGACCACCACTACTATGTATGCATGAAAATGATGAATACAAAAGCTTGAGAAGAAAGAATGCTAATAATACCATTGCAATAATTCAGTTCTTATAACCTACATTTCAACAGTTAAAATTTACCTTTTCTGGACCATTAGACATGATTACTTCTAATACACCGAAGAAGGCATCAGTTAAGTCATCACTGTAAATTACATCAGCAGCTAAGAGTACAGAAGCCCTCTGAAGCTCGTTAATCTCTGATACGCTCCAAGCATAGCTGCACAAGGTAAGTGATTTGTATTTATCGATATCTTTAAATTGTTGCCTTGAGGATAACATAATTAGTTACAGACAAAAAAATAAATAAATAAATTAAAAAAGGAAAGTTTATGAAGCAAAAAACGGCCAATTGGATCACATAATGAACTACAGCTGCTTACTACCTTTGCTGAGATGGAGAATTTAGTACGACCTCAGGTGGCCATGGACGTTTCCAATCAAGTTCACGTACATATATAGAAGCCTTACGGTGGAAGATTCCAGCATTGAGATGAATATTCTTGGCACAGTTTTCAAGTACTTCGTCACCTCGGTCTGTAATATATTAAATTACAATGATATTTACCAAATAAAAGTACATGTACTCGGACCACAAAAACATGGAAAATCTATGAAGCACCCACATCAACTTGCATGAAGGTGGCATAGCTCTTGTTCACATCCAAATCATTTATAGTCTATAATAGATAGCGGAAAGTGTATATCTATGTATTAAAATAATCAAGAATGTTAAACAAGAATATCCAATGCATCGGACCCTTTTTCAATCCTATACGTAAGATAACCCCACATTCTCTGAACTCCGAATTTCACTTTTGTCTCTCAGGTGGAATGAAATTAGCATCAGTAAAAGCTGACACGTGTCCAAGTGCGAGAGCAATGAAAAAATAGAAAATGCATGCTCTAATTGCTTCATTTAAGAGGGGAAATAAAGTGTATCATGTTCATATGGTAGTAGTAAAGCACCACCACAAAAAAAATAAAAAAAAAATACCATGAAAAAAGCAGGTAATATAAGCAATTACAGAGTTTGAATTAAACGTTACCAGTTATGAATACAGTATTAGCGGCACGTGCAAGCAACATGCCAACCAACCCTGATAAAGGAAATTCCTGTCATACAATCAGCTCTATAATTTACAAAGATTTACATTCTGGAATTATAAAACTACAACATCCGACAGACTTAAAAATCCTGGTTCTGTCAGTTAATAATAACTGACAAACATCTCCGCGATTCACCAGAAGTCCAGAACTAAGCACAAGAAACTTACCAGTACCTGCGCCAAGTTCTATGGCAACAATTCCATCAAAATTGGATGGTTTATACATCATATGCAGCACAAAATCAGCTAGCACCAGTTCGGCCCTCCAAACCTTAATTAGAAAAAAACTTGTATCAACAGCATATAAACAAAGCAGAAGCATCACATGGAGCTTGATAAAGAGAGTGCGTTATTTGAAAGAGAATGTAAGAACAGTGATAAATCCATTGAAGTAAACATGAAACTGGAAAATTGCAGACGAAACATGATATATGGTTTCTATAAAAATACTTGGATTTAATTAACGGTGGTGCAAGTAAAGTGCAATGAACAAAAACAGGAGGGTCATTAAGAAAGATAACTTGAAATGCTGGGATGATGTACAGGGCTTCGAAAAAGTTGGGAAGATTCTAAGGACCTTATTACCTGGAGACCAACTCTTGGAATGGATGAAGTGATGTTATGCTGGATGCTGATAACCAAAGAATCCTTTGGTGGATCTGCAACCAAATGAAAATTATCAATCTCTTGGCCTCCTTTATTCTTTCTGTTTTTCCCTTTTTCTATCTTTGGGAAGGGGTGTTAAAAATCTTAAAAAACAACAGAATCGGAAGAAATCTCAACATCACAGCACTTATAAAATTTTAAGCTACAAGTAACCATAACCTAAAACAACTTATTCATGAAAAATTTTAGAAAATGCCAAAGCAAACACATATTAAACAGCTAAACTTTGATCATAACAGTGTGACTATAAATATTTGATCATTCTCAAAGTTTGATAAATAGAAGTTTGCACAACAACTTCAACATAGAATTCCATTGCATGGTATTAAAAAGTAAATAAAGATAACAAAATCCAAGTCATAAAGGAACAAAATCTATGCAACTCTAGCCAAACCAGTAGGCAATTTTTTTTTTTTTTTTTTTTTTGAGCAATTGGTTACCTTCAACTTCAGTCAAGCAACATGAGGTGAAAATAAAGATAGATTGACTGATGATAAAAGAGAAATTTCCTGTTGAGGAAGAAAACTTACTGCGCCGTCGAGTTAGAATTAAGTCTCCGTCTTCATCCACTTCACAGACTTTTGCCCTCATTGAGTTTGAACTATCTTCACTCTGTTCATTTCCTACATTACTTAAAAAGTGTTGAATAATGAGTAATTTACGAAACTCTTAAAAAAAAATCGCATATCTAATTGAACAAGATTAAACTTAAACAGAAAGAAAAGAAAAAAACCCTAACGAGGTGGGAGTGAGATGGTGAAATTGGAGATGTGGGGCCCAGAATGGTTCGGTGGGCAGCCTAGGTGAACTTCACTCATCACGTGCTCCTCTCCCAAGCCTCCGCCGCCTTCCGCCGCACACGACGGCGAATCTCCATCTTCGCATTCCATTTTTACCCCTACCTAATCTTTAGACTGTAAGGGCTCGTTTGGTTGGACATTATGTGAGTGATATCACTCACTTTGTTATTATTTCCACCCCATTGTGATGTTTGGTTGAATTGGACAAAGCCCTGAAAATAGGGCTGGCCCGGTAATTTATCCCCCCCAATAAGTTAATAGCTATCCCACCCCCTAGGTGGGATGAGTAATACATCCTTTTATCATGAGTTCTCAAATTACCCACATACCCTTCACTTTACAGCTGGCCATTTTATCAGAAATGAGAAACAAAAATCCCCTCCACTGAACACTTTACCCTAGCCCCATTTTTTGCAAAGGAGGAGAAAACCGACTGGAGCGGTGTGCGACGCGGTAAGAACGAAGGATGAATTCATCTTTTTACCTTCGCATCTTGAATTTTATTTATCTTATTTCATCCCCTTGTCTGATTCTATTTATTTTTTTGGTTTTTACCACCAGGTTTACGAACAGCAAAATAGTGGTCGCGGGGTTGATTCGTCAAATCACCGAACGAGGTTAGAGTATTTGTAATCGTCTTTTTTGGTATATTTTGCGAAATATTTCCATGTATTTGAATGTTTTTATGCCTTGTTTTTAATATTTTTTTTCCTGTATTTTCACTGAACTGAAACTGAATAATTATGTTTTAAAGCTATGGCATTTGTACGATCTCGAATATTTTGAGTTTTAAATTTATAGCATTTGTATTGATTATTGGGTGTGTTTTGCTAGGGCATTTGTAATTTTTCTTAATCTTGGTTGTTTCATTTAAAGCTACAATTTTACTGTATGAGATCATTTTTTACAAATTTTCAAAGATCATATTCGATATCATAAATCGAATGAAGTATATTGAGTTTGTCAAAATGCTTAATAGTTTTCATGTTCGATATCCTATTACGACTTTCCGATATCCGTTTATAATTTTTTTACAAATTTTCAAACTTCATATTTCGATATCCTATTACGACTTCAATCGAACGATGTCGAAATATCGAGAAGAAGAGCAGAGATCTTTCTTCTAGTTGAAGAAATAATGTTAGAAAGTGTTTTTATAGTTAATATGTTTGCAAGTATAATTCGTAAGCGTGCTCAACGGCGACTAATACACCGTAAACAAGGAACAAAATATAAGATGGCGATAGGATACCAAAACAAATTGAGCATTTAGATGACTTGATTTTACATAATGACACTCGATTGTCTAGATAATTTGAGGATGACACGTGGTGCCTTTGCTAAACTTTGCTACTTATTAAAGCATGTGGGTGGCCTTAGAGACTCAGATATGTGTCAATTAATGAGAAAGCCGCATTATTTCTTTCTCGTGTTGGCACACCATAAGAAAAATCGTATTGTGCGGTTTGATTTCAAAAGATCCGGACAAACGATAAGTAGACACTTTCATGATGTATTGAATGCTATTTTGAGGCTTCACAATTTACTGCTTGTAAATCTGAACCGATTGATGACAACCGCACAAATCTAGATGGAGTTCGTTGAGGTAAATGTTTTTAAACTTAATGAACATATATTATGTTAGCCGTGCGTATAATGTAACTTAATCTATTACCTATTTAGGGTTGTCTAGGTGCATTAGATGGTACATACATCAAAGTGAAAGTTTCCGATACAGAAAATGCAAGATATAGAACAAGGAAAGGAGACATTGCAGTTAATTGCCTCGGGGTGTGTGACACAAATATGAATTTTATTTACTTGCTGACTGGTTGGGAAGGTTCTGCGGCTGATTGTAGAGTTTTGCGTGATGCAATTCATAGGCCTAATGGTTTAAAAATCCCACAAGGTATTATTTCACGTATTAAAATTACGTAAAATCTTTCTATAAATTTGCAAGTCAACAATAAATATTCTCCTACAATTGATGCATGTTTTCAAAATTCATCAAATGTGTGTACAGGTAAATTTTATCTTTGTGACAACGGTTATACCAACGGTCAAGGATTCCTCACTCCATATAAAGGGGTTAGGTATCATCTCGATGAATGGGGTGAAGGAAATTCAATTCCACAAAATCCGAAAGAGTACTTCAATATGACACACTCAAAAGCTCGCAATGTGATTGAAAGAGCTTTCGGTCTTTTGAAAAAGCGCTGGGCTATACTACGGAGTCAATCATTTTACGATATTAAAGTCCAAAACCGGATTATAATGGCATGTGTACTTCTACATAACTTCATACGATTAGAGTTGCATGTTGATCCCATTGAAGAGTTGTCGGTGCGATGATGAAGATGACCATGAAGATAATGAAAGCGTGGACTTCATTGACATCTTTGTAGAGCCATCACAATTTTGGACAAACCGGAGAGACAACTTAGCACAATCTATGTTTAATGAATGGAGAGGTGTAGGATAGTCTAGAATTGATTAATGTGATGGAATATTGATGTAGCTGACTTTAAATTTTGATCATTGTTTATTGTTGTAATTGTTATTCATTTAATGGATGCTTTTTGACACCATGTGATGGAATTTGTTGGTTATTCAATCGGTCCATGAGCTAGATGGTGGATAACTTGAATGGTTTCTTTATTCTTGATTGATGTAATGGATGCTTTTTGTTAACATGTGATGGAATTTGTTGGTTATTCAATGTCAATGAATATGTGATTTATTGTTAGTAAGCCCGAGTCATGTTTAATGGTCTACTTTGGTTTAAAGTTTTTACTTTTTCATCTTTGCATATATTGGTAGTAGTTTATCATTTGGAGCAGATTATAGTCACATATGGTCAATGCTACATCAAAATTTGTTTATTTATCCGATTCTTGCTAGATGATTCCTACCTATTTTATTGACATATTTCGTATGGATTTATTGTGATTTCGTATGGATGTGTCAAGTGGCAATCTCACAAAAAAACGGTGCGAAAGAGGAATGACAAGGGTAGAAGGAGTTGGAGCGGCGGGAAGAAGAGGCTTTGGTTGCATCTCGAAAGAGGTCATTGCAAATGGTGGAAATCCGAAAAACGGCTTCAAAATTGGCTACCTTCAAGCATTGGAGCAAGAAATGCAAAAGATAATACCGGGACAGATTTGAAAGGGATTCCGCACATCAACTCGAAGATACACGTGTGGAAGAAGGATTATGGCAGTCTTGTCACGATGTTATCACGTAGTGGAATAGGGTGGAATGTCACCACTAACATGATCGAGGCACCGGATGATGCATAAATTTGAATATGTGAAGGTAATGTGCGGCAGTTGTTGATAATGTATGCGAGAATGAAGTTCATTAATTAATATGTTCCATAATTCCAATTGTAGGTAGACACAAATGCTCGTTTAATGAGGAACAAATCTTGGCCATTTTATAACGATTGGGTTATGATATTTGGGAAAGATCGAGCTACGGGGAACACGGAAGACTTCACCGATGCATTGAACCATGTGATGAATGAACAGTCTAATAATCCACAAGATGACTACCACATTAATTTAGAAAACCGTCGGATAAGCGTGAGTATGAAAGAGACCCAATCCAATTGTCAAGCCGAAAGCACTCCTCGGATGTCTGCGATCGGGGAAGAAAGGGCGCAGGAGGTAAAAGGAAGTCATCTGATGGTGTTGATCCACTGTATGAAATCATGAGGACCTTCTGTCAAAGCACGGACGCAAGGTTGGGTGACATAGCCAAAAGAATTGGCTATGAATATGATGTATCAATTGCAAGGAAGGAAGTCTTTGGGGTAGTTGGAAATATGCAAGGATTGAGTCGCGCGATAAAGCTGGTTTGGTTTCGAAGCGCTTGTCAAGAATACGGAAGACTTAGAATTATTTTTCGTTTGCGGATGAGGCCAAAGCGGAGTTTGTGAGGATGAAGTTATCGGGAGCTTATAAACAAGGCCGAAATCTATAATCTAAATCTAAAATTATGGAGCACTTTGCTCCTGTTTTGAACCTAAGGCCATAGGTGGCAGATTCACGTACTGAATACTTAAGTTTTTTTGAGATAGTGAATTTGTAATTCATTAAACAATTTGCTTCCTGTTCTGAACTTTGGTATCTGAATTTGTAATTCACAAATTAAACTTGTGAAGTGTTTTGAGCTTAACACACTTGTAATTGGCTATTGGCTTGTGATTCAAAGATTGACTATGGCTTGTGAATGAATATTGATTGTTGGCTTGTATCCCCTGTTCTGTGTTGGGTAATTGAATTGAACTGTCTGGGTGTAATTTCTTGTATGCAGAATGCAATTTTGTAGCTGAACATGTTGGCATATTTGGGGTCTGGCTGTAATTTTGAAAAAACTACATAACTTCTTCTTCGGTTATGGGTTATAAGGTACCAGTGTTATATCTTGAAACTGACTTAATGTACCAGGGGTTATGATGTATTTGTAATTTTGGAAGCATCATGGGGTCGATCTGTAATTTTGCAAAAATTACATAACATTTGTGGGTTATTTTGTACTGCATGTAAATTTGCATCTTTTGGGGTCTAGATGTAATTTCTTGAAACCGACTTAATGTACGAGAATTGTGATGTAGTGAATATTAGAAGCATTTTTGGGGTCGGTATGTGATTTTGTCAAAATTACATAACATTTGTGGGTTATTTTGTACCGGATAGAAATTTGCAATTTTTGGGGTCTAGATGTAATTTCTTGAAATCGGCTAAATGTACAAGGGTTACGATGTTAATTGAAAATGTTGGCATATTTGGGTTTCATATGTAATTTTGAAATAATTACATAATGTGCGGGGTTATTTTGTACCCTTTGTGTGTTTGCAACATTTTGGGGTCTTCTTGTAATTTTTTAAAACTTAAGGCATAAACAACTGCTCATGTTTGTGTACATAAACAACTTTTTACACTTCTCAGTTTTTTTCACATAAACTATACATCTTCTCAGAGTTCTCAACTTCTTCTTTTTTTTTCAAAAATTATAATCTTAAATAGCAATTTTAGCCCCAAACAGATGAAACAAGTTCAAAACCAAATTAAAACACCATACTAAATAACACTTCAAACTTTAAACATAGATATTACAAGCTTGAAATGCGATAATACATCCGTGAAGTGTTATGGAAAAGCCTTAACACTTCGAATATATTCGAACCAATAGAAGGGGAAATGGGTTCGAAACCTAGACAACCGAAAGATAATAGAAAACAAGTTAACTAAATAAAACACAAAAGGACAGCAGTAAACACCCATTGAAGTCTGAGGGCAGCAGTAAACGCCCATTGATCATGGTGGGGGCAGAACGCCCACTCTTAACATGATATCAAACTTTTTCATTGGTGAACAAGAGGCGATCGAGCTATGTGCATGGTCAACGGGTTTCGCATGAGAGGTGGAATCATAACTAGCCCAATGCCTTTTCATTTTGCTCAAAACTTCATCAGTCGATGACAAATGAGACGGTGGATTGGATGGATCGGAGCGGAAGATACGCTAGTGGAGTCGAAGCATACCAAGCCAACTCGTCCCAAAACGAGTTGTCAGTGTCGTCCGAAATATTGTCAATCACTTCTTCCCACTGATTCACAATCGAATTATTTCGATCATTATCATCATCATGGTCACTTGAGATTTCTATGATTTCTCTTTCAGGGTGGATTTTTTGAGCGGTCACCCGATCAAACAAAGTCTTGAGAGCATTGAATCGTGATTCACCTTCTAAAGCATGTATGCCATTCCTAGTTTCTCCTCCTACAACAAAAAAAAAAAAATAACCATTAATCAGTTATTCGGACAATAAAAAAGAATTTCAAATTTACGAAAGCATTAAAAACAAACAGAATCAGCATGAAATCCCAAGAGTGAATATTGGAATTATTCTTACCCGGACAATGTAGTCCCACACAAAATTAGGGCAATCCACCTTATTCGAAATTGGATCATAAAATACGCCGCTGCATATGAGGATCCAATCAAACACTTGGTGGCGTTTACGAAGTTTCTTAATCCTTTGAACACAATAAGGATAATCAAAGTCAGTTCCAAATTCAGTGTTAACAGTCCCCATAGCTATAAGAATCGCATGCGAATTAAGTTGGCCATTTTTCCAATTTCCCTCAGCCTTTTGATCAACCAGTGTTTGGATAAATTTGTTATCCACTTCTTTGGTCCATTTGGTATTGTAGAATACCTTAGATTGAGAGATAGCTCCTTTGGGCAAATTATTTTTGGGAGGCATTCTGTGGTGTTTGGCTTGTGATGTAGTGTAAGTGCATAGCCAAGATTATTCAATGCCAACCTTAAATAGATGTTGATTTACAATAAGGATTGAATGACTCTTGAAGAGAAAGCATGTCTTCTTTTTTATGAATAGTCACAATACAATCTTTCTTAAACAGCCTTTGGCTGATTTCAATTCCAAAAATAGGTAGGAATCATCTTTCACACATAAATAATCTTGTATGCAGAATGCAATTTATGTGCAAGCTAACCACAAACACATGATTCGATACAAACATTCATCTTGGACTGAACGTGGAATATATTCTCTATTGTTTTGCATTGGAGTTGTCAAGATTCACTTCAAAAGCAAAAGCTCATGACATCTGTCAAGATTCACTTCAAGATATGACAAGGGAAAGACCCCAGAATCACAGGAGAACAATGCTTTATTTTTCTCTTCTTGAAATGTTTGCTTTACACAAGAATATATTCCATTTTGCATTTTTGGGATATTCTTGGATGAATAAGACTCAACTGGTTTTACTAATGTTACACAGGTTCACATGTCATAATCTTATAAGCATGACCTGATATCAGATTTGTACATTGTACAAGATAACCACAAATCGAAATTAGATAATTTTACTAAATTACATAAAGACCCCAGGTTCACAAATCGAAATTAGATAATTTTACTAAATTAGATAATTTGTACAATGTTCAGCACTTTGCTCAAGCATTTTTGTGTCTGTTTGATAATTTTGCAGAAATTACATAATGTACCGGGTTATTTTGTAACTAAGTCTGTAGCCATTCGTTTTGGGGCCTGTCTGTAATTTATTAAAAATTTCATAATGCATCATGTTTTGTTTGCAACTGAAAGTGTTGGTATATTTTGGGGTCTATTTGATAATTTGTTAAAATTACATAATGTACCAGGTTATTTTTTAACCGAGTCTGTTACCATTCGTTTTGGGGCCTGTCTGTAATTTTTTAAAAATTACGTAATGCATCAGGTTTTGTTTGCAACCGAAAGTGTTGGTATATTTTGGGGTCTATTTGATAATTTTGTTAAAATTACATAATGTACCAGATTATTTTTTAACCGAGTCTGTTACCATTCGTTTTGGGGCCTGTCTGTAATTTTTTAAAAATTACGTAATGCATCAGGTTTTGTTTGCATACAAAAAGTGTTTTACAATTTATTGGGTCTGTACATTACATAATGTACCAGCTTATTTACTTTAACTGAGTGTCTCTCAATTTGTTTAGGGCCTGATTGTAATTTCAATGAAAGTTAGCTGCTGAATCCAAGTTGAACATGAGTGAAACCAAACTAATTAATCTAAAGTATCAAACTTTCATTCTTACTAGATCATCAAGCTAGTGAAACCAAGCTTGGAAACAAGTTTCACTGTAGATACAAGACATTCAAACTTGCAAGTTCACTGAATAACTAGACACAACGACATGACACGACAAACTGAAAACAAGTAAAACATAAATGTAAAACTTAGAACATCAAACTAGAAATGGACTCGACGACAAGACAAACTAAGACTTAACCGCGTTGACACAAGTTCATGGCTTTTTGATAGGCGAGTATGAAGCAGTAGAACTATCAGCTGGAACAACATGGGGCGAACGACTTGAACCGGTTTGATCAAAACACTTTGATGGAGAGTTGTTTAGGTCCGGAACCGAGGATTCGCTTGCGGATTGATACCATGCCAACTCATTCCAGAAGGAGTTGTCTGTGTTGTCAGAATTTTGGTCCAATGCAACAGGTGTTTGGTTGGCTATTAAGACAACGTCCGCCATCTTCATCGCCATGATCACTAGATATTTCAATTACTTCAACGTTATTAGCACTTTCGTTAGCATCATCTTCTTGGAACATCCAACGAAGCTCGTCGAAGTCATGTTCGCTTCCAAAGATGTAAGCCATTCCAAGTTTTTCCTCCTACAAAATAATAAAAAACGTAAACATTTAGGACAAATGATGTAAAATTTGTGAAAATTAATTTTTTAGTTGATTGAGGGTATTTGTGTACCCTGCATATGTAGTCCCACATCGATTGGTGACAATCGACTTTGTGAGTGATAGGATTGTAGGAGACGCCGCTTAGTTGGATAATCCATTTGAATACTTGGTAGCGCTTACACAACTTCTTAATTCGTTGCATACAATATGCATAGTCGAAGTCTTCACCAAACCGTGTGTTGACAGCAACCATTGTAGCAGAAACGGCGAACGTATTTACGCCGTGAGCTCGAAAATTTCCTTCCATTGCTTGCTCCACCAAGACCTTGATGAATTTTTGGTCAACTTCTCTAGTCCATTTTGCATTGTAGAATACCTTAGATTGACAAATGGCCCCTTTAGGTACTTTGTTGTGTGGAGGCATATTGAAAAGGCTGATTTCTATATTTCAGTTGTATTTTTTGTGTTGATTTTATTCATAATATTTTCAGACATATAAATAGGAGTTCAATAGATGTGTTGTCTAACATGCCCATCTTGCTCTTCCTTACAGCTTGCTTTAAAGAAAGAATATATTCCCTTTTGCCTATCTGGGATATTCTTGGATGATAAAGATTGAATACTAATTTGTTGTTAAGTAGGCATTTCATTTTTTGGTGATACTTGTAAGGAATATATTCTCTTGAATCCAAGAAGGCTGAAATTTATGCAATTCGTTTGGTTGATCTAGGACAGACACTTTCAATGCATTGATGTATGAACAAGGCTGCACAATTTTTTTTAAAAATTACAGAAAGACCCCATGTCATAATATCACTGATATTAAAAGTTGTTTGTTTTTCATGGTAATTTTGTTACAATACAGACTTGTGGGCTTGCTTTTCAGAAAGAATATATTCCTTTTTGCCTTTATGGGATATTCTTTGATGAACAAGGTTGAATTGCTACTTACAAAGCTTCACATGATTTTTACAAAATTTGAATTGCAGATTCAAATACTTACAAAATTGCAGATTCAAAAACTTACAAAATTGCTGTGTACCTTTCAAAATTGTGACCTCTACTATTGCTGTCAAAAAGTTTTACAATATGACAAAAAGGCCACATAATCCAAGCACACAATCAGAAATTGGGTAAACAGAACAAAAGCAAAATAACACCAACATATGGTTCCCATCACTATATTAGAATTCAAGTATAATACTCATTAGTTCAAAAACCAGAATTGCAGGGTAACAACAATGCACAATTTCAATTGTTAACCAGTTTTTACAACCAAGTCTAAAAACACAAGCTCTAAAACAGGAATTACATCATAATTATTATAGTTCACAAGCTCTAAAACAAGAATTACTTCTTATTAATTTGTTTTTTTGCTACCTCATGAAAAGTAACAAAAAACACTTTGCTGTCCTGCAACTTTGCTGTCAAACAGTCACATGACCTCATTCAAGCAAGGAATCCACTGTTCCTCTGTTTTGGCTACCAAACAATGCACAATAAGCTCAAACCAAAAAAATACAGACATGCTGAATACAAACATGCACCTGTACAATACTTTCATCCAACAATGGTATAAACAAAATCAGGAACAACATTACAATAATCCCATTTTACAAGCTGAAAACAACACTTAAATCCATCACTTAAGGCCAAAACATTTTTTAATACGTTCAATACATAGATACTAAAAACTAGAAACATTCTTCGCACATATCATTGTTTAATACATAGATAATCCCCTACAAATACCCGCTTGACTGAACCACTTACATACTAAAAACTAGAACTATTGTCCAATACATAAATACTGACCCATTGACATTTTCAACTATTGTGAAGGTTCACTACCGTAACCACTATCATCTCGGCGAGAACCACGGTCATATCTAACATCTTCATCACCGCTTGATCATTCCCACTTGATTCATCATCCTAAATCGACCATCAGTGGGTTGAATTGATGACTTCCAGCAATATCGGTGATATCAACCGGGGGAGGATTCCCAGTTTTGAATAAGTTGTATGCAATCTCGTAGTATTGAAACCCCTTAGTCCTAAAATGTCGTTGATTGGTATTTTCCTGCAAATAATATGACACCATGTTAAGTAAAACAACAGGCTGAAAAAAAAATAGAACTAGAAAAATACGTGTCATTACCTTGCCAATACGTTCCCAGTATTTGTCGTCCACGGTTACGACATTTCGTTCAACATCAAAAGTAGCACCAGTAGTTTCAATGTACTGAAGAAAATACCAAAAGTTCTTCCGGAATAATAGAATTTGACGCTGCAGTTTACTAAGCCCGAATTCCTTCCTAAATTGTCTTCCAAGTTCTTGCGCAACACAACGTAGGTACATATACCACTCATGTTTATCATCCATTCGGAGATAACGATTACATCTTTTCAACATTTTGTATAGGTAATCTTCTTCTTCAGGTGTCCAATTACTTGACTGAGGCATAACTATTAACATAGACATTTTCCATACAATATACTATTAACGATTATATACTCAAAACATTCGTAAAGTTCAACAATTATGTACTCTAAAAAACATAAAAATTAAGTGCAACAACAAGAAAATACTAAAAATATTCATTGCATTCGGGCCACATTTCATACCCAAAATCGATCAAATATAAATAAGGTCTCATTACAATAGTGAAGCTAAAAAGTTTAATTCAAAAGGCCTGATTACAATACTAAACCTAAAAGTTTAGCCATAAAAAAGAAAGTGCAACAACCATTTTAATTTTTAATGAAAATGGCAAGGAATATGACAACAACCATCACAACCCAAGAGATGATCACAACAATGTGATTTTTTTGTTCACGGTTCTTCAGATGATTTATGGTGTCTCGTTGGGTATTTATGGTGTCTCGTTGGGTATTAATTGTCCTTAACAATCCTGGTATGATTTGAATTGACCGTCTGCACATCGTAGGATCATACCATTCAAAGAATCCACATCTACGATCCTGCATTTGTTTAATTATTTTTAAATCTTTCTTAAACATAAAACATTATATATCGTCATTGAATTTTTATAATTGATCTTCAATGATATATAAGATGATTATCAGAAATTACACGTACAGGACAACTATGAAATCTACGCCCAGGATTTTTGTCTGTCCACGATGTTTGTAGTGGCACTTCAATGCCACAATCACAAAACTTGGCATCCGGGGGAGATTGTCCATATGAACGGCCAGTGGAGTTTGAGTGACTTGGTGACACTACATAATAAAAACAAAAGTCCCGACAATGCTTATTTGGTAATATATGTTACATAAATTTTAGAAGAATGCAGTTTAGCAAGTAATTATAATTAAAAAAATTGTTTTGTTGTTGACAACATGAAAAACTCAACGCAATATAGCTATGAACAAGGAGTGTATTCGAACTACAACACCTCAGCCAACTGTCCTAAATAGCCATGAACAACTCATAACAATCAACATTTGCTAGATTAAAATTATGTATACCAGGAACTATTAGCAGGATTCTAGTTTCGGTTCTATTTGACAACCCCTATCATCAACCTAGGCAAGTGCTCATCAACTTAGCAAGGTGACCGGTGAGGGTCAAATCGGCCCATGTTCGAGTCACCACCTTCGAAGTAGATCTTCTAATCTAGTTTAAATTCCTTAAACTAAATCCATCTAGCCTACTCCTTTAACATGAGCCCAAACGAAATACTCAAAATGTGATCCAAACACTTAGACCCAACCTCAACCAACTTTCCTAAATAGCTATGAACAACTCATAACAATAATTATTTGATAGCTTAAAATTATGTATACTTACTTGCAGCAGGTGTTGACGAACTTTCAACGAGCTAATTGTTTATGTTCTGAAAATTTCACCTCAACAAAAGAAAATGTAGACTATGTATTACTAATTTCACAACAATTGAAATAATGGCAGATGTAGAGTAAATTACTAACACAATTTCACAGGAGATTTAGGGTTCGATTCAAAAATCCACAATTTAGGGTTTGTTACAAACAGCGAATCATGGATAGATTCAAACAAATAAAATCCAGATATATAAGTACGATTTAGGAGGGAGAAGTACATACCTTCAATCAATTGAAGTCTGGTGCGCGATTCTTGGTTCAATACTCCTTTAGCGGCCGAGAAATCCTAAACCCCGTAGTGTTGCTGTGTAAGGTTTCAAGAGT
Organism: Rehmannia glutinosa; assembly: GCA_016081115.2. Classification (NCBI taxonomy): domain Eukaryota; kingdom Viridiplantae; phylum Streptophyta; class Magnoliopsida; order Lamiales; family Orobanchaceae; genus Rehmannia; species Rehmannia glutinosa. Next base: position 4,287,736 of record CM071933.1, on the reverse strand, counting down.
TTCACGTTTCAGTGAGAAAAATGTTGTCAATGTAGTAAAGGTCAGTGAAAAATAATTGGTCATTGAAGTAAAGGTCAAAAATGGAAAATAAATGATAAAGTAAGGGCAAATGTGTAAAATGACTTTTATACATAGTATTAATCACTCCCAACCAAACACTTTATTATTTAAAACATCCTAATCCTAGAATCCAATCCATCAAACAAACAACTTATTACCCCTTAAAATATCCATTGGATAAAGGCCAAAAAGTAGTGTGAGAATTAATCAAGCACATTACCACATTCCAACCAAACGAGCCCTAAAAGAGAAATACTTGTGTACTTACTACAGGGTGGCAAACCAAACGCGCGACGCGAGCCCACTTAGGCTCGTTAATGGTTAAAGCCCGGACCGGACCTGACCGGCCCGCTATGATTTTACCGCCCAACGGTTATTTTCGTGCGAAATGACCAAAATACCCACCAAAAAGAGCTGTTTGGGGAAACTCAAAAGGATTTAAAAAGTTCTATAAATACCGCGCCTTAAAAAATTTTCCCGTAACCATTTCTTTCAGTTCTTATAAATCTTGCAATATTAATCCTCTCGAAACTGCGAATTTTGTGAAGACTGGGCTACTGAGGAGCATCATTTGGAGCAGTAAATTCGGTAATTTTTTTTATTTTCTACCTAGAAATTTGCAGTTTTGTAGTCGTTTCTGAAGTTTCTGCAATTATTCTCCAATTTCCGCTTCAATGGCTGACAATTCAGTTTCGAGTCAAGTGGGCTCCAACGAAATTGAAAACGAAACTGAAACTTTACCTTACTCGCATGAGCTGATGATAAAGAAAATAACTAGGTGCACTATTTCGTTAGGGTTGTCACTTAATCAAATTGCTACGCCTAGTTTTGTGCCTTTTATGAAGGCTTTGAATCCTCATTATGAATTGATTGATCATAGAGATGTGATAAAGGAAGCTATAAAGGAATTTGCAGACTTGAAAAAAGAGCTACTCTCCACTTTTGCATCTCTTAGCCACAGAGTTGCACTAGCTTGTGATGTTTGGCGAAACGAGAATGAACTAGATTTTATTCGTATTACAGCACATTGGATAGATAGTGATTGGTCTATGCAGAGGAGGATTATCAACTTTAAAATGCTTGATTTTCCTTGTGCTGCTAGTATATCTGATCCCGTTGTAAAGTCTTTAGATGCATGGGGGATTAAGGACAAAACATTTTCGCTAACTGTTGATGATGTTTGTGATAATGCTGATGCTGTCGGGGAAATCAAGAATGCTGTACATCCGATTTTGGATGGAAAGTTATTTCGTGTTAGATGTGTTAATCGTGTTTTGAGTTTGTGTATTTTGGATGGTTTGGATCTTGTGAATGAAATGCTAACCAAGATTCGTAATGGTTTTGGAAAACCAGTTTTTAACCCAGAGAGTTATATCTCTTTGTGTGAGAAATATGGTTTGAAACCTAAGTATAACATGTTTGATGATGGCTATAACTGGGATTCTACTCTGGAAATGTTGAAGAGGTGCATGCCATATAAAGATGTTCTCAATGAATTTATTGCAAGGCATTGGCCTGATGAAAAGTCTGATGAAATTACCGAACAAGATTGGGAAGTTGCATCTATTTATATCAGATTTCTAAACGTATTTTATGAAGCGGTTGATTGTATTTCTAGTAATTATTGTCCAACTTCAAGTGGTGTTCTTCTTCAGTTGGTTAACATTGCTAAACTGTTTTCTGAATATAGAGGAAGTGTTATGTTTGAAGAGAAATTTTTGCCTATGGAGGAAAAATTTCTGAAGCATTACGACAAAATCCCAGATTTGTTTTGTTTGGCTACTGTAATGGACCCCAGGATCAAATTATCGGGGTGTGAATGCCTGCTGGAATCTTTTTATCAGTGTACTGATAATACGAAGGTAAACCTGGAGGAAGAAAAGAAAGAAATATCTAACTTATTGCACGAAATGTACAATGTTTACACATCACAATCCAGTGAAAAACAGCAGCCTTCATCCGAGCCATCTGCATCTTTTCGTACAAGTGATTTTGCGTGGTCACTAATAAGTCAAAAGAAACGAAAAACAGAAAATCCAGCTTTCAACGAGCTTACGTTTTATTTGGAAAGTCCCCACGTGTTTGAGGAATATTTTGATCTTTTGACCTGGTGGGAGAGCCATGAACTAATGTATCCCGTACTTGCCACCATGGCTCGTGACTTACTTACGACTCCTGCTTCTACTCTAGCTCCAGATTGTGCTTTCATGAGAAATGTTGAGAAAAAGATAAAGGATAAATCATACCACTTGAACGGGGCATTTTTGGAGATTTACACGTGCTTAAGGGATTGGTTTAATGCTGAGCTGGGATCACAAGGTGATAGAGAGCCATACGATGAAGAAGAAATGTGCTGCGAATTTGATGATCAAGAAATCCCAGTTCATGAGGAGTTGGAAGATCCATGAACTAAATTTTCGAAAATCGTCTTTTTCTGGTGCGTTGTAATTTTTGTTATCTGTTTGTGATTTACTTTGAAATCATTGATGAAATATGTGATTTTCTTATCATTACTACTTTATTTCATTGCTTACTTCTGTTGGTAGACTTGATTTTGCTTTTGGTTATACATCATTCAGTACAAATGAAGCAGATTTTGAGTTCAAATGAGATTCAAATGAGATCTGCTATTTCTCACATCCCCACAATATTTTTCTGGAAAATTAAAAGAACGATGGGGCTACAGATTTTGAGTTCAAATAAGATCTCATCTGATAAATTAATATACACACTCTGCTATCATCAGTTTTCCAATCATTGAGATTCTATGTTTATAAAAACTAATTCTCAAATATGAAAAGCTGTATAATATATCTAAGATTAAAAACTTCTGCATCAGTATAGTAACACACGACATAAAGAATACGGATATTCATAAAGAATATGAATATAGTTTACAATAAAACCTACCAATGATGGATGAATTTACATTGTAGAACTATAAAGAGTACTTATCTGATAGACACAACCTACCAATGATGGATGAATTTACATTGTAGAACTATAAAGAGTACTTATCTGATAGACACACATATATTTATATATGTATATACAAACAAATAATAAAAAGAACAGTCAACCTATGAAGAGCAACTCTAATGAAAACATATAAAGAATGAATGTAATAACAGTGTCTTTGCTTCGGAGTCCCGACCACATCAATCTGATGAGTTTCCTCTAAGAGCAGCAAGCCTAGCAACAAAGTCATCATAATCCGGTAACTTAGGATGCACATGAGCTTTACCATGTAATAATTCAGGCTGAAACGAAGAAGCCCGAGTATGTCTTTTAGGAGTCTCCGATGGACTAGCTAAATCCACAGTAGGAAGAGACGTTACTCTGTTAGGACCATCTCGGCTCTTATGTTTCGTAGCTTTGCTTGAATCTTCTTCTCCTTTGCCCTTTTCATTCGACGACCCCTTTTTCCTGCTATAGTGTCGTAGAAGCTTGTCCATCATCTTCTCCTCTTCATCCCGTTGTTCACGTCCACCACCATCGAAGAATTTCAAGATTCTCTGACCCTGTGCTGCTTTTTCTTTGTTTATTTTCTCTTTCTCGTCAACTTCAGAAATCTCGCGAACGGGTAGAGGTTTAGGGTTGCGTCTCCTAACTGATTTCGGGATCGGCTTAGTTTTAGGGACCAGATCGTCTTCATCACCGTTTTTCGGTTGGCTAACTTCGGATTTAGTGTAAGGAGGAGGAATTGATTTGTACGTAAGAGGCTTATATTCATTTTCTTCACCATTGAGATGTGGTTCGTTAGGCCTCTCAGTTCTCTTAATAGTATCCACCTGAATGTCTCTGAGAGGAGGGCCTATGTCATCTCTTTGAGGTTTAACACTTTCTTTTACTTCATTTCTATTGGATTCTTTTTGTTCATAACGCGAATCGTCCTTTTTCCTGTCGGGATTAATCTCTCTCGTGTTCTTGATTTCATATGCTGTGCCTCTATAATCTTTCTTTTGAACTGAACCATCGATGTTATTGTTCAAAGAGAAGTCATTGCTTTCCTTCGCAATATTCTGCAAAATTGGAGATATAGCTAATTAGGCTTCAAAGTTCATTCAAAGCCTAATGACACCCAACCCTGAGCTCCAAGCAGAAAAGAACACAGGCATACATGTTTAAATTACAAAAAGTACCCTGAAGGTTTAGCCTAATTACAAAAAAATCCAGTTATCTTTAAGAATTACAGATAGAGGACATAGTGCGAACACCTCCTTGAGTTACATAATGAATACGTCGTCAGCGGTGTGCAATTTAAAATAGAAACAAGTTTAAGGGGGTATTTGTAAATTTTAAGATAGTTGAATTTTTGTTATTAGACTGAACCTCAAGAGAATTTTTGTAATTAACCCAAGAATATAGGGGTAATCACAAAAACTACCCCTGAGGTTTGAGTTATAAAAAAACCCACAAGTTTTGAAAATTACAAAAAATCCCGTGAGATTTGATTTTGTATAACACTTTACCCCATTCATAAGCAAAAACATTTCAAGCACCCCCCTTTACATTTGTAAAAGTATTGCAATCACCCCCTTACATTTAACATATAATCAAATCTCAAAGGGCTTTTTTGTAATTTTCAAACATCTCTGGCTTTTTTGTCATTAACCGAAATTGCAGGTGTAGTTTTTCTAATTATCCCAGGAATATAACATATTTCTAGAAGTATGGTTACACATAGGCAAACATATACTATTTGAACTGAATGCAAAATCCTCAGTCCCTTCAACTTGAAAACTAAATGCTCATGAGATTTATGAGATTCTATATGGGGTGATACCTCATTATAAGCAGATTCATTAAAGAGCTTATTTTCCAGAGCTTTTGAATCCCATTCTAAGCCGGACTCTGCAGCTATATCTTGCAGCAACTGAAGCTTTGCATCTTTCGAAGGAAGGCCATACTTCAACTTCTCGGCGAACTGAATACACGAAACCAAAAAATTCACTTTACTGAGATGGAAATGTCAAAACCACATAGGCAGACATGTTTTTTGCCTTAAACAAGCCATAAACAGAGACCTCTTTATTGATAAAGCAATCCAGAGAATTCCCATATCTCTCGGAAAATAAAGTTCTCAGCTCACGCAGCTCTGGCAGATCAGCAAATCGCGCTGCTGCAAACATTAGAGACGATGCAGCTTCTCTGCACTCTTCGGGACATTCTCTGCTAATAAGAAAACGTTCAGCTTCATATAATTAGGTTGTGTTCGAAAATACAGAGGAAGTGATTTATTATAGCAGAAACGAAAAATAGTCTAAACGCAGAAGTTTGTAGTGTTTGCAAATAGAAGCTAAAACTGAATAAGTAAAAGTAGTTGAGAGTCAAAGGTGGTTGCAAATAGAAGCTAAAAATTGAATTAAGTTGAAAAAGAGAGCATTTGGTGTATAACTTGTAAAGTGTGTTATTTGTGTGTAAAGGTTAAACTAGAAGCAAAATCAGAACTCTAAACCAATCACCAATCCCCCTGCCTTTAGATTTTGAATAAATTATGTTGAATTAGAAGCGGAAATTAGTATTTGAAAAAGAAAAAAAGCCTACTACTACTTTTACACAAAAGCTGACTATATTTTTTTCTGTTTTGAAATGTTTGCAAACACTTGCGTAATTTTCGACAAATTTAATTCCTACTTTCATTTAAGATCACATTAGGAAATGACTCCATATAAGATCGATTTGAAACCCATCACATTACTCGAAATAACGACTTCATATTTCACTATCTAACTGAAACAAAGAATGGTTTCACATACCTCTGTTTGTCCATGGCTGAAAGATTCTTTAAGATATGTTCACAACATTGGTCGATGAACTCGTAACAGCTAGATCTGTTCATCTCAACGAGAAGTCCTTCAGCCTGTTTCAACATAGGAAATAATTTTATAAATAAATATGTTTTTTAGACCAATCTTTGTGATTTGCAGATTCTTCTCAGTAATTTTTGTTTCTCAATTTTCTGTGATTCGGAATATTTCGTTATGTTATTGCTATTTTGGATTTCCTTTCGTGCTATAACGAACAATGAGATTTTCTGTAGTAGCTGAAATCCCAAGAAACACAGAGAATTATGCAGGTTATTATTTAAGGGGGTTAAAGTAGAAAATTTGATAGTTTAAGGGGGTAAAATGCAATCCAAAACTAGTTTGAGGGAATTTAGTGTATTCGTTCAACCCTTTCATCAAACCATGAGCTTTTCTGGCAGGTAGCTGAGATTCTAAGAAACACAAAAGTAATACACTTAAAATCTAGGAGGGTTAAAGTGGAAAATTTGATAGTTTAAGGGGGTAAAATGCAATCCAAAACTAGTTTGAGGGAGTTTAGTGTATTATTATTCAACCCTTTCATCAAACCATGAGCTTTTCTGGTAGTAGGTAGCTAAAATTCCAAGAAACACAAAAAGTAATACAGTAATTAAGTTAAGGGGGTTAAAGTGGAAATTTTGATAGTTTAAGAGGGGTAAATGCATCATGAAAATATCTGAAGCTTATTTCCCAAAACAAACCAATTAAGCAATTTGATCCATGGACATATCACCAGCACAGAACTGATATGGCACCAAAATTTTAAGCACAAAGTAATTTTATTAGCTACACAAGAAAATCGCATATTTGCATTCAAATCCCTAAAAACCCTCAAATTTTCTATTTTCTCCTTCAAAAAATACTCAAAAATATGAATGCCACATTCTTAAAGAAACCCTTTCAAGATTTTTGCTCCAGAATTGTTATATATCAATCAGAATTCCAAAAAATTTATTTACTAATTATATCTTTGATTCTTGAATCGTCTAGAAATTCTTGTATATACAGAATGCAATGAAATGAAAACTCACAAAAATAAAAAAATAAATAACCCAGAAAGTTTTATACCAAATTTCAGGACAGACTTGAATATACAGATAATTGCAAAAAAATTTCAGAGAAAGTTGATTAAAGAAACATATATAATGCAACCAAATTCAAGACCCAAAATACATTAAAAAATTACAATAAAAAAAAACTATACCCTGCCATAGGCGTTAATATCCAATCCATTTTTGAGCAGATCAGCAACATCATTCCTCAAATATTTCTGCATTGCATTTCTCTTCTTCTTTATTATCTCAATTCGAGTCCTCGTCGCCTTACTATCCGACTTGCTATTATTATTCCAACAAAATCAACTCAAAAATTAACCCAAATAATAAAAAAAAACCAAGAAAATGAACCAAAAATCATATACATAAAAAATCTGCTTATTTATTCTTACCATTTGCAATAAAATCTGCTTTTCAACAGCCCGTCCAACATTTTGATTTCTTTTTTTTTTTTTCTATCTCCCTTCTTCAATGGAATATAAACGGTCAAGATTGATTATAAAAAAAAGATTTCAAGAAATCCCCTTTTTGTAATGCAGCAAAAAGGGATTGATACGCCAAGAATAATAATAAAACCCACATTCAAGAGCTGGGAATGAATAAAGAAAAGAAGCTGTTTACAGAGAGGAAACTAAAAAAGGAATAATGTTAAGAAGAATTTGAGGTGAAAATAAAAGGAATAATCTAAAAAGAATATAGGGTTTTTTAATAGAACCAATGCCAGAAGGTATTCAAATCGCCGTTTAAAAATACTTGTTGAAGAAGATCATAAAACTGTAATTTGATTTAATACAAAAATATATATACAAAATAGACACACACACATATATATATATGGAGAGAGAGAGAGAGAGAGAGAGAGTATTGTGAACAAGGTGGGTGTGCTATAAAGCTGCTCCGCCACGTCGGACTATAGGTATATATAACTGAAATGGGAATTTACGATAGTGGGGCTGGCTGTTGGGGGTTGTAGTCTGAGTGGGATTGGCGGGAGGGGAGGATATTTTGGGAAAATCAGGTGGCGTAGTGGAGACAAATTTGCTGGTGTTTCCCATGTTCCATGTTCTTAGGCTTCACTTTCACTAATCACCTATCTATAGGTGTATTATTTATATATCTATCAAAATTGAAGGATTTTTCTTTTTTTGGATAAGAAAAATTGTAGGATATTATTTCCATAACTATGAGAATTTATTTCAAGTTTTGGTTTTTATTATATTATTATTATTAGTCCGGTTCCCCTTTTATAAGATATTATTTGTATTTACACCATGGATCCAAAGTGTAAATTCATAATTTTTTAGGAGAAAATGAGGGTAGCTACCTTTTCAATAAAAGGAAAAAAAAAGAAAAGGAAAAAAATTCAAGATTATATGAAAAAGTTATTTGGCGTGGTCCATGTAAAAAAGAGAAAATAATTAAGAAAATATCCCGGAACATGTGCAAATTGGTGAAAATTTGGTACATATGCATACTGCATAGCATTCGTGGAGATAAACTATTATTAGATTTAGGGATCAAACATATTTGTTCTATTTACCTTGGAAGATCTAGTTGTATAGATGAGGGGTCGGAACTGTTATTATCGGGCATAATCAAGCGTAAGCTCGGAAACTAAATTATAAAAAAAATAATAATTAAGAAAATGTCTTACTATCTGTAATTCTTAGGAAGTGTCGAACCGATAAATTTAGTAAAATCTTAGTATCTAATTAACGGTCGTAATACTTAAATACATTTAAACCTCAAGAGAAAATGGATAATGGAAGTGAAAATTTTATCCAGAGTAAATTCCAGGTTTTGTGGTGATAAGGATAGAACATTTTAATAAGTGTCATCAGCTGGTAATATTATTAGTAAAAGGAAAGAAAAAAAAAAAGATTTGGTCTTTATACTTACAAACGGTGGAATACAGATTATATCTATATTTGCGGATAGCCAGAAATAAATGATAAACGACAAAAAGAAAAAAAAAGTAATAAATAATTACGAGGATTACTATGGGGATTAGGAGTTTACAATGCATAACTTTGAATGATTCTAGTTTTTTTAAATGATTGTTTATGATTTTGCATACTTTAATTATTATGCTTATATTTTTATTTTTACTAGTTCTTCGTACTTAGTGTAAACGAATCGAGTACAGTAGAGTCGAACATAATATTGTTCAGGCTTGTTTGAATTTTATCGAACTTCAAAAATTGTGTTTGTGTTTGTGTTTGATTTGATTATTAATTGAGTGGAGCTTGAACGAATTTTGATAGTCGAGTCGAATACGGATTGAGCTTGAGTAGTTTGATTATTTCACATATGTTTAATTATTAATCTAGTTGAGCTCAAATCGAGTTTTACATCTTATCGAACGGAAAAATGTGTTAAAGTTTGGTTCATTGTGTTAACGAACTGAACTCAAACGAGTTTTTAATAATCGATCTCGAATCAAGTATTGAGTAGTTTAGTTCATTTTCCGACCCTAATTATTTGTATTATTTGCCTTCTTTTATAAGAATAAAATAATAAAACGAAGTCTTTGTATGTGCGAATCACCATTGATTTTTAAATGAAAGACTCAACATTAAGAAAAAGTTATAAAATACATCTTTTAATCAGTCATAATTTCTGAAAACCAATTCTAACAAAAATAATTTTATTCAGCAATAAATAAATTCTCACATTATATTTAAATATTGGTATTGGATTCATTCAGTCATTTGGATATGACTTATGAGTATGACAAAGAAGATGCGCATAATACGGGGATGTGGATGGGCCGGCAGACGTCTGTTTATATATTATATTTAAAAGTATTTAATCTTAAATAATAATTAAATACTTTTACGTATTATAAAATAAACAATATTATTAATATATCGATATAAACTGAAGGAGAAATGAGGAAAGTATTGGACGTGTATAAGCCAGATGGCGCAGCCCCATTGCTTGGCGCCGAAGGAAAAAAGAGAGTCAAACGGCCCACTGAAAAAGTGTTGGTTAATATTAACAGGATCCAGCTGGGGGAATTTCTTTTTTTTTTCGGACAATCTCTCTCTGTTTCAAGTTGCTGGCCCCTGGCCTGTGAGTTGTCGAATTTTACATAATATTAGGTTTGGCAAATCTTGTAACCGTATCCCTATTTGTGATTTAGGAGCGTCAACTTGTGATACGATATGATACGATACGATAGCCCAATACGAATTTAATATAAATTTAGCATGTACATATATGTTCAACCCATAACAGATTCGAGTCAAAATTGGGTCGGACACGGTTAATACGAAAAATAAACATGTCAAGTCAGGTCAACACGATTGGCATATTTAACCAATTTAATTTTATAATGACATATTATTTTAATATTTTGTGATATTTAGTTGGTTATATGATGATGAAAAATTTATTAATATATTTTTTAATAATTTAATGTATTTTTTATTTATAATTTTAGTTTTTTCTCCATTTTTTTCGTGTTGACTTTAAATTATATAGGTATTTCATATCGTGTTTGGCTACCCATTGTCATAAACGGGTTATGTTCGTGTCGTGACGAATAATTAAACGTGTCAAAAAGTTCGTGTCAGACCTGTAATATTCGTGTCTTAACACGACCTGTTAACATGAAGTAGACACATTTGACATCCATACACGAATACGATAAGGTCAAACATGAATATGAACACAAAAATTTCGTCTCGACATGACACGACACGACACAATTTGACACATTAAGTCAAAAACATAAAGAAATTGATTTATGCGTTAATACACGATAGTAGATCATATGATATAACACGATATTACAAGACAATACATCATACAAACATACACAATATTAGGTTATCGTGTCACTAATTGGCAAACGTGTCATTATCGTGTCGCTATCGTATTCATGCCATTATCGTGTTGACACGATAAGGATACGAACACAATAAGACTAAATACTAACCCGGTATTTTCATGTTGTGTCAAGAATTTCCACCCATACATATTATTGTTCAAGATTGTTGGAACTTTTATCGTGCTTGAGTCTGAATTTGATTTGATTATTTGTCGAATTGAGTTGGAAAGAGCTTTAATCAAGTCGAGCACGAATCGAATTCGAATAGGTTGATATTTTTATTTATGATTTTATTGATCTATTCAAGTTTGAATGAAACGTAATTATTTTTCAAATGAAAATTGTGTTCAAACTTGATCAAATAATTTAATTTGTTTTTCAGCCCTATTTTCTTCCAGCTCTATCAATAGATCAAGGTTGTGAATTGTGATTGTCAATAGAAAGTTTATTTTACTAAAATTTCATTTTGAATGACACTTTCTACTTAAATATGTTGGTTTGTTAGTTTTCTTTAAAAAAAAATTCAGAATATATTATTTATTTTTAAGTGTATCATTACACTAGTTTCTTTCATTTATTTACATACTATTTCGAAAAAAACATATTATGTATTCCAATATTATATTTAAAAAGGATAAATATATTAAACTCGCATCAAGTCTAATCATTATATTTTTGTTTATCATCTAAACACATTCCCAAAAATTATTTCCTTTTATCCAGCCTATCTTTTCCACATTATTCTTAGACAAGGAATCAACCCTAAAAATTAATCATGATAAACAATCTTGGGAGTTCCTATATTTGCGGGATAAGGATTTTAATCTGTTATTTATTCTTTGAGCATAAAAATGTTAATTATCACTTTTGACTTATTTAAAACAATCATAATATCTTTAAAAGAAAGATCATATTGAGATTATCCAGTTGAATTTATGTTTGAACTTTGAAATGATGATGTTTTGATTCAATCAATTTGAATAATAACGAAGGTATATCTCCTGAAATTTAGGAGCCACCTGTGTTGATAAAGGTGGCCCATTGTTAACCTGGCCCAAAAATTGCAGCCCAACACCCAAAGCCACCAGCCCAAGACCATTCAGCCCATGTGTTGACTCGGGTCAGTGGGTCGGACTGCGGGATCCGAATATGACATCCGCGGACCTTGTTTGGCTTGATTTGGTCCGTTGATCTCTGCTCAATCTGAGTCGTTGATGTGTGCCTACTTAATGGTATTTTCCAGAACCCTAATTCATTCTACACATCTGTTACTTCTCTCTCATCTCTCAAATTCTCTCGATTCTTCTCTTGCTCTGTGCTACTCTCTTTCTCTCTAAAACTCCAGTCTCTTGGTGGATTGATTTGGGGTTTCTTGTGTGTGAGAGGTGAGATCTTTGTGCTTGCTGTCTTGTTCACCATCTCTGTGTACAAGACCCTTCTTCTGAGTGGATTAGGGTTTTGGGTGGTTCGATTCGGATCCAGGGTACCTAGGGTTTTCTGGTTTTATGGTTGTGAGGTTTAAGTGTTTTGCCGAGGCTTTTGTGGCTTCTTCCTTGGTTCTCTGGGTTGTGATTCGTGGTGACAGTCCGTTCTAGGGTTTACCAGTCCCTGAACCAAATAATTTCAATATTCGGATTCTAGGGTTGTATCCCGTTTACAGTTGTGTTATAATTTTTTCTTGTAACTTTCAGTTTCATTCTTTTTGTACTTTACTTTCAAGAAAGAGTCTAGTGTATATTTGTATTAATAGGTTGATTGAGTCTGTAATCTTTGATTTCAGTACTAAGTGTATCGATCTATTTGAGGCGGATAGATACCCAATAAAGGTGGTATATCGAGCACCTATCCGCCTCGTGGTGGGTTGGTGCTTCGGTTCGTTCGGCTTTGGATCTTGGTGATTCTTGGCTCCTGGTGATCTCTGTGACTGGTTTGATACCCAGGACTTGCTCCTGGTTGTAAGGATTATTCTCTTCTCTCTCCTCTTACTTTTAGTCAGTAGTAGTTTCGAGGGAAACCCTAAGCATCAAGCCTCTTGACCCTGTGCCACGAGCGCAGTGGAATCCTGAGGTGCGAGGAGGATCCACCCTAGGGCCTTACTGCTTTCTGTTGGACTCTGTGTGGTCGTTTTCTTTTTTGTTGTTCTCTGTTGGATTCTGTGTGGTCCTTAATTGCCTGTTGTTCATTTTATTGTTGCACTTCTTGGACTCTGTGTGGTCCACTTATACTTATCAATTTCGTTGTTCTACATTCCTTGTGATCTTGGTGTACTTCTTGTGTACTTTGTGAATTACCCGTGTCTTATCTGTGTGATATACTCTTGTTTATATCTCGTGATAATGACCGTGTGTGTTTCGGCTATCACATGGAACCCTTCAATGGAAAAACTGATTTTTCTATTTGGCAACAAAAAATGAAGGGCATTTTGATTCAACAAAAATGTTTTAAAGCTGTTGAACAAAAGTATAATGATAAAGATACTGCTAAAATTAAAGCTGAACTTGATGAGTTTGCTTATTCATCCATTATCCTAAACCTTTCTGATTCTGTGTTAAGAAAAGTTGGCAAACTGTCAAGTGCCAAGGAATTGTGGAACAAGTTGGAAGAACTTTTTACTGAAACTTCATTACCTTCCAAATTGTTCTTACTTGAAAAGTTCTTTAGATTTAAACTTGACTTGACAAAGGATATGGATGAAAACCTTGATGTTTTTACAAAATTGATACAAGATATAAAGTTGACTGGTGATAAAAACATTGATGATTATACCCCTATTGTATTGCTAAATGCCATCCCTGATTCATATGCTGATGTGAAATCTGCCATTAAGTATGGTAGAGACTCAATTACCCTTGATATTGTGATTAATGGCCTGAAGAGTAAGGAATTAGATCTGAAAATATCTAAGGGGAATGAACAGGGTCGGGAAGGTTATGCATGTGGGGTAGACCTCGAGAATAGGAGAAATGGGAATAACAACAACAATAAATCGGGTAGAAAAAAAGAAAAAGCAAAAGAGGTAGGTCTAGTTCCGGACTAGGAATAACAGAAATGCTATAATTGTGGTGAGCATGGTCATTACATCAAAGAGTGTACTAAACCCGGGAATAACAGAACAATAATCAAAACAATAACCGAACAATAAAAACCAAGCCAATGACTCGTGAACTTGACTACTTCTAATGATCACATGGGTGATGTGTTTATGGTGCATGAGCTGCCTGATTCTGTGAATTCTGTGCCTTCAAATGCTTTCAGTAATAATGAATAGCTAATGGATTCAGCATGCACATTCCACATGACACCTTTTAAACATTTGTTTAATACTTATGCTTCAGTGGAAAATGGATCTGTTTCCATGGCTAATGATAAAAAGTGTCAAGTGATTGGTGTTGGTACTGTGTGTTTAAAGCTTGATACTGGTTATGTTTTGACTCTTAATGATGTAAGGCATGTTCCTGATGTATCCAATAATTTGATATCCTGTGCTATGCTTGAATATGATGGATGTGAGGGAAGATGGGGGAAGGGTGTTATGAAACTCATGAGGGGTTCTACGATTATTGCTAAAGCTGAAAAGAACAGAAATCTCTATGTCTTACATGCTAAACATGATTCTTATGTGCCAAATCTGTGAATGTTGTTGCTAATCATGTGTCAAATGATTTGACTGATTTGTGGCATAAAAGACTTGGTCACATTAGCTCAAAAGGTCTTGACATTCTTCAGAATAAGGGTTGCTTTGGTAAAAACAAACTTGATGCTTTGTCTATCTGTGAATCATGTGTGTATGGCAAACATCAAAGAGTCAAGTTCCCCTCCCCTACTAATCCAAAACAATCAGCTAGTTCTGAATTGCTTGAATACCTGCATGCTGATGTTTGGGGTCCCTCTTTTGTGCCTACTCATGGAGGAAATAGATATTTCCTGTCCATAACTGATGACTATTCCAGGAAAGTTTGGGTGTTTTTAATGAAGAACAAATCTGATGTTTTTGATAAGTTTAAAACATGGAAAACTCTTATTGAAAACCAAACTAGCAAAAGGATTAAAGTTTTGAGAACTGACAATGGCCTGGAATTTTGTAATCAATTAATGGACAATCTTTTGATGAATTTGGTATAAAAAGGCACAAGTCTGTGCCCTATTCACCTCAGCAAAATGGTGTTGCTGAAAGGATGAATAGAACACTTTTAGAAAGAGTGAGGAGCATGTTTGCTACCTCTGGACTTTCTAAAAGGTTATGGGGAGAAACTGTAGTAACAACTACCTATTTAATCAATAGGTCCCCCTCAGTCCCCTTGGAAGGGAAATACCCTGAAGAGGTGTGAACTGGGAAAGCTGTGGATTTCTCTAATTTGAAATTCTTTGGATGTGCTGCATTTGTGCTTCAAAAGACTGACAAATTAGATCCAAGGTCTATAAAATGTGTTTTTCTTGGCTACCCTGAAGGGGTTAAAGGCTATAGACTTTGGAATAGAGAAAAACCTGGTTTTAAAACTATAATTAGTAGGGATGTGTTATTCAATGAACTTGAATTCCCTTGCTTTGTGCATCCTTCTCCTCAAACTGTCTCTGAAAATGATACTACTCCAAATGAAGTGGAGCTTTCTAATGTGTCTCCTAATATTGCTGTTCCTGCTGATTCTCATATCAATGATGCTTTGCCTGTCAATGTGAATGATAATGATGTGCATATTAAAGATAATACTCAGCATGACAATGTGCATGATATGCATAATGATTTTCCTGATGTTAACACTGAGGATGAACTTGTTGCTGATAATCATGATGAATTGAATGATTATGTGTTAACTAGGGATAGAACTAGGAGGCATGTTAGAGTCCCAAACAAATTTGCTGATTTTCACATGACATCTTATGTGTTTTCTGTGTTTGAATCTATTGATGGTTCTGAGCCTAAAACCTTCTCTGAAGCTATGAATTCTGCTGAATCTACTAAATGGCTAAGTGCTATGCATGATGAAATGACTTTTCTGCATGTTAATAACACATGGATTCTTGTTCCTAAACCCCCTAACTGCTCTATAGTTGATTGTAAATGGCTTTACAAGATTAAACAAGAATCTGAAGGTGTTAGGTTTAAAGCTAGATTAGTTGCTAAGGGTTTTACTTAGAAGGAATGGATTGATTACACAGAAATTTTTGCACCTGTTGTTAAATTTGTTACTGTGAGAATTATGTTTGCTCTTGTTGCTCAATTTGACTGGAAATTGAAACAGTTGGATGTTAAAACTGCTTTCCTTCATGGTGACTTGGATGAAAAAAAATTATGAAACAACCTAAGGGTTTTGAGGACAAATCCAAGCCCAATTATGTCTGTTTACTTCAAAAATCTTTGTATGGTCTAAAACAGTCTCCAAGACAATGGAATAAAAAGTTTGATCAATGTATGCTTGATTTAAAGTTTTGTAGAAGCCAATTTGATCATTGCCTTTACTTTAAACTTGATACTGAAACTCATGTGTTCTTGCTACTGTATGTTGATGATATGTTACTTGCTGGACTTTGCATCAAATCTATTGATCATAGAAATTGTCTAAGTGCTAAATTTGACATGAAATACTTGGGTGATGCTAAAAAGATTTTGGGAATGAACATTGATAGGGACAGGTCTAAATCTGTCATTTATTTGCATCAGTCCTCTTATATAGAAAAGATTTTACAAAAATTTTCTATGTCTAATGCTAAATCTGTGAATGTGCCTCTTGCCTCTCATTTTCTGTTAAGTAAGGAACAGTCTCCTAAGACTCAACCTAGAATATGTGCTATGCAAAACATTCCTTATGCTAATGCTATTGGACCTGTTATGTACTTAATGGTGAGCACTAGGCCTGATATAGCCTATGTTGTTACTTGTTTGAGTAGATATATGTCCAACCCTGGTATGGTGCACTGGAATGTTGTTAAGTGGTTGCTTAGATATCTGAGGCATTCTTCTGATTATAGTCTGTGTTTTTCAAAATGTGATTCTGGTATAATTTTGAAAGGATATGTTGATTCTAATTATGCCAATGACAAAGACAACAGAAAATCAACAACTTCTTATGTTTTTACACTTTGTGGCTCATGTATAAGTTGGAAATCCCAACTGCAACATATTGTGGCCCTGTCTACAACAGAGTCAGAATATGTTGTTGTTACTGGGGCTTTAAAATAAGTTTTGTGGCTTAAGGGTCTTGTTTCTGAAATTGGTTTTCTAAAACAAAAAGTTGTATTTTCTGACTCTCAATCTGGTATTCAACTTTGCAAAAACCCAGTTTTTCATGATAGAACCAAACACATTGATGTTCGTTTTCATTTTACAAGAGATATTGTTTCAAAAGGTTTGGTTAATCTTGAAAAAGTGGCATCTGAATTTAATCCAGCTGATATGGGTACTAAGTGTCTGCCCCTATCAAAGTTCAAAACTTGTTTAAAAATTCTAAATTTTGACAATGGTGATTAGTTACCCGGTTAGTTACCCTTCATGTTGGGTTTAACAGTTACTGTGTGTTTCTGTTAAATCCAAAACTATTGAATTGATATTTGTTTTGTGCTTATGTTAATTCAATGGGGGAACTTGACTTGTTGTGTGCTTGTTGAGATCCTTTCTTAGTTACAGTTAGCTTTAGTGCTTCTGTAACATAAGTCCTTCTTGGCTTAAGTGCTAAGAAGGCAGTCGACAATGATGATGACTGCTATTTCCCAATAATGTCTAATTGAATCACACAATGAGCCAAGGTGGAGATTGTTGATAAAGATGGCCCATTGTTAACCTGGCCCAAAATTGCCATTTCAACACCCAAAGCCACCGACCCCAAGACCATTGACCCATGTGTTGACTCGGGTCGATGGTCGAATCATGGATCCGAATATGACATCCGTGGACCTTGTTTGGCTTGATCTGGTCCGTTGATCTCTACTCAATCTGAGCCGTTGATGTGTGCCTATTTAATGGTATTTTCCAGAACCCTAATTCATTCTACACATCTGTTACTTCTCTCTCATCTCTCAAATTCTCTCGATTCTTCTCTTGATCTGTGCTACTCTCTCTCTCTAAAACTCCAGTCTCTTGCTGGATTGATTTGGGGTTTCTTCTGTGTGTGAGAGGTGAGATCTTTGTGCTTGTTGTCTTGTTCACCATCTCTGTGTAAAAGACCCTTCTTCTGAGTGGATTAGGGTTTTGGGTGGTTCGATTCAGATCCAGGGTACCTAGGGTTTTCTGGTTTTACGGCTGTGAGGTTTAAGTGTTTTGGCGAGGCTTTTGTGGCTTCTTCCTTGGTTCTCTGGGTTGTGATTCGTGGTGACAGTCCGTTCTAGGGTTTACCAGTCCCTGAGCCGAATAATTTCAATATTCGGATTCTAGGGTTGTATCCCGTTTACAGTTGTGTTATAATTTTTTCTTGTAACTTTCAGTTTCATTCTTTTTGTACTTTACTTTCAAGAAAGAGTCTAGTGTATATTTGTATTAATAGGTTGATTGAGTCTGTAATCTTGGATTTCGGTACTAAGTGTATCGATCTATTTGAGGCAGATAGATATCCAACAAACCATTATTTATGGAATTATGGTAAATACTTGAAAGTGATAAATCCCTTTATTTTACTCACAATATTGAAATTTGAAATTAATAATCAAGTACAAATTATGATTTAAACAGTATTTATTTCCTATCAATTTTATTTAGAATCTCGAGATTTTCGTTTAGTGTGATTCGATATTTTTTGTGCTCTAGTTTAATTATAGGGTTTTTTTTTTCAGAATGTGGCATTTGCCACACAAATTTGCGAATTTGGGGTGAAAACCGGGGGGCTTGAAAAAATATGTGTAGGCGCCCTTAGGGAGGGCGCCTACCCCTTTATAAAGGGCGCCCTCCCTTCTTCCTTCTCCATACCGAAAAACAGCCTGCATCTCCTCATTTTTCTTCTTCTGTGAGTTTAGAATTGTGGTGAGTGTAGAGTTCTGGTGAGTGGTGGTGGTGAGTGGGGCGCGTGGTGGTGGTGAGCAGCAGCGCGTGGTGGGCAGCAGTGGCGCGTGGTGGTGGTGACTGGCGGCGTGTGGTGGTGACTGGCGGCGTGTGGTGTTTCCGAAAATTTCAAGTAATTTTCAAACATTTTGAGCAATTTTTAATTTTTCTAGTTTATTTAGTTAATTATTTATTTTATTATGAATGATTGTTGTTGGTAGAATTATTTTGTTTATTGTTATTTTTAGGTACTTTTATAAATTGTTAGTTAAATTTGTAGAATAATAAATTGTGTATTGGTAATTTGTAAGTTTTTTTTGAAAATGTTAGTATAATAATATAGTAAAAGTTTTAATAATGTTAGTTTACTTTTAGGCATTTTTATAAATTGTGATTAAAAATTATTGAATAATATAATAGGCATTTTCTTGTAACTCAATTTCGTGCACGCAGCGACAACTCACTGGGTCACTTGGCGTTCGGTAAGTTAAATATTCTTATTTTCATCATGCGAGTTGTATTATATAACATTATGTAATGTAAGTATATTAATCATTCATTTTCTTTAATTTTTAGGATGATGACATCACATTACTCAGGATGCTTATATGATGGAGGGAGAACCTTTATTTGATAAGCTTCAAATATTGTTTAAGGTACCAGAGCCAGAAACACAAGGCTCAAGCAACTTGTCGGGTCACCC
The DNA here is from genome assembly GCA_016081115.2 of Rehmannia glutinosa. Taxonomy (NCBI): domain Eukaryota; kingdom Viridiplantae; phylum Streptophyta; class Magnoliopsida; order Lamiales; family Orobanchaceae; genus Rehmannia; species Rehmannia glutinosa. Next base: position 4,268,310 of record CM071933.1, on the reverse strand, counting down.
TAAACGCTACTTGCCATCACAATCTAATGCTGAGCAAGGAAGTTCTTCTTCATGCCAAGATTGATCGTGCGTTGTGTTCTTGTTGTTTGCGTCCGATTTCGCGTACTTATGTTGTAATGACATGCCGTATCTTATTTCAGTATTTTAATATGTAATTTTCTTGCTGTTTTTTCTAATTATGTTTACTTTATTATGTAATCGTGTTTCGATTGAGTGATATTTCGATTCAGTAATATCCAAAAATTGTGTGTTTTATATTTAAACTTTCAATTTCGAAAATAATTAAAAAAAAAATCGAGTTGTAGGCGCCGGTCAAACCGGCGCCTACATGGCAGAGATCGAAAAAAAAAAAACAAAGGACAGCAGTAGACGCCCTTGGTATGGGCGCTTGCCTAGTGGGCGCCCTTTGTAAGGGCGCCTACACCTAAATGCGCAATCCCTCCCATTTTCACCACAATTTTGCAAATGTTTGTGGCAAACACCACAAACTCAAAAATAACCCTTAATTATACCAATTCTAGTTAATATAGGTTAAATTCAGTAATTGGAAGATTAACCTTTATTTTTATTTAAAAAATAACTTACATTTTATCATAGTTGCATTTTGGCCCCACCATAATTTTATATTTTTATTTGACAATGAAAGGAATAAGTGAATGATTGAGCTGGGTTCCAATAATAAAATACAGTTCACTTTCCAGTAACGAGCAAAGACTTTTGGTTGAAGAAATGGAATAAAATCAAACTTTATTAGGTAAAGTATTTGTTCATTAATTAAAAATATAGATTCAAGATTGGTTGAAGTAATGGCCTATGCACTGAGGAGCATTAGTGCGTAAACACGTCTTCAAACCACAAAGAACTAAGAAAAAGAGATCTATTGTCGTGATTGTTTGATAGAAGTTTTCAAAAACTACACTATGAACTCAAAAAAAAAAAAAAAAATCGTCGAGCATCAAGATTCATGTTTGAGTTTGTTTTAATTAGGAATTAAATCGAGTTTGAACAAGATTTAATCAAACTAAATAGTTATCAAGTTTAAGTAGCTTTATATTTTGATACATATTTTATTATTTTTCCCTAATCGAGTTGAGTTCGCGTCGAATTTTACTTCTTATCAGAAAAAAAAAATATGTTCAAACTTGATTAGTTAATCGTTAGGTTAATTGAAAGGGATAATTACCAACGAAAAAAGAGAAGTTTGAAGTAATTACAAAAAAGATACAGAGAAGTTTCAAAATTACATAAACCTAATTGAGGTTTGATTACGTCTTACATTTTCACAAAATCGTTAGCTTAGTTGACTGAATTTGCTAATTTGATTAAATATTTTACATATATATCCCTTAATTTTTATTAGAGGAATATTATAACTTAGGGGACCATGTCCAAAGCAACCAAATCCACCAAATGAAAAGGATATCCCCCATTCTTGGTTCAGAATCATCAAAACCAAAAGAAAACGAGCTAGGTGGTGGGCTAACGTTAGGGCTGTAAACGAACAGAGCATTCGGCAAACTACTCGTGAACAAGCTCGGATATTGTTCGTTTTTGTTCCTTTAGGGCTCGTTAAATAAACGAACAACTATACTTGTTCATTAGTAGCTCGTGAACAAGCTCGTTTAGTGTTCGTTTATAAATGTTCATGAACAAGCTCGTATAGTGTTTGTTTAGAATTGTTCGTGAACAAGCTCGTTAAGGGCTCGGCTATTAGCTCGATTATTATTCAATTAATAATAAATAAGGTTATTTCATTTAAAAATATATTTAATTTAAATATTGATATTTTTTGTTTGTTTGTTTGTTCGTTCATGAACAAAATTATTAATTGTTCACGAACAGTTTATGAACACAAATTCGAATATAAACCTGTTCACGAACACGTAACGAACACGAATTCGAATATGAACATGTTCACGAACATGTTCATGAACAAATTCGAACATTACAAAAATTAAATGAATGAACACGGACACAAATTTAACAATCCAAACCGAGCTCGAACAAGACCATAAATAAACAAACATTTGGCAAACAACACTCGGCTCGGCTCGGATCATTTACAGCCCTAGCTAACGTATTTCCCGACCTCTTAACAAAACTAGGTTTAACACAATCAAAACTAGGAAAAAGAAGAAAAATGTCTGATACGATATTCCCCAAGTAGGAGAGGTCTTCAGTCCGGTGTAGTAGTCGATGGATTAAGTTGATATTATCGGATTCAATGACGACATTCTTAAATCCCCGATCCCGCGCTATCATTCCATCCCTACAAGCAATGGCCTCCGCGATTGCAACATCATTTGGTGAATATCAACCTCGATCTTTATTAAAATTACAAATACCCAAATTTTTCGTCTTACATTTTACAATTATATCCCAAAACAATTCCCAATATTACAAGTAGTCTTACCAAAAGTTGGCACTATTTTTCTTTTAGAAAAGTTGAAGATATAATCGTAAAATATTAAATGAATTCAACAAATTCTACAAGTTTGACTATTGAGGTTAAAATATAAGACAAAATCAAATTTCGGGGAAAATATTTGTAATTTTGAAAATTCTCTGAAACCTCTGGATTTATTTATAATAATACTGTAAATTCATCATTCGAAATCCATGACTCTATTGTGATATGTGAGAACCATATATTCTCCCCATCTGATTTTGCAAATCAATTTGAGGCACAACACATTTGAACGTGGAATGTAGTTTGTGTGACTGTCGATCACGTGAGGTTGATTGAAGGTGAAGCCATAGATCACGTGACCCTCCACCTTAAACTTACACCAAATCGTAACCGTCCGTTCACATCATCATCTTCATCGGATTAGGTTTGCTAACCAAAAAAGTGAATCACAACAAAAAAAAAAAGTGATTGTTAAAGTGAACTAATCTCGTGACCTTAACATGCTCCACAACCCAATTGTTCCATCTCCCTTTTGAGAATTTCACACGCCACACTATCCAACGTTGGTTTTATGAAAATTAAAAGTTGAAATTAAATTAAGTTCGACATGAATTCCATTTGATAAGTTAAATTAAATATAAGGCGCATAGAAAATTACTTACTATTCCAATTTTGTGTTCTATTTTTTGTTTCATTCATTCGGATAAATAACACATGCCAGTAAGATAAACATGAGTAGTTGACCGTTTAAAGGCATTAACACGTGTTATTCATCCGGATAAATGCAAACAAAAATTTGGAATAGAAATCTGAACCGGAAAATGTCCTAAACTCATTGGTTGATTCGATTATGTTTATCTAATCAAGATTTTAATTCCAATGATTACGGATTATTTTGATTTATTAAATCATTTTAATGTGAAAATTGAGCATAGGTCGACTAAAGATGTTTAGCATATTTAGGTAAAGTAGGAATGATTTATCTTATAAAATGATATTGTAAATTCCTCTCTTTTTTCTCCTATTTGTCTTCAAAAATGATTTTTTTCTCCCTACTCCATCTAATTCACCAGCTTCACATAAAGTATTTTTTTTTATCAAGAAAACTAGAACAATAACAAAGCCCAAGGAAAAAAATATGGGGGTAGAAATTATTCTTATGGGCCAAACTTACTTTTATTTATTTATTTATTTATTCTTGTAAAGCTTCTAAGTGGGAGGGTATCAAAGAGTGGTTGAGGACTTGAGGTCTTTACTTAGTATTGGCAACCATTAATTTAAGGGAATATATAAAAGCAAAGTAATTAGATGATGAAAACAAGTACTAATGTCACATCAAATGATCAAGAACTAACAACTTTTGGGAGTGGGTCAAACTTTGGGCAAATCATAGTAGAATTAGGTTAATGGGTTGTACTTAATTTTCCCAAAGTTTATGTAGGCCCAAGAGTTTCTTTCTTCTTGTTTTTTTTTTTTTTTTTTTGAGAAAGTTTCTTCTTGTTGTCTTGTACCATTTACTTTGATTTCTCCAATTGGATTGTTCCAAGAAAGTTAAATCCATGTCACTAATTAGCTGGCTACTCGGTTTATCTCCCCCTCTCTCTCTCTCTCTCTCTCTCTCTCTCTCTCTCTCTATTGAAGAAAAAAAAAAAAAAGAAGCCCTGAACCCGACCGGGGAATCCATCCCCGAACCCGATGGGGAATCCCTGCCTCGATGATATCAATGGGGCAGGAATGAGTTTAGGTCACCCTGCCCCGCCCCAACTCGTTTTCTGTATATAACTAGTTTTTTGTCCGTGCGATGCACATGTATATATGTGAGACGTTTGTTTTTTACTGTGATATGTGCATTATTCTAATAGTTCTATTATTTATATCTCCTACATTGTAAAGATTTACTATAGCATCAAATAATAGACATGCTTAATATTTTTATTGATAAAGTCAAAACGAAAAAATTTATACCTCAAAATCGAGAAAAATACATTCAAGTCTATATATTTGTGTTCGATCTTTTAAAATGATTTTTCATAAAACCGCACATGTGCACCTTCATCGTCCATTTCGTTTTAGTTATATTTGGATTCCTAATAAGTGTGAAACTCAGTGAAAGTATGCGCCATGCTTTTTTTAAGGTTGTAGTAGTAAATTCGAATCCAAAATTATTTCCCAAAGTTGTTTGTATGTGTTGGAGAACGAAATATATTAATTAAGGAAATATGAGACAATAAAACATAGTTTAGGTAATATTATTGATTTTATCATATTTATTTATTGTTAAGTCAATTTTTAAAAAAATTGGGGATTTGTATTGTATTATGTGGAATATTAAATTATCATGTTATATTCGGGGTTCTCATATTTGGTATTTTCAAACTATGCTACGCATGAATTGTATTTTTATAAAATTATTTTTTATTGATTGGATTGGAAGAAGTTTAGAATAACAATAAACTGTTAAGTATTCAATTATAATTCATAATATGCCGAAAAACTTACCAATTATAAAAATATAATCATTCATATAACTTTTTTATATAATGATCTTCATTATATTTTGGAGATGAAAATATAAAAATATTTATTTTAAATCAAGAAAGTATGAATTATGTGAAAATCTGATCGATTTATCGAAACTAAGAATTTTTATTTTTTTAAATTAAGAAAGTATAAAAGTTGTTGTCAAATTAATTTTACATTAATAATCAGAACTTACCAATTTATGTTGAGGATAAAAACCCGATCTACTAAAAATAAGAAATTGGAATAGTTAAAATACACGAATATACAAATTGTTCAATAGTTCCAATGCATAATTTTTAAAATCCACTACAAAATAAAATTTTGAGTAAATATATCTTTTATTTATTTATTATATTTAATTTTTATTTTATATGTGCAATATGAGTGTCAAATTGAAGATCGTAAAAAGCTGATTATTTTGATTATTATACGTAAAAAAACTAATCAAAAACAAAAAAGTTATTAAATATTAAAAAAAACAAATATAATTATTAATGTAGTACACACATATTTGTCAAAACCAATTAATGCTGGTATATAGATTTGGAAACTATAAAATTATAAATGGAGTATTTTTTACCTTTTATTTTTCCAGACTTCTATTACTTTTTATAGAAATGAAAAATGACGGGAAAATTTTATGGTTACTATTTTGATAATAGTCTCTCTTTATATATATATAGATTATATATTAAGTATATTCTATATTGTATATATATTATATATGAAAATATTATTTTCTCAAAAATTATCATCTAATATTCATTTTTTTTAATATACTTGATGATAACTTCTAAAAGTGTAGACAAAATATAATACATAAATTTAACAAAATATGTATATCTTTTGTGGTAATAGGTCAAAATAACCACTTTGTCCACAGGGACCTCGTGGCATACAACTGAAACGACTCCCGCTAGATAGCCACTCTTTTCTCTCTTTTTACAGCCTCGTGGACGGACAAAAGAAGGGAAGTTACAAGACGGAAGGCGCTTCTATAATAAAAAAATAAAAATTAGCCATCTTTTGAAAACAAATATTTTTTAGCCATTTAGGTAGAACAAAAGACATTCATACTCTTTTAGCATGCTTGTTTGATATTTGGTCTATTTCTCTTTCTCTTTCACTTATTTATCTCTCTCTCTCTCTCTCTATATATATATATATATATATATATATATATATGTATTCTTACTCTCTCTTTCAATTTTTTCTAAAAATTTCGGCAAATATTGACGGCAGTTCATTTACGGGTATCTCAAAAATGGTATATTAAGCTCTTTCGATATTTTGTTTATTAGACAAAAATTTGTATCGATATTAAACTTCTCTATCCAATTTTTTACGATGAAAAAGAACAGAAAATGCAGAAGTCTGGACACAGAAGCTAGTTACTCGCAATTAGCTTGATATTGAGTTATTGAGCTACAATGTCGAGTTTAGGGATGGCAACGTGGCGGGTTTAGCCAAACCAGGGACCCGCCTCGCTCCAAAATCCGTTGGGGCGGGTCTAGACCCACTAATATTTTTTTCTTAATTACAATAATTTACTTTTTTTGTATTTTCAAAAGTAATCCAATGCCAATAGGTCAATAAAATAAATGTAATTATAAAACTTCTTATAACTAAATTTTGCAACTATTTAGCTATTATTAAGATTTTTATTTTTAAAAAACTACTATTAGGATCTTGCAATAGTACTCAAATAATACTCTAAATAAATATTCAAAATAAAACTTATACAAGATTTTTTTTTAAAAATAAATTATAATGTTACAAGATGTTATAGCAGTAAATTAAAATCAATATAACAATCAATATAAATCTAAAAGTAAGTAATGAAAAATATCTTTTAGATAATATTTGAAAGAAGACAAAAAATGTGAAAAATCGATTGATTAGAGAGTTACATGAATCATATATTTTGTAAATTGAAGTATAAAGGTGTCCAGCCCAACAAAGAGAAATTGGGTTTTGGCCCATTAAGGAAAGAAAGACGAGTCCAAAATTTGACAAGAAGAGATAGTATTCATGACATAGTCACATACACTGTGTATATTGTTAGAGTCCAATTTTAATCACAGAGTGTATAAACCTAATGAGAAGGTTAGTGCATTTCAATGATTTCATGTAAGTTTTCCTTTAAAAGACGAGTAAGTTTGATAATTTTACGTTCTAATTATACTTAATGTTGACCACCTATTTGTAATTTACTTAATTTCATTTATTTTTTTAAATTGAACTTAATGAAACATAACCAAACAACACAAGGCCCTAAGAAAATTTTAAAATAACTAAAAAGAGGCCTATCAAAGTAATTCATTTCAAGAGTTGAGATGTCAATAAGGGACGTATGAGATCGGGCTTGCCCTAAAAAGCCATAGTCCTGAAGTCACTAGATCCAACTCTAGCCCTACGGGACCAGGGTTGGCTCTATAATTTTTTTACTTTTTGAAAAAGTCCCGCCCTTAAAAGTTTAATATTTCTAACCAAATTAAATACTAATATAACATAATCTAATAAAAAAATAAGTAAAAATAAATGAGGTTTCTTCTAAATAATATTATGAATCAATATAAAATCAACAATCTAATATCCTAACAACTGAATCATGAATCATAATATCATATTCTTTCATCTTCATTAATTATAATTTACTATTTTGAATGATAACTGATAAATGAGAAAGATTAGATTTTGTAGTATTATGTATAAACTTTAAATACATATTTATAAAATACAAGAAAAACTATTGAGAAAAAAGCTGAGGGTTGGGTTGACCCTAGGGCAAATTAGAGTTAGTGCTAAAAATTCCTCATTTTATAAGGGCATTGAAATATATGTCCAACCTTTACATTTTTTATGTCGGGCTACGGTCGGCTTTCAGGGCCAGATCCTAATTAACATCTCTATTCAAGAGTAAGTTTAATATGAGACCGTCTAACGGATTTAAATTTATGAGATGAATTCAACCCACTTTACAAATCAAAGTAAGTTATATCCAAATTCAAATAGATTAACTAATATAGGTCACTTTTATGATCCGTTTCACAAAATTAAATCTGTCAGACCGTCTCATGAATTTTTGTCGTAATCTTAATTCTTTGTTGTCTTCTATCTGGTTTTGATTTAATAGTTGGATGGGCTGTTGCCAGAACACTAAAATATTTGTTCATAGCTGTTAGCTATAATTTATTCATTAGTTCATTGGTAATTAATGTCATGATTATTCATGTGGTGTTTTTTTTTAAAGAAATAATAAAATAAAAATCTATCATAACACGTGTGGAGAACTAACTTTAATCATGTGAAAAAGAGCTAATATATCTTAACCCATAAGAAATGATTTTAGGCGCGACTAGCAGTGACGGATCCAGGATTTTGGAAATGGGGTGCGATAGATATTAAAAAAATGTGCATGTAAATATTGTTGAATATTTAAAGCACAAAATACTGTTTAGAATTTTGTAAAGTTGAATATGTAACAGTACATGTAAAACTAATACAAATATATAAAAGAAATAGTTTTTTTCTGAAAAAAGGATAAAATTTTATTAATGCAAATCATCAACAGATAAAGAGTTTACAATGCAGGGAGGTGGATAACTCCACACTTTTGGACTATCAAAAGAAAAAGATCTTTTAGCTAGTTCATGAGCAACCATATTAGCACTTCGGCGGACGAACTCTACCGAAATTTCTGGTTCACCTTGCAACAAAACTCGACATTCTTGAAGGATACAGTCATACTCTGACATCGCATTTTCAAAGGATACTAAGCCATCGACTACATACTTGGCATCCGTTTCCACCACTACTTGTCGAATTCCCAAGCCATATATCCACGAAAGAGCTTCCCTAACTCCCATAGCTTCTGCTTCTCGAACTTCAAATAAACCTGGCAGCCAGATGGTTCTAGCTACCACAAAGGCACCTTGATCATCCCTTATAACCATTCCAATCCCTGTACTTTTTCTATTATGACAGATAGAAGCATCTACATTACAATTCATAAAGGGAAATTTAGGCTTCTTCCATTTTTGAATCTGGCCGTGCAGCCTTTTTTCTCTAGCAAAACTTCCACTTTTTCTGCTATTACACCAGTCAGTTAGCACACATATGGCTTCTTTAACAGTAGCAGCAGCAGAGGAATGCTTCTCTTCCCACAACTCACAGTTTCTCTGCCTCCATATACTCCATAATATAGTGCAAAATTTGGCCCCCAACCATGCATCATCATGCATAATACCAAACTCAACAAAATCCAGAAATGATTCAGATGTTGCTGCCCATTGATCAACCAATTCACCTAAACCAGCAATGTGCCAACAAACAGAAGTAAACCTGCAAGTAACAAAAAGATGCCAACAATTTTCAATTTCTTCTTTACAAAATACACAAACAGAATCCACTTGTATACTTCTCATTACAAGATTGCTTCTAGTAGGAAGACAACTCCTACAAGCTCTCCAAACAAAATGCTTGATTTTTGGAGGTATATTCATACTCCATAGCTTACTCCACAAGAATGAATTATCAACTGATTCTTCTTCTGAAAAATTACGGGCAATCCGATATCCACTTTTCACAACATACTTTCCTTTTTTATCGAAGTGCCAAACCATACAATCATCACATGCAACCGAATTAAGAGGAATATTCTGAATTTGCTCAACATCTCTTTCAATGAACAATTCCTCCAGTAAACCCCCATCCCATTGTCTTGTTCCAGGAATAAATAATTCATTGACAGTGATCTTTGCTAACTCTTGATTACTGGGAGTTGAAATAAAGAAATTATTATCATCCCTCAACCATGGTTCACCCCAAACCTTAACATTAAGACCTGTTCCAATCTTCCACCGAACACCTCTTTGAAGCACTACTTGAGAACTCCAAACGCTTCTCCAAATAAAACTAGGATTAGAGCCTAGCTTTGCATTCAAAAAATTCCCTCGAGGGAAATATTTAGCTTTGAAGATCTTAGTAACTAATGCATCCGGATCCGTCAAGAATTTCCATCCTTGCTTCCCTAGTAGTGCAACATTGAAGCAAAATAAATCTCGAAATCCCAATCCGCCTTTCTCCTTCCTCATGCACAATTTATCCCATTTCATCCAATTAATACCTCTTGATTTATCTTTATTCGAGCCCCACCAATAAGAGTTCATCATCTTTTCTAGTTCATCAAGCAAAGAGACAGGTAGAAGGAATGTACTCATGAAATATGAAGGAATCGATTGAGCCACCGCCTTGATAAGAATTTCTTTACCACCCCTTGACAGTGGCTTTCCTCTCTAGTTATCAATATACTTCCATAATTTGTCTTTAATATGACTAAAGACCTCCTTCTTTCTCCTACCAATAAGCGATGGAAGACCAAGATACCTTCCGGTATTCAGCGGTTGCCACACTCCCATTGTCTCACAGATAGCATCCTTGAGGATTAAAGGGATGTTACTACTAAAGAAAATTCCAGATTTTCCAAAATTCACCACTTGCCCCGATGCTTGTTTATACAGTTCAAGGAGTTTTTTCAACTGATTACACTCCTCTAACGATGCCTGAAAGAATAGTAAACTGTCGTCAGCAAAGAAAAGATGTGAAACGGTTGGTGCTCTTCTACAAACTCGAGAACCATGAAGAAGACCTTTACGTTATGCATCTCTTATCAAATATGATAATCCCTCCGCACAAATAATGAAAAGATAGGGTGATAACGGATCACCTTGTCTCAAGCCTCTCTTAGGAATTATCGGTCCAACAAATCTGCTATTGACACCAATTGAATAAGTAACAGAAGAGACACACATCATAACCCATTCAACCCACTTCCTTGCAAAACCCATTTTCAGCATCATAGCCTGAAGAAAACTCCAATTCATACTGTCATATGCCTTGCTAATATCAATCTTTAATGCCACATCTCCTTCTTTACATTTCGAGTTCCTCTTCATACTATGAATTAACTCAAAGGCAATCTGGACATTATCAATAATGGACCTTCCTGGAACAAATGCTGATTGGTTATAAAAGAAATAGTTGGGGCAATTAAGAAATTACAAAAGACAACAAACCATAGTTTTTTTTTTTTTTTTTTGAGGGAAAAATGAACTTGCATTCAACAATTAGGCGAAGCCTCCCGGAAAAACATGATGTTGGAGAGTAGGTGGAACCTCCCGATATAGTGACAATCAAAATCCATTGAAAAAGCAAAGCGTGCTAAATTATGGGCGAACATTGGCGTTCTAGGAATATAAGAAAACGAAATTGACGAAAAGTCAAAGCCGAGTCTTGCGAATATCGGCTATGATGCTCCCCAAGTATGATAAGTTCACCGAGTCTTTTTGAGTCCGTTGATGAGTGTAAGGCAATCCGATGCCACCATCTGTGGTATGATGATGGGTACGGGCTAAGATAAGCGCTTCTCGACAAGCTATTGCCTCCGCGACATCAACCGTGTATTCTTGGCGAAAGTGTTTTGCATGAACATATATAACCGTCCCTTCATGGTCCCTAAACGCCCGCTCGATTCTGTCCCTTTACCGGTAGCTATGGATGCGTCCAAGGAGATTTTAATAGTGGCGGGAGAGAAAAGCTTTTACGGCGTGAAAGTATGATTATTTGGACTTGTGTTAAATTGTGCTCGTGAGTTTTTTGCTTCTTTGTATGATTGATAACATTTGGTGGCCATCGAGAAGCAATCCAAATGTGTTAAAGTTTTCCTTGAAACACCAACATATTCTGGAGTACCATATGGCCCAAAGTAATCAACAAAAATTTCTTCACCCTCTTCGTCATTTGATTTCGCAATTTCCATCATCAAATCGGGAATCGATGCATGTGACTCGTGTAAGCGTGTCTAAGCGGAGGAGGACGACGCTTGATGAAAATACTCGGTGACAATCGCGAAGAGCATGTTCGATGGTTTAAATCGGCTAAATCGCGCGTCGCAAAAGAGGGCTAACCTCTGCGATTTCCTTGCTAGGGATGTGTTGGGAGAGTACCCGTAGCGACTTTCCATAGGAATATTTGGACTTTTGTTGGGATTTTGAGGTTCCAAATCCATTTCCACAACGGTGATGGGCCTTGAAGTTGAAGGTTTGTTCTTGTGAAAATCGGACATTTGGATCGCAACTTTATATCCCGACTTGGCGAGTAGAAACCGTTAGTCGTATGGTGCCATGCTAATACACATCGTGCTCGAGAAATTCTAAGCGGGATCTTTAAAATTTGTGCCGCATCAAATGATTTGAAAGTGTACGTTATCAAATGTTCATCCCACTTATGCTCATCAATCTTAATTAAATCCTGCACTCTTGGGTTCTTTGTTGGTCATTTGTGTGCCCAATTGCGTGGTCTAAAGTTGGAGTTTTTGCAAGCCAGGGGGTCATTCCATGCACTTATTTTATTACCATTACCACAATCCATCTGGTTCCCTTCAACAGAATTTCTTGGCGGCTAACATGCTACGCCATGTGAAGCTCGGGTTATTCCGATTTTATTTGTGAGAAAATCACCGTTCGGGAAATATCGGGCCTTTAAGATTCTAGCCCAGAAGTATCATCTTGAATCAACCGCCACCACTTGTTTGGCAAGCATTGCCTTGTTAAAAGCGTGCAATTCTCGAAACCAAGTCCTCCCTCCATCTTCGAGTAGCAAAAGATCGCCGGGATTTCAATGTATTCTATTTTCGTCGCTTTTTGTCCCCACCAAAAATTTGCGAGTTAAGGAGTCAATTGTTTTGCAAATTTTTTGGGGAGTAAGCAACTCATGATGAAAGTAGGAATTGCATGTGCCACACTTTTAATAAGGACCATCTTTCCGCGATTGATAGTGTTTTAGATTTCGATCCTTTAGCTTTTTCCTCACGCGATCAAGGAAGTGCGGAATATTAATTTTTCGAGCGACCAACGTGGCGGGAGCCCCGAGGTAGATGGCGTGTTTTTCTACCAATTGGACTCTAGTTGCCTGGCCATCCCAATTGCCTCCGCCCCGAGGTACCCCTTTGCTAAAGTTAATTTCGATTTATCAAAATTAACTATTTGCCCGACAACTCATTTGTATGTATTGATAATACCCCTTGATAACCTCAATTTCGTTTGTCGTTGCTCGACCAAAAATAAGGCTATCGTCTGCGAAGAATAAGTGTGATATAGGAGGTGCATGTCGCAAATTTTCTTTCCATGTAATCGACTGTGTGTGTTGCTTTCGAATAAGGCCGAAAGCTTCGCACAAAAAAGAAACAAGTATGGGGATAGGGGATCGCCTTGTCTAAGGCCTCTCGTCGGGATAAAGGGTTACCAGGGGACAGTTAGTCGGGGACCAGGAGTAGGAGACCGTAGAGACACATCGCATAACAAGGGATACAAATTTAGAGTTAATTCCCATTTTTAACATAGTATTCTCAAGAAACGACCATTCAACTCGATCATATGCTTTACTCATATCAAGCTTTAATGCAAAATTTCCACGTTTTTAGCTAGGTTATGTTTCATAGCATGGAAAATTTCAAAAGCAATGAGCGCATTATCGGTAATAAGGCGACCAGGACAAAAGCCATTAAATTTGGAGTGTATAAGATGGGGAGGGCGCTTTTTAACCTATTAGCTATAGCTTTTGTGATGATTTTAAAAATAACGTTGCATAAAGCAATGGGTCTAAAGTCGCTCGGGGATTAGGATCTTTTTCTTTGGGATTAAGACTATGTGAGTATGATTAAGGGAGTGGGGTCCGCCTCATTATTCAAGACATTGAGAATTACGAGATATATCAAAACGCAAATAGGGCGAGAAAGTTTGGAAAAAGAGGCGGGGCATACCGTCGGGTCCCGGTCTTTTGAGGATGCATTTGGGATAAGGCTTCAATGATTTCGGATTCGTGAAAGGATCGGTGAGCGCGCGCGTGAGTTCATCCGGATTTCGTGTCAATGGCGTCGAGGGCTGTCTGTGCACTATTTGATCTAGTTATGGAACCGAACAGGTTGTGGAAGAATTGATCAATATCCGCTCAATGTGTCGGATCATCCAGCTGTGTCTCCGTTGTCATTTTTGATCCATTCGATTGTATTCCGTCTTCTCCTACCGCTCGCAACTTTATGGAAAAAATTTGTATTTTTGTCCCCATCTTTCAACCAATTAATCCGGGCCCGTTGGTGCCCATAGACTCTTCGCGTTTCATTAGTATTTCAATTTTCCGTTCAAGACTTTTTTGCATTGCCAAATTTTGAATTTGGTATCAATTTTGCACTTTTTGTAGGCGAGCTCGCGAGGTGGATATCAATTGGTTTATCTTGCCAAAATGAGATTTTCCCAAGAAAGAGGAGCGTCCCATATTGGCAATTTTTGTTTGATGATTCGGGTGATGGATCGATTTGCGTGGAAGCCCAAGTCTCTTGGATGAAAGGTCGACAAGATTCATCATCTAACCACATTTTTTAAAGCGGAAGAGTCTTTGTCTACGATGCCTTCGATTCATCACCCGCCGGACCACGAGACTAAAATTGGACAATGGTTAAGCAAAACGAGTTTGATGTTCGACCTTGTAGTCCGGAATTGGCTAACCAGTGGATATTGGCGGTGCACGGTCTAATCGTTCTTGTATGTTCGCCTCATTAGCTTGGCCATTAGTCCATGTGAATTTGAAACCATCAAACCCCGGATCGTCAAGTTCGCAAAGAGCCGTGACTTGGCGGAAAGCCGTTATTTTATAATCGTCTTTTGCCCGGCCTCTATTTTTCATGATGATACAAAATCTCATTAAAGTCGCCTAAACAAAGCCAGGGTCTCGCGTGTTGGAAAATAGCTCTATGTGATTTGCCACGTATTTGATTTTAAATTCTCTTACGGCCACCCATAAACGCAAGAAAGTTGCCAATCGACTTTCTTCGGATCTCGGATTAATGCATCGATAGCATGAAGGGGAAGCGATTGAATCGTCCACTTGTATGGTCTCCTTCCAAAATAGGCAAAGTCCTCCTTTCTACCCCCGAGTTCATATCGCAATCAACATAAAACTCGGACATATTCAAGCTGTTTCTTTGATCTTTGTGATTTCTCTTTAACAAGCTTGGTTTCCATTAGGAAGACAAAGCGGGATCTTTTTGTTTGATTTCGCGTTTAAGCACTGAAGCTTCGGGGTTCCCAAGCCCAAGCAGGTTCAAGTATAGCAACTCATTGATATTCAACTCATCATCATCAAACCGTCTAGATCGACTATGTATGCCTCTTGTTCCACAAGATCTTCCATTTGTTGATACCTCAACTAGATCAAAGGCTCACACTGCACCAAACACCGATAACTAAAACAAAAACCCGGTTTTAATAAGAGGAAAAAAAAGATTTACAAGATTTAGAGAGTGGTAGTGGGGGAAAAAAGGCTCTAAAATCCATTGCTTTTGTAGGAAGATGATGGGTGTCTTGATTTTAGTACAAGAATATCCACTCATGGGAGAAAGGACATAGTGAGTGTTAGATGGGTGTCGGACACAAAGCACATAAGACAGGACCCGACACACGTCTTAACCGTAGGCTGAAAGCGGAGCCATGCGGATATGGGTATAGAACTAAAAAAATACGAGGTTTTGAGATCGAAAGTAGAACCAGGAAGTAGGGAGAGAAGCGAGACCAAAGAGTGAGGAAAAGGAGGAGAGGTTGGGACGGGGGGAGAGAGAGCAAAACGAGAGGAGAGAAACAGTCGGATAGGTGGGAGGTTGGAGGCGGCGAAAGGGACGAACCCTAACGGAACCCTAAAGGGGGGACAGAGAACGGCTCCTTACAGAGAGATGCCTTGCTAATATCAATCTTTAATGCCACATCTTTCTTTACATTTCGAGTTGAACTTAATTCTACTTGAATTAACTCAAAGGCAATCTGGACATTATCAATAATGGACCTTTGAACAAATGCTGATTGGTTATAAAAGAAATAGTTGGGGCAATTAAGAAATTACAAAAGACAACAAACCATAGTTTTGGTAATATTATTGATATTATTAATAATTTTTATGATTTTTTAGTTTTGTAGGTTTTGACTTTTACCATGATTTATTTATTCAAGCTGTTGATTCAATCTTTTAATTTTTGAAATTTTATTGTCGGGATTTGTATTGTTTTGTTTGAGATTTTCTATTATT
The DNA here is from genome assembly GCA_016081115.2 of Rehmannia glutinosa. NCBI lineage: Eukaryota > Viridiplantae > Streptophyta > Magnoliopsida > Lamiales > Orobanchaceae > Rehmannia > Rehmannia glutinosa. The sequence continues at coordinate 4,252,244 of CM071933.1, read as the reverse complement.
ATTTCTTTTGGGGAAAATAAAGGTACAAATTTATCATTAATTTTTTTTACTAAAAGATATTATTGGATTATTCTAATTTGGGGGTACAATTTGTACATGATCCGCCAGTGGCGACTAGTTTCACAAATCAAGATTAAAGAAAATAATATCTTATTTAATTAGTACAACCTTTTCGGTGAACTGAGCTGTATGTAGCATATAAAATATTTAATTTAATTTAATATAATAAACGACAAGAGACTATTGTACTATGTAGAGCATTCATTGAATGTGGGCTGTGACTTATGATATTCTTCTCCAATAATTGCTCTCACCCAGCCACCAACATATGCATAAAGAAAACAGCAAAAAGAAAAATACAAAAAAAGGTAACATGCACATGATTATCCGAAAATATTTAAATAACTATACACTAATTTTACAGCAAAATTATACTATACTCAGTCCCCAAAAAATGTACAAACCGAATAGCCATGCCCAAAAGGCACACTAGTCCACTCTCCCTTATCATTTATTTTTCTAAAATAAACACAGGTAATTAAATCACAAAGCACAATTTACTTTCACATTATAATTTAAAAATCCTTTAAAAAGAAAAAGAAAATCGATATTTCAGAGTAACCGGTAATTCAATAGTCGTGAGAAAAAAAAATTGAAAAAACTCGTGAATCACGGGGCGGGACGAGTCGACTCGGTTTGGATTGTATAATCATCATCACTATTAATGTTCTTGTTCTTCCTCATTTTCTTGATCTCACCATAGAAGTAGGAAATGAAGCCCCATAGGGAGAGGAAAAGGGAAACACCCTTTTCAGCTTGGAACCTTTCATTGTAGATCAAAACAGCTAATAGTTGAGTGAGTGGGAGTGTGACAGTGATAATGATGCCTGATAGAAGGGATGATGCGTAGAATATCACTCCAATCACACCCAAGAAGAAACATTGCCATAATATGGGACTAAATGCAAGTAACAAATAGTACTTTGTTTCTCCAAGTTGATGTGCTCTTGCTTCTCTTGGAATTGTCTACAAAAATTTAAAACACAATTATTATAAAAAAATTGCAAAGTGTAAGGATAAGTTTGTTCTCAACATGTAAAAAATATAATCTAGGGATAATTATCTAATTGCAAAGATATTCAATTATCTTCCAAAATCATAAATACCCCCTTAAAGTTTGTATTTACTTAACAAATACCCGAGAAGGTCCAATTTGTAAAATAGTAAATGTTAAGATTTTATTTGTAATTTTGAGACATAACTGGATTTTTTTGTAATTAAGCTAAATTTTAGGAATAGTTTTGTAATTAACCTTTTACATTATAGTAAGTTTATCGTCAAGGAACTAACTTCAAACAAGGGGTGGATCTACCCCAGCATTCCGCGCACTGCAAATTCTTTTTATCCCATTTTCTTTAATGGAAAAAGAAAATTAAAAAAAAATTATGTTTTTTGAGGGGAAATATAGTTGAGCTATGAAAAGTATAAATTGGGCTAGGGATATAAGTGCAGTTGACTATAACCCCTTCTTTCAGACATATATTTGCACTTTCTTTATCATCTTTATCTTTTGAACTTATTATTCTCTTAAATTCAATTTGAATGAATTCAACCAAAATAACATTCAATAACCACTCTATAAGGATTTTATGTATGGTTTCAAAACTAAATATACTTGATTTGATCAAGAAATTGAGTGATTGCTAGACTTTACACCTAAAGGTCTTCATAACAAATAGTCACACTTCTTGAAAAGGGACATCAAAAATTTAATATTGGTTCTCTATTATTACTTAAATAACCTAAAGATGGTGACGTGTCATGCAATATCCAATTTTGTCATCTCTAGCTTGATAAATTGGATTTTGCTTGTGGAAAATATCAAGGGCTCTAGCTATCATGAATGTGAACGTGACTTTTTTGGACCAACACCAAATAAACTTTGTCCTAACAAAAAAAATTATTGAACTTTGGAATAAAGTACATGTGATGGTTCATGTTTCAAAATCGACGATTCAGATCATGCCATTTCATCATTGTATATGCGTATTGTAAATTCAATAATGATTTAGTTATATTGTGTGATAATATTTAATAATCCCCACTTTTTGTCTATTTTCCACTAACAAAGACTGTTGTATCCCCATCTTTGGATTCCTTAAAATTACTTTTTCCAAAAGAGATACAGAAGATCCCGTAAAGATGCTTTAGAAGCACTAGAAAAATGTGGTTAAGGCCACCACGTTTTCGTCGTGTAAATATAATCCTTATCATGATATTTCTTTTTCTTTTATTTTTTATTTCGGACATTTTTAAGAGATTAATAATTAGATCATATCGCCATATCGGCAAGCAAGTTCAATTATTGATTTGATCAAGAAACTAGTGCGACTTTATTCTGTAGGGCCGGAAGCTTTATTTACATTTATTATAAGGCTATAATTGGTATCATAGTTTTCTTTTTCTTATTTTAACTTTCGAGGTTTTTATAGAATTAACTAATTACATGTCATATTTTTCAATACTTTTTCCTCGTAATGAAAAACTTCTAAAACATTGGGAAAAAAAAACAGGGCCGATCTAAGGGGCCGGGTATTTATTTTCCCCGTTTTTTATATGGGAAAAGAAAATTAAAAAAAATATATATTTTTTAAGGGAAAAAAATAGTTGAGTAGGAGAAAAATATTTTTTTTTTTTGAGGAATGGAGAAAATTATTTTGGGATATGGATAACCAAACCGACTCTCTATGCCCTAAAAAAACAATACTAAATGTATAATTTTTTTAGACAAAATCTCATATGAGACGGTCTCCCAGGTTAATTTCGTGAGACAAATTCTAAAATGACTAATATTAGCTAATCCAAGTTGAATTTGGATCTTACTTGCTTTGATTTGTAAAATGGATTGGATCCGTCTTATGAATTTAAATTCATGAGACGGTCTCACATGAGACTTACTTTTTTTTTTTAATATCTACGAAGAATTAATGGCATTTTATTGCAACTGAAATTGGTAATTATGAATCAATCTGTGGCAATTAAGCTTTAGCTACGAATTTATCATATTGTTTTAATATAATAATTTTTATATACGTGTCAATCATCCGTGCAGTAGAATAAAAGATGAAATACTATTCTATAAGAGAGAATATCCCATCCGTTCTCCAATCTATATCTCGTTTTAGTAATAATAATACTATAAAGTATAAAGTGCGATCAAACTCATTGTCAGTGGGAGCCAAGTTTATTGGAATTTCTAACTAAATTCATTTTCAGTATTATATTTAGTTAGAGCTTCGATGTTATTGCAAAAACATAAACTAGACATACGGAAATATTTAAAATACACAATTATGTTAGTTACTGCTACATTTCATAATTACGTAGTAACTATAATTTACCCTAAATTTTAATGTAAAACTATCAATATTTCCATTAAATCAATCTAAATACCAATATATTGAATTATATAATTGATCAACTAAAAAATAAATAAATAAATAAACATGCGATTCGTGTGAAAGATCGACTCACCTGGAAATCGTGGTTGATGAGCATCCCAACCGTACAAAAACCCGTTGCGAAAACGCAAATCACTAACTGCATTTGCAGCACCAGCGAGTAAGTTAAAGGCTGTTTCGCCTTCTCATACGTCAATTGCACCATCGGCAGAATAAATCCGTACAGCGCCGCCGCCCCGAGCGTCATGAAAAATCCCGACAGGTACTCGCTCTTCGACTCCCCCTCCGGCCGATCGCCGTTAGATCGGAGCCCCAAAACCACCGCGCCGACCGTCAGCAAAACGACGGCGTTGATCGAGTATGCAGTGAATTTCTGTTTCACGATCAGGAACGAGAATGTCGACGTGAAAACCAGCTGCGTCGCCACGATGAGCGCGGAGGTGGAGACGGGGAGCTTGTTGACGCCGTACGAGTACAGGTAGTTGTCGACGCCGATCAGAACCCCGAGCACCGAGCCGGCGGCGAGCACGTGCGGTTTCATGAGGAAGCGCGTGGTGGTGTCGCGGCGGCGCGTGTAGGCCATGAGGAGCGGGATGAAGATGACCGGCCAGCCGCCGGTTTGGAGCCAGCAGGCGAGCCAGATTTTTTTGCCGCCGCGGATGTAGTAGAGCCGCATGACTAATGGACCGCCGCAGTTGCCGACGGCGAGTAAGATGCAATTGATGATTAGAAATATTTTTTTCTTCCATGCGGCGGCGGCGGTGGCGGCGGTGGTGGTGGTGGTGGTGGCGGTGGTGCTCTGGACATCCATTGATTTTTTTTATTATTTATATTTTGTTATTATCTTCTTCTTTGGTTTAATTTCAAATTATTAACTCTGGATTTATAGATAGTTGAGAAACTGGAATAGTGACTGAAAGTAGCTGAGATCGGAGAAATTATGTTCACTTGTGTTGCTGTCACACTGACTTATGGTGAGCCCACATTGAAAACAAAATCAAGTTTGACACTCAAGTCCAAGTGTGCCAAATGTTAATTAAAAATCCTATTTCTAGTTAATAAATCCATTTTGTACCGTATTTAGGTTTTAGTTTTGACTCGATGCAAATTTCGAGTGATATTTTAAATAGTAAAAATATATATTTATATTATTATTTTAATGTATCACATTATATCACTCGACCCATGTACAGTGGCGGATCCAGAATTTTGAAAATGGGGGTGCGATAGATATTAAAAAAATATGCATGTAAATATTGTTTAATATTTAAAGCACAAAATACCGTTTAAACTTTTGTAAAAGTTGATCACGTAACGGTACATGAAAAATTAATACAAATATATAAAATAAATAATTAGGGCAATTAAGAAAACAAGAGACAACAAAACATAGTTTTGGTAACATTATTGATATTATTAGATAATTTTTATGATATTTTTAGTTTTGTAGGTTTTAACTTTTGCCATGATTTATTTATTCAAGTTGTTAATTCAATCTTTTAGTTTTTGAAATTTTATTGTGGGGAACTGTATTGTTTTATTTGGGATTTTCTATTATTTATTTTTTTGGTAAAAATAGGGGTACGGATTTATCATTATTTGTTTTTTACTAAAAGATATTATTGGATTATTCTAATTTGGGGGTACAGTTTTGTACATGGATCCGCCAGTGCCCATGTAGTGTAATATAATGAAAAATTTATAGTCTTGGTATTAAGAAATTGATATAATGTAGGAATTGCAATGAGTCGTGAAATGACGGGTATCTCAAGACACAAACTCCCGTTCTTTGAATGTTGAAATGGGATACAAGACTGTTGAAATATATTTACCCAACCAAAATAATGTAAGATTTATTAAATAATAATTTAGCACATACTTATAGAATGTCATGTAAAATATCCAACTACAAATCAAAAACCAAAACATGAGAAATATAGGTTGTGATTGGTTGTACTTTCATTACATCCATTTTCATTGTTTGAGAGAATAGTGGTGAATTTTTTCTTAAAAGTGAAAGTTGGATGTGTAGAGAAAAAATAATGATTATGTTGATGTGACAGAGAATCTTTTAGAGATGTTGATTGTTTGTGAAAATTTTTGTGGAAATAATAGTGTAAAATATAATATAAGAAAATTGAAAAAAAATAAAAAAATTGATACAAACATAGGGAATATGGATCTCATTTTATACCTTTTGTTAACAAGATTAAGAGAAAAATAATAAAAATCGATAAATTAAAGAAATTATCGGAATTCATTATATAAATAGGGAGATGAGAGAAAACTAAATAGTGTAATTGGGTAATGAAAAATGTGAAAGAGAATGAGAAAAATGAGTTAGTTTTGGAGAGAAATGAGATTTTCTTTGAAAATTTTCTATTTTTTTCACAAACAATTAGGGTTATAAACGATCCGAGCCGAGCCGAGTTTTAACTTGTTTGCCATATGTTCATTTGATTTTATACATGTTCAAGCTTGGTTTGAGCTTGATTCATATTTTAAAAAACCTGTTCGTGTTCGGTTTGATAAATTTTTTTAATGCTTGAATGTGTTTGCGAACATATTCGTGAACGTGTTTGTTTCGAGTTCGTGTTCATTATGTTCGCGAACAATTAATAATTTTGTTCGCGAACAATAAATTATTAAAAAAATAATTTTTTTTCGTGAACATTAAACAAACATTTATTCAAACATATAGACGAGAATACACATAAATTGTTGTAAAAAAATAAATACACATAAACTGACCAAACAAGTGACAAGTATGCCAAACTAGATTAAAAATAGTTGAAAATATTCAAAAAAAGAAATACGCATAAATAGTACTACTACTCATTGCAAGGTTGGATCATATCGACTATCGAGAAGTCATATTTTCCAACATATGTGGAAACATTTTAAATTAAATAAGACAAAGAATAACCGAAAAACTTTTCAGTATGATGTAATCACATAAGCCAGTAATGAAATTTGATAAAATCTCAAACTAAGCTTAGTTAGATTATTAAATTAATATAAGTTGTGTAATGCACATGATAAAGCTTTCCATGATAGATTTTTCTTTTTTTATGATACCCAAGAAACTACAAGATCAAAGTTTTCCTTTTGTGTCCAACATCAATCAAATTTAGACTGTTATCCAGCCTTGTAGATCCAATTGAACTGCCAACTGTCGGATCCTTAAGTCTTTTTAATTTTATTCAAAAAAATATTTTTAATTCTATCTTTTTTGTTCAAATAATCGAGCTATTAGTCGAGCCTTTAATGAGCTTGTTCACGAACAAGTCTAAAAGAATGTTATATGAGCTTATTCATGAACATTTATAAACAAACACTGAACAAGCTTGTTCACAAACTATAAGTAACGAGTATAGAATTGTCCAAGCTTTGTGAGTTTATTAAACGAGCCTAAAATATGTTCGTTTATACTCGTTTAACTAAATAAACGAACATAAACATGTTATTCAAGTATATTCACGAGCTGTTTGTTGAATGCTCTGTTCACTTACAACCCTATAAACAATCACACATCCTAAATTTTTTTTCTCTGCAAAAGTGAATATTTTGGAAATTATTTCACAACCAATCACAATCATATAAATTGATTATATATTTGAAGTAAGTTTACACATCTGTTGATAATATTTGTTGTTGAGTTGTCTAAACCTTTAAAAATTATATGTTTACTTAATAATTTTCTACGACTAAATTTAATTAGATAAGTGGAGATATTGTTGAAATTTATACTAAAATTACAATATATGTTACTATAATAAATAAAATCAGAGTGTCATTTGATTTATCTATAATAATATTATTCTACTTAAATCATAATTATATGGGAAAAAAACTATATTATTCTACTTAAATCATAATTATATGAAAAAAAAACTATCTAAAAGAAACGAACGAACAATAATGTATTTATTATTTGAGATTAACAAATAAATATAATCTAAATAATAGCAAGAAAAGTAGATATTTTTTTTACGTAATTAATATTTACTTATTTTATATCCGAAAAAAATATATGTACTAATGTACATTCATTTCTACAAATTCCATATACATATACATCAATTTTATTTATAAAATCGATATATAATTCAAGGTTAAATGCATACAAATCTCTTATATCAATATTTAAATTTGAATATATTTTGCTGATTTTATGTCATACTTTATATTAATTTATATTTTTTATGTCAATTTTGAAATGTAATTTTGTTCTCCAAATTTGTAGTGTATTATATTATTCAGACCGTGGAGTATATTTTTAAAATTTTTCATATTTGATAATTATATATATTTGGATATACTTATTTGGCAATAATTACATTTATTGTAAGAAATTAAACACTAAATATTGATTTTTGTGAAAAAAATATAAAATTTGTAACCGTTAAATTAATATTCACATAATGTTTAAAATTTACCAATTATAGACAACTTACGAGTTATAAGCTTGTGAAAATAATGAAATTCAATTTACTCAAAATAATAAATTTAAATTATTTAAATTAAAAAAGTATAAAAGTTGCATACTTTTTTATCTTAATCATCATAAATTACTAAAATTATGCTAAGGTGAAAAATAAATTTTCTGAAAATAGAAAATTATAATTATTTTTAATTTGGAACGTATGATGTATTAAATAATTTAAGATTTTATATCATGTTTTTTATTTATTTAAATAGTCTTGGATTTCATTAGGTAATTTTTGAATTCCTAAAATGATTTTTGATGTCATTTTATTATTTTTGAATTTATCCAATGATTCGTACTTTTATTATAGAAATTTTTAGATTTATCTTAATACTTATTAGATTTTATCACCTGATTTTAAGAGTTATCAAATCTATATATATATATAATAACAACCGCTTTTGAAAATAGTATGGAAAATTTTTCCCGCCCTTTTGTAGTTACTATAAAAAGTAAAAAAGATATGTATAAAAATAAAAAGGTGATAAATATTTGGTATTTCATTATTTTTGGTAGTCAACTTTCTTTACATAATCACTTTTTTAAAATAATATAAAAAAAGAATTATTTAAAATTAATTTTCTAAATCTGTGTGTGTACTGCATTAATTATTATATTTATAATTTTCTTTTTTAAAAAAAATATTTTTTTTATTTTTGATTTGTTTTTCACGTATAATATATCAAATTTTTATGACCTTCAGTTTGACATCCATATTACATATATAAAATATAAATAACAAAAACATAATAAAGAAAAATACCTCCCCACGTAAAGTTGTTAGGTATGTTTAAGCTATTTGACTGCCCTACCTACCTTCTTTCTGTTAAGCGAAGGTCTTAGTTCCTTAAGTTAGTTATAAACCGCTGGCCAATTATCCCTACGAATAATAAGTGGAGGAACTTTACTGGACTCGACTATATAAAAATATCTACTCATCACTTTGTAATTTGTAATGGGCTTTAAAAGTTATGCATTTGAGCTATTGGACATCAATTTGCATATTTATGTATTTTGTTGCTATTTGTGATCTCTATATATAGTTGTTATTGTTAGATAAATGTTTTTATCAAGATTTTGATGATTTTGTTTTAATAAGATTTTATACCAAAACAATGTTTTTATATGTTGTCCAAATACTCCTAAATGATTTAAAATGTTTTTACTAATTTTTGGAGTATTTCTTAGAGTTTTTAATTTGATAAAAATTGGACAACACTTTTGATGGTTTTGTTTAAATTGATTTTTACACCAAAACTATATTTATAAATGTTGTCTAAATGCTCCCAAATGATTTAAAATGTTTTTACTAATTTTTTGGAGTATTTCTTGAAGTTTATTTTTGAAAAAAATCGGACAACATTTTAAAGGGCGGTCGGCCGGTCGCCCAAAGTGGTCATTAGGTGCACGAAGATTAGATAATCAAAACAGAACTTACAGGTCTTGAAAAAGAGGGAGGGGGACCGGTCAAGGGTGAGGTCGACCCGGCCGCCGCACCCCACCTCGGCCGGTCGCACCCCCGCAACCCCCCCTACCTGGATCGCACTATTTTTTTAAAACGGTCGAAATCTTCAAGGCAACTGGCGGTCGCCCTTTGTTATTTTGTGACAAACAAAATTTCAACTTATAATCTGTGACAACAAGATTTGCTTTTCTATTTTTTGTACAATATTTCTACATCTTGTGATCTTCTTTTTGTAGACAAAAGTGAAGATAGAGGAGCCTATGTTGGTGAAGCTTCCCTATAAATAGAGGATGAATTGAAGACACAAAAACAACACATACAAGCAAAATACACAACAAGAAATCGCAAATTGTTCAAGCTTTCATTTTTACATTCTTGTTGTAATAGCTAAAAAGTACTTTCACTTGCACATCTTTGAGGTCAGGCTTTTTGATTCTTGATTACACTTGCACTCAATCTTTGTATTGGTTTCATAGAGTTGTAATCTTGAATTTTGTCCATCATTCAACACAAGACATCCTTGTGAGTATTCTGTGGTAAGAATACACACTTGGGTGATTTAGGTGATAGGTGTTTGAAGAGTGTGGTACTCTTCAAAGGTGGTGAAGGAAGATTGTGGTAATCTCCTTGAAGGTGTTGTAAGAGGATTGTGGTGATCCTCAAGGTGTTGTATTAATTGTGGTAATTAATAAAATCTTTTTTTTTGAAATCCATCCCGAGATATCTTTGGGGTGGTAGAGGATTAGGCCCTAGGTGGGTTGAACCTCTTTAAATCAACGAGTGTTGTTTAATTTCCGCATTTATATTCTTGTAATTTACTTGTTGATTCGAAAAAGAGGGTGATTTGCGTAAAATCGGCATAATCTATTCACCCCCCTCTAGATTATCGTAGCCACTTGGACTAACAGTTATTTGGGTTTAGCCCATTTCTTAATAATTATTAGAATTATATTTAAATTGATTAAATTCAAATAAAAATATATCAAAATATGTATCCAAATTTTATATATCACATGTATCTATGCATAACATTATATATATTTATGTAAAAAAGAAATTAAGATTTATTTAAAATGAAGTTATACTCATAATAATATTTTATATATAGAAAATTACATTTTATATAATAACATACTTTTCATGTTGATTGAAATTATTTTTTATATTTATCAACGTATTTTAATACTCAAGTTTTAAAGTTGTACGTTTAGAAATAGATATGAGTTTGTATGTTTGATAATATTTTGATATATGTGTGTATATAAAAATAAAATAATTTTTATTTTTTTTTGAAATATTTTGTTTTCTCTTAAATTGCGTTGCTAAATATAAAGCATGTTTTTTGTTTAATTCCTTTAACAATTTTGATAATTGATCAGTTTTCTAAACTCCAAAAAATATTATAATTTGAAATAATTTTATTATTTTATTAAAAAATATAATTTATTAAATATTCAGGATTAGGGTAGTAAAAAAGATTCCACATTGGATAGTTAAAACACTTTTCAAACTTTTAATTTCTCCTAGATAAACATGTTCCATAAATAGATACAATTCATGTTCACACAACAAAATATTCCGTATTTAAAGAGATTTTCTTATAGTCTATAATAATTTATTTTTATTGTTTAATCAATGATCTATAATCAAATTAGTTATCTTTATATTTTAATTATTTTTTGAAATTTTAAACTTTTTACAATCACTATTCTTTTAAAACATAAATAACAAAAATCCATAATTTGTGAAATAAAGAATAAGAACAAGTAAAAATGAAAATATTATTAGGCTTAATTTTTAGAATTAATAAAATAATAAATTATAAATATATTTAATATATATATATATATATATATATATATATATATATAATACACATATTCGGGAAATAGGGATGAGATTAGAGAATTCTCATTTTATCTAATCAAAATATTATTAAAGGCTTAGCATCTTCTTCTAATAATGTTTATTATGCTAGTGATGAGGATGATGAAGAAACGGCGGCTCTTGTTAGAAAATTTGCAAAATTTGTAAACAAAAATAAAGCAAGAAAGCCAAGAGACAATTCTTGCTTCAAATGCGGAAAATTCGGGCACTACATAGCCGATTGCCCAAAATTAGCGGAAGAGGAACAAAAGAAGAAAAAGCCTTTTTCCGAAAAAGAAGGCGTTAAATGCGTCAAAACTTGGGATGAATTACTTGAAACAACCGACGAGGAAGGAGAATCCGAACATGGTCTTATGGCAATAGACGATGAAAATACCGAGGTACGCTCTAATGCTTCATCTTCTTCCCTAGTTGATGAATTACAATGTGATTTTGATGAATTGCAAAATGAGTTTCAAAATTTGATTGTTAAATACAAGAATTTGAAAAAGGAGCATAAAGAGCTTAAACTAGAAAAAGATAAATTATTTACTTCTTATGACTCTCTTGATAAAGCTCATGCTATTACTCTTACTATGGTCCGTACTCTTGAAACCGAAAAACAAACGCTCACAAATGATATTGAAAATTTGAAAAAGGATGTGCATCAATTCAATTTAAGTACGGATAAAGTCACAAAAATTTTAGATGCACAAAGAGGTGAGCATTCTAAATTAGGACTTGGTTATAAACATTTTCAAAATGATTTTAAGAAAAAAGACCAAGGTCCAACCTTTGTACGTCTTTAGTAGTCCTCGTATTATTACTTGTTTTTATTGTGGTAAGAATGGACACTATGCTAGCAATTGTAAATTGAAGAATAATTTTAGCTATTATTGGAGACCTAAAGGTCTCAAGGCTAACCCCCATGGACCCCAAAATTATAGGGTACCTAAAAATAATTCCTTTGTAGGTTATAGGGGCTATAACAACAATGGAAGATTCAAAATGGCTCGTGGACAGCGGATGTTCGCGCCATATGACCGGAAAGAGAGAACTTTTTACCAACATCAAGCTCCAAGAAGAGGGTATGGTCATGTTCTAAGCAATGGCAAAGGAAGAATTCTTGGAAATGGAGAAATTGGTAACTCTTTTTTTCTCTCTTAGTAATGTTCTTTTAGTAGAAGGGCTTAAGTTCAATTTGATAAGTGTTAGCCAACTTTGTGACTCAAATTATAATGTTGTTTTTAATAAAGAAAAATGCCTTATTTCCAAAAATGATAAAATTATTTGTGAAGCAATTAGAAAAGGCAATCTTTACAAAATTTGTACAAGTGATTTGGTTAGTCAAAATGTTTCTTGTCTTGTCGCCAATAATGATTTAACTAGCTTATGGCATAGGCGACTTGGACATGTTGGATACAAAAATTTGCAAACTATTTACAAAAACCAACATGTAAAAGGACTACCCAAATTGAATTTTGAAAATCTTGGCTTATGTGACATTTGTCAAAAGAACAGATTAGTTAAAAGTAGTTTTAAGCCCAAAAATGAAATTTCCACTACCAAACCCCTACAAATGCTTCATCTTGATTTGTATGGGGATATTGGTACGGCAAGTCTAAGTGGAAAACATTACACTTTTGTTATAGTTGATGATTTTTCTAGATATACTTGGGCTCTATTTTTCTTACAAATAAAAGCGATGCCGTTAATGAGTTTGTTAAGTTGTGTAGACTCATTGAAAATGAAAAGAAAGATACTATTAAGTCCATTCGAAGTGATCGAGGTGGAGAATTTGACGGCGAATTTAGAGTCTTTTGTGAAACCAAGGGATATAGTCATAATGTTTCGGCTCCAAGGACACCTCAACAAAATGGAGTAGCCGAAAGGAAGAATCGGACACTTCAAGAAATGAGTCGGTCCATGCTCAATGAATTTTCACTTTCAAAATATTTTTGGGCCGAAGCCGTAAGTACCGCTTGCTATGTCATTAATCGAGTTTATATTCGTCCTAAAATGAATAAAACTCCATATGAGCTTTGGAAAGGAAGAACTCCAAATATTAGTTATTTCAAAATATTTGGATGTAAATGTTTTATTTTGAATACTAAGGATCAATTAGACAAACTTGATCCTAAGGCCGATGAAGGAATATTTATGGGGTATTCAATCAAGAGCAAAGCATATCGGGTTTATAATAAGACTAGTGGGGTTGTTGAAGAATCTATCCATGTCAAATTCAATGAAGCTTCGGGGGTTGAAAGGATACCAAATGATGAAAGTGATGAAGAGGATATCGTTGAAACCATTGTTCAAGATGAAACTCAAAATGATCAACCTTCAAGCTCAAGTATTCCTCAAGAAGATAAAGGTGATACTTCGAATCTTCCCGTAGCATTGAAATTTAAGGGAGATCACCCAAAAGATCTTATTATTGGTGATCCCTTGATAAAGTAATGACTCGAGGAAAATTTGCCGAGAAAGCTCTTATATCTCAAAAAGAGCCTAAAAATGCTAAGGAAGCCATTGAAGATGAGGATTGGTTTTTAGAAATGCAAGAGGAGTTGAATCAATTTGAAATGAATGATGTATGGGAATTAGTACCTTGTCCTCCATCTCAAACCATTATTGGTACAAAATGGGTATTTCGGAACAAGCTCGATGACCAACGCAATATTGTTCGAAACAAAGCAAGGTTAGTAGCTCAAGGTTATTGTCAAGAAGAAGGTATTGATTATGATGAAACATTTGCACCCGTAGCACGTTTAGAAGCTATTCGTATTTTACTTGCCTATTCTTGTTTTAAAAATTTCAAGCTTTACCAAATGGATGTAAAATCCGCATTTTTAAATGGTATTATTCAAGAAGAAGTCTATGTAAAATAACCTCCGGGGTTTGAAAATTTTTCTAGGCCTAATGATGTTTATAGACTTAAAAAGGCCTTGTATGGTTTGAAACAAGCACCCCGTGCATGGTATGATAGACTTAGCTCTTTTCTTTTGCAAAATGGTTTTACAAGAGGTAAAGTTGACACTACTCTCTTTGTTTTTGAAAAAGGGCAAGATTGCTTATTAGTGCAAATTTATGTTGATGATATTATTTTGGTGCCACTAATGAATCCTTGTGCAAGAAATTTTCTAAGTTAATGCAAGGTGAATTTGAAATGAGCATGATGGGGGAGCTCAACTTCTTCCTTGGACTTCAAATTAAGCAATGTCAAGAAGGAATATACATTTCTCAATCAAAGTATACAAAAGAGCTTCTAAAGAATTTCGGAATTGAAGAAGGAAGAACCGTCTCTACACCAATGGCAACAAATGTCAAGATAGACAAAGATGAAAAAGGCAAGTCGGTTGATGAATCCAAATATCGAGGTATGATTGGTAGTTTACTTTATTTAACCGCAAGTAGACCGGACATTCTTCATGCCGTATGCCTATGCGCTCGTTTTCAAAGCAATCCCAAAGAATCTCATTTAAGTGCCGTTAAAAGGATTTTTCGATATTTGAAAGGCACTATTCAATATGGTTTATTTTATCCAAAGAATGAAAATTTCTCTCTTAAAGGTTATAGTGATTCGGACTATCTTTGGAAATATTGATGATCGGAAAAGTACTTAGGATCATGTCAATTTTTAGGCGATTGTCTAGTATCTTGGTTTTCAAAGAAACAAAATTGTGTTTCACTTTAAACGGCCGAAGCCAAATATATTTCCGCGGCATTTTGTTGTACACAACTTCTTTGGATGAAACAAACTTTAGCGGATTATAAATGTTCTTTTGCAAATGTTCCTATCTTTTGTGATAACATATCCGCTATAAATATTGCGCAAAATCCGTTTCATCATAACCGTACTAAACATATTGAGATTCGACATCATTTTCTAAGAGATTGTGTCTCAAAACGAAAAATTGAGATATCTTTTGTACCATCTCAAGATCAATTAGCGGACATTTTTACAAAACCGCTATCTTCCGAGACTTTTGCATCAATACGAGCTCGGTTAGGCATAATGCATATTGAATGAAGCTTACGTTTGCATTTTGCACGTTTTTAAAACTTAGGGG
Organism: Rehmannia glutinosa; assembly: GCA_016081115.2. Taxonomy (NCBI): domain Eukaryota; kingdom Viridiplantae; phylum Streptophyta; class Magnoliopsida; order Lamiales; family Orobanchaceae; genus Rehmannia; species Rehmannia glutinosa. The sequence continues at coordinate 4,236,893 of CM071933.1, read as the reverse complement.
CGAAAAATCGGATTTTTGGTTGAAAATTCGGATTTTGGAAAAACTGACAAGACAATGAGCTGAAGGAGTTGAGGGCAACCGGTCGCCCTCAACCTCGACCGGTCACCCTCAACCTCGACCAGTCGCCCTAAGCTATATTTTGGCTTATAAACGTTCTGTCTTCAGCATTCTTCATTTTAACATTTTTTGGCCATTTTTCGTCCCCTTTGCCAAAATCACTAAAATTTCACTTCAAATGTATTTTCTTGTATATGTTTCATCTTTTGGACTTCATTAAGCTCGATTATCATCATCATTGCTCATCTTTACCAAATAAATGGTAAGAATTCTACTCCATATGCTCAATTGGGTTGAACCCTTGAGATTTTGACTTATTTGCAAAATTATTTATGCTAGTTTCATATGAATGTGATGAGCTTAATATTTATGATGTATTGAATGTTGTTTGAACTGAATTGGTGATGAAATTTTTTGGATTAAATGAATTTCAAAGGCGTTATATACTTCTAGTTTTATTCAATGCACGCCAAGTGTTCGACAAAATGTTTCAATGAAAAATACATCATCTACATGATTCTCTCGATTTGAAAAGTCTTATAAGTATATAGAGATCATGTTTTATCAATCAAATGAGCTTTTGCAAGACAATTGATCAACTTTTCCCTTTTATTTGGAATTTAAGCTTCAATTTTCAATAAGCTCAATAAATCGATAAATTTGCGCACTTTGATATGAATATACGATGTTTTTATCGTGCTAACATTCTTTTTGATGATTCCAAAGAGGGAGAAACAGGAAAAATGCTCATACGCTTAAAAAAAGCGAAAATAAGCTTGCAAGAAAAGCTATAAGCTAGGGCTCTTGAAAGCCATAAGCTGTGAACAATGCTTAGTCCATTTGATGTAGTGAGGACTTTTATGCTTGACTAATGATGTTTTGTGACAGGGAGAGCTTATAAGCTCATGGAATTCAAGCTTAAGTTGTGAAAGCTAAGCTTTTAGCTTTTAGTTGTTGCTTGTATACTTGTTCTTTATATGCATGTTGATGTTGATAGGGGAGCATGTGCAAAAATGATTTTGAAAAATCTTTGCTCCTATCCTTGTGTGCTTGTACTTATGATGTATCTTGTTTGTAATTGATTGTTGTTTTAAGAAATAGGAAAATTTGTTTTGTTTTAAAATCGACCTTCTAAAATTGTTTTGGTTTGTAATCATCAAAAAGGGGGAGTTTGTTAGATAAATGTTTTTATCAAGATTTTGATGATTTTGTTTTAATAAGATTTTATACCAAAACAATGTTTTTATATGTTGTCCAAATACTCCTAAATGATTTAAAATGTTTTTACTAATTTTTGGAGTATTTCTTAGAGTTTTTGATAAAAATTGGACAACACTTTTGATGGTTTTGTTTAAATTGATTTTTACACCAAAACTATATTTATAAATGTTGTCTAAATACTCCCAAATGATTTAAAATGTTTTTACTAATTTTTTGGAGTATTTCTTGAAGTTTATTTTTGAAAAAAATCGGACAACATTTTAAAGGGTGATCGGCCGACCTGGTCGCCCAAAGTGGTCGACGTGTACACGAAGATTAGATAATCGAAACAGAACTTACAGGTCTTGAAAAAAGAGGGAGGGGGACCGGTCAAGGGTGAGGTCGACCGGTCACACCCCCCTGCAACCCCTACCTGGATCGCACTATTTTTTCAAAACGGTCGAAATCTTCAACAGGGCAACCGGTCACCCTTTGTTATTTTGTGACAGCAAAATTTCAACCATTGCAATCTGTGACAGCAAGATTTGCTTTTCTATTTTGTACAATATTTCTACATCTTGTGATCTTCTTTTTGTAGACAAAAGTGAAGATAGAGGAGCCTATGTTGGGAGCCTATGTTGGTGAAGCTTCCCTATAAATAGAGGATGAATTGAAGACACAAAAACAACACATACAAGCAAAATACACAACAAGAAATCTGCAAATTGTTCAAGCTTTCATTTTTACATTCTTGTTGTAATAGCCTAAGTACTTTCACTTGCACATCTTTGAGGTCTAGGCTTTTTGATTCTTGATTACACTTGCACTCAATCTTTGTATTGGTTTCATAGAGTTGTAATCTTGAATTTTGTCCATCATTCAACACAAGACATCCTTGTGAGTATTCTTGTGGTAAGAATACACTTGGGTGATTTAGGTGATAGGTGTTTGAAGAGTGTGGTACTCTTCAAAGGTGGTGAAGGAAGATTGTGGTAATCTCCTTGAAGGTGTTGTAAGAGGATTGTGGTGATCCTCAAGGTGTTGTATTAATTGTGGTAATTAATAAAATCTTTTTTTTTTTGAAATCCATCCAGGAGATCTTTGGGGTGGTAGAGGATTAGGCCCTAGGTGGGTTGAACCTCTTTAAATCAACGAGTGTTGTTTAATTTCCGCATTTATATTCTTGTAATTTACTTGTTGATTCGAAAAAGAGGGTGATTTGCGTAAAATCGGCATAATCTATTCACCCCCCTCTAGATTATCGTAGCCACTTGGACTAACAGTTATTTGGGTTTAGCCCATTTCTTAATAATTATTAGAATTATATTTAAATTGATTAAATTCAAATAAAAATATATCAAAATATGTATCCAAATTTTATATATCACATGTATCTATGCATAACATTATATATATTTATGTAAAAAAGAAATTAAGATTTATTTAAAATGAAGTTATACTCATAATAATATTTTATATATAGAAAATTACATTTTATATAATAACATACTTTTCATGTTGATTGAAATTATTTTTTATATTTATCAACGTATTTTAATACTCAAGTTTTAAAGTTGTACATTTAGAAATAGATATGAGTTTGTATGTTTGATAATATTTTGATATATGTGTGTATATAAAAATAAAATAATTTTTTTTTTTTTTTGAAATATTTTGTTTTCTCTTAAATTGCGTTGCTAAATATAAAGCATGTTTTTTGTTTAATTCCTTTAACAATTTTGATAATTGATCAGTTTTCTAAACTCCAAAAAATATTATAATTTGAAATAATTTTATTATTTTATTAAAAAATATAATTTATTAAATATTCAGGATTAGGGTAGTAAAAAAGATTCCACATTGGATAGTTAAAACACTTTTCAAACTTTTAATTTCTCCTAGATAAACATGTTCCATAAATAGATACAATTCATGTTCACACAACAAAATATTCCGTATTTAAAGAGATTTTCTTATAGTCTATAATAATTTATTTTTATTGTTTAATCAATGATCTATAATCAAATTAGTTATCTTTATATTTTAATTATTTTTTGAAATTTTAAACTTTTTACAATCACTATTCTTTTAAAACATAAATAACAAAAATCCATAATTTGTGAAATAAAGAATAAGAACAAGTAAAAATGAAAATATTATTAGGCTTAATTTTTAGAATTAATAAAATAATAAATTATAAATATATTTAATATATATATATATATATATATATATATATATATAATACACATATTCGGGAAATAGGGATGAGATTAGAGAATTCTCATTTTATCTAATCGGAATAGGAAGGGGGACGGGCATAAAAATAATGTCCCTGTTCCATCTTCGATTCTAAAGAAGCAGAGATTCCTCATCCCAACTTACAGCCTCACATCCCCGAATTAATCAGGGATTGTCCGACCCATTCTATTCGTTTTCCAACGGGGATGATGCAAGAAATATAATTCATTGAACTATTAGAAAAATATACATGTAACAATACAAAATAGAGGTCTAACAGATATATACCCCGTGCATCGCACGGGCCAAAGACTAGTAAATCTAAAAGTTACTACAATAAAATAAATTATTGTAAATACAAAAATAATTAAATAACATCTAAATCATTTTAATAATTGGAAAATTTTAAGGTTTTATTTCATAGTTTTTTTATTTATATATTTTTTTGAACTCTTGAAAGTTTCAGATTTATTAAATATTTTACATATTTATATATGCTTGTCTTTGACTTTCACTACAAGAAAAAACCAGTTTACCTGCAGAAAAATCTGTAGGTAAGTATTAAGAAAATTGTAAAGTGTAGGTACCTACAGAAAATCAGTCGGTAATTGAAAAACTATCGGTGATCTGTCGGTATAATTTGGGAAAAAATGATATTTTTTATTCTGTAGGCATTCTGTAGGTAATTATAAAATTTAGTGACAAAATCGTTTCTATTGGTAAATTCTGTCGGTAAACTGGAATTTTCTTGTAGTGTTTATTTAATTTATTTTATATTTTATATTTTTATTTTTGATTGGCAGTTCCATCAAATAATACTTAGATTTATTTTATGATGATGTGAAAATCTGATTTACTGAAAATAAAAAATTATAATATTTAAATTTGGAAAGTATAATTAATTGGCAAATTAATATATTATCTTAATCATGAAAATTTACCTAAAATCTTATATTTTTTTATTTATAGTTGTTTTTTGAAAAGTTAATCGCAAGTTGTTAACAATGTTAAATTACTATTTTCTATTACTCAATCTTTGTTTAATAGTAATTCATCATTTTTCAGATTTAGAAAGGTGAAATGGACGGGAATATATTTAAGTTACTATTCATAAACTCCATTCTCTTTATATATTAGATAGATAGATTTCACTACCTAAATTAGAGGATGTTTTAATAAATATCAATTTTAAAGAAAGTATATCCACATATGATGAAAGGGGTACATGTCGAATAGAGAAAGTATATCCATGTGGAAAAAAATAAAAATTAGTTGTATAGTTGAATAATCAATTTAACCTTAAAATAAATGTGATTAATTCTATTAATTGATCAATTGGGGTAGATAATCAACTCATTGAATTTAAAGCGGGGTTACGATCAATCAGTTTGACAAACCGACGAAAAATTGATATTTGACAATATAATATCGTTAGCAGGAATCATAGCAATAAATTCAGATTTTGTGAACTATTAGTTTAACTCTTAAATTTATAAATTGGTTACTATTCAAAAAAAATTTAAAAAATCTTATTTATACGAGAAATTCATTACTAAAAATTAATTCCAAAATATATTTATAATATCATAAAGAGTAAAAAGCAACGCAACAAAAACCATGAGTAAAACAAGCTAGTAAAAGATTGACTAGTTTGTAGTCGGTGTGAAAAAGAAATAATAATAAATTTTGAAGTAAGAGATAAGAGATTGATTGTTGAAGGCAAATTGACAACGTGGTACGGAGAATTAATTAATAGCAACACTTCTATTGTTGAATGCCGATCATCCAATTTCTATATTTAGTATGTAGATAATACCAATACAATTTAAATTAAAAGAGAAGAAAAAGCGAAATAAGATTGAGATTTCTTGTTCCGCGTTCATATTTTAAATTTTATTCTATTATATTGGATGAATATTACGTATTTATCAGACATTGTTAGGGAATTGAGATTTTCTATTCCATATTATATTCAATTTATTATATCGTTTTGTTGGATGGATGCGACACATGTAGATATGTGTCATAATTCAGTTTTTATTTCACGTTCATATTCAATTTTTGTACCACTATATTGGATGAATGTGATATATAAAATATAATGTCATTACTATACGTCGTATACATATTATCCGTCAAATACAATAGAATAAATACGTGTAACATGAGATGTGCACTCAACAAAATATTTGAATTTATTCGTATTTTTATTTCAAAGCATAAGATGGACCCATCAATACACCGAGTAGTCGAGTACAATAGTCTAAAACACCCATTTTCAGTGACCCCATGTTCTTAAATATATGAGATCATTTCATTAAATGAACCATTTCATATTGTAACATATACTTTTTAATTAAAAAGGTCTATAAGTACCATTTTAATTTGTTATCACTTAGTAATTAGTATATCGCTCTTAGGTTTTCATTTAGATTTGAATTAATAGATTTGAATAAATATGTCAAATTCATTATAGCATATTTGTTGAACTTTTTTTTTTTTTTTTGAGTAAATACAGTGGATTTCAAATCCATAATCTTTTGAGATTCTATCCTCAAATCATTTCATCAAATTTAAATCCATACAACATCAATTAATGTTTGCGTCTGCATTAATGATTAATTACCCAATTTCCGAATCTATTTGCATTGATAAATTTGAAGCTAAAGATTTCAAATTAGAAACAACAAATTAATTGAGCTTGTAAGTTTGGATTCCAGATCGTCCTTAAATTCGAACTTTCCTTTGAGTCTCTACGGTGGATTTCAAATGTATGGAGTCTTTTGAGATTCTATCCTCAAATTATTTTCTCAAAATCAAATAATTTATTCAAATACAACCTAAATTAATTTTCATTTCAGCAGTGGATTAATTACACAACATCCTTAATAATTTATTTATCAGCAAATTATTAAAACCCGTATACCAGTTTTCCTCGAACAAAAAAAAAAAACCCGTATACCAGTTGACAGCCTCTAAGGACTCGAATACTTAAAAACTTTATAACATGGTAATGATATCATATGACTAATTTAAAATTACATATTATTATTATTATTTTTTTTTTTTGAGAAAGTAAAATTACATATTATTGTTTCTTAAAGAAAAAGAGAATTAATTTTCAATTGACATAAAGAAATAATAACATCCAAGGGACCAATCAAATGAGTCTTTGGAAAAGTTCAATAGTGAAATCCGTACAAACATAAAGAGTACGAAACAAATGTAGCAATCTGATAGGGCTGGACCATTATATTTATATTATATCGCCTCTTTTATGGACTTTTGTTTAAAGAAAAATAAAATAAAATTAAAGATGTCATGTTCCAGGAGTCCAGCTTTGACACGGAAGCTTCAGAGTTCAGACAGTATCAGTTTATGGGATTCGAATCATGTGCTTTTCATTTTCTCTTTTTAATCCTTTACTTTAATGATCCAAATGATCATGAAATTAATAAAGTAAACCAGATTTCACGTTAAACAGTTTAATTTTGAGTGATTCTGTGTAGGGCTGTTCATTCGGTTAATTCGGTTAACCATTAATCGAAATGTTGAAAACCGAATTAACCGAATTTGCCTATTAGTAAAACCATTAACCGAACCGAAATTATATTTACCGAATTAACCGAACCGAATTATATTTCGGTTAATTCGGTCGGTTAACCGAATTAACCGAAATTTCTTTAAAATACAGAAAATATATGTTGTATATATAATATATGATATAAATAAATAAATATAATTCACAGAAATTTATTTAAAATAAAAAATATAATTTTATATATATAATATATGATATAAATAAATAAAAATATATGATATATTATATGTAGTTATAATTATATATAAAATATATGTTTAACATAATATCTCGGTTAAATCGGTTAATTCGGTTAATTTCGAATTTTCGAACCGAATTAACCGATAACCGAAATTCTTCAAAACTATTAACCATTCACCGAATCGAAATAATTCGGTTACCGACCGAATTAACCGAAAAAAAATCGGTTAATTGAACACCCCTAATTCTGTGGGCTTTGATGAGTGTAAGCTCAACTACTATTGAATTGTTTTATACATAAACGTTTTTTTTTCCCTTTTGCTTGAGAGACTAAATTACTATTTCATACATAAATTATTTTATACGATAGTGTATAAGCTCAACATTGTTGTTTGAGTTAATAAGTTTGTCACATATGCCATATTTTGTTTATAAGATTTACCCGACGATACATAATAGAACCGCAATCAATTTCTTTGATACCTATTTTTTCTGTTAAATGTAACAGTAAATCAGGGAATATGTTTCTTCATTATTCAATTGATCAAATCATACATGGCTGTGGTGCAGTCATATTTATAGAGGGAATGCAATGTATGTAACTAACTATAACAGCTGTAACTAATTCTGTAACTATTTTGTAACCAACTAACTAACTATTGAAACTTCTAGAAGTGATACACTCTAATATACCCCAAAACTTCTTCTATGTAACAGGTTTGTAGCCAACCAATGTATCCCGTAGAGTTTGAAACTAGGAAGCTGACAAAGGCTTGGTGAAGATATCAGCCACCGCTTATCTGTAGGAACAAAACGAACATCTTACTCCTTGTTTAGAACCTTGTCTCTGATGAAGTGCACATCTATTTCAATATGCTTAGTTCTGGCATGGAAAATAGGATTTGAGGCTAAGGCAACAACACTCACATTGTCACACCAAATAACCGATGTAGATTCAAATTGAAGACCAAGCTCTTGAAAAAGAGAGTGTAACCATACAATATCTGCTGCAGTATCGACTAGTGATCTATACTATGACTCTGCACTGCTCTTGGAGACCACATGCTGCTTCTTAGAAGTCCATGTGAGAAGATTGCCCCCAAAGAAAATGCAGTGGCCCCCTGTCGACTTCCTATCATCCAAATGAAAGGAGCCACTCAAAAGCATCTACTTCTCAAATGGATACAAACCCAACATGGGATGAGCTTCCTACAACTTCCGACGTTGATGAAAACGAACGATGTCTTATGGGCTTCGAAGAAGAAAATGAGGTAAGTTCTAAACCCTCCACTTCTTATGATAATGAATTACAAAATGATTATAGTGATCTGCAAAATGATTTTGATGAACTTCAAAATGAATTCCAAAGCTTACTTGTTAAATACAAAAATTTGAAAAAGGAATTCAATATTTGAAAATTGATAAGTATAATTTATTTTCCTCTTATGAATCACTTTCATGTGATCACACCACCACACTTGACAAGGTTAGAAACCTTGAAAAAGAAAATAGTACTCTTGTTGAGGATATTAATTGCATGAAAAATGATTTATCAAAATCCAACTTGAGTACCGATAAAATGACCGATATTATTGATGTTCATAGTTGTGATAAATTGAAACAAGGACTTGATCATAAGCCTAATGTTGTTAATCATATGAAAAGGAATCAAGTCTATAAGCATGTTGGTCATTATGCTCCTAGAATTATTACTTGCTTTTTTGCGGTAAAAAGGGTCATACGGTTAATACTTGTCGGGCTAGAAATAGCTCTAATTTCTATTGGAGACCTAAAAATCTCAAAGCTAATCTCCAAGGACCCAAACACTTGAGGGTACCACAAAATAATGTCATATTAGGTACCCGACGTAATAATAAAGGAAAATTCATACCGCCAAGAAGATATCAAATGCCCGTGTCATTTGATCAAAGGAGAATACACCATCACGATAAATTTCCAAGAAGAGGATATAATCAAAAATGGGAAGTACACAATCCTTGGAAATGGCAAAGTCATCATCAACAAGATGATTCTCAAAGAGGAAGACACCATCAAAAATGGGAAGGACAAAACTCGAGAAATGGGCAAAATTGGAGAAGACATCATCAACAAAATGATTTCTCAAGAGGAAGATACTATCTACAAAGGGAGAGACATAACCCGTGGAAATGGCGAAATTGGTAAACCGTATCTCTCCATTTAAATATGCATTTTATTTTGTTATTATGCATGTTTTTATTTGTGTCTTAATTGCAAATGAGTTTTCAAATATTTTTTTAAAATTAAGGTCTTCAATATATTTGTGTTTTTAAAATATTTTGAAAAGGAGACCTTGTATGATGCTTATATAAACTCTTGTGCATTTACTATGACTAAAAATTTGATTTATTATCTCTTATGGATTTATATAGCATAAGCATACTTGTGATATACCTTATTGCTTTAGCCTACACCTCCATTACTATGTTTTGTGCTAGTCTTGTTTTAAGAATTGTGTAGGATTCATGTATCCTCACCAATGGCTATTCATGTCATAATGTGTTAAGAGGACCATAAACTATCGAGGTACGCTTCTCATCGGTATTCATCTTATAGACTCGATATTATGTTTGCCATATGCCTATGTGATTGAATTTCAAGATATTTCATAGTATTTCACATAAGTGCCATTAAGAGGATGTTTTGATTTTTGAAAGGCATTATTTGACTTAGCTTGTTTTATCCGAGATTAGTAAGGGATTATACTTTATTTTGATAAGACATTTGATTTTTATCCCTCTCTTAGTTATGCATTTTATTGCTCATATAAATGTCATTATTCTTGGTTGCTTTGTCAAAGCTCTTGATCATATGCTTCTTATAAATAAGGTCTCAACTATATGCTCTCGGATTTTCAAATTTCAAAAGAGGCCTTATATAGCTTTCTATAAGCATATTTGAACTTACATGTTTTTATTGAACTCTTGATGATTTTTCCTAAAGCATAGTATGTGTTACTTATTATTGTGTCTCTATTATTCGATATTACTATGCTCTTGTGCAAGATATCTTGTTAAGATTTTGCAGAAAGTTTTTTTGGTATTTCGGGTCAAGCTTGAGGCAAGGTGAGTAGCTCGAAGGTATTGTCAAGAAGAAGGTATTTATTTTGATGATACATTTGCACCCGTAGCACATTTATTAGCAATTCGCATGTTTCTTGCCAATTCTTGTTTTAAGAAAATTTCAAGCTTTACCAAATGGAGGTTAAATCCACATTTCTAAATGGTTTTATAAGAAGTCTATGTAAAACATCCTCCGGGGTTTAATATTTTTTTAGGCCAAATGATTTTTATTAAAGGCCTTGTATGGTTTAAAACTAGCACCCGGTGCATGGTATGATAGACTTAGATCATTTTTTTTGCGAAATGGTTTTACAAGAGGTAAAGTTGATACTACACTATTTGAAAAAGGGCAAAATTGTTTACTTGTGCAAATTTATGTTGATGATGTTATTTTTGTGCTACTAATGAATATTTGTGCAAGATATTTTCTAAGTTGTTGCAAGGTATACTTAAGATGAGCATGATGGGGGAGCTCAAATTTCTTCATTGGACTTCAAGTTAAACAATGCCAAGAAAGTGATTATATTTCACAATCAAAGTATACAATAGAATCTTTGAAGAAGTTAAGCATTGAAGAAGGAAGAATTATCTCAACCTCTATGGCTACCAATGTAAAGATTGACAAAGATTGAGGAAGACATATTGATTGACAAACAAGCTCGAGGTATGTTTTCGTTTATTATTCTCATAGACTCGACATTCTATATGCCTTATGTCTATATGCTCGACTTCAAAAAAACTATCCCAACGAATCTCATTAAAGTGCCGTTAAAAGAAATTTTCAAATGTTTGAAATGCACTTCTTCTTATGACTTGTGTATCCAAAGTTCTTAAACGTTTACATTTTTCGGGATAACAAGTCCGGTGAAAATAATTTTTCAAATATGGTTTGTTATAATCAAACTAAACATATTGAGATTCTACGTTCGTTTTAAAAAGGGATTGCGTTTCTTAAACGTAAAATTGAGATGTGTTTAATTCCGTCTCAAAGTTAACTCGCGGACTTTTGTTTCGTTAACTGCCGAGTCTTTTACCTCATTTCGAGCTTGATTATGATACAATGTATATTGAATGAGGTCTACGTTTACATTTTGCACGTTTTTAAAACTTAAGGGCGAAAAATCGGATTTTTGGATCAAATTTCGGATTTTCAAAACAGGACCAAAACAGTGGGCTGCCAGGGCTTGGGCCGACCGGTCGCCCACCAGCTCGACCGGTCGCCCATACCCTGGACCGGTCGCCCTGAGTGATTTTTTTGGTTATAATCAGTTCTGTTTTTCAGTCTCAGCCATTTTGGCTTATTTTGTCTATTTTTCGACCCCTTTGCAAATTGCACACACATTTCACTTCAAATGTATTTTGTTGCATGAATTACATATTTTGGGGATTATCTAGCTCGATTATCATCATCATTGCTCATCTTTACCGAATAAATGATAAGAATTCTACTCCATTTGCTCAATTGGGTTGAACCCTTGAGATTTTGACTTATTTGCAAAATTCTTGATGCTAGTTTCATATAAATGTGATGAGCTTAATATTTATGATGTATTGAATGTTGTTTGAACTGAATTGGTGATGAAAAGTTTTGGCTTAAATGAATTTCAAAGGCGTTATATACTTCTAGTTTTATTCCATACACGCCAAGTGTTCGACAAAATGTTTCAATGAAAAATTCATCACCTACATGATTTTCTTGATTTGAAAAGTCTTATAATTTTATAGAAATCATTTTTTATCAATCAAATGAGCTTTTACAAATCAAATGAGCAATTGTTTCTCTTTTATTCGGAATTTAAGCTTAAATGCTCAATATGCTCGATAAATCTATAAAATTTGCGCACTTTGATATAAATATATGATGTTTTTATCGTGCTAACATTCTTTTTGATGATTCCAAAGGGGGAGAAACAGGAAAAATGCTCATACACTCAAAGAAGCGAAAATAAGCTTGCTAGAAAAGCTATAAGCTAGGGCTCTTAAAAGCCATAAGCTGTAAATATTGCTTAGTCCATTTGATGTATTGTGGACTTTTATGCTTGACCAATGATATTTTGTGATAGGGGAGCTTATAAGCTCATGGAATTCAAGCTTTTGTCGTAAAAGCCAAGCTTTTAGCTTTTAGTTGATTGCTTTAATGCTTGTTCTTTATATGCATGTTGATAGGGGGAGCTTGTGCAAAAATGATTTTGAATAATCTTTGCTCCTACTCTTGTGTGTTGTACTTATGATAAATCTTGCTTGAAATGGTTGATGCTTTAAGACCGGAAAATTGGTTTTGTTTTAAAATCAACTTCCTAAAATTGTTTTGGTTTGTAATCATCAAAAAGGGGGAGTTTGTTAGATAAATATTTTTATCAAGATTTTGATGATTTTGTTTAAATGAGTTTTTATACCAAAACAATGTTTTTATATGTTGTCCAAATACTCCTAAATGATTTAAAATGTTTTTGCTAATTTTTGGAGTATTTCTTAGAGTTTTTAATTTGATTAAAATTGGACAACACTTTTGATGATTTTGTTTATATTGGTTTTTTACACCAAAACAATGTTTGTAAATATTGTTCAAATACTCCCAATTGATTTAAAATGTTTTTACTAATTTTTTGGAGTATTTCTTGAAGGTTATTTTTGACAAAAATCGGACAACATTTCAAATTGAAGGTCGACCGGTCGCCCAAATGGTCAACCTGTACCTGAAGAAAAGAAAACACGAAACAGAACATGCAGGTCTTGAAAAAAAGAGAGAGGGCTCGGTCCAGGGGAGGGCGGACCGGTCGCACCCCTGGGCGACCGGTCGACCCCCCCTCCGACCCGTACCTGGATCGCACTATCTTTTTCAAAACGTTCGAAATCTTATACAGGGCAACCGGTCGCGCTGTGTAAACTTTTGACAGCAAAATTTGTACCATTGAACTCCTTGACAGCAAGATTTGCTTTTCAATTTTGTATAATATTTCTACATCTTGTGATCCTCTTTTTGTAGACAAAAGTGAAGAAGAAGGAGCCTATGTTGGGAGCCTATGTTGGTGAAGATGATGGCTCAAAAGCTACCTTTAAAATCGTAGGCAAGTGCACCTATCGTTTGAGTACCGAGTGTCATTCCCACGAGGATTGTAAGTACTAATAATTACCATCTTTTTGTTATTTAATCTAACAATTTTTAGAGTTTTTGTTTGATGAAAAAGGAAAACAAATTATAAATTGTAAAAATGAAGGAAGATTTGTAAAATAAGAAATCAAGAGATAGAAATGTGTTTGAATGTAAATCCCTCTAGAATGTTTTTGTGATTTGACAAGTTAAAAATACAACCGTAAGCCCTTAAGCAAAAACCAACCTCTTTTAATAAAATCTCATGTCTTGTGGACCGTAGAAATTCCCAATTTAAGTTAAACCCTTTCTCAAGGTGAAAAACTTCTAATCTCAAGTTGATTAACTGAAATCTCTTTCTAGTTAAAACCCCCAAGACAACATTATAACGATTTGTGAATTCCCATATTAGGTTTGACCCTAATCCAGAAGATTTATGTCGTCATATATCTAGGATTGCATGCAACTCTTTTCACTTATATAGGTTCTATTTCACCATGAATCTCTCGATTTCCCGGATGAAAAATAAACTTCAAATTAATATTGCGCATATATCAATTCGAATGAACGAAGCATAATATAAGTGAATCACACAAAATATGAAGATTTTATTAAAAACATACACACCTTAATCATAAATCCATTCTAGAGTTCATTACATTCAAACACTAGGAGTTTAGCTACACATGATTTTGGCCAAAGAATAAATTACACAAGAAGATTTAAGTATTGTAGACATGGTGTACTTATCTTTCTCAAAATCTCAATTGACTTCTTTCTTGATTGATGATGTTGCTCCAAGCCTTCTTCTCCAATATTGCCCCAAGCTTTCTCCTCCAAGACCTCTTGATCCCAATTCTACTTAATGAAGTGAATACAATGAATATTTCCTGAGTATCTAATGAATGCCTCTCCCAACTTCAAACCTAGGCTTTTATAGGCAACCAATACATTGATAGTACTCTCTTTTGTTAAACAATTGCCTCCATTTTCATTGTTGGTTGGTGAATTCTTGTACTCAATTGATGATTGAGGGAATATGGGGATATGTTGCAGCAAAATTGGGTGTTAAAGGTGTATAAAAGTGGTCAAAAAGCTTGGTAGGTGAGTTTTCCATAATTTTCGCATGGAAAAGTTGCAGAAAAGTGCCCCGGACACGCCCGTGTCGCCCAGAACGACCGGGCCGTGCTGTTTTATCACATAGGAAATCAGGGAGACATGGTCGTGCTTCCCAACACTGGACACGGCCGTGTTGGGGAACACGGCCTGGCCGTGTCGGAGGCTGTTTTGTGCGAAAAAATCGAGTTTTTAGCTCCCGGCGGAACACGGCCGTGTTGCCCGACACCCCCTGCCCGTGTTGGATCAAAAAGGCCCCGAAATGACGCGTTTGGCTTGGAATTTCGAGCATTTTTGCATCCTTAAACTCCCCGGTATGTTTTGACATGAATCCATGGTCCAAAATTCACCAAAATTAGCCCCGAATGGTCAATCTACATCAATAAAAGCACCTCAGAGTAATATGAACTATGTACAATCAAATATTTACAAAACTAACAAGAAAATAAATCGAATTCTACTCAAATATACACATAAAACATGCATAAAAAGACCCTTATCAAACCACCTCCAACTTTGAACTTTGCTTGTCCTCAACCAAAACATTATATCAAAAAGAGGGATTCAATAAATCAATACATACAAAGATGATTTTTTTTTCAACATATTGAACATAAGCAGTCAAGTTCTTGGCCTTCTCAACCTGAATTAACCATTAAGTAAAAACATAGTTTTGTAAAGCGATCGACTGTCAAGAAAGACTGTAATATCGGCAGGCATTATTCAGACTTGAAATCATCACTCTACAAATACTGATAGTTATGAACAACTTCAATCCAATAACGCCATGAAAATATAAGAATTCAATAGATCATAGTAGTTAGCTTACTAGTCATATAACCAAGCTTCTTGAACTTTATTGGAATGAGAAGTCAAGGAGTATTCATTCTCCTCTTTTTTTTTTTCGTTCTTTTTTTTTTAGGACCTTTCGAAGCATGCTTCCACTAGGTTTAAATTTTGAATTTCTGTTCAAACCCTCCTAGGGTGGTTTCCCATACTCATATTTGTGTCACCGTTTTACGTAAAAGACAAACATGGGGCTCATGAATGCTCCAAGTTACTAAGCAACAACAAATAGAGGAGTATAACCTCGATTGGTCCATTTTTTTTCTTTTTTTTTTTCTTTTCTTCATTTTTCTCTTTCTCTTTTTTTTATTTATTTATTCGCAAGTGTTAGAGATTTTTCTAACCGCAAGTCTACGGTGTCAAGTTTTAATATAGTGATATGAGTAGGGTTGTCGTATCCACAGGGAATGCGTGTATAAGTACCAAGTATAAATTACCTATGCTATATTTGACAGATCAATAATAGGTGGATATCTCAATTTATAAATAAAGACAACTAGATGTAACTAATCAAAATATAAACATCTAAATCTATGGGAGAATGAATTCTAGAGGTGTGATGAATCTAGTTTTCCCTTATGTTATCAATATGGTATATCAATCACAAATTACCAATTTATAAGTCAAGATTTCTACAATAATTATTTCCTCTCTCGAGTGCCAAATGATTTTAGATCACAATTGGGAAATCAATATCTCTATAAAAATCACCAATTGAAATCTTGATAAAAACTATGAATCTTGGTTGATGACTTCAAAGGATTCACAAATCTCTCAATTCTATGAAATCTTAGGTTATGCTATTTCAAGGTCATGTATTCAATTACCTTTCTCAAGAGTCAAATCAAATACACCCAACAATCTAAATTATTGATCAAGTAATTTAGAGGCAATAAATCCAAATAGCACAAATAAATTGAGAAATCAAGATTGACAAACCACAATCTCAAAACAAAAGTTCAAACATAGATTACATCAACCCTCTAGAATTATAGAGTTTAGCTCATGATGAAAATACAAATATCCTTAATCAAATGAGAATGCATCTCAAATCATACACAAGAAACAACAAAGAAAGAATTAAAGAGATTAAAGAAGAATCTTATCTATTTCTAGATGATAAATGTCTTCAATCTTCTTCCCCAACTCTTTTCTTGTGTTTTGGTGGTGTTGGTTTTCATCCCCAAGTGTCCTCCATGCCCTAGTTCAAGCCTACCATGTATCTATTTATATTACCTCCTTTTAGATCCAAAAATCGGACATTTCTTGTTTTGTCCGCCCACGGGCGCTGCAGCGCCAAAACACAAACCCAAACTGCCCATTTTCGGTACCGGGCGCTGCAGCGCCCGTAGAAAACTCCCGGGCGATGCGGCGCTCGTTTTGGGCGCTGCGGCGCCGCTGTTGCATTGCAGCGCCTCTTCTTCGCGCTGTAGCGCCATCCAAACGTCCGAATTTGCTTCTTGTGTTTTCATAAGAGTTGTAGCCCTATATATTAGCTTTCCGTAGCCACTTGAATCAGCTCAATATCAATTTTGTGGAGAGAGTTATGGCCAAAATACTAAAACCTGCCAGTGCTGGAAATTCTAGACGCGCTTGGACATTTCTTGATATCAATCCCCTTCTTGTTTGATCATCCTTGCTTCTTTTGACATGAGACTCATTGTTATGACTCTAGACTCAATATACTTGGCCCACAATATGTCTTGGCCACTCAAATGACTCGAAACAATAGAAATTAATGCTTAACCTATGAGATATAACAAAAATGACTCAAAATACTCAAAAACAACACAAAACTCAAGTCTAGGAAGCCCAAATCAATGGTATAAAACCAAGTGAACAACAAGCTTGGTTTAACAACTAGTTAACCACTACTAAATCACGAGTTCTCAGACGTTCATAGCGCTAGGTATCGTCGTATATGCATTAACACGTCAAGTATTTATGGTGTTAGAAATCTCATCAAAATTTTGCCTGCATCCACGTCAATCTATCCTAGACAATCAATTGCTTCACCTTGAAAACACAAATTAACAAGTTAATGTAGGTATAATTGGGCCAAGTTATTGACTAGCAACATTCAATTTGTTAAAAATAAAAAATAAGAAACACATCTCTCACAAACAAGCATACAAGCATTCCGAAAATGTTATTGTACCCACCTCCAACTTTTAAAATTCACATTGTCCTCAATGTGAAACAAAGAAATGGACAAACACACACCAAACACTCAAAAAGCAAAGAAATTAGAATGATATAAAAGAGGTGGAAAAAGAAAAATACGACCTTACTACAATAGTGGAATCGGTGTTGGGCGATCATTGGGTTGTTTTGGTACGGGACCTTCAACTGCATCTTCATACCTAATCAAAGTTAAGCAACACACAACTCGAATACCGTGAAATCTCAAATATTCCCAATTAGGACAACCAAGAAGATGTTCAAGAGTTTTTTTTTTTCGAAAATGACTCTAAGGACTTGTGATTATTTTGAAAGAAAAGAAAATAAAAAAAAATAAAAAAAATAAAAACAATTGCACACAAACATCGGGTTGCCTCCCGGGTAGCGCTTCTTTAAAGTCGTATAGCCGGACTAACTCACCTAAATGTGAAGATTAGTCGGGTGGAGCTTCAAACTTATGAAAATCCCTTTGGTGTTTAGGAGAACTACCCCCAACCTCAAGCTTCAAAATGTGCATTTCGACCTTTCCGGTCCCCTTTTTGGGCATAAGCTTCCAACATGGACTTTGAACAACACTTTTCTCCAAGAGTTTCTCATCATGCAAAGGAATTGAATCAACAAAAGAACAAGTAGTATCCTTTTCAATATCAACATGAATTTTAAAAATTACTTGTTCATCCCCTACTCTCAAAGTTAATTTTCCCTCATGAACATCAATGATAGATTTTGCCGTAGCCAAGAAAGGACGCCCAAGAATTAGAGGAACATCAATATCATCATGCATGTCAAGAATAACAAAATCAACTGGGAACATGAATTTATCAATCTTGACTAACACATCATTAATAATACCTCTAGGATGTTTAATCGATTTATCGGCCAATTGAATGTCCACCCTAATAGGTTTAAGTTCACCTAATCCCGCATGCTTGAATGTTTCATAAGACATCACATTGATACTAGCTCCCAAGTCGGCTAGTGCCCTATCAACAGGTAAACCATCAATTGTGCAAGGGATAATAAAACTTCCCGGATCATTAAATTTTTGTGGTAGTTCATTGGAAGGACATTTATCATTCAATTGCACATTTGATAATTTGTTGAGCTTATTTTCACTAGGAATGATGTCATTAAGATCCTTAACATGCTTTGAATGAGGGTCAACAAATGGAATATTGGCATGTAATTGTTTGAAAGAATCAAGGTACTTACCAAATTTGTCCTCCCTTCTATCTTCTTCGGTTAGACTCCGGTAAGGGATCTTGGGCTTGTATTCTGCAATCTCTTTTTTCATGAGCTTTTCTTTGGGCATGTCATCCTCCACGTATTTTTGCATGGCGGCATTGGCATAATCATGCTCATGTGGAAAAAATCGATGGTGATTGCCTTTACGTGCTCCCTGGGTTTGGCTCGGTATTACCCGGCAAACTACCTTGTGGCCTTTCGAAATCATCTTCGCAACGGCCTATTTGATTTTCCAGATTATGGATAGATGCCTCTTGATTTCTCAAGGATGTTTCCACCGCCTGGAATCGGGTATCTGTTGATTGCACAAACTTTGTTATAAGATCTTCCAAGTTAGGCTTACCTTGATTTGGCTGAAATCCGGGAGACGTGTGTAGATCAAGATTAGGATTAGGTCGTGGTTGGCCTTGGTTTCCCCAACCGAAATTAGGATGTTGTCTCCATCCAGTATTATATGTGTTGTTGTAAGGATTACTTGGGTAATTTCTTCCTTGATTCCCAACGTAATTAGCCTGTTCAGCTTGAGGTATTGTGTGTGGGCAGTCCTAATGATTATGCAATCCTCCGCAAGTTTCACAAGATTAAACATGCGGCGGTGGTGGTTTAGGAGCCGCTAGATCGTCGATCTTTTGGGTCAAAGCTTCGACATGTGCAGCTAATGTAACCATTTGACCGCATTATAAACACCCACTGCTCGTTAGGTTTTTACCTCAAATGACGGATTGCCATTGATAGCCATTCATGGCCATTCCTCTATCGATCTTGGGCGCTTCCGGTGTTTTATTGTTCAAAGTTCCCGAGCCGCCGCATCAATCATTTGCCTTGTTGACGAGAGTAGCCCATTGTAAAATGTTTGGACTTGCATCCAAATAGGAAGACCATGATGTGGGCATTTTCGCAACAATTCTTTGAATCTCTCTCAAGTGTCGTACAAGGTCTCGTCATCTTCTTGAGTGAATGAAGAGATTTCATTCCTCAATCGTGCGATTTTGGTCGGTGGAAAATATTTCAAAAGGAACTTTTCGCCATGATGTTCCACGTTGTAATCGTTCCTTTGGCAAAGTATTTAGCCATTGTTTAGCCCGTCCCAAGAAGAGTAAATGGGAATAGGCGTAAACGAATGGCATCATCGTGAGACCACATTGATTTTGAATGTATCGCAAATTTCGAGGAAATTTGCAATATGATTATTCGGATCTTCGCCTGGGCAGTCGTCGAATTGAACGAATTGTTGCACCATTTGAATGACATTAGGTTTGATTTCAAAATTATTGGCGGCAACAAATGCGGGCCTTACGATGCTAGATGACGTGTCCGTCCATGGATGGTTTGGCATAGTCATACATAGTTCTTTGTTCATCCTCCATGACGAAATCTTTACTTTCGTTAGTATCCTCTTCGTGGTCCGTGTTAGTACTTTCCCTCCGTGTTGCTACGCGCAGTGTCGCTTCCAAATTCGGCGACGAGTAGGCATACACTCGTTGTGGTAAACAAAGATGATAAGTATAAACCAAGATTTACAAAGATAGATAAAAAGAAAGATAATGGTAAAAAAAATAAAAAAAAATGATTAAATTAACAAAAATAAAGCGTTCTTAATATTACAATCCCCGGCAACGGCGCCAAAAACTTGATGGCTCAAAAGCTACCTTTAAAACCGTAGGCAAGTGCACCTATCGTTTTATAGTATAGATTATTGAGTACCGAGTGTCATTCCCACGAGGATTGTAAGTACTAATAATTACCGTCTTTTTGTTATTTAATCTAACAATTTTCAGAGTTTTTGTTTGATGAAAAAGGAAAACAAATTATAAATTGTAAAAATGAAGGAAGATTTGTAAAATAAGAAATCAAGAGATAGAAATGTGTTTGAATGTAAATCCCTCTAGAATGTTTTTTGTGATTTGACAAGTTAAAAATACAACCGTAAGCCCTTAAGCAAAAACCAACCTCTTTTAATAAAATCTCATGTCTTGTGGACCGTAGAAATTCCCAATTTAAGTTAAACCCTTTTCTCAAGGTGAAAAACTTCTAATCTCAAGTTGATTAACTGAAATCTCTTTCTAGTTAAAACCCCCAAGACAAAGATTATAACGATTTGTGAATTCCCATATTAGGTTTGACCCTAATCCGTAAGATTTATGTCGCCCTATATCTAGGATTGCATGCAACTCTTTTCACTTATATAGGTTCTATTTCACCATGAATCTCTCGATTTCCCGGATGAAAAATAAACTTCAAATCAATATTGCGCATATATCAATTCGAATGAACGAAGCATAATATAAGTGAATCACACAAAATATGAAGATTTTATTAAAAACATACACACCTTAATCACAAATCCATTCTAGAGTTCATTACATTCAAACACTAGGAGTTTAGCTACACATGATTTTGACCAAAGAATAAATTACACAAGAAGATTTAAGTATTGTAGACATGGTGTACTTATCTTTCTCAAAATCTCAATTGACTTCTTTCTTGATTGATGATGTTGCTCCAAGCCTTTTTATCCAATATTGCCCCAAGCTTTCTCCTCCAAGACCTCTTGATCCCAATTCTACTTAATTAAGTGAATACAATGAATATTTCCTGAGTATCTAATGAATGCCTCTCCCAACTTCAACCCTTGGCTTTTATAGGCAACCAATACATTGATAGTACTCTCTTTTGTTAAACATCTGCCTCCATTTTCATTGTTGGTTGGTGAATTCTTGTACTCAATTGATGATTGAGGGAATATGGGGACATGTTGCAGCAAAATTGAGTGTTAAAGGTGTATAAAAGTGGTCAAAAAGCTTGGTAGGTGAGTTTTCCATAATTTTCGCATGGAAAAGTTTGCGAGAAAAGTGCCCTGACACGTCCGTGTCGCCTTTAACGGCCGGGCCGTGCTTTGTTTTATCACACAGGAATCGGGAGACATGGCGTGCTTCCCAACACGGCCAGGCCGTGTCTCTCGACACGGCCGTGTTGGGGAACACGACCTGGCCGTGTCGGAGGTCTGTTTTGTGCCAAAAATCGAGTTTTTAGCTCCCGTGAACACGGCCGTGTTGCCCGACACCCTGCCCGTGTTGGACCAAAAAGGCCCCGAAATGACGCGTTTGGCTTGGAATTTCGAGCGTTTTTGCATCCTTAAACTCCCCGGTATGTTTTGACATGAATCCATGGTCCGAAATTCACCAAAATTAGCCCCGAATGGTCAATCTACATCAATAAAAGCACCTCGGAGTAATATGAACTATGTACAATCAAAAATTTACAAAACTAACAAGAAAATAACTCGAATTCTACTCAAATATACACATAAAACATGCATAAAAAGACCCTTATCAGAAGACTTCCCTATAAATAGATGATGAATTGAAGACACAAAATATAACAACACAAGCAAATACACAACAAGAAATCTGCAAATTTCCAAGCTTTCATATTCAACACTCTTGTTGTATTTATAGCCTAAGTATTTCACTTTCACATCTTGAGGTCTAGGCTTTATTTCTTGATTACACTTGCACTCAAATTGTAATATTCATTATTGAGTTGTAATCTTGATTTTTGTCATCATTCAACACAAGACATCCTTGTGAGTATTCTTGTGGAAAGAATACACTTGGGTGATCTAGGTGATAGGTGTTTCAAGAGTGTGGTGCTCTTGAGGTATTGAAGAATTTGGTATTCTTCAAGGTTGAAGATTGTGGTAATCTTCACAAGGTGCCGTTGGAGATTGTGGTAATCTTCAAGAGAGATTGTGGTAATCTCAAAGGTGGTGTTGTAGAAGAGTGTGGTGCTCTTCAAGGTGATGTTGTAAGGTGTTGTATTAATTTTGGAAACTAATAAAATCTTTTTTCTTTTTGAAATCCATCCCGGAGATACTGGGGTGGTAGAGGATTAGGCCCTAGGTGGGTTGAACCTCTTTAAATCGATGCGTGTTGTTTACTTCCCACACCTTTATTATTGTCTTGGCGTAATTGATTCGAAAAAGAGGGCGAAATCGAAAAGATGGAGATAATCTATTCACCCTCCTCTAGATTATCGTAGCCGCTTGGACTTACACAAGCCTTGCCTTGTATTTGTCAATTGTACCATCAGCTTTGTGCTTGATTCTAAAGACCCATTTTTTGTCAATTACATGCATGTCTGAGGAGTAAGGAACCAGTGTCCAAGTGTGCTTTGCTTGCAAGGCATTAAACTCTGCCTGCATAGCTAACTTCCACTGAGTATCTTGCAATGCCTGTGAAACTGAAGTAGGCTCTGAGGAGCATAATGTAGCTGTATAAACCTTTGGCTTGAGATGACCTGTTTTAGATCTTGTGACCATAGGATGAGCTGAAGTATGAGGAGCAGATGTAGCAGAAACAAGAGGTGGATGCTGCTGAGAAGATGTACTGGATGCAGCGGAAAGAGATGATGAAGCTGGGGAAATTTGAGGTAGAACCACTTGAAGGTTGATGCCATCAGGAGACAGGTGAGCTGGACTGGAAACTTGATTTGTAGAACAAGTAACAGGTAACATAGGCAATGAAAGAGGAGGTCTGTCAGTGGAGGAATGTGAGAGTGAAGAAGATGGAAACAAACTTCTATAAGGATGCTCATGTTCATTGAAGTCAACAATTCGAGCAATAAACATCCTTCCATCAGCACTTAAGCATTTGTAACCTTTATGAGAGGGGCTATAGCCAAGGAATAAACACTTGGATGATCTAAACTGAAATTTGTTGGCATTATAAGGCCTCAAGTAAGGGTAACATGTACATCCAAACACCTTCAGAAAATGATAATCAGGCTGAGAACCAAATAGAGACTGATAAGGGCTTTTATGCTGCAAAATTGGGGTTGGTAACCTGTTGATTGTATAAACAACAGTTTGAAATGCATCCCACCAAAACTTCAAAGGTAAAAAAGCCTGGGACAGTAGAGTAAGCCCCATTTCTACAATGTGGAGATGCTTCCTCTCAACTCTTCCATTTTGAGGATGTGTGTGTGGGCAAGGGTGTTGAAATTTCATACCCAAGTTGACAAGAATAGGCTGTAGGACCCTATATTCTCCACCCCAATCTGTTTGAACTTTGAAGGCACTTAATAGAACAATTAAATTGTCTCTCCACAAAGATATTGAACTGTAGAAAACAATTTTTAGCCTCAGACTTTATTTTAAGAGTAAAGATCCAAGAAAACCTTGTAAAATCATCCACAAACAATAAATAATATTTGTATCCATCCACTGAAACAACATGTGAAGGTCCCCAAACATCTGAATATACCAACTGAAAAATGATGTGTAGTTTTAGTGGGTTGGGTGGCAAAATGCATTTGATGTAGCTTCCCCAATTTACATGCATGGCAAATTCAACACTTTTATTTTGAAAAGGAACATGTAACTGAGATAGTACTTTGGACAACACAGAGGTACAAGCATGGCCTAACTTGTTATGCCAAAGCATTACATTATTTTGCAAATTTGTGTGAGCAACATTACAAGACTTCTGAGAATAAGAGATCCTTTGATTCTGAGAGCAGGGTGGAGCCTTGAGTAGAGATGTAAGATCCAGATGATAAAGTCCTTGACTAAGCACTCCTTCCAACAACACCTTCTTGGAAAGCTTGTCCTTGACAAGACAATGATCATGATAAACTCAATTATAACATTATTGTCTTTAGTGAATTGTGAGATGCTGACCAAATTCTTGGTGATAGAGGGAACATAGAGGATATTGTTGAGTAACAAAGACTTATTTGCAGCATGTGATGGTAGAAATGCAGAACCAATATGTGAAATAGACAAGGAAGAGCCATTACCCACAACCAGTTTGTCATTGCCTTGATAGTCAGATTTGATGCTTAGATTCTCAAGATCAGTGGTGATATGATTGGTAGTACCACTATCAAAATACCATTGTGAGTCTCTAGGAATAGAAGCATTGCTACCAGCAGCAAGATAAGCTTGAGGTGAACCAGTGGAAACTGCACTTGAATTTTCTCCACCAGAACCTGCAGAAAACTGAGTGTTTCCTTGAAAGCTAATATCAAACCTTTTATAGCATTTAAGTGCTACATGACCTGATCTACCACAAAGCTGACATGTAGGACCGCGGCCTCCATGCAAAAACGACCACCACGACCCCTGAAAGGTTGACCTCTATCTCTGTGAGGCACATGAGAATAGGCAACATAAGCAACAGTTTGATTAGCAGAAATAGAATTTGATTGCTGAGACTGAGTTGCTGCATTGAAAGCAACAGGTGTAGACACAATGTTACTTTAAATTCTCATCTCATGTGTTTGTAAAACAAACTGAAGTTCAGCTAGTGAAATATCTTCAACACGTGAAGTAAGATTAACCACCACAGTCTCATAATCGGATCCAAGTCCACCAAGGACATACAGAGCTAGCTCAGAATCAGTGATACTTTGTCCAACTGAGTTTAAGTCATCAGCAAATCCTTTCATCTTCAATATGTATTCATCTACAGTCATATTACCCTTCTTCAATGTTTGTATCATCAAACGCAAATGTAGTGCCCTAGCTTTAGGCTGAGTCTGAAATAACTTCTCAAGAGCATTCCAAAGATCATGAGATGTAGTGCAACGTGTAACATGTCCTAGCATGGATTCACTAATTGATGCAAGCATCCAGCTCAATAAGAATTGATCTCTACGCATCCAAACAACATAATCAAGATTTAAGGTAGATGAGGAAGATGATTCAGAAGCAGAGTACATAACAGGTACACTTTTAGTACCAAACAAAAAATTCTCAAATCCATGTGCACGTACTGTTGACAAAACTTGTAATCTCCAATACTGATAATTCAGTCTATCAAGTCAAATAGACAAAGAAGTGAAATGTGGAATAATAGCAGCCACACTGGAATGAATAGACAAATCCATAAAGCCAAGTTGCAGAGACTCACCAATGCTAAAATAAAATCGGGAAGCAGAGATCTCACCAGATGATGAGAATCCATGGACAAAAGACCCAGTAATAGTACCAATTGGTCTAGTGACGAGGGCAAGGGCAATGAAGTTCAAGGATGCACTAAATGGGTTGATTCAAGTCATTCCGAGTGAGGCCAAGAGTGCATTACCGAAGGAGGAAGATGACCGGGTGGTCCAGTTGATTAGTGTCGTCAACGGTCCAGAGTCCACCTCAGACTGAGCAACTAAAGGATGCCAAGAATACAAGCCACCTAGCTTCTTGAAGACCTCATAATCAAGTGCTCGATGATGTTGTATTCATTTATCATAGTTAGTTGTAGTTTAGTTTTTTTTTTTTATTTTAAGTCATGCTAGTGTTTTGGAGGCCAAATAAACCTTTAAGGCCGCGTTTTGAGTTGTTATTTCGAGTCTAGGACGAACAGGGGATATAAGACTGAAGAAATCGAAGGAGGCAAAAGTCGTGGAAAGCACGGCCTGGCCGTGCTTAAGTTACACGACCGTGTGGAGTGAGGAGTTCGTGGGTTCATGGAAAGCACGGCTGTGCTTGGGAACATGGCCGTGTTCGGAAAATCTTTCGCGAACACGGCCTGGCCGTGCTTCCTGGCACGGCCGTGTTGGGGCTGGGATCCGGGCGACGTGCGAAACACGGCCTAGCCGTGTTTTTCTGGCACGGGCGTGCTTTTTACTGGATTTTCGAGATTTTTATGTTTTTGTTTCCTTTTCAGTTTTAAAGTTGTTTTCTTGGTAGGTTAGGGCTTGGACCCTTTATAAGGGTGAACACTTGTTATTTTTCAAGCAGTTTTTCAATACAATTAAGCTTTTACTCTCAAATTGAGTGTTTCTCCAAGTGCTTCAAGATTCACGTTTCTTGTTGCAATTATCGACTTATCAGGCAATAATCCATTATTTCTTGTGGCGTCTTCGCATACCGAGGTTCTTGCTTCGCTAAGCAACGGGTCGAGGTTTTCCACCAAATTAACCAAACTAGTGAAGATTCTGGGTTAACAACAGATTGTTGTTGGGTCATATGCACAGTTGTTGCTGCGGTTCACATCAGTTGGTATCAGAGCCATCTAGCAAGGTTAAGTCTATCCTTGTTCTTTAAATTTGTTATTTTCCAGAATTTCTCATAAACCTAGTTCTTGAAGGGTACAAAAAAAAAAGAAATAGCAAAAAAAAAAAATAAGAAAAAAAAATCAGCGGGTAAAGAATCGTAAACCGCGTGAAAAAAAAAAAACGAAAATTCTGGGAAATTCAAAAATTTAAACCCTAGTCTTCAATTTCATCTTTTACGATCCGTTGATTGGCTTGGTAATTTTCTTGGTGTGTTGAGGCATACTTGCAACTGCCTGATTGGTTTATACTCGTGACAAGTGCGGGTACTTGGGGATTGTGAGTTGAGTGATACACGAGTGTATACACGTGAGGGAGTGATTTAAACATGACTGAGGAAAAACGACAACCGGCAGATTTGGGTAACAAGATAGATATGGAGGTGGTTGCAGACATGTTAAAGAAACTAATGTTGGAGACATACGGGAATCCCAAAGAGGCGCCGCGAGTCGAGGAGCCTGCTACTAGGGTACGGAGGCCTAGGAGGTTCGAATTAGAGGAATGGGCAGACAAGGTTGATGATTTTGATTCCGAAAGGGAGCAAAATTATAATCTAGGTAGAGGTCAGCGCGGAGACAGGGGTGATCGGGGACGTGAGGATAGCAATTTGAGTAACATCAAAATGTAAATCCCCTCGTTCCAAGGAAAGAGTGATCCGGACGCCTATTTGGATTGGGAGAGAAAAATCGAGAACGTGTTCGACTGCCAAAATTATTCCAAACTGAAAAGGTAAAATTGGCATCAACTGAGTTCTCGGATTACGCAAGTGTGTGGTGGGATCAACTAATGGTCTCAAGGAGGAGAAACGGTGAGCGGCCAGTTTCTACATGGGAGGAGATGAGGAGTTTCATGAGGCATCGCTTTGTTCCAAATCACTATTATAGGGGCGTCTATCAAAGGTTACAGAGGTTGACTCAGGGTTCGAAGAGTGTGGAGGACTACCACAAGGAGATGGAGATGTTAATGGCAAGGGCAACCATCGATGAGGACCCGGAGGTGACTATGGCCAGATTCATCACGGGTTTGAACACGCCTATTGCGGATGCCGTCGACCTACATCACTGTGTCAATCTCGAGGAGATGGTGCATATGGCGGTGAAGGTGGAGCAACAGCTCAAGAGGAGGGGTCTCAACCGGCAAGCACCAAACTCTAACTCCAATGCATGGAAGTCAAACACCAACAAAAAGGAGGAACAGGGTTCGAAAGTGGCGGATCAAAGGGGGAGGGCGCCCGAGCCCAAACCCGCAGGTAAAATCGAACCCTCTACTGGTCGCACAAGGGATATTAAATGTTTTAAATGTCATGGGTTTGGGCATATAGCTAGTCAATGTCCAAATAAGAGAGTGTTGGTGTTGCGTGAGAATGGGGAGATGGAGTCGGAGAGTGAGGGAGAGCAGGATTATAGTGATTGTTTGATACATGTTTTTATCTTAATTTTGATGATTTTATTTTGTCACCAAAACAATGCTTTTAAAGATTGTCCAAATACTCCTAAATGATTTAAAATGGTTTTAATATTTTCCGGAGTATTTCCTCAAGTTTATTTTTGATAATAATGGACAACACTTTTAATGATTTTATATCAATGGATTTTTCACTCCTAAACAAGGTTCCTAAATGTTGTCTAAATACTCTCGATTGGTTTAAAATGTTTTTACTAAATTTTCGGAGTATTTCTTGGGTTTTATTTTCGACAAAAATTGGACAACATTTTCGTCTCGTGGTCGACCGGGCCGCCTCTATAGGGCAACCCGCACTGAAGATGTTTTTAGAAACAGAAAATGAGACGAAAGAAAAAAAAACAAGCGGTCGGCCGGCCGCTTCAAGGCGTCGCCGATCGGTCCCGGTCGGCCCGCCTTCAATGGCCGACCGGTACACTGCAAGTTTCACGTTAAAAACAGAACACTTGATCTTTGCAAAATCCATGAGGGGGACCGGTTGGGGTGATGGTCGGCCGGTCGAGGTAGACGTCGACCGGCCGCCGTGTTATTTTTCTTTGTGTATTCTTCCAACGTCTATTTTTCGTGCGGCACGGTCGCTGTGTATATGACAAAAAAATATGACCGTTTGACAATGGCAGACACATTTCCTTAAATTGTGGGATTGATTTCTAACAGCTATATTCTTGATTTTAATTGTATTTTTCAGTAGATTTTCAATCCCCAAGAGGAGCCTATGCTTGATCAATCATCTCCTATAAATAGAGGAAGTTTTGGAGCAACCTATACAACAATTGAGATACAACACAACAAGATACACTTCAAGCAAACACTTGGTCTTTCATTGTTATTATTCTTGTTGTAAAATTGCCTAGCTTATCACTTTCACATCTTTGAGGTCTAGGCTTTTCTTGATTACACTTCGCACTCAAATTGTATTATTCATTATTGAGTTGTAATCTTGATTTTTGGTTATCATTCAAACACAAGATATCCTTGTGAGTGTTCTTGTGGTAAGAACACACTTGGATGATCTAGGTGATAGGTGAAGAAGATTGTGGTAATCTTCTTATTGAGGTGTTGAAGAATTTGGTATTCTTCAAGGTTGAAGATTGTGGTAATCTTCACAAGGTGCCGTTAAAGGAAGATTGTGGTAATCTTCAAAGGGAGATTGTGGTAATCTCCAAAGGTGGTGTTGAAGAAGAGTGTGGTGCTCTTCAAGGTGTTGTAAGTTGAATTTGTATTAATTTTGGTAATTAATAAAATTCTTTTTCTTTTTGAAATCCATCCCGGATATACTGGGGTGGTAGAGGATTAGGCCCTAGGTGGGTTGAACCTCTTTAAATCGACGTGTGTTGTTTATATTCCGCACCTTTATTATTGTATTTGAGCATTCGGTTTTAAAAAGAGGGCGAAATCGAATAGATGGAGATAATCTATTCACCCCCCTCTAGATTATCGTAGCCGCTTGGACTTACAAGTGGTATCAAAGCCAAACTCTTTGGCAAGCTCGTTTCACATCGCGAGTGAAGAGAAACGATCGACGGCTACGAACGAAGCTCATCTATCCCAAGCACCTCCACCACCAAGCCACCACTATTTGATTCCAAGAATTTTAATTTTTGGAAAGAAAGAATGGAATGCTATCTACAAGGTTGCGGGTTCGACATTTGGAACACCGTCATTAATGGAGAATCCATTCCAACGAAAGATACACCACACACCTCAAAAGGCTTCAAAAAGCTCAATGATGAAGAAAAGAAAATCATCTCCTTAAACGGTAAGGCTTTAAATATTTTGTATTGTTCATTTACTAATTTAGAATATGAACATATTGTAGGAATAAAGTCGGCACATGAAGTATGGCAAAAATTTGAAGCCATCTATGGAGTATTTGCAAATGAAAGGAGTCAAACAAAAGCATCTACTTCTCAAGATCATACAAGCTCAAATCTAAGGAATAAGCCTCCTACAACTTCCAATTATGAAGAAGTTGAATATTGTTTTTGGGCATCAATGAAGAAAATGAGGTATGTCTTAAACCCTCTACTTCCTATGATATTGTCATTCAAAATGATTATAGTGATTTACAAAATGATTATGATGAACTTCAAAATGAATTCCAAAGCTTACTTGTTAAATACAAAAATTTGAAAAAGGAATTCAATATTTTGAAAAATGATAAGGATAGTTTATTTACTTCTTATGAATCACTATCATGTGCTCACACCACCACACTTGACAAAGTTAGAAACCTTGAAAAAGGAAATAGTACTCTTGTTGAGAATATTGATTGCATGAAAAAGGATTTATTAAAATCCAACTTGAGTACCAATAAAATGTCCAATATTGTTGATATTCATAATTGTGATAAAGGACTTGATCATAAGCCTAATGTTGTTAATCATATGAAAAAGGATCAAGTCACTATGCATATTGGTCATTATGCTCCTAGAATTATTACTTGTTTTTATTGTGGCAAAAAGGGTCATACGGCTAATTCTTGTCGGGCTAGAAATAGCTCTAAATATTGTTGGAGACCTAAAAGTCTCAAAGCTAATCTTAAAGGACCCAAACACATGAGGGTACCACAAAACAATGTGCTATTAGGTACCCGACAAAGCAAAAATCGGAGAAAATTCATGCCACCAAGAAAACATCAAATGAACGTTTCATTTGATCAAAGAAGGAGAAACTACTCTCAACAAAGCCAATTTCCAAGAAGAGCATATAATCAAAAATGGGAAGAACACAATCCTTGAAATGGCAAAGACATCATCAACAAGATGATTTTCAAAGAAGAAGAAACCATCAACCATGGGAAGGTAACCAAACTTGGAAATGGAGAAGTCATCATCAACAAAGTGACTTCTCAATGGGAAGATATCATCAACAATGGGAAAGACACAACCCATGGAAACGGCGTAATTGGTAAACCGTATCTCCCCATTTGTATATGCATTTTATTTTTAAATCTATGCATACTTTTAATTGTGTCTTAATTGCAAAATGAATCTTCAAGTATTTATTTTTAATATAGGTCTCTTATATATTTATGAGTTTCAAAATTTTTAAAAGAGACCTTGCATGATTTTCTAAAACTCTTGAGCATTTTATTAGACTTATGTGGCTTATTATCTCTTATGAAATCTTATAGCATAAGCTCTTTTTGATATCTCATATTACTTGCCTACACTTGAATTTTCTATGTAAATGTTGTCTAAGAATTGTGTAGGATACATATTTCATACTCATTGGCTATTACATCATCAAGTTTCTTAAACCATCAAGGTATGTCTACTCGTATTTTTCTTTAAACTCGATTTTATGCTTATGCACATATCTTTCAAGATATTTCATTTTGATCCCTTAAGTGCCCCTAATTGATCTTGCAAATATTTTCTTTTAAAAATGCACTACGTGTTTAGTCTCGATTTTATCGTTTATATGTTTTCCCAAAACCCATATTTGTTGGATATAGTCCAAACTTATTTTTTTGCAAAGTTTTAAAACTTTTGGGGTGAAAAATCGAATTTTGGAAAACTCTGGGAGAAAGAAAAATCACCTGGGACGGTCAAAGCAGGCGACACGGCCGCTCGCACATCGATCGGTCGCCCCATACTCGACCGGTCGCCCAGGGTTATTTTTCAGGGTTATAACGGGTCTGTTCTTCACTTTCAGAAACAGAACAAACTTTTCTCAAAACCCTTGTTCAGCGTATTTCACCCTTTATCTTTAAAATCTTCAATTCTTCATCATTTTTCACGATTCTTGTTGCTAATCTTCTTATTTTCACAAGAATCTTACATATATGGCCCCTCCAAGAAATTCCACCGATCAAAATCCCACTTCTAAGAGAAGAAAGGGCGGAGAGGGTACTTCGAGAAATCGGCGAGACGAAGCCGAACAAAGGGATATTCAAGCCACTCAAAGAAACGTGGCCCAAGAAGGTGATGATGTTCAAAATTCCATTCTCTCTCGGGCCCAAATTACCGAGCTTCGCGGAACAATTTCGCTCGAAAATTGCCGTTGGGCGAAAGGTAAAAAATCTTTTGTTACTCAAGCTCCAAATTCTCGCAATGCTCTTAATTTCATCAATAAGTATGCGGAATGGTACTATGAGGACTCGGGGATGGGAGGTAAATCTATTGATCGGACTAAAATGTGTCGTTTTAGCTCATTTACAAATGAGTATCCCACCATTATGGGATTTTTTGAGGAACAAGGTTGGATGTATCTATGGGAGCATGCTTATGTTTTGTATGATGATGATATTATCCAACATTTTTATGCTAATATGTGGGTGCAATATGATAATGAAAGAAAGCCGATTGCCGTTAATTCGCTTATAAAGGGTCGTCATTTTAGATGGACTCCCAATGATATTTGCCGGCTTTTACATGTTAGAGAAGATGGTTGGGATTTTTTCTCTTGTGGGACTTGGAATGATGAAATGTTGGGGGTGTCGATGAAAGAAGTTAAGACGTATCTGGGAGTATGACCAAAGTATTCTTTGTTGGCAATGACACTTGAGCATCGTATTTTATCGGTCATTGTCGCATATTGCATTTGTGGTAAGTCGGGAAAGATGCCTAGCAATATGGATTATTTTTTGACTTATAAGATTGCTAGGAGGGAACCACTTAACTTTGGTGCCATACTTATTCAATGTCTAATCGAGTCCATTACTCAAGGTAATAAGAAGTTGGTTATGGGAAATTGGATTTGTAAACTTCTTATTCAATCGGGACTACCTTCGTCGGAGTGTAACTCGGAGGTATTCCAAAATGACTTTGACATTGATAATATCTCCCAAATAGTCACGATGCGCAAGAATATGGACATCCGACCAACCAAAATGGCTAGAGGAAGAGGTCAAGAGTCCCCCGATCCTAATGACTACTTTGATGACACCGAGGCCGCAAGATTGGCGGAAGAGGGTGAACCGAGCAATCCGGAGGGTAATACCGGTGCTCAACCGCCTAGGAGGTATACTCAAGCCGAATTTGATGAGATGAGGACTTTTCATGAGACGAGATATGAGGCTTTGGAGCAAAAGACCTCCAAAATGCAAAAGTCTATCGGCAAATTGAAGAAATTTATCAAGGATTTTATTCCCGGATCTTGCTTCTCCTCGGATGAGGAATGATACCCCCACCCCCTTTACTTTCTAGCATTTTCATTAATGTTGCTTTGTATTTTGATAAACTTTTGTAAAACTCATTTGTACTAATGATATTTGCTTATTTTTCTTAAAGGGTTAAAATTGCAAGTTGATAATGACTTGTGGATGATCATGACTTTGATGGAGTATTTGATGGTAAAAATACTCTTAAGCATTGTTTGATAATTGGTATGAAGTACTTGATGGTAAAAGTGCTTCTCTTAATGTTTTGACCTTTATGCTTAATTGGGTATGTTGGAATTTTTGACATTTGATTGTGTAAGGCATGACTTATTACTTGGTAGATGTTCTATTTTGGCATTTGTAATGCCTTGATCATTCTTAGCTTATCTCAATTGGGTTGAACCCTTGAGAATCTACTTTGAGCTCCTTACTTGATGAACTATTGTTGCATTTGTTGCATATGATCTTTTTGAGCTTTGGAATGAGGTTGATTGATGATATGAAAATTTTTGGCTTGAACCATTTACAAGGACTATATACAACCTCTTTTATTTTTCACACGCACACAAGGTGTTCGATGAAATGTCGCAATGAAACTTTCAACTTCTACATGATTCTCTTGCTTCTAAATGCCTTAAAATCTTTTTGAAATCATATTTTTAGCTATACTATGAGCTTATGGATCTCTCATGTTTCAATTCTCCCATTTTCCTTGGATGATTATGCTTTAATTGCTCAAACGGTTTTTAAACCGTCCCTTTGCGCGCTTTTGATATTATTGTATGGTGTTCTCACCATCCTAACATTCTTTTTGATGATTCCAAAGGGGAGAAAAACAGGATATTGGCTCATTAGCTCAAAGAAGCTAATAAAAGCTTGTCATAAAAGTTATAAGCTATGGCTCATAAAAGCCATAAGTTGTGATTTGTTCTTAGTCCAATTGTTGCTTGATGGACTTATAAAATTGATTTATGATGTTTTTGGAGGGAGCTTATAAGCTCTTAAACAAATTGTAAAAGCTAAAGCTTTTAGCTTATGTAAAATTGCTTTTACATTATTCTTGATATCTGCTTGTTGATAGGGGAGCTTGTGCTTATTATTGAAAAATATTTACTCCTACTTGGTTGCTTTAATATTTTTGGAAATTTTGGTTGCTTCCAAACGGTCAAATATTTTTACCGGAAAATCATTTCTATAATTGCTCTCTTAGTTTGTGTGAAAATTGTTTTGGTTTGTAATCATCAAAAAGGGGAGATTGTTTGATACATGTTTTTATCTTAATTTTGATGATTTTATTTTGTCACCAAAACAATGCTTTTAAAGATTGTCCAAATACTCCTAAATGATTTAAAATGGTTTTAATATTTTTAGGAGTATTTCCTCAAGTTTATTTTTGATAATAATGGACAACACTTTTAATGATTTTATATCAATGGATTTTTCACTCCTAAACAAGGTTCCTAAATGTTGTCTAAATACTCTCGATTGGTTTAAAATGTTTTTACTAAATTTTCGGAGTATTTCTTGGGTTTTATTTTCGACAAAAATTGGACAACATTTGCCTCGTGTCGACCGGTCGCCGCCCTATAGGGCAACCCGCACTGAAGATGTTTTTAGAAACAGAAAATGAGACGAAAAAAAAAAAAACAAGCAGGTCGCCGGCCGCTCGGCGGCGTCGGCCGGTCGTCGGCCGCCGCCAATGATCGGCCGGTGCACTGCAAGTTTCACGTTAAAACAGAACACTTGATCTTTGCAAAATCCATGAGGGGACCGGTTGGGGTGATGGTCGCCGGCCGAGGTAGACGTCGCCGACGGCCGCCTGTGTTATTTTTGTGTATTCTTCCAACGTCTATTTCGCGCATGCGGCCGTCGCTGTGTATTGACAGAAAAAATATGACCGTTTGACAGCAGACACATTTCCTTAAATTGTGGGATTGATTTCTAACAGCTATATTCTTGATTTTAATTGTATTTTTCTGTAGATTTTCAATCCCCAAGAGGAGCCTATGCTTGATCAATCATCTCCTATAAATAGAGGAAGTTTTGGAGCAACCTATACAACAATTGAGATACAACACAACAAGATACACTTCAAGCAAACACTTGGTCTTTCATTGTTATTATTCTTGTTGTAAAATTGCCTAGCTTATCACTTTCACATCTTTGAGGTCTAGGCTTTTCTTGATTACACTTCGCACTCAAATTGTATTATTCATTATTGAGTTGTAATCTTGATTTTTGGTTATCATTCAAACACAAGATATCCTTGTGAGTGTTCTTGTGGTAAGAACACACTTGGATGATCTAGGTGATAGGTGAAGAAGATTGTGGTAATCTTCTTATTGAGGTGTTGAAGAATTTGGTATTCTTCAAGGTTGAAGATTGTGGTAATCTTCACAAGGTGCGTTAAAGGAAGATTGTGGTAATCTTCAAAGGGAGATTGTGGTAATCTCCAAAGGTGGTGTTGAAGAAGAGTGTGGTGCTCTTCAAGGTGTTGTAAGTTGAATTTGTATTAATTTTGGTAATTAATAAAATTCTTTTTCTTTGAAATCCATCCCGGATATCTTTGGGGTGGTAGAGGATTAGGCCCTAGGTGGGTTGAACCTCTTTAAATCGACGTGTGTTGTTTATATTCCGCACCTTTATTATTGTATTTGAGCATTCGGTTTTAAAAAAGAGGGAAATCGAATAGATGGAGATAATCTATTCACCCCCTCTAGATTATCGTAGCCGCTTGGACTTACAAGTGGTATCAAAGCCAAACTCTTTGGCAAGCTCGTTTCACATCGCGAGTGAAGAGAAACGATCGACGGCTACGAACGAAGCTCATCTATCCGGCACCTCCACCACCAAGCCACCACTATTTGATTCCAAGAATTTTAATTTTTGGAAAGAAAGAATGGAATGCTATCTACAAGGTTGCGGGTTCGACATTTGGAACACCGTCATTAATGGAGAATCCATTCCAACGAAAGATACACCACACACCTCAAAAGGCTTCAAAAAGCTCAATGATGAAGAAAAGAAAATCATCTCCTTAAACGGTAAGGCTTTAAATATTTTGTATTGTTCATTTACTAATTTAGAATATGAACATATTGTAGGAATAAAGTCGGCACATGAAGTATGGCAAAAATTTGAAGCCATCTATGGAGTATTTGCAAATGAAAGGAGTCAAACAAAAGCATCTACTTCTCAAGATCATACAAGCTCAAATCTAAGGAATAAGCCTCCTACAACTTCCAATTATGAAGAAGTTGAATATTGTTTTTGGGCATCAATGAAGAAAATGAGGTATGTCTTAAACCTCTACTTCCTATGATATTGTCATTCAAAATGATTATAGTGATTTACAAAATGATTATGATGAACTTCAAAATGAATTCCAAAGCTTACTTGTTAAATACAAAAATTTGAAAAAGGAATTCAATATTTTGAAAAATGATAAGGATAGTTTATTTACTTCTTATGAATCACTATCATGTGCTCACACCACCACACTTGACAAAGTTAGAAACCTTGAAAAAGGAAATAGTACTCTTGTTGAGAATATTGATTGCATGAAAAAGGATTTATTAAAATCCAACTTGAGTACCAATAAAATGTCCAATATTGTTGATATTCATAATTGTGATAAAGGACTTGATCATAAGCCTAATGTTGTTAATCATATGAAAAAGGATCAAGTCACTATGCATATTGGTCATTATGCTCCTAGAATTATTACTTGTTTTTATTGTGGCAAAAAGGGTCATACGGCTAATTCTTGTCGGGCTAGAAATAGCTCTAAATATTGTTGGAGACCTAAAAGTCTCAAAGCTAATCTTAAAGGACCTAAAACACATGAGGGTACCACAAAACAATGTGCTATTAGGTACCCGACAAAGCAAAAATCGGAGAAAATTCATGCCACCAAGAAAACATCAAATGAACGTTTCATTTGATCAAAGAAGGAGAAACTACTCTCAACAAAGCCAATTTCCAAGAATAGCATATAATCAAAAATGGGAAGAACACAATCCTTGGAAATGGCAAAGACATCATCAACAAGATGATTTTCAAAGAAGAAGAAACCATCAACCATGGGAAGGTAACCAAACTTGGAAATGGAGAAGTCATCATCAACAAAGTGACTTCTCAATGGGAAGATATCATCAACAATGGGAAAGACACAACCCATGGAAACGGCGTAATTGGTAAACCGTATCTCCCCATTTGTATATGCATTTTATTTTTAAATCTATGCATATTTTTAATTGTGTCTTAATTGCAAAATGAATCTTCAAGTATTTATTTTTAATATAGGTCTCTTATATATTTATGAGTTTCAAAATTTTTAAAAGAGACCTTGCATGATTTTCTAAAACTCTTGAGCATTTTATTAGACTTATGTGGCTTATTATCTCTTATGAAATCTTATAGCATAAGCTCTTTTTGATATCTCATATTACTTGCCTACACTTGAATTTTCTATGTAAATGTTGTCTAAGAATTGTGTAGGATACATATTTCATACTCATTGACTATTACATCATCAAGTTTCTTAAACCATCAAGGTATGTCTACTCGTATTTTTCTTTAAACTCGATTTTATGCTTATGCACATATCTTTCAAGATATTTCATTTTGATCCCTTAAGTGCCCCTAATTGATCTTGCAAATATTTTCTTTTAAAAAGGCACTACGTGTTTAGTCTCGATTTTATCGTTTATATATTTTCCCAAAACCCATATTTGTTGGATATAGTCCAAACTTATTTTTTTGCAAAGTTTTAAAACTTTTGGGGTGAAAAATCGAATTTTGGAAAACTCGGGAGAAAGAAAAATCACCTGGGGCCGGTCAGGGGCGACGGTCGCCTCGCACATCGACCGGTCGCCCCATACCTCGACCGGTTGCCCGGGGTTATTTTTCGGGTTATAACGGTCCGTTTCTTCACTTTCAGAAACAGAACAAACTTTTCTCAAAACCCTTGTTCAGCGTATTTCACCCTTTATCTTTAAAATCTTCAATTCTTCATCATTTTTCACGATTCTTGTTGCTAATCTTCTTATTTTCACAAGAATCTTATATATGGCTCCTCCAAGAAATTCCACCGATCAAAATCCCACTTCTAAGAGAAGAAAGGCGGAGAGGGTACTTCGAGAAATCGGCGAGACGGAAGCCGAACAAAGGGATATTCGAGCCACTCAAAGAAACGTGGCCCAAGAAGGTGATGATGTTCAAAATTCCATTCTCTCTCGGGCCCAAATTACCGAGCCGCGGAACAATTTCGCTCGAAAATTGCCGTTGGGCTTAAAGGTAAAAATCTTTTGTTACTCAAGCTCCAAATTCTCGCAATGCTCTTAATTTCATCAATAAGTATGCGGAATGGTACTATGAGGACTCGGGGATGGGAGGTAAATCTATTGCTCGGACTAAAATGTCGTTTTAGCTCTTTTACAAATGAGTATCCCACCATTAGGGATTTTTGAGGAACAAGGTTGGATGTATCTATGGGAGCATGCTTATGTTTTGTATGATGATGATATTATCCAACATTTTTATGCTAATATGTGGGTGCAATATGATAATGAAAGAAAGCCGATTGCCGTTAATTCGCTTATAAAGGGTCGTCATTTTAGATGGACTCCCAATGATATTTGCCGGATTTTACATGTTAGAGAAGGTGGTTGGGATTTTTTCTCTTGTGGGACTTGGAATAATGAAATGTTGGGGGTGTCGATGAAAGAAGTTAAGACGTATCTGGGAGTATGGCCAAAGTATTCTTTGTTGGCAATGACACTTGAGCATCGTATTTTATCGGTCATTGTCGCATATTGCATTTGTGGTAAGTCGGGAAAGATGCCTAGCAATATGGATTATTTTTTGACTTATAAGATTGCTAGGAGGGAACCACTTAACTTTGGTGCCATACTTATTCAATGTCTAATCGAGTCCATTACTCAAGGTAATAAGAAGTTGGTTATGGGAAATTGGATTTGTAAACTTCTTATTCAATCGGGACTACCTTCGTCGGAGTGTAACTCGGAGGTATTCCAAAATGACTTTGACATTGATAATATCTCCCAAATAGTCACGATGCGCAAGAATATGGACATCCGACCAACCAAAATGGCTAGAGGAAGAGGTCAAGAGTCCCCCGATCCTAATGACTACTTTGATGACACCGAGGCCGCAAGATTGGCGGAAGAGGGTGAACCGAGAGCAATCCGAGGGTAATACTAGGTGCTCAACCGCCTAGGAGGTATACTCAAGCCGAATTTGATGAGATGAGGACTTTTCATGAGACGAGATATGAGGCTTTGGAGCAAAAGACCTCCAAAATGCAAAAGTCTATCGGCAAATTGAAGAAATTTATCAAGGATTTTATTCCCGGATCTTGCTTCTCCTCGGATGAGGAATGATACCCCCACCCCCTTTACTTTCTAGCATTTTCATTAATGTTGCTTTGTATTTTGATAAACTTTTGTAAAACTCATTTGTACTAATGATATTTGCTTATTTTTCTTAAAGGGTTAAAATTGCAAGTTGATAATGACTTGTGGATGATCATGACTTTGATGGAGTATTTGATGGTAAAAATACTCTTAAGCATTGTTTGATAATTGGTATGAAGTACTTGATGGTAAAAGTGCTTCTCTTAATGTTTTGACCTTTATGCTTAATTGGGTATGTTGGAATTTTTGACATTTGATTGTGTAAGGCATGACTTATTACTTGGTAGATGTTCTATTTTGGCATTTGTAATGCCTTGATCATTCTTAGCTTATCTCAATGGGTTGAACCTTGAGAATCTACTTTGAGCTCCTTACTTGATGAACTATTGTTGCATTTGTTGCATATGATCTTTTTTGAGCTTTGGAATGAGGTTGATTGATGATATGAAAATTTTTGGCTTGAACCATTTACAAGGACTATATACAACCTCTTTTATTTTTCACGCGCACAAGGTGTTCGATGAAATGTCGCAATGAAACTTTCAACTTCTACATGATTCTCTTGCTTCTAAATGCCTTAAAATCTTTTTGAAATCATATTTTTAGCTATACTATGAGCTTATGGATCTCTCATGTTTCAATTCTCCCATTTTCCTTGGATGATTATGCTTTAATTGCTCAAACGGTTTTTTAAACCGTCCCTTTGGCGCGCTTTGATATTATTGTATGGTGTTCTCACCATCCTAACATTCTTTTTGATGATTCCAAAGGGGGAGAAAAACAGGATATTGACTCATTAGCTCAAAGAAGCTAATAAAAGCTTGTCATAAAAGCTATAAGCTATGGCTCATAAAAGCCATAAGTTGTGATTTGTTCTTAGTCCAATTGTTGCTTGATGGACTTATAAAATTGATTTATGATGTTTTGTGACAGGGGGAGCTTATAAGCTCTTAAACAAATTGTAAAAGCTAAAGCTTTTAGCTTATGGAAAATTGCTTTTACATTATTCTTGATATGCTTGTTGATAGGGAGAGCTTGTGCTTATTATTGAAAAATATTTACTCCCTACTTGGTTGCTTTAATATTTTTGGAAATTTTGGTTGCTTCCAAACGGTCAAATGTTTTTACCGGAAAATCATTTCTATAATTGCTCTCTTAGTTTGTGTGAAAATTGTTTTGGTTTGTAATCATCAAAAAGGGGGAGATTGTTTGATACATGTTTTTATCTTAATTTTGATGATTTTATTTTGTCACCAAAACAATGCTTTTAAAGATTGTCCAAATACTCCTAAATGATTTAAAATGGTTTTAATATTTTCCGGAGTATTTCCTCAAGTTTATTTTTGATAATAATGGACAACACTTTTAATGATTTTATATCAATGGATTTTTCACTCCTAAACAAGGTTCCTAAATGTTGTCTAAATACTCTCGATTGGTTTAAAATGTTTTTACTAAATTTTCGGAGTATTTCTTGGGTTTTATTTTCGACAAAAATTGGACAACATTTTCTGCCTCGTGTCGACCGGCGCTCTATAGGGCAACCCGCACTGAAGATGTTTTTAGAAACAGAAAATGAGACGAAAAAAAACAAGCAGGTCGACGGCCGCTTCGGGCGTCGCCGGTCGGTCGGCCGTCGCCAATGATCGACCGCACTGCAAGTTTCACGTTAAAATAGAACACTTGATCTTTGCAAAATCCATGAGGGGGACCGGTTGGGGTGATGGTCGACCGGTCGAGGTAGACGTCGACCGGTCGCCCTGTGTTATTTTGCTGTGTATTCTTCCAACGTCTATTTTGCGGCGACGGCCGCCTGTGTATTCGACAAAAAAAAATATGACCGTTTGTGCCAGTAAACATTTCCTTAAATTGTGGGATTGATTTCTAACAGCTATATTCTTGATTTTAATTGTATTTTTCTGTAGATTTTCAATCCCCAAGAGGAGCCTATGCTTGATCAATCATCTCCTATAAATAGAGGAAGTTTTGGAGCAACCTATACAACAATTGAGATACAACACAACAAGATACACTTCAAGCAAACACTTGGTCTTTCATTGTTATTATTCTTGTTGTAAAATTGTCTAGCTTATCACTTTCACATCTTTGAGGTCTAGGCTTTTCTTGATTACACTTCGCACTCAAATTGTATTATTCATTATTGAGTTGTAATCTTGATTTTTGGTTATCATTCAAACACAAGATATCCTTGTGAGTGTTCTTGTGGTAAGAACACACTTGGATGATCTAGGTGATAGGTGAAGAAGATTGTGGTAATCTTCTTATTGAGGTGTTGAAGAATTTGGTATTCTTCAAGGTTGAAGATTGTGGTAATCTTCACAAGGTGCCGTTAAAGGAAGATTGTGGTAATCTTCAAAGGGAGATTGTGGTAATCTCCAAAGGTGGTGTTGAAGAAGAGTGTGGTGCTCTTCAAGGTGTTGTAAGTTGAATTTGTATTAATTTTGGTAATTAATAAAATTCTTTTTCTTTTTGAAATCCATCCCGGATATACTGGGGTGGTAGAGGATTAGGCCCTAGGTGGGTTGAACCTCTTTAAATCGACGTGTGTTGTTTATATTCCGCACCTTTATTATTGTATTTGAGCATTCGGTTTTAAAAAGAGGGCGAAATCGAATAGATGGAGATAATCTATTCACCCCCCCTCTAGATTATCGTAGCCGCTTGGACTTACAGTGATATGCCGGAGTTGGAGGATATTCCAGAGATGATAGAGGCGGCGAGGGGGGAGGCGTTATCCTTGGTGTCTCTGAGGGCGCTGATCATTTAACCTAAGTCAGATGAGGGAGTCCAGCGAGAGAACATCTTTCATACAAGGTGTTTTGTCAATGGGAAGGTGTGTAGTGTCATCATAGATGGGGGAAGTTGCACTAATGTAGCTAGTGCAAAGATGGTAGATAGGTTAGGAATCCCAACGATGAAACACCCACAACCATATAAGTTGCAGTGGTTGAGCGACTGTGGGGAGATGCGGATAAGTAGGCAGGCGAAGGTAGCATTTCAAATAGGGGGATAAAGGATGAGGTGTTGTGCGATGTGGTGCCGTGCAAAGGGACACATCTGTTGGGTAGGCCGTGGCGATTTGATAGGAGGGTTCAACATGACGGCTACAACTAACCAAGATTCTCTTGTTTATAATCAGAAGCGTATTGTACTTCTTCCTCTAACCCCAAAAGAAACCTATGAGGATCAAGTGAAATCAAAAGAGAGTTCGGCTAGTGAGCATAAAAATCGAAATAAAGCCGAGAAAAAAGAGAGCTTGAGAGAAAACAAGAGTGAGGGTCCGGCTAAGGGTAGAAGTGAGGTTCGAGAGATAGCCGGGAAAAAGGAGAGCAATAATTTTGAGAGGGTAGGAAAACAAAAAGGGGGTGGGACGGCCAAGAGGTAAGAAACGAGGAAAAATAAATTTGATGGCAAAAATGAGTGACCTTAGGAAAGCCACCACGAGTGGTTGTTCGATGATACTCTTGGTTTACAAGGGCACTTATTTATCTACCTTGTGATCTTAACCCCGATTTGCCTAGTTCTGTCTTGTCTTTGTTGCGGGAGTTCGAGGATGTATTTCCAGACGAGATGCCGGACGGACTACCACCCATTCGAGGGATTGAGCATCAGATTGATTTTATTTCGGGTGCATCACTGCCGAACCGGCCGACGTACAGAACTAATCCGGAGGATACAAAATAGTTGCAGCGGCAGGTTGATGAGTTGTTAAGCAAGAAACTCATCCGGGAAAGCATGAGTCCTTGCGCGGTTCCGGTGTTACTAGTTCCGAAGAAAGATGGGTCTTGGAGGATGTGTGTGGATTGTCGGGCTATTAACAACATCACTGTCAAGTACCGGCACCCCATACCTCGCTTGGATGATATGTTAGACGAACTCCATGGTTCTAGCATCTTTTCCAAGATCGATTTGAGGAGCGGGTACCACCAGATTCGGATGCGGGAAGGGGATGAGTGGAAAACGGCTTTTAAAATGAAGCATGGTTTGTATGAGTGGTTAGTCATGCCATTTGGGATAACCAACGCACCAAGCACGTTCATGAGACTTATGAACCATGTTTTGAGAGCTTTCATTGGTAAGTTTGTTGTGGTTTACTTTGATGATATTCTCATTTATAGTAAATCATTGTACAAACACTTGGATCGCTTGAGGGCCGTCTTAGAGGTGTTGAGGAAGGAAAAGCTGTATGCAAATGTCAAGAAGTGCACCTTTTGTTCGGAGCAGTTGATATTCTTGGGGTTTG
Organism: Rehmannia glutinosa; assembly: GCA_016081115.2. Classification (NCBI taxonomy): domain Eukaryota; kingdom Viridiplantae; phylum Streptophyta; class Magnoliopsida; order Lamiales; family Orobanchaceae; genus Rehmannia; species Rehmannia glutinosa. The sequence goes on along the minus strand of CM071933.1, from coordinate 4,192,713 downwards.
CAGTGAGCTCGAGGGGAATTACAGTGGATGAGGAGAAGATAAAAGCTATCCAGGATTGGCCTAAACCCACATCGACCAGTCAAGTGCGTAGCTTTCATGGCCTTGCGAGCTTTTATAGGAGGTTTGTGCGGGATTTCAGTACTATCGCAACACCATTGACGGAAACTATTAAAAAGAGTGTTGCGTTTCAATGGGGCGAGGCCCAAGATAAGGCATTTGAGTTGTTGAAGGAAAGGCTAACACATGCGCCTTTGCTAGCACTACCGGATTTTACCAAAGTCTTTGAGATCGAGTGTGACGCGTCGGGGGTTGGGATCGGCACTGTGTTAATGCAAGAGGGGCAACCGATCACGTTCTTGACAAAAAGCGAGCGAGTGGTGCGGCCTTGAACTACCCGACATATGATAAGGAGTTGTATGCTTTGTGCGGGCCTTAAAAACGTGGCAGCACTATTTGTGGCCAAAGGAGTTCATAATCCACACTGATCACGAGTCCCTAAAGTATCTCAAGGGGTAGCAAAAGTTGAACAAGCGTCATGCACGGTGGCTCGAATTCATCGAGACATTTCCATACATCATCCGGTACAAGCAAGGTAAAACTAATGTTGTAGCAGACGCACTGTCTCGGAGGTACACTCTTCTCTCTACTTTAGATGCTAAAATCCTTGGGTTTGAACATATTAAAGAGTTGTATTTGCATGATCTTGATTTTTCTGAGCCATTTAGTGCATGCGAAAAGGGGGCCGAGGGTAAGTTTTATAAGCATGATGGTTTTCTATTTCGGGAGGATAAATTGTGCATTCCTGAATGTTCCTTGAGAGACTTACTAGTGAGAGAGTCGCATGGTGGGGGTCTTATGGGACATTTTGGAGTAGCTAAAACTTTAGCCATCTTGCAAGAGCATTTTTATTGGCCCCATATGAAGCGAGATGTTGAGCGCATTTGTAGTAGGTGCATTACGTGTAGGCAAGCTAAATCCCGGGTTCAAAACCAGGGGCTTTACACGCCCCTACCCATTCCGACGACTCCATGGGTTGATATTTCTATGGACTTTGTTTTAGGACTTCCAAGAACTAAACATGGGTCCGATTCTATATTTGTTGTCGTAGATCGTTTTTCAAAGATGGCACATTTCATTCCATGTCATAAAACTGATAATGCATCTTTGATTGCCGATTTATTCTTTAAAGAAGTTGCGAGGTTGCATGGTATGCCTAGAACCATTGTGTCGGATAGAGACTCTAAGTTCTTAAGTTACTTTTGGAAGACCTTGTGGGGGAAGTTGGGAACTAAATTGTTATTTTCTACTACATGTCATCCCCAAACAGACGGTCAAACTGAGGTAGTGAATAGAACATTGTCGATGTTGTTAAGGGCTATCATTAAAAATAATATTAAAACTTAGGAAGATTGTTTACCGCATGTTGAGTTTGCTTATAATCGTGCTGTGCATTCTGCATCAAAGTTTTCACCATTTGAACTTGTTTATGGTTTTAATCCACTAACCCCATTGGATTTATCACCTTTACCTGTTTCTGAGCTTGTTAACTTAGATGGGCAGAAGAAAGCTGATTTTGTGAAACAATTACATGAGAAAACGAGATTCAACATCGAACGGCGGATAGAGCAATACACGGCGCAAGCTAACAAACATCGCAAGAAGATGGTGTTCGAGCCGGGCGACTGGTTTGGGTACACATGCGGCCCGAACAATTTCCAGCAGGTCGAAAGTCCAAGTTGCAGCCGCGGGGAGATGGTCCGTTCAAGTACTCGGCGGATCAACGACAATGCTTACAAAATCGATTTACCGGGCGACTATGGGGTCAGTGCTTCATTCAATATTGCGGATCTTAGTCCATTTGATGTCAATTCGGATTTGAGGACAAATCCTTCTCAAGAGGAAGGGAATGATGAGAATCCATGGACAAAAGACCCAGTAACAGTACCAATTGGTCCGGTGACGAGGGCGAGGGCAAGGAAGTTCAAGGATGCACTAAATGGGTTGATTCAAGTCATTCAGAGCGAGGCCAAGAGTGCATTACCGAAGGAGGAAGATGACCGGGTGGTCTAGTTGATTAGCGTCGTCAACGGTCCAGAGTCCACCTCAGACTAAGCAACTAAAGGATGCCAAGAATACAAGCCACCTAGCTTCTTGAAGACCTCATAATCAAGTGCTCGATGGTGTTGTATTCATTTATCATAGTTAGTTGTAGTTTAGTTTTTTTTTTATTTTGAGTCATGCTAGTGTTTTGGAGGCCTAATAAACCTTTAAGGCCGCGTTTTGAGTTGTTATTTCGAGTCTAGGACGAACAGGGGATATAAGATCGAAGAAATCGAAGGAGGCAAAAAAGTCGTGGAAAGCACGGCCTGGCCGTGCTTAAGTTACACCGGCCGTGTTCGGACCCTTCGTCGCGAACACGGCCTAGCGCGTCTTACAGGCACGGCCGTGTGGAATGAGGAGTTCGTGGGTTCGTGGAAAGCACGGCCTAGCCATGCTTGGGAACACGGCCGTGTTCGGAAAATCCTTCGCGAACACGGCCTGGCCGTGCTTCCTGGCACGACCGTGTTGGGGCTGATCCGGCGACGTCATAAACACTGGCCGTGCAGAGCCGTGAGCAGCACGGGCGTCTTTTTACCGCATTTTTGAGATTTTTATGTTTTTGTTTCCTTTTCAGTTTTAAAGTTGTTTTCTTGGTAGGTTAGGGCTTGGACCCTTTATAAGGGTGAACACTTGTTATTTTTCAAGCAGTTTTTCAATACAATTAAGCTTTTACTCTCAAATTGAGTGTTTCTCCAAGTGCTTCAAGATTCACGTTTCTTGTTGCAATTATCGACTTATCAGGCAATAATCCATAATTGCTTGTGGCGTCTTCGCATACCGAGGTTCTTGCTTCGCTAAGCAACGGGTCGAGGTTTTCCACCAAATTAACCAAACTAGTGAAGATTCTGGGTTAACAACAGATTGTTGTTGGGTCGTATACACAGTTGTTGTTGCGGTTCACATCACCGGAGAAGAAGAAATGTGACCGGAGAAGATCACCGAAGATGATTACAGACTATTGAATTGAACACTCCATTTCTCTGGCTTCATGATACCATGTTAAATGTAACAGTAAATCAGGGAATATGCATGTTTCTTCATTATTCTGAATTGATCAAATCATACAGGGTTGTGGTGCAGTCATATTTATAGAGGGAATGCAATGTATGTAACTAACTATAACAGCTGTAACTAATTTTGTAACTATTTTGTAACCAACTAACTAACTATTGAAACTTCTAGAAGTGATACACTCTAATATTTTCCAGCGCTTTCGTTGCGGTATTTTGATTCTACAGAGCAGTTAGATCTGTTTAAGTTTGAAATTATTATTTTAGATCTATTTAGATTTATGATCTTGTAGGGTTTGCAACTGTTTTTCAATCAATGTTATAATGACCTGTAAGTTTCTTTTGATAAATGAATGAAAATTACTTCGATTAAAAACAAACATTGTTGCTTGAGAGATTGAATTTAACTATTAAATAAGCATAAATTGAATTGTATACAATAATTAAATTATTCAATGGAGTATAATTATTTAACAGTCTCTCAATATATATGTAACGATAATTTAATTATGTTTATACAATAACGATATAATTTATGTTTATTCAATCACACTATACAAAAATTGAATGAATAACGTTCAGTTAAAGACGATTCTACGAAACTTGTATCATTAAAAGTGCATGTATTAGCTGATAATTACGTGAAAAATGAAAAGTGACGTAAATTACTTGAACCTTATTTATTAGATTTGGCGCGCAAATTAATCGATCACATTGAAATGAATGGCGTAGGCATGGATGAGATCTTCTATTACAAAATGGTGTTTTATCTTATATTTCACGGCACAAATAATCGACATGTGTATAAAAATTATGATTTATGCTTCAAATTAATATGATAACTTTTATACACACGTCGATTATCCGTACGATGGAATTATAAAATAGAAGATAAAACATCATTTTATAATCGAAGATCTCATCCGACAAATTTGGCACAGCATAATTGAATAGCTCAAGCTAGGCCACTTGATTTGGGTTGGATTTATATTTGATACTTAGATTGATAGATCCAATAGTACGGTATAAATGATCACAAGTTGCTCGTTGGCGTGGTTTTTTAGTCAATATTTTATGAGAATTGAGAAATAAATTAGTAAGAAGTCTATAAGTCAGATATTTTATGACAGCTCCCGAAAATAAGTTATACTAAGAGAGTTAGCGTATCAATAATGGGGGCAAGATTTAATTTTTCTTAAAACTAATTGAAAGAAGTGTTTAAAAATATTTTAGGGGACGAATAGTTATACATGATTTTTTTTTATAAATTTAATAATTATATAGAAAAGATTTAAATTAATTTTCTGTAATTTATAAAGTTTAACGGTGTGGCCGCGGTCGCCGTCGCCGCCAACCCACCCGACGAGCTCCGTCCTTGCATATTGATCATGTGATGAGATTGGTGTTAATGCATCAACCCCATTAAAATGATCCACGACTCAAATTCCTGATAAGAAATTAGACATATGTTCGACTATACCAAGACCTTCTCCAACAGTTTGCGCTATTTCTGGACAGAATCTACACTCCATATCCAACATTTTGCACTATATTATGCACTAAAAAATATTTTAGTGTATATTTTATTACACAGAACCATTAATTTAAAACAAAACGAAAGAAATTTTTTAGCGCATCTACAGTGTTGTGCCGTTTCTGGTGCAAAATTATTCACATCTTCAAATGGCGAAAGCTTTGACGAGCGCTAGAGCAAGTTTTTGCTCCAAATCATTCTCTATTTCTCTTGGAGATGCTCTAAAATAAGAAAATGTTAATCTTAAGGGTAAATATCCGTGCGCATCAACATCTGATCAAATTAAACTAGCTTAACTCATATATAAATTTCAACCTTATTCGCCTCAATTTACAATCTTATATTGCAAAACTTTATTGAGGGGCCGAAGAAAATATTTAAAATTTAATTGCTGGAAAAAGGTAGAAATGTTTATCCTAAATTCCTAATGGTCAAAAGTAACTTTGGCAAGTGGGGTCATGTTTTTGGGCAATGTTGGAAATTAGGTTAAAGGTTGTATGCTTATTTCCAACTCTAAACTCAAGTTGCACAAAAAATTCAAGTGTTGTTTCTTCTTAGTTATCAAGTTTGCGTTTTCCATTTTTCCTATTTGGACGGTATTGAAAATTTAAAAACCTATTTTGGGTTAGAATCGTTAGGAATTATTTAATTTCTAACATGTGTTGGGCGCAGCGGAGGTGTGTCGTGATCCGAGATTTGATTTATCCGTAATACCCGATAAATCATACCAACAATATGATGATAAAAATAAATAGCGCCGACAGAAAATATAAAATACACACAGTGATTTTACGTGGTTCGGTAAAATCCGCCTACGTCCACGAGAGTTTCTATTCTTTAATAATAAAGAATTTACCGGTACAAGAAAATACACCCCTTGAGTTTTATGGACCAAAACCAAGAATATAAGACTTGTACAACCACTTTATTAGCTATCAAAGAACACTCTCCCCAACCCCTCTGTATTGCCCAAGAGAAAAATTACCCCGAGTGTTTCTCCGCACTTATCACAATTTATTCCACACAAATTGATCACACCAAATGCCTATACTCTATTCTTTTCTTTCTCTTGTTTTTCTTTCTGCTGGTGTGTTTTTTGCCTCCAACCTTCACCCCTATTTATAGTAATGGATGAAGAAAGAAAACAAGAAGCAAAACTACATTAAAACACCACACAAACACGACACCAATATTTTCTTGGACGGTGCCTACCTTGACAATTTGTGGTGGCCGCAAACCACAACATTTGAAACACCATCTGCCTTCAGTTTTCTGCACATGCAGAATCAATGAGGTCCCAACTCCACCTGATTCAATCGGCCAATACACATGTGCAGTCCAATCAACACCACTAGTTGACTGCCGAGAGCACGACCCCGATCTATCCTCTCGCCCAACAGGATTTTCTACACACTCGTCTGCACCCTGGAAGCCTTCCGGCGCGCTCCACTTCCAGTAATCCTTAGAGGTCACCAGACGGTACAAATTCCAATACTTTTCTCCCACCATTAGGACCTCTCCGCCACGTGTGACTTTCAGGACTCCACCTCCAGCTGAATACTCACAGCCCTTGGAATCCAGTTAGCTCAAGGAAATTAGATTCCTTCTCATCTTTGGGACATAGGCCACACCACCAAAGTACGATCCGCTCCATCACCCATTTTGATTTTCAGCACTCTAAATCCCATGACTCTACAAGTAGAACCATCACCTAAGGACAAAGTTCCTGCCCTCTGCAATTGAAATGAATCGAAATAATCCCGTCTGGAGCACACATGCATAACACACCCCGAATCTAAAATCCACCCGTCTCGAGAAGAAGTATCCATACTTGCGGAGACTGTGTAAATATCTTCATCTTCCGTAGCTATCACTGCATCACCACCGCCATATTCACCGTCATCATCCTTCTTTCTGACAATTCCTTTTTATGTGACCCTCCTTGTGACAACGATAGCACACAATGCCCTTTCCCCTGGTCCTTGAATCTGACCTGCTGGTCACAAATCCACCACTAGATTTTCTCCCGTTCCGATTCATGCCCCGAGCAACTAAAGCAGATTCATGCCCCTCCTCCTGGTTTGCCTTCTTTTGTTTCTCGTGAGACAACAATGATGCTTTTATATGCTCCAAGTCCAGTGTGTCTTTCCCATACAACATCGTCTTCACTAGATTATCATATGAATATGGGATAGAGGTAAGAAGTAAAAGGACTTTATCTTCTTCCTCAATCTTCACACCAACTTTACCCAGTTGATCCACCAGTCCATGAAACTGGTTCATGTGATCCATCAGAATATCACCCTTCGACATCTTCAGTCTATATAATTGCCGTTTTAGAAGCAACTTTGTGGATAAATTTTTCTCGAGATACAAGTTCTCCAATTTTTTCCACAACTCTGGTGTTGAATCTTCAGAATCATCATCCACAACATTATTGATTATGTTGTCCGCAGTACAAAGTCGAATCGTGCTGACACAGCGCGATTTCAAATCTTCCCACTGCGCGTCTTTCATTTCTGTCGGTTTTCCATTCTCTCCCTTCAATGCTAGTGCCAGGCCCTGTTGAACTAGGAGATCCTTCACCCTTCGTTGCCAAAGAATGAAATTTCCTTTGCCGTCAAATTGTTGCACCTTGAATGGATTTGCCATTGCCACAGTGTCCATCCAGAAAAAATCAAATCTCAATTTTCTACCTTGTCTGGCTTACCAAGTAGCTCTGATACCACTTGTTGGGCGCAGCGGAAGCGTGTCGTGATCCGATATTTAATTTATCCAGAATACCCGATAAATCACACCAATAAGATGATGGCAAAAATAAATAGCACCGACAGAAAATATAAAATACACACAATAAGTTTACGTGGTTGGGTAAAATCCACCTATATCCACGAGAGTTTCCATTCTTTACTAATAAAGAATATACCGGTACAAGAAAATACACCACTTGAGTTTTATGGACCAAACCCACGAATATAAGACTCGTACAACTACTTTATTAGCTATCAAAGAACAGTCTCCCCAGCCCTTTTGTATTGCCCCAAGAGAAAAATTACCCCGAGTGTTTCCCCGCAGTTATCACAATTTGTCTCACACAAATTAATCACCCCAAATACCTACACTCTATTCTTTTCTTTCTCTTGTTTTTCTCTCTGTTGGTGTGATTTTTGCCTTCAACCTTCAACCATATTTATAGTAATGAATGAAGAAAGAAAACAAGAAGCAAAACTAATTAAAACACCACACAAGCACGACACCAATATTTTCTTGGACGGTGCCTACCTTGACAATTTGTGGCGGCTGCCTAACAATATGTGGGCAATATATTTAATTACAATTATATTGTCATTTAATTATTAATAGACTAATTAAGTAACCTAAATCTGGTGGAGTCTTAAGGCTACTGAAATTGATATGGAAACAAAGAGTAGATACCTAATAGGAATCAACTTAGGGGATTATGGAAACCCTAATTTGATACCTATATAAAGAACTTTATGGTTATGGTCCCCAATATACTAAATCGCGTATACTTTTATATTCTCTCCATCAATATGGAAAACGAAGGTCCCATAAGGAATTCAGAGGTTTAGTTGAGGAAGGCCATAAAACCAAACTATGTTCGTGTTCGTGAGATTCTTGTATTCGTGGTCGTAGGAGATCCACTATTGAGGTATTTCGCATATAGATCTTACGATGTATCCATGTATTTTGATTATTCCATTAATCTTGATGATTATAACATTAATGTTTTATCCTAAAATTATTCTGCATGTTCTAGGATGTTTATGAATTTTATATTTGTTATTGTAAAATTGCAACAAGAATTATATCACGTTGCATGAAAATCATTTTTTTAGTACGTTTTGTCAGCTAATTGGTCAATTCCAAAATTACTCTGATTCCCCGAAACCATCTTTTGACTGAGCTCTGCCGTTGACCTGTACAAAAGGAGGACCGGAGGGTTGCTCCGATGTGCCCTCTCCGACGCTCAAATCAGAAAGATGCTCATAGAGAAAATATCCAAGTAACATGAAAGTAAAATGTGATTAGGGTTAGAATGCACTTATAAGACGATATTTATAGGTATTTGGGAGAGGATGACTGCAGTAGTAGGAGGCATGAGAATATTTTTCTGATTTCTTTCTTCTCTCTGTTTCATCTCTTTTCTCTGTTTCTTCTATAATCCCATCTATTTCCTCTTTTTCTGGAGTTTGTACTCACTTGAAGAAGTACTATCAATATTACTTCGTAACATTGGTGTTTTCACTTAGAGAAATGGCAGAATCCGATCTCTCCACTGTGGTCAAGGCTTTACAGTCACAGTTGGAAAACCAATCAACCCTAATCAAAAACAGCTTGAAAGTCAGAACAAGGCAATGAGTCAAGCGATGCAGAAGTATATGGCTGCTGTAGACACGCGATTGGAAGAGATGAGCCTACAATTTCAACCCAGTGCAGGGAGCTCCGCAGGAGTTCTAGCGACCCCTTTTCGCAACCCGGGGAGCGGCGAGAAGTTTTTGGTTAACACTGATGGGCAACCTATGTTTCGCTCCATGAAGATGGAAATTTCTCATTTTGATGGCACTGACCCAAAAAATTGGATTTTCAAAATCGAAGAATTTTTTGAGTTTCATGGGACCCCGAGGGATTTCATATAGATTGTCGTGCAGCAGCTTGGTTTCAGTGATGGAACGGAATCAATCACTCACGAATTGGGAGGATTTCCTTAGTAACGTCAAACAACGATTTGGGAATTCTGCATATGAGGATCCACAGGGCACCCTTTCTAAGCTTACCCAAGTCTCCACTATTGCTGAGTTTCAATCATCTTTTGAAGAATTGGTGAACAAGGTCATGGGAGTTCCAGAATCACTGCTGGTGAGTTTCTTTATCACTGGTCTCAAATCGGAAATTCGACGGGAGCTGATCATTTCTCGCCCACACACATTAATGGAGGCGTTCTCCACGGCTCGAGCTTATGAAACCAAGATTGAGGAGACGAGGGCGAGTAATAGTCCTGGTGTGAAGTGGGGAACAGTGGCTACTTCAACCCAATACCCGAGTGGGCCTATTCAGATAAAACCCAACCCACTTACGCAGCCCAAGCATAAACCATCAACAGAAACCAGGTATCTTAGGACCCCGACCAGAATTTCATTATTCACCGCAAGCAAACCCTACTATAACTCAGAATCGATATTCCCCTCAATCACCTATTCTTTCAACACCTAGCCTTCTGGTTCGTAAGCTCTCACCACTTGAGCTCAAAGAGAAGCGGGGAAAAGGGTTGTGTTTCACTTGTGACCAGAAGTATGGGCCGAATCTTCGGTGTCGTGGCAAGTATTTTGTATTAATTGAGCAAGAGGAAGGCGATCCAGGGGATTGGGACCCTGTATCAGATGCGGAAGGGGTTGAGGGAGATGTTACTGCAGACATTTCGAGTCTGAACTCGTTGGTAGGGTAGGTAAACCCTCAGTTCTCTACGAGTGTGGGGAGAGGTAAAGGGGCAATGAGTACAAGTGCAAATTGATAGTGGTAGCACACACAATTTTATGAAACCCGCAATTGTGGAAAAGTTAGGGTTAGAAATCAAAGCCACACCGATGTTCTGAGTTTTTATCGGCAATGGGGATCACTTAACGTGTCGATATAAGTGCTCTCGAGTGGGCATTGATATTCAACAAAATTCTTTTTCTCTGGATTTTTTTGTTTTACCTATTGAAGGACCGGATATGGTATTGGGGTTCAATGGTTGCAGGACCTGGGTACGGTGTGCCATGATTACAAGGCAATGACAATGGAGTTTGAGGCACAAGGGAAGAAGATAAAACTAAGAGGTGAAAATTGCTCTACTGTGGATGCAATTTCTTGCCATCACTTGCAAGCATTACTTCAGTCTGATGAAATTCATAACATGTATGAGGTTATTTGTCTACCATTGCAAGGAGGTAATGAGATGGGAATGAGTACAGATGATTCGATAATCCTTCCTGAGAACCTACCACCAGAAATTTTGGAAGTCATTCGCAACAACATCGAGGTATTTTCAACACCAAAAGGGCTCCCTCCTCATCGAGTGGTGGACCATCGGATCCATTTAGAGCCGAGAAGTAAGCATGTGAATGTAATGCCATACATGTATCCTTGTTTCCTTAAATCTAAAATCGAGAGTATGGTGAAAGATATGAGGGAACAAGGGTTAATACACAACAGTAACAGTCTGTACTCGTCTCCTGTATTATTAGTGTGAAAGAAAGATGAGACTTATCATTTTTGTGTGGATTAGCACTAAACAATATCACGATTAAGAATAAATTTCCTATTCCTACCGTTGACGAGCTTTTGGATGAATTGGGACATGCACGTTATTTCTCCAAACTAGATTTACGCGCGGGCTATCATCAAATCAGGATATTTCCCAAGGATATTGCCAAGACAACGTTTCGAACAGTGGATGGGCATTATGAGTTCTTCGTCATGCCATTTGGGGCATTTTTTCATTATTCAAACGGATCACCAGAGCATTCATGAGCTATTTAAACAAGTGGTCGATACTCTGGAGCAACATACATATATACAAAATTTGTTGGGGTATGATTTTCGGATTGAATATAAACCTGGGCGGGCTAATATAACGGCAAATGCTCTTTCGTGTGTTTCTGAGGGAGAGGAAGCACCTGCTTATCATTGGTCAGTACACCAATTTGTGAATTGCTAGCCGCTATCCGCAAGGAGAATAATACTGACCCCGATTTGGTGAAGTTACACCAAAGGTTTAATAGTAACACTCTTACTCCGGAGTTCTCTGTAAAGGATGGAATCATTTTTTTCGGGGCCGATTCGTAATTGGGTCGGCATCACCATTGAGGAAGATAATTCTTCACGAGCACCATTCCACTACTCTTGCTGGTCATGTTGGGATAAAGCGTACATTGGCCAATATATCAGCCTGTTTTTATTGGCCCAAAATGCAAAGGGATGTCCGTGAATTTGTGTCTTCGTGCTCGACCTGTCAACAAGTGAAAACGTCCACACAACCACCCTTGGGATTGATACAACCGCTACCAATTCCATCTCAAGTATGGGAAGATATTACTATGGACTTCATTACGGGTTTACCAAATTCGAAGGGATTTTCGGTTATATTCGTAGTGGTTGATCGTTTAACGAAATTCGCTCATTTTGGCGCCTTGCCAACTAATTTTTTCAGCATTCAAAACAGCAGACCTCTTTGTGAACATTGTAGTGAAGCTTCATGGGTTTCCGTCTTCAATAGTATCTGATCGCGATCCGATTTTTCTCAGTTATTTTTGGCAACAACTCTTTAAACTCAGTGGCACGACGTTGCGCCACAATTCTTCCTACCACCCACAAATGGACGGGCAAACCGAGGTGGTTAATTGAAGCATTGAACAATACCTTGGTTGTTTTGTTCAGGAAAATCCCACTGATTGGGTTAAATATTGTCGTGGGCGGAATTTTGCTACAATACTAGTTTTCATTTGGGATTACAAATGACACCATTCCAAGCACTCTATGGCCGCCATCGAACTAAAATTCCCCTGTATCAGTGCAACACAAGCTCAGTGCAGGCCGTCGATGAGTTTCTTTTAGAGCGGGATGAGTTGTTACACACTCTACGTAGTAACTTGAATCAGGCACAAAATCACATGCGATAAAAAGCGAATGCTCATCGCAGGGACTTGGAATTGAACATGGGGGATCTAGTTTTGGTAAAACTTTAGCCTTATCGTGAAACTTTAGTTGCTCACCGACCTTTCCAAAAGTTAGCAAGAAAGTATTTTGGTCCTTTTCGTATCATTGAGAAGATGGGTCATGTTGCTTATAAAGTGGGGTTGCCACCTGAAAGTCAAATTCATCCAGTTTTTCACATTGTCAACCTTAAGCCATTCGTTGAACAAGGGACGGAGAAGGGGATTACTCTTCCCCCAGGAAGTTGTGGTATTCATCTAATTATGGAACCACTAGCTATTTGTGGTCAACGTGTTATCTCTATCAATATATCTATATCTATATCTATATCTATATCTATATCTATACTATCTTAAAAGTGTGAATGTTTCTTGCAATTTTTGATTGGACAAAAATATCCTCTAGACATAGTAAAGTTTTAGGATAACTAAGTAATTTGATATTTATTTAGCTTCTATTTATTCAATTTATAAGAGAATGTGACTATTTATATTCTACATTTTAAAAGTATTTATACTTTCAGCTATAACTCTTAAAATATTTTGAATTTTCAAATAATATTAGCTTCATATTAAACTAGATTTCGAGAGCTTTCTAACTGTCTATTATAAGCATATATAAGGACTTCACCTGAGAAAAATTTAACATTATAAAGTTCAACAATATGTAAAAATTAAAAATTTATGTTTTTCTATAGTTTTGTTATTTATTTAATCTTTTTTGTATAATTATATGAGAGATGTTCATTATAGCCAAAACAATCAAAATCTGAAAATATATTTTTTTAATCGTAACACTAGGAATACTTTAAAGTTCTTATAAAATTAATTTCAAATTTAAACTAGGTTTCAAAATCTTCAACTATATGTTCTAAACATATGCACAAGTCGTTATAGAAGAAAATTTTAACTATTTAACTTTTACAAAATCGTATATTTCTTATATTTTTTAATATTCTCAATAATTAAATATGTCTATTATAATTTATAAGAAAAAAATATCAAATTACAATATACACTTTTGATGCTAAATAAAAAGTAGAGAAAATACATAATTCTTTTATGGACGAAAAATTCTCCCTCAATTAGTAATATGCAATTTAAAAATTAATTTATTGATGGTTGTTAAAGAAATAATATTGAAAACAAGTGAGCTTAATATTTTATTTTTATCACAATTTCATGTATATTTTATTTTAATTAGCCATATCAGTAAAATAAAAAAGAACAAAATAAAAGGAATAAGATTAACATGAAAAAGAAAAAAGCAAACAAGAACCAAAACAAGTTGGTCGCGGAAAAAAAGTTACCTTTTAAATTTTAACAATATGTGTTAATATGATTTTTACTTAATGTTCTATACATAACATTATAAGTTTTAGTTTCTAATTTATTATTTTTTAATATATTATGATTTTAATCTTTCGATTATTTTATATCCTATAAATTTTAAGAACAAGTGCAAAAAACTGAAAAAGTGTTAAAAGCTGTATATATAAATTTATAAAAACACAAAGAAGACAAACTTAATAAAAAAATCCATATGTATTAAACTGACATTTGTGATAAAACTTGAATGTCGTTTGAAAATTACACCCTTAAAAATTATAATTTTAAAATATCGATATTATACATATTTATAATGAAAACATATACCAAAATAATTAAATTTTAATAAAATGGTGTGAAAAAGTGACACATGAGCTAAAATTAGATTAGTCTAAAAGATCATATCTACTATGCAAAAGAAAAAATAAATAAACTCATTTAATATGTAAAAAATGACTACTCAAAAAGTAATTATATATTACAAATTATATAATAGTTCAAATACTAACATAACATTCATAAAAACTAAGTAAATTAAATAGTTACAATAAATAAGAGTGGAAACTATGAATAACAAATAGAGGAAAATACATTAAACCCCCCAAACCATCGGTTTTTTGCACTTTACCATATAAACTAATTTTCTTTACACTTTACCATACAAACTATACCAATTTTGCACTTTGCCCTATAGCAGTCATCGCCGGTGGAATATTCTCTGAATATTCCTGCACGTGCCCTCCACGTGAGGGCAAATCGTCTTTGCCTAAAATTAAAATAGAAATAGTTACACTTTATCATCTAAACTTTGTTAAAAAATTTACTTTGTCATCTGAACTTTGCGCAATTTTTCACGTTGCCATATCAATTTATAAAAATTAAAAAATTATGTGTACATACATTTATTTATCTTTTATTTTTAATTTTTATTCGTAAAAGAAAAAAATCTATCAATGGTATTATTTTAGGATTTAGATTTATGATTAAGGTGGGTATAAATATCACTGATATCGATTCATTTTTGGTGGTCTAGACATCTTTGAATTATTATAAGGTTTAAATATTTTTTATATTGATTTCATCCCAATTTTCTAATGTGATGTTGCTTTAGATATGTATTTTTAATTCTTAGTTCAATTCATAATTGCATATTCAAAACCTGATTATAGTGTTAAAGAATTATTTTTGTTTTTCATAAATTCAAACAATTTCATGCTTAGCTAAATTTTCTTATGAGACACATTTGGTCGATTACCACACTACATTGCTCTCGTACTCTTACAAATAGAGTTTAAACTCAATAGGTATTTGGTGAAAGAACAAAAACCATAATTGAACAGAAAATTATGTACGCATCGTGTGCTGGATATTGTACCAAAATAATCAGTTCGACTCAAACTTTTATCATACTTTTTTTCGGTATTTCGTTTGGTACTCCGGTAAATCAAAATTTTGCACAAAAAAGAAGAATCAGAATAAATATTGTAATCATAATTATAATATCTATTTAGTATTTTTTTTAATTTTAGTATGCAAAAAATAAACTATTATACAAAAATAAGTAATATATATGAGAATATATATAATATGAAAGTAATTTGGTATATGCTAAATTTTCTATTTCGATTCGCTCACAATATGGTTTAAACTTATATTTGTGATTTTTATGTATTAAATAAGATAAATAAATGTATATACACATAATTGTTTCAAGTTTTTTTTAATTGATATGGCAAAGTGAAAATAACGCAATGTTCAGATGGCACAAGTGAAAGTCTTAACAAAGTTCAAATGGTAAAGTGTAACTACTTCACTTTGAATTTTAGACAAAAACAGTTTTGCCCTCACATTGAGGACACGTACCGGAATATTCGGAGAATATTCCATCGGTGATGACCAATATAGGGTAAAGTGCAAAACTTGTATAATTTGTATGATAAAGTGTAAAAGAAATTTGTTTATATGGTAAAGTGCAAAAAATCGCATAGTTTGGGGGATTTAATGTTTTTTCCTCTAACAAATATTGAAAAATAAATTGTTATACTTGACATTAACGAGTTGAGATTAATCTAAATAATCTTGGGGGTTAATCTCACATACATAGATAGTTTAGGATTAAACCAAATGAAACATATTATAAAGATTTGAAAGAATAAAAGTAAATAGTTTAAAAAAATATGTGGGTCATAGCTGGGAATTCTAAAGAAAAATTAAATGACTTTCATATAATATGTATAATTTGATATTTTCGATAAAATTTCAGTTTATTTTAAAAGCCCACCTTTATGACTTATAAATATTCAAGCACGAAGACAATTATTATAAAATTGGATACAAATTATTCTATTTTTTATAAAATCAAATATTATGAAAAACTTGAAAATAGGAATCAGAAATGGAAAGTCGCTGTGTGTATATGAAATTGCAAATAAATAAATAAATAAACTAAACTTATTTAATATGAAATAGTTTGATATTTATGTCAAAGATTAATATTTCTTAAATTACATGTTAATTTAGGTACCAATATAATAATCAAAATATTCAAAATAATATTTATGTATCAGATTTATTGTGTTAAACTATATATAATAATAAATTGGAGTGAAGTGACCATGTTTATTGCCAAATAAAATGAATTATTTCAGGCATAAGGAGGCGGAAGAGAATAATTAAGGGGAGTTTTAACACTTGATATCTAAAATTTTGGCAACTACATTTTCTTATTTGATCAAAAATTCAATCAAAATTTTAAATAAAGATTAAAGTACTATAT
This sequence comes from Rehmannia glutinosa, assembly GCA_016081115.2. Lineage (NCBI taxonomy): Eukaryota > Viridiplantae > Streptophyta > Magnoliopsida > Lamiales > Orobanchaceae > Rehmannia > Rehmannia glutinosa. Next base: position 4,176,249 of record CM071933.1, on the reverse strand, counting down.
ACCATTTTTCCAATAAAATGCATAAAAATGGATTGATAATTATATTTTACATCAAATAATATGATTTTGTAAACGAGATTAAATGAGATCATTTTTAAATTACAGTCTCTTCAAACAAATATAGATTAGTTTCAGTATATTAAGGATAATTGCAATTTCGATAACTATATGGCTCACAACATTCACAACTATGTAAATTTAATATAACCAAAATAGCCAAATTCAATTGAAAGTAAAAACTCTAATAGTATAACGTTCTAAAACATTATAAAATTTAAAAAACTAGTGAATGCAAAAAGAAATTCAAACATAAAAGTTAATTATTATTATATTTAATTATTGAAGATTGACAACTGAAAATTGTTAACTTGTTTTATTTTTTTCATAAGATTATCTTTGGTTTTATTATTTTTAAACAAAGATATTTTGTGTGCAATTGAATAGAGTTTCAAAACTCAGATTTTGACTTATCACTTTTTCATAGTTTTATTTAATACCTGACTCTCGATGAAAATAATGGATTTATATATATATATATACATATATTAGGTTAATGTTTATTATTTTTAAGACACTGGAAATAGGAGGACTACAAACTTTAAGTTTAAGTGTTAATGATAAAATATTGACTTTGTTATCAGAATTAAAATAATACATGAATTTTTTTTACATATATATTATATTGTATTTTTTTTATATTTTTTTAACCGAAGAACTGAGATAGAATAAAAGAAGTAAGCACATGAAGTATAAGAATTTGACTAATCTTTATTATATTATATTTTAATTGAATAACAATAACAAATAAAATGATGATATTATGATGGATTTTGGTATAATATTTAATTAATTATTTTTTTTTATTGATGCTATAACTTGCATGTGATTTACTAATCATTAGCTTATGATTTACAAGTTAAATATTTGTCTGATTATGTAAAATGGATCCAATGCTAAAAGAATTCGAAAATCATGTAAGAGAAAAGACTTTTCTAGCCATAACACTGAAATAAAAGAGAGATGAATGTGACTGTAAGCTAATATAAAACTTATTTCGTTGTTACACTAATTGTAAAATTTTCGTGGGACTGAGTTCTTTGAAATGATTATTTAACAATTAATATCGATCTATAATTAAAGTAAAGTAATATATATATTAAATACAATGTAATATTTAAATTTAATTAATATTTATTTCACTTTTTAATATTTTAATATTAATCAATAACATTATTAAATAATAAAATTATTTTAGTAAAATCTTGTGGATCACGTGCGACGCACGTGTTTCTTACTAGTATTACAAAATGGAGAAGCAGTTAAACATGTTCTTGTTCAATGGGTTGGGACTGCTTTAGAAGATGCAACTTGGGAGAAATTGTGCTGATTGCCCACATTTTCACCTTGAGGACAAGGCGATTCTTCAATAGGTGGGGACTAATACGACCCAAGTAGAGAATGAAGATCAAGCCCATCACATAGAAGATAAGGGCCCAACAAGGAAGAGACGTCCACCCATGTGCAGTGGCTGAAGGATTATATTACGTGAGGAAGCTGATGTGGAAGGAATATTCAAAGTTAGTTACGCAAATGCGAGGTGGTGCAGGAGGAGGGTATTTGGGAGAGGATGACTGAAGTATAGGGGTGTCAATCGTGTCGTGTTTCGTGTTCGTGGGTCGTGTTTTGACACAGGCATAACAGGTCTGACACGAACACGAACACGACCCGTTTAATTATTCGTGTCAAGAAACACGATACGGACACGACTCGTTTATGTCTATGACAGGGTAACCCGAACACTACACGAAAAACCTATATAATTTATATTCGACACGAAAAAAATAAAAAAAAAAGAGAAAAAACTAAATTACAAATAAAAAATACATTAAATAATTAAAAAATATTAATAAATACATTTAATAATTTTTTCATCATCATATAACCAACTAAAACATCATAAAATAATAAAATAATATATCACTGTAAAATTAAATGGGTTAAATAGGTCAATCGTGTCGACCTGACCTATTTATTTTCCGTGTTAATCGTGCGCGACCTGATTTTGACCCAAACCTGCTAAGGGTTGTACCTGTACCTGCTAAATTTGTGTTAGGTTCGTGCCGGATTATCGTGTCCAGATTTTGACCCAAACCTGCTTAGGGTTGTACCTATACTTGCTAAATTTGTGTTAGGTTCGTGTCGGATTATCGTGTCCTGATTTTGACCCAAACTTGCTAAGGGTTGTACCTATACCTGCTAAATTTGTGTTAGGTTCGTGTCGGATTATCGTGTCTGTCACAAATTGAGGCCCCTACTGCATATGTAGGGCAGTAGGGGGCATGAGCGAAAATTGAGGCCCCTACTGCGATTGGATGTGAGCGAAAATTCATATTTGTTCCGCTGGAGAATGTTTTTGACCAAACATGTGATTGTTTATGAAAATTTTCAGAAAATATATTATTCTCTCACTTTCACTTTTTCTCACCTTTTCTTTCACCAATCACATCTACACAATTTTTTACAAAAAACTAATCATTATTACACATTATCCCACAAATTTCACTATTCATTTACTCACACATTTCTAACAACCAATCACATCCAATTATTATTTTACTATTTTCACATCAAATCAACTTTCATCATTACTTTTTCATCTCACAACCAAACACATTCTCAAAATTTATCTTTTTTCTAAATTTTTTTCCACTACTATTCTTTAGCAAAATGAAAGTATATCCAATCACCCTTAGGCTGCGATTGGATGTGAAACAAATTTCATTTTCGTTCAGCTAGAGAATTTTTTTTGACTAAACATGCGATTGTTTATGAAAATTTTCAGAAAATATACTATTATCTCACTTTCATTTTTTCTCTTACCAATCACATCTACACATTTTTTCACAAAAAACTAATCATTATTAAACATTCTCCCATAAATTTTACTATTCACTCACTCACACATTTCTAACTACCAATCATATTCAATCACTATTTTACTTTTTTAAAATCACATCAATTTTCATCATTACTTTTTCATCTCACATCCAATCACACTCTCAAAATTCATTTTTTTTGTCCCAAAATTTTTTTTGCCACTATTCTCTAGCAAAATGAAAATTTTCAAAATGAAAGTATATCCAATCGCACTCGTTTAATTTTTATGATTTCTTTCTTCTCTCTGTTTCATCTCTTTTATATGTTTCTTCTGTAATTCCATCTATTTCCTCTTTTTCTGGAGTTTATACTCACTCGAAGAAGTACTATCAATATTACTACGTAACATTGTTGGGAGATAATTATTATTTGCCACCCCAACTTTACCCCTTTTTATACTTCACAACCTAAACTTTGATTCATAACACTTTGCACCCCAAACTATGAAAATAGTTACCTTTTGCAACCTTTGGACCATTTTACCCCTAGGCATGTATTCTTTATAAACAATAGTTTTAGTTATCCCTTTAAACTCTAATTTGTGACAGATTGCTCCATAAGGATAAATATATTGCATTATACAATACTCAAAAAGTTTTCACTCTCTAATCAATTTGTTTTTCGGGTTATTCGAGAAATAAGAACCCGATTTTTCTGTAACTTGTTTTGTTCGTGGCATTGTTACACCTACTTAGATCCAGTCTCTATTCAGAGGTTTTAAATGGATCATGTCAGGTTTCCAGCCTATAAACTCAACAAGACATACTTCAATCAAGATCTTATTTCACGTATTTATCCGTATACAAATTGGGTCTTTAGACTGAAAATGAAAATAGTCCATTACGACCATATCAGGCCCAACATGCTTCCGTAAAATTAATAAATCCCTTAAAATTCATACCTCTTTTGGGACCTAACAAAGGGTTAAGTGGTTCGCAAAGCCACCGATCGGAAAATTATCGCCCCGGATCGATTGACGACGGCTCCTCATTGCTCAACCTCACCTCGGGAAGATGATCGCAAGTTATCCGACTCCTTAAAAACCGCAAAGACAACCTTAGTTCGTTTCCTACTCCAAGGCGTAAAAGTAATTCTTCAAAGGGGATTGATTAATAGTACATTATGAACACATGTTGAACAAACAACCTTTATTTTATTAAGAACTTAAAGAAAAATTTATTACATTAGTAATCTCCTTTTGGGAGGAGAATACTTGTTTAGCCTCTCATGTATGAGGCTTGCACTCGAAAATACATAAAACTTAAAACTAAAACACTCAAAATATTACAAATTTTTCACTCAGATTTTATTGTAAGAAAACTAAGGAAAATGTTCGATGTCCTCAGCTTCCTTCAAATCCTGCAATTTATAGAGATAAGTCCGGACTTCAAATTCGGACTTCAAATCTTGTTGAGATGTAAGACGTCACTGCTTACGTCATACTCCTGAATTATTGCTCGCCAGCTATCTTCCTTCTTTTTCCGTGTGACTCAGCCCATGTGATGGTTATCGGGGAATCTTTTAAAAGTTAGTGCGTGGTCCCCCGAGGAAAACGCGTCTTGTGAGTGGGCCCTTGTCCTTTCATTTGTATGGTCTGTCGGTCGGGTTTGGGTCGGAAACCTTTCCCAAACTCGGGTTCCTTTTGTTCGGGGCATGCTTGACAGATCCGGTCGATCCAACGGCCAACATGCGCCATGTTACGAGAATTTCAGGTAAGTTTCTTTGCTCGCTAGGAATCTTGTTTTCCCAGAGAATTCTTCTTTTGGTTTCAAGAGTTCTTCCGCAAACCCCGTGGTTGATCCGTCATCGAATTCAAAAGGAAAGATCCATTCGTCGAGTCGGAAGAACTTGAATGGATATTTGACTTTGTCCATTTGATTAGACAAACCCAAAGACCCCATGTACTCAAATGCTGGTAGAAGCTTCGTCTTGGAAAATGCTCCTACTAACATGGTCCTTCTTTTAGGTGTGTTTTGCCTTAATATATTTTAAAGCATTTCCATCCGGTCTTCTTAGCTTGATGAAATGAAAAGCTTCATTAAAGCCTTTCTCTTTGGTTCGGAGCTGCATTGATAAAATACGAGTTCAAAATATCTCCTCTGGTCAAATGTGGATTATTGGCCCAAGTCTCGTAAATCGCTTCCCCAATCCATTTTGGTAATTTTGAGATTTCGGGAATCCTGGTGACACGGTATAGATTGAAGCTAAAGCTCCAAAAGTATACCATTCATGTACTTCATTTGGATGACTTCCTGGTTTCATCCAAACTCGGGATACTTTCCGAGATATCAACCATTGTTTTTCGGGTTAATACCTTGTCTTGTAACTAGTTTCTCCCATTGCCGCCGATATACCGCATAGGAGAAATCTTATTCTCGTCGATTTGAACCTTAGATTTGCCTGTCTCGTGGCCTAAGATTCAACTCTCCCTCTTTCCCCGAGGAGTCTTTGGGTTGACTTGAAGACTCGGGTTGTGACACGGAGCTTCAACATTCGTTACGGTTTGTACACCCTCGGGGGATGCATCACCGCAACACTTGTGATTATGGTACTTGAATCCATAACCTCCGGGTTAGAGCCCCGTACTCTCTCGACCCCTTTTTGCATCGTAGGAGATGCGGCTGGAAGAGAGGCCCTTGCGATCTTAAGAACAATTGTCCTCGAGCGAACCGACATGCTCGTATTTGACTAGAAACGGATTTCTGGTCACTGTTGAAGTCGTCCGGCAAAGAACACGCATTGAGACATAACGCCCCAAAATCTCGTTCTAGACTCTCCAGGTTTTCCCGAGATGTCTTACTCGTTTAAGGACCTCACAACGAACGCGTCCTTCCATCTCGTGTCAAGAAATGCAAGAATATTTTCATGAGATTTTATAATGACAATATCATAATCATAATATTGACATTCACTTGCCATCTAAGTAATCGAGCCTTTTCGGTTTTGATTCAATTTTGTTTTTTAAAAGCCTTGACACTTGAATTATCAATTTTTAAAGTAAACTTTTAGCTTGATAAAAATAGAGGCCATTTTTTAAAAGCCTTTTCGATCGCAAAGAATTCTTTCTCGTTAATATGCCACCGAAGTTGCTTCACTAGGTGTGAATAAACCATCGCAATATCTGCATGGCACTTCTTCATTCGGTGTGACCTTAGTAAGAACTCACGCCCCACCAATCATCAGCGACATCCGTGTAAAGAACCAGTTCATCCTCGTCTTGGGAATCGCAAGTTTTGGAAGCTTTTTACAAACTTCTTTAAGTTGCTTAATTCCTCTTGATGTTCATCATCCCATTTGAATCTTTGCATCCTTTTTAAGTAATGGGCTAAACACCTTCCCCGTAGTATGCTAGATTGTTAATAAACATTCCAAAAAATTAACAACTCCCTTAAAACTCAAGTCGCTTCTTGTCTTTCGCCAGTGTATCCGGAAATCCCTGTATCTTTTCCACAATATGATTCTGTAGAATAATTCCAGATTCATCAATTTCAATTCCGAGGAATTCAATCTGTCTTGTTGCGATTACCGCCTTCTTTTCCGAAAGCACTAATCCTTCTTTGTGACAAACATCTGAAAATATTTCCAAATGTTTGAGATGCTCCTTCATGTTCTTTGAAGCGATAAGAATATCATCAATGTACACGAACATGAAACTGAAATAATCCTTGAATAGATTATCCATTTTTCTTTGATATATCTGGGGTGCGTTAGCCAATCCCATAGGCATCACGTTCCAAATATAGTGTCCCTGTGGTGTAGAGAAAGCTGTAAACTTCTTACTTTCTTCCTCCATCTTAATCTGGTAGAATCCAGACTTGCAATCGAACTTTGAGAATATCTTGGCACCTTTGATACAGTTAACCAGATGTTCTCTGCTTGGGATATAGTATCCGTCGAACTCCAAAATGTTATTAATCCCTTTATAATTAATAACAAGTCTTGGCTTTCCTCTTTTGATTTCTCCATGGTTTCGACTAAGAATCCTGGATCTTTGTATGGAGAAACTCCTGGTGAAATTAACTTAAGGTCAAGATGTTCCTTAAGTATCTTTTGCATATCCTTACGATCTTCCTGGTTCATAAGGATTGGTTTGAATCTTACGAACTCGTACTCCTTTCCAGGTTTAACCCTTAAGGAAGCTTTAAGCTCGTTCTTATCCCACCAAGCCAAAGGATCTTCATTGTAATTCCTTTGGATCTTCTTCTTGATATCCTCGAGTGATATTTGTTCCTCTATGGTTACCTCACTCTGTGGATTCTCCATTAGACTCATCCATAATTCTGCAATGGCTTCTGGAGTGACTCGTTCTTCTCCTTGTACTCTGAATGAATACAAGTTATTATCCCATATCTTTTGATCCTTCTGGATTGAACCAAATTGTCTATAGGATAATAAAGCTTCACCAAATTTCCTTCGATCCGCCATTTTTGGATTGCGAAGTTTGGCTTCATCACCACGCGCTGCGAAAATTAATGGGCATTTTCGTAAAATGCTTCCCGATCTCTCGGACAATAATCTTATGATCACATAAGGTTGTGAAAATAAGTCTTCTCGTCTCGTTCTCTTGTGTGAACCGCTTGAATGTTTGTAGGAAATTGTTTCCCGCAAAAAAATATCTGCACTGTATCATGGAAATAGATTGGTGGCGTCTTTACTTTGTACCATGGGGTACGCCCACGCTCCGATCATTATTTTCGCTTGTTTAATTCCCTGTTAAGGATAAGAATCCTTTTAGAGAAATCCTTCCTCGCAATAGTGGTAAATCTTCTCCAATTTCTTTAGGAAAAACATCAAACCCATGATACATATTCCGCTTTGAATCAATATAGGCGGCGAAATACTCGGCTTTGTATTGAGCATATAACATTCCGATAGAAATGTATATGGAGAATGGACTAGTGGTCATCGATTCGTAGATTTTATTAGCCACTCGTGAACTCCATTCCTTCTTGTAATCTTTCCCAAGGTTTATGATCCTCAAGAAATTCAATTCCCAGTGTTAATTGCTCCGGGATTTTCCCCGCAACTCTGTGATAGTAAGCTCCATTTCTCCTATCTTCAGGCTTCCTTGATACAATCTTAATCCAACGATTGGTTGTTGGAGATAATATAGAACATCACAAGGAAAAATGTTATCCTTTTGAGTGATGTCGAATATTACTTCAACCTCTCGCCATCTTCGGACATTTCGGCTCTCTGCTTTGTTTTAAAAACATCGGGGATGCGCTGAATCGTACTTGGTCTCCTTTCTTCCCAACGGTGCTACTCACCATTCTGTCTTCTTTGCCGAAAGACATCCTTCTGTGCTCAACTCGAGACTCCGACTTTTGTTGAAGATGGTTGATCTTGAATTATCATATCAATCTCCTTAATAGTTGGAGATTCAATGATTTCTGGTAACACCACCCTGGCAAAGTCCTCAAAGATTCTTGGGACTTCAATAAATTCCTTTCTCAAGAATACTTCGGAATGATGGGTATTCGAGAGAGCATAGGAAATCTTGTATGTGATCGAGTAAGGCTGTTTCCTTCTTTCATCATCAAATCGACTCTTTTGAAATCTTGATGAAGGGTTAGGACTCCCTCAAGTCTCGATCTCCCAAATTGTATGCAATTCTAGGATAGACATTAAATGCCAATTTCCCGCATACAAATTTCTCAGAATCGCTCAAGGCATGAATCCTTGAGATGCGAGATTCGCTTGTCAAAGATAGCAAGATTAAGAGGCGAATCTATTCCTTCTTTGAATGTTGCTTTAATAATTACTCTTATGGCTCCGATATGAATCCATGAGAGTGTATTTGCAACTTCTCTTTTAACTCGCTTTTGATCTCTTGTATTTCTCTAATAGGGACCAATCGCATCTCGATCGTTCTTGGTAAACTCCATCGGAATGGCAAGTTCTCCGGTTGTTACCCCGTGAATAATTTGGTGTTTTTCATTTACGAAACCCAATTTTATCCAATGCCTTTTCCATAGCTCCAAATGTAAATCCATCATAGATTTGAAGCTTTGGATCTTCCTTCATAATTCTCATAAGAGTTTTATGAGAAAGCGTGTGTGAGAGGAATCGACATATCCTCCTCGACCGTCTGTGAAGAATTTCTTCTTCACTCGATTCTCGATTTGGAGTCACTTCCATCATCAGAATAGATCTCTTCTTCATAGATGCTTTCATCCGAGGGAATATCCTCAAATTGATACACCGTATTAAATCCTCGATAATAGCATGCTTCTTCGATTTACGGTGTGGCCTCGAATGTCGACTCCTCGTTTTTGATTGTCCTGGGCAATCCGATTTGAGATATGCCCTCTTGCTCCGCATGTCCGGCAATTACTGATCTTTAAAACTTTCATTAGCTCTAGTGTGAGCACGCTGAAAGTTCTTCTCCTGGATTTTGGCTGGTACTTGCTTGATTAGAACACGATGATGAGGCTCTACTCCCGCTTGTATGAGTCTTTGTCTTTGCCCCGATTTATAACCGGGCTTTTTATTTTGACTAAAACCTTCTAGGTCTCCATGAAGACCTACTTTTCTTTATTTGTTGCTTCCTCGGCGGTATGGATGGCTTCTTTCCTTCTTCTTCTTTGTGCGCGCTGGTTGACCTCCCACAAATGTTGGGATATCATTATCCACGCAACATAGAGGAAGCGCTTTGTTAATTCCTCTTAATCTCTTGTAATTCTGTGCGAATCGCTTGATAGCACCATTCGGATAACTTGGCCTTTAGGAAAGACATTTTTCTCGCCCACGATTTCTACTTGACTCCACCTTGTATTCCACGATAAGCATTTCTCTCCGGGGACTCGGAATTTTGGCAAAGAATAGTCATGCAAACTTTTTTCCTCAATCTTGGATTTCCACCAGGTATTCGGTGAACAACTTGATATATTCGTCAATATGACAAATATCCAAAGAACTCAAGCGCTATAGAGGGCTTGTTTATATTTCTTTCTTTTCTCATCCTCTAATCCTCGAAATAACCGTCTGCCGATGAATTGAATTTTGAATAGTTTTGTCATACCATCGACAATTCCTTTAAGTGATTCCCCGATGTGACCGAACTTTTCGTACTAGCATCGGTCATATCCGAGGCAATCTTCACCGATCCTTCAAGACTCATTTCAAGGAGTAAAATGAATGAATCCTTTGTAAGATCGAGGGTTCTCTTTGAAATTCTCATTTGAAGCCCATTCATCAATAAGATCTTCTCGCGTTTTTAAAATCGGGATGTCCAGATTTAACATCAACCCCATACGGATGTATTGGGTCGAGGTGCGATCTTCCATAAGGCGTCGATAAACATTCGGCCTTAGGTAGGTTATGCAGTGTGCCCGTAAGCAGGTTTCGACCTCCTGTCCCGAAAGTGGATCACTCCCGGTCGTGAAATCCCCAAACATGTGGCATCCTTTCGTCCCGAGCTCCATGATGAGAACCCGTCTTTTTCTTCGACGTTAGGATTAAGCGGTGGCGGTGGTGGAGGAATTGGTCTACCTTGTGGGTCATAGGTAACCAAAGCCGATTCTCACTGCGTTCATCTTTAAATCTACTATACCTAATCCTGCGAAGGATTCCGCCGCCAGTCATGTAGATCCTTAAGATTCATCTTTTCCATATCCATCTTTTTAATTTTTGATGGATTTTCCTTTGATTAAAGCAATGAGCTTCTCCTCATCTACGTCATCTTTCGTATAACGGTTGGTTTCCCTTTTTGGTGTAAATAGGTACCGCCCCAAAATCAATACGTTTCCTTCCTCCGGATGAACTTGGCTGTCCTCCAGGTTCTTGACTCGTTTCGAATATCATGAAGGAGTTCAAGAGTTTCCTTCGATATTTCACCATCGTCTCCATTTGGTTCTCGATCGATGAACTTGTCTTTGGTAGATGAATATGGCGGTTGCCATAATTCCGCCGTCTTCGGATTTCTCTAAGATCTTCGGAGATCTTAGATTTGTCTGGAAGTATCTCGTTCCACTCGGTACTCCATCGGGAATCATTGTTCGATGGGAATTTTCATGAACCGTTTCTTGAAGGTTCATCAAGTGAACATATAAGTGCAGTTAAGCATCCGGAATCGCTTATAATATTCTCGCTCGCATTTTGCATTGCTTAAGGTTTCCCCGTCGGCTCGCTGTTCCTTTTCTTCATGTTGGTATTCCCAATATGAAACCTGGTCAAGGTGTTCTTGTGCATACATCGTCAATATTTGACGATATGTCTGTAAAGGGTACATCTCGGACATCGGTCAGGATCCATAATCTCGGAGTAATTTCTCCTCACCAATTGTTAATTACATAAATATAATAAATTTAACTAAAAGTTCTTAATAAACCAAGGCTCTGATACCATTTTCGAGGATCACAAGACCTTTGGGAGTAATCAAGGAAAATGCAATGAAATTTATCGTCCAGGTTGCAAAGTGCAACAACTTTAAAGTTTAGAGGGTAAACTGCAATTCAGCTTTCATAAGTCCAGGGGTAAATTTGGAATTTTAACCAAAGTGCAAAATTTTGTAAAGTTCAGGTTGCAAACTGTATCGTTTTAAAGTTCTGGTGGCAAAGTGTAAAGACCTGTATAGTTGGGGTTGTTAACAATATTTATCCCCATTGTTGGCGGTTCCTATCAACATCCGTGATCCGTCTTTAACTCCCACGTTATTAACCATAGCCTTCGTCACCGCTCCCGGCTATTAGGCGGCAGAGTGGCTTCCAGAGAATCGAACTCCGTCAACCCCAGAGCATCTCCACGAAACGCTGATAGAAAATCGAGTGGTTGTGGTTCGCCTCCCTTTCCATACCGTCACAACCCTGGGACCCATGGCTTTGAGGCGGTGGAGAAATAGGTTGAGGCGGGTCGCGGTCTTTAAGCAGGCGGTGGAGATAATGCACGCGCGCATTTGACGGATAGAGTTTCATCGGGAAGAAGAATAATCGAAGAGCCAAATGGCAGTACTCATGTCGCTTGCGGGATGAGATTTCCTATTCCACTTTTCCTATTTCACTCATATTCCATTGCATTGGATGAAATACACGTGTGCAAGATGATGTCACGCGATGTCACAATTGTACATGTGTCTTTCATCCAACATATGGAATAGGGAGTGGAATAGGGAAAGTGGAATAGGAGATCTCAACCCGTCGCTTAGAGACATGGTTCGAACAGTTCGTTTATGACACGAGGAAAACGGCGGAGCGAATTGACCGGAAATACGCCTTCTCTAGGCGGTTCTCCTAGGTGGCGCAGTCGGCCGCCGACCGAGCGTGTGCTTGACCGTGAGTTTGAAATTACTCTGAAAGGGCGGACGTTATCGTTAGATTTTAGTAGGAATTGACCGAGGGTATGAGTTTACTGCACGATTTTTTTAGCACGATTTAGTTTGTATCGGTGATTTTTTTTTTTTTTTTTTTGTAATTACTATGGATTTGTCTTGAGCATTTTGATATTAATTGGAAATAAGTTTTTGTGTGGTAATATAATTTTTCTATTTTTACATTACAGCAGCTCAGTGATTTCCTCGATACTCCTTTGGGGAGGAGTTTTGCTGTATGTATCCCTTAACAAATTTTTTCGGTTTTGTCTAGTTTCCAAAATTGCTGGTTAAAATAAAATGATACAGAGAAAATGTGGGATTGGTTCTGCAGACATTTGGTTGTTCTATTGTTTGGAACTTATGAAATTGATATAATTTGCAAATTTGTTATCTGCACTTTAATGATTGCGTATTTTGATCACGAAAAATAATTTTACGGATGGTCTGGTAAAAACTAGTTAATGGTGTGACTACAGCTCTGGTTAGCATGAAACTACATTGCCAAATCACAGCTTTGTTCTTGCAGTCCATGGATATGTGCTGATTAAGTAAATCATTGTGTGAGCCTTTCTTGATGTTGAGGAAACTAGATGTGTAAATTATGCAGTGTTGTATATCTCTGTAAACTAATTGTGACTTGTGAATGTATCTTTGTGCAGACACTTTTCTTTTTATGGTTTGCTCTGTCAGGGTGGCTATTCCTAATTCTATTTTCGCGACATGGGTACTGCTATTTGCTGGTCCTCCCTTAATTGGTGCTATTGCAAATAATTGGTCCTCTCTTAATTGGTACAAGTATAGAACAAAAGAGAGTGATAAAGAAACATAGAAAAGATTTTGAAGAATGTTGGTTGGGTGTATTTTGTCTGAAATCTTCACACACACGTATTCCTTTTTCTCTATACTTCTATTTTCCAATTGGGTCAGTTTGAGTAATTTTTATGATGGAATATTATTACGCTTCTTTTCTTCATTCAGGCAAGTATTGCTGATGGAGAAGATGCCAAATGCCTGACTCAGGTTATGATAGGTGGATTGTTTTTGATGTATGCTGATAATCTATGTATCACAGGTTGGATGCAACTGATATACGGCTTGATATCTGATAAACCTTATTGATTGAAATTCATTTCTGTTGTCTCAAGCTAGTTTACATTCTAAGTAACAAACAGACTACGAGAGAGGAAAGAAGAGTCATAATATTACATTGGTAAAAAGTGAAGCCCAAAATGTTGGCCAATGAGGGATATTATTAAACTCATAATGACATGTTCCAGGCTTCCAATCAGGACTTTATAGTAATCAGCTCTCTAGCTGCTGAAAATTGCAGTCATTTAAAGCTCTTAATTATGTTTTCGTTACTTTTCCAATTTTAGGATAACTTTCATTTGCTTCATACTGGAGTTTCCTAGTTACTTGGTTCCAGGTTTCTATATTTTCTAAATATTTTTTGTTACATCATGAAAAGGTGCTGGGGCGTGTTTGTGGGTTGGAGACATGTCTGCATTTGATACTCAATTCTTCGTAATAGTCTTTTGTTCCATTTCTTTACAGTTTTGGTTGGTTATCATTCTCTCACTTTTCGTCCATATTCTAAGCTTTCTTGGTATTTTAATGGGACAAAGTAAGGATAGGGCTGAATGGTTTTGTTTTCAGGTTTTGAGTTGTGGGCTCAATCGTTTGGAAAATTTATTCCATTCATAAATTGGGTGTCATTTATAAATTGTTCTGTAAAACTCTCGCAGCCCCTTATACTAGCACTCATGGTGGCTTCTTGGTTCCTCGTCGTGCGACTGAGGATTTTTTTGGTTCATCCGAGTCAAAGCAACAGTTGACTACAGTTCCTACAAACTCGATTGTTTACTATGAGATTGAGCTTGTCTCGTTTGTCAAGGTTAGTTAACGATGTGGATTGTTATTTAAGTATGTTGTTGTTAAGCTGGGGATGGATAGCCATATCAAACTTGCTACTTTATTCTTTAGGATAAGGAGTCTTGGGATATGAACACCGAAGAAAAAATTGAGGGAGTTCGTAAGAAGAAGGAATAAGGGAATGCACTGTTTAAAGCTGGGAAATATTTGAGAGCTTCCAAGAGATATGAGAAGGTAATTATCCATTTTTTGTTTTACGTCCTTGCCTATTCCTCCGTGGTGGCTAACATGAAGAATTTCCAATCCATGCTGCCAAGTACATTGAATATGACACTTCTTTTAGCTAGGAGAAAAAGAAATAGTATAAAGCGCTGAAAATAACTTGCAACTTGAACATTGGAGCTTTACATAGGATACATTACAAATTTACAATAGAATACTTGGTTCTCTTAATCAAAAGCTATCTACATAAAGCCAGAAAAACTATTTTAAAGCTAGTCCATTGGATTAATGCATTAATTTGTGAATAACACGAATTAACAGGTGACGTTTTGCAAGAGCCGAAATGGGCTACTGAAGAAAGCTTATGAGCTTTCGGTTCTCTGTGAAGCAGAAGTTGCACTAATTGTTTTCTCTAGCCGTGGCCGCGTATACAAGTTTTCAAACAAGTAATTTAAGCAGACTCGTGATCCAAATTGGACCAATTTTTTACACTAATTACAGACGCGTGGCCATTATGGACCACTGCTTTACATATTTTTCACAAAGTAATTTGTCCTCTAGCTTTCTTTTCCAAAAGCTTATCGGGATACCTGTTAAAGCAGATTCTTCTCTTATAAAGCTGTCGGGACAACTGTCTTTTGATGACGTCGTGGATGACGTTTCTCTTCCTCCCAGAAATTCACTGTTATTTTTATTTTTATATTTACGATGTCATAGTGACGTCATATGGATGTCAAAACTGCTTTTTTGTATAGTGATTTAGATGAAAAAAATCTATATTTGGTTTTGTGGATAAAAAAATCCTGATTTTGTTTGTTTATTTAAGAAATCGCTTTATGGTTTAAAACAATTTCCCAAACAATCGAACAAAAATTATATTAGTGCATGCTTTCTTTAAAATTTAAAAGGATTTCTTATGATTATTGTTTATATTTTAAAGAAGTTGCTAAAGTTTCTATTTTCTTGTTAATCTATGCGAAGATATGTTACTAATTAATTCATGCATTAAAACTGTTGAACATGTCCAAAATTGTCTAAGTGTCAAATTTGACATGGAATATCTAGGAGATGCACAAAGGATTCTTGGCATGAACATTGTTAGAGATAGAAAAAAGTCTACTATTTTTCTAAAACAAATTTCTTATATTGAGAAGGTTTTGAGTAATTTTTCTGTGGCTGATTCTAAACCTGTTAATGCTCCTTTAGCTGGTCATTTTCTGTAAGCAAAGAGCAGTCTCCTAAAACTGATCATGAATTGAATGTGATGAAAAATGTGCCTTATTCTAATGACTGGTTCTGTTATATTTCTTATCGTTAGTACTAGGCGGGACATTACATATATTGTTAGTTGTTTGTCTAGATACATGTGTGGTCCTGGCATGCCTCATTAGAATCCTTTGAAATGGTTGTTAAGGTTAGTTGTTTATCTAGATACATGTGTGGTCCTGGTATGCCTCATTGGAACACATGTTTGTCTATAAACATGTGTGGTCCTTCTTATAGGGAGCAGAAGAAGGGAATCATAAAATAGCCTGGATTAAATGAGAAAAAGTGTGTAAATCTAAAAGATAAATGTGGGCTTGGTGTTAGGAATGTGGACTTTTTAATGCATCACTTCTTGGGAAATGGCTATGGCGATTCTTAGCAAAAGTGAGCAGCTTTGGGTCAATTTTACACTTTGCCTACCAAACTATTTTTCGTTACACTTTATCTTTTGTACTATGCGACTTTTACACTTTACCATATATGGATATTTTTCCGCTATATTTTATCAATTTATTTTAATAATTTTAGATACCCATTTAAACTCCAAGTTGTTGCATTTAACCCCCAAATTTTATAAAATTATTACATAATTTAATAAATATTAATTTAACTCCAAAACAACTTGTTCCTGAATTAATCCGGTCATTAGAACCAAACAGGGTTTTTATATTAAAAATTGGATATAGTCCATTACGACCATATCAGACCCAACATGATTCCGTAAAATTAAAATATTCCCTAAGATTCATACCTTTCTTTGACCAAAGCAACACCGGGTGAGATGGTTCACAATACCACCAGTCGGAAGATTAATACCCCTAGACCGTTTGACAAATAGTTTGCACTATTCAACTACAACCAACATGAAAGATGATCTACAAGTTATTCGACTCTTTCAGCAACTGTTTAGCACAACCTTAATTCGTTTCCTACTCCAGACATATAAGATAATTCTCAAAATGAATAAATTAATAGAACATTATGAACACATGTTGAATAAAAACCTTTATTTATTAAGAACTTAAAGAAAAATTATTACATCAGTAATCTCTTTTTGGGAGGAGAATACTTGTTTAGCCTCTCATATATGAGGCTTGCACTCGTTTATTCATAAACAGAAAATTGAAAATACTCTGAAAATTTATACACTCAACTATTTTTACAAAGGAAAATTTATTTTTAGAAGATTAAGGGTGGTTGATCGATGCCTTTAGCCTTCCCAAACTCTTGTTTATATAGAGGTAATTATACCTCTATCTTCTTCTATTATTGCTCCCACTTGCGAAATTAAGTGAAAGCCTCTTCAGCATTCCATGGTTTGGGCCCTCCTGTGTCTGGTATCCATAGTTTGTTGATCAGACTCCCTTATCTGATGATTTTCTTTTTCCGTCCTTTAATTAATGGAAGGAATATAATGACATCACTACTTACATTATTTGCTTGAATTATTGGCATCTACTAGCTAGATGTCAATCTCTTTCTCGTTATGACCCATCTTTTGTCTTTTGGGTAAGTGGGTATCACATGTTACCACCAAATCTCGGGAATCTATGTTTTTGGTGGTCCCCGAGTTATTGGATACTTCGGCAGCTTGTGTGATTTTCCTTCTCTGTCTTCGGGATGTCTCCGGTCAATCTTTGGCCGGAATCTTTTACCAAATTATGGCTCTTTTTGATTCGGATATTCTGGCAAATATGATTTTCCCAGTGGCCAATATGAGCTATGTTACATTATTTTCGATGAGTTTTTTTACTCTCCGATAGCTTGTTTTCCCAAAGAAGACTTCTCTTTTCCTCAAACCGGTCTTCTGCAAATCTTGTAGTTTTTTTATGTCATAGTATTTAACTGGAATGATCGTTCACGGAATTCTGATGAAACTTGAACGGAAACTTAACTTTGTTCATCTCTGTAAGACAGACCCATAAACCCCAAGCTCGTCTTGTTGAAATTTGATCTTTAGTAAAAGACGTAACCAGGGTAACTTGTTCCAAACTTGCTTCCTTGATTATTTTGAAAGCACGTTCATCTAGCCTTCGAAGCCGAATGTAATGAAAGGCTTCATGATTTTCTTTCCCCACGAGTTCTGGAGCTGCACTAATAAAATACAGTTCCAAGGTATATGCCGCATTATACGCTCTCATTATTGGACCAACACTCGTATACTGCTTCCTAGATTCATTTGGGTAGTAGTTTTATCTTCGGGAAAGCAGGGGAGGTAGTATAGATTGATGCCAGTGCTCCAAATTCATACCACCATTTAACCTTGTGTGGATTGGAGTTTGGTAACACCCACACCCTTGGATATTTTCCAGAAATGCTGCTAAGTCGAAACAGTAAAGTCGATGTATCTTAGAGACGATCGCCAGAACCGTAAGCACTTTATATACGGGGTGATTTTCTTCTTGAGACCGTATTAATACATGCCTCGAGTTAATCTTGTCCATATTTTCCAAACACTCTAGCCATGTCTTGTAAGCATTAAACCACCCAAACAATAGAAAATGCATGTTTCCATGTTCTAAACTACAATGAAGTTAAGTGTATAAGGCTATCTGCAGGGGATTATATGTATAGGCAAGAAGGTGCCTAATGGAACGGATATGTCTTTTGGATTGAAAAGACATGTCTACAACCAAAAATACACTTGGTTGCTCGAACATGTGCAACAATTTAGACATGTACGTCCGTGCACTAATGCGCGTGCGTCCATCCCTTCCATAACTCAAATGGAGTTTCATTTTTACCTTTATGTGGGATCTTATTAAGAATGTAGTTTGCAGAAAGTATATATTCCCCCCACAAGTTTTGGGGTAAGCCAGAACTTATCAACATCGCATTCATCATCTCCTTAAGAGTACGATTTTTGCGTTCTCCTACACCATTTGATTAATGTGAGTAGGGAGCTGTTGTTTGATGAATTATACCTGCTTCCGAGCAGAATTCTTCAAACGGAGCAACATATTAACCACTTCTATCACTTCAAATCATCTTAATTTTCAAATTAAGCTGATTTTCAACTTCACTCTTATAAGCTTAAAAAGCTACTAATGCTTCATCTTTGCTTTTTCAAAAGATATACATAACAATATCTTGTGCAATCGTCAATAAATATTATAAAGTACTTTTTGCCACCTCGAGTTTGCACAAGTTTTAAATCACACATCTGTATGAATTAACTTAAGTGGTTTAGTACTTTTCGTTACCGAATGTAACAGTGGTTTAGCCAATTTGCTTCAACACAAATTTCACATTTGTCTTGTGAATCGGTTTTAAACGTAGGTATTAATACCAGATTCATTAACCTTTTAATTTTATTGAAGTTTACGTGTCCAATCTATCATGCCATAAATTAGAACAATCCAACAAGTAAACATAAGTAATATTATTTATTTTTGGCTCTTGGCGGAAAACATACATTTTAAAGAGTCCTTTATCAAGGTGCCCCTTACACAAAAACGGATTATTCTTGGTCATTACAAACTTGTCGGGCTCAAACACTAGTCTAAATCATGTCTTACTAAGCAAAGATCCAAAACCGAATTCTTGCGGATATCCGGGACATGCAACACATCCACAAGCGTAAGCTCCTTTCTGGAAGTCATATTGAGCACAACCTTCCCAAGCCCCACGATGTTGGAAGTCGAAGAGTTTCCCATGAAATTTTTCTTCCATTTATCGGAGTGTAGGAGAAGAACATCTTCTTATTGGCACAAATGTGATGAGTAGCCCCAATATCTATCAACCATTCCCTTGAGTTATCCACCATATTGGCTTCAAACACAATAGTGGTGATATCGAGCTCCGACATGTCTATCGGAACAGACTTGTCCTCCATCACAATTGCTTGTTGGTTGCCATTTTGATTGCCCTTTTTCTGATTTTGGCAATCCTTGGACATGTGGTTCGATTTGCCACAATTGTAGCAATTTCTTTAGAATTTCTTGGCCTTCCCATTGTCTTTTCTGGAATGCTTCCATTTCTTGCTAGTGCTTGATTCAACAAGATTTCCATTGGCCTCCATTCCAGAGGCTTACTGGACTTCACTTCGGATTTTTGGTTGTCTCCTCAATCAGAAGCCAAACTATTAGATCATCAAGCCTCATTCCTTTGCATTAGTGCTTGAGGTAGTTCCTAAAATCCTTCCACAATGGCGACAACTTCTCGATTATTGCAGTCACTTGGAAAGACTCATTCAGAATCATCCCTTCAGACACCAAGTCATGAAATATGATCTGAATTTCTTGAACTTGGTTGATCACTGTTTTGGTGTCAACCATCTTGTAATCCAGAAATTTGCTGACAACAAATTTTCTTGTGTCGGCATCTTTTTGTACTTTTTCTCCAAAGAGTCTCACAACTGTTTGTATATTTTGAACGAACTGTAGACATTATAGTGGGTATCTTCTAGCAGGTTCAAAATATAGTTCCGACAGAGAAAATCGTTGTTAGGCCAAGCATCCACAATAATTCTTCATTGGTTGTCGGATTCTTCATCGCCAATGGTAGAGCGGTCCTCTTTCAGAAAACGAGACAGACCCAATGACCAATGTAGTGAGGTAAAAGAGCATCTTATGTTGCCAGTGTTTGAAGTCAACGCCGGAGAACTTCGCCGATTTTTTACCGTGGGCAGGAGCCGCAACTATCGGAGTGAATGAAACGGTTGCCATCATCTTAAAAATAACATAAATATATTTCGTCTTGCGATTATTATTTGGGTGATATACTGTTTACAAGAAATGGCTAGAGTGTTAAGAAAATTTGGATAAGAATAAGTTGAGACTTGTATTTAATACAATATCCACAAGACAAAATCGCTCCATATATAAAGTGTTTACGGTTCTGGCAATCGTCTCTAAGATACAACGACTTTATTGTTTCAACTTAGTAGCACTTGCAAAAGTTGAAACTACAACGAACTTAAGTGTATAAGGCTTTCAAGCTTTGAAGGAAAAGATATCAATATGCTGATGCAATAACTGAATTTTTAGGCTTATAATTCCGTGTCTGATTTCATCTACATGGCTCATATATATAAATGAAGGTGCCAGACATAAAAGATATGTCTTTTGGATCGAAAAGACATGTCTATAGTCAAAATATGCACCTAGTTGCTCGAACAGGTGTAACAGTTCAGACGTGCGCGTCAGCGCAATAGTGCTCGTGCAACAGGTTTTGCTAATGTCCTCGGGGCACGCACGGTGCGCTCTGCGCACAGCTGCGCGCTCGTGCACCCCCAATTGGAATTTGTTAATTAATTAAAAAGTAGTTAGCACTGGAAATCACTGACAAGGATGCTATAATACTTGAAGTACACCTGCGAGTCGAGCTGAGCCGGCCCCCGCGTGCGCGTTTGAACCAAAATCACAAGCATGTGGGTCTTCGCCTCTTTAAAAACTTTGGTACCCGAAGGGGCCAAACCCAATTGTCCAACTTGGGATTTATAAATTGAGCAAACTTTGGTTTTACACTCTATGTGGGATGAAGCTTTTCTCTTTCCCCACAATTTCTATTTTCCATACCATTTTCTAGTTTTAAGTGACTAACTTCTAGCATTAATTTCTCATTCACCCGTAATTAGTTTTGAGAAATTTCAAATGTCAATATTGTTTGGTAAATATTTTTATCATGATTTTGATGATTTTGTTCAAATGTGTTTTTACACCAAAATAATATTCCTAAATGTTGTCCAAATATTTCCGATCGATACAAAATATTTTTACTATTTTTTCGGAGTATTTCTTGAAGTTTATTTTCAATAAAAATTGGACAACACTTCTGTCTCATGCTCGACCGGTCGGTCGACCTCCGTATGGGCGATCGGTCCGCCTCCGTATGGGCGATCGGTCCGCCTAAGGGCGACCGATGCCTGAAGTTGCCCCCTCGAGAACAAACTTCTCTGTTTTGCAATTTGTAGTACCCCCAACTGGTCCAACACAGGGTCGACCGGTTGGACCCCCCGTTGACCGGTCGCCCTGTGTGAAAATGTTGTTTTATTTTCAAATGTCTATTTCTACACGACCGGTCACCCTATCCTTTTGACAGTAAATTCTAACTGTTGTGCAACAGACCAACTTTCCTTAAATTGTAGGATTTTTTAACAGCTATATTCTTGATTTAATTGCATTTTTCTGTAATTTCAATCCCCAAGAGGAGTCTATACATGATCAATCATCTATTATAAATAGAGGATGTTTTGGAGCAACAAGAACAACAATTGATATACAACACAACAAGACACATTCAAAGCAAACACTTATCCTTTCATTGTTCATATTCTTGTTGTAATTTGCCTAGCTTATCACTTTCACATTTTGAGGTCTAGACTTTATTTCTTGATTACACTTGCACTCAAATTGTATTATTCATTATTGAGTTGTAATCTTGATTTTGTGGTCATCATTCAACACAAGACATCATTGTGAGTATTCTTGTGGAAAGAATACACGTGGTTGATCTAGGTGATATGTGTTTGAAGAATGTGATGCTTTTTGAGGTGTTGAAGAATTTGGTGTTCTTTTAAACTGAAGATTGTGGTAATCTTCACAAGGTGCCGTTGAAAGAAGATTGTGGTAATCTTCAAGGGAGATTGTGGTAATCTCCAAGGTGGTGTTGAATAAGAGCGTGGTGCTCTTCAAGGTGATGCTGTAAGGTGTTGTATTAATTTTGGTAATTAATAAATTTTTTTTTTGAAATCCATCCCGGATATACTGGGGTGGTAGAAGATTAGGCCTTAGGTGGGTTGAGCCTCTTTAAATTGACGCGTGTTGTTTACTTCCCGCACCTTCCATTCTTGTCTTGCTTGTTTGATTCGAAAAAGAGGGCATAATCGAGAAAATGGAGATAATCTATTCACCCCCTCTAGATTATCGTATCCACTTGGACTTACAAGTGGTATCAAAGCCAAACTCTTTGGCAAACTTGTTCCACAGCGCGAGTAAAAATGAACGATCAATGGCTAAGAATGAAGTCTATCTCACCGGTGCCTCCACCAATAAGCCACCACTATTTGACTCCAAAAATTATTCATTTTGGAAAGAAAGAATGGAATGCTATCTACAAAGTTGCGGGTTCGATATTTGGAACATGGTGATAAACGGAGAATCCATCCCGATGAAATACGGGTCACTCACCTCCAAAGTCCTCAAAGAGCTCGATGATGAAGAAAAGAAAATTCTCTCCTTAAATGGCAAAGCTCTAAATATTCTTCATTGCTCACTTATATTTTCGGAATACGATCAAATTCGAGGAATACGGTCGGCACACGAAGCATGGGGAAAATTAGAAGCCATCTATGAAGTATATGCAAATGAAAGGAGCAACTCAAAAGCATCTACCTCTCAAATGGATACAACATCAAATCCAACAACATGGGATAAGCCTTTTACTATCTCCGATAATGAAGAAATCGAGAAATGTTTAATGGGCATCGAAGAAGACGATGAGGTACACATTAACTCTTCTATTTCTATTAGTAATGATATGCATGATGATTATGATGATTTGCAAAATGATTTTGATGAGCTTCAAAATGAATTCCAAAACTTGTTAAATACAAAAATTTGAAAAAGCAATTCAATACTTTGAAAAATAATAAGGATAGCTTATTTACTTCCTATGAGTCACTTTCATGTGCTCGTACCACCACTCTTGATAAGGTTAGAAAACTTGAAAAAGAAAATAGTACTCTTGTTGAGAATGCTAAGTGTATGAAAAAGGATTTTTCCAAATTCAACTTGAGTACCAATAAAATTATTGATGTTCAAAATTGTGATAATTTGAAACTTGGACTTGATCATAAGCCTAATGTCATTAATCATATTAAAAAGGATAAAGTCACTAAGCATGTTGGTCATTATACTTCTAAAATTATTGTAAGTCCAAGCGGCTACGATAATCTAGAGGGGGTGAATAGATTATCTCCATCTTTTCGATTTCGCCCTCTTTTTCGAACAAAACAAGCCAAGACAATATAAAAGGTGAGGTTCAACCCACCTAGGGCCTAATCCTCTACCACCCCAGAATATTCGGGATGGATTTCAAAAATAAAAAGAATTTTATTAATTACCCAAATTAATACAACTTCAACTTACAACACCTTGAAGAGCATAACACTCTTCTTCAACACCACCTTTGTAGATTACCACAATCTCCCTTTGAAGATTACCACAATCTTCCTTCAACGCCACCTTTGAAGATCAACACAATTTTCAATCTTGAAGAATACCAAATTCTTCAACACCTCAAGAGCACCACACTCTTGAAACACCTATCACCTAGATCACCCAAGTGTATTCTTACCACAAGAATACTCACAAGGATGTCTTGTGTTGAATGATGACCAAAATCAAGATTACAACTCAATAATGACTATTACAATTTGGGTGCAAGTGTAATCAAGAAATAAAAGCCTAGACCTCAAGATGTGAAAGTGATAAACTAGGCAAATTACAACAAGAATGATAACAATGAAGAGCTAAAGATTTTGCTTGAATTTATCTTGTTGTGTTGTATCTCAAGTGTTGTGTTGGTTGCTCCAAAACTTCCTCTATTTATAGTCACTAAGCATGTTGGTCATTATACTTCTAAAATTATTGTAAGTCCAAGCGGCTACGATAATCTAGAGGGAGGGTGAATAGATTATCTCCATTTTTTCGATTTCGCCCTCTTTTTCGAACAAAACAAGCCAAGACAATATAAAAGGTGCGGAATGTAAAAAACACGCGTTGATTTATAGAGGTTCAACCCACCTAGGGCCCAATCCTCTACCACCCCAGTATATTCGGGATGGATTTCAAAAATAAAAAGAATTTTATTAATTACTAAAATTAATACAAGTTCAACTTACAACACTTTGAAGAGCACCACACTCTTCTTCAACACCACCTTTGGAGATTACCACAATCTCCCTTTGAAGATTACCACAATCTTCCTTCAACGACACTTTTGAAGATCAGCACAATCTTCAATCTTGAAGAATACCAAATTCTTCAACGCCTCAAGAGCACCACACTCTTGAAACACCTAGCACCTAGATCACCCAAGTGTATTCTTACCACAAGAATATTCACAAGGATGTCTTGTGTTGAATGATGACCAAAATAAAGATTACAACTCAATAATGAATATTATAATTTGAGTGCAAGTGTAATCAAGAAATGAAAGCCTAGACCTCAAGATGTGAAAGTGATAAACTAGGCAAATTACAACAAGAATGATAACAATGAAGAGCTAAAGATTTTGCTTGAATGTATCTTGTTGTGTTGTATCTCAAGTGTTGTGTTGGTTGCTCCAAAACTTCCTCTATTTATAGTCACTAAGCATGTTGGTCATTATACTTCTAAAATTATTGTAAGTCCAAGCGGCTACGATAATCTAGAGGGGGGTAAATAGATTATCTCCATCTTTTCGATTTCGCCCTCTTTTTCGAACAAAACAAGCCAAGACAATATAAAAGGTGCGAAATGTAAAAAACACGCGTCGATTTATAGAGGTTCAATCCACCTAGGGCCTAATCCTCTACCACCCCAGTATATTCGGGATGGATTTCAAAAATAAAAAGAATTTTATTAATTACTAAAATTAATACAAGTTCAACTTACAACACTTTGAAGAGCACCACACTCTTCTTCAACACCACCTTTGGAGATTACCACAATCTCCCTTTGAAGATTACCACAATCTTCCTTCAACGCCACCTTTGAAGATCAGCACAATTTTCAATCTTGAAGAATACCAAGTTCTTCAACACCTCAAGAGCACCACACTCTTGAAACACCTATCACCTAGATCACCCAAGTGTATTCTTACCACAAGAATACTCACAAGGATGTCTTGTGTTGAATGATGACCAAAATCAAGATTACAACTCCATAATGACTCTTACAATTTGGGTGCAAGTGTAATCGAGAAATGAAAGCCTAGACCTCAAGATGTGAAAGTGATAAACTAGGCAAATTACAACAAGAATGATAACAATGAAGAGCTAAAGATTTTGCTTGAATTTATCTTGTTGTGTTGTATCTCAAGTGTTGTGTTGGTTGCTCCAAAACTTCCTCTATTTATAGTACCTAAGCATGTTCGTCATTATACTTCTAAAATTATTATAAGTCCAAGCGGCTACGATAATCTAGAGGGGGGGTGAATAGATTATCTCCATCTTTTCGATTTCGCCCTCTTTTTCAAACAAAACAAGCCAAGACAATATAAAAGGTGCGGAATGTAAAAAACACGCGTCGATTTATAGAGATTCAACCCACTTAGGGTCTAATCCTCTACCACCCCAGTATATTCGGGATGGATTTCAAAAATGAAAAGAATTTTATTAATTACCAAAATTAATACAACTTCAACTTACAACACCTTGAAGAGCACCACACTCTTCTTCAACACCACCTTTGGAGATTACCACAATCTCCCTTTGAAGATTACCACAATCTTCCTTCAACGACACCTTTGAAGATCACCACAATCTTCAATCTTGAAGAATACCAAATTCTTCAACACCTCAAGAGCACCACACTCTTGAAACACCTATCACCTAGATCACCCAAGTGTATTCTTACCACAAGAATATTCACAAGGATGTCTTGTGTTGAATGATGACCAAAATAAAGATTACAACTCAATAATGAATATTACAATTTGAGTGCAAGTGTAATCAAGAAATGATAGCCTAGGCCTCAAGATGTGAAAGTGATAAACTAGGCAAATTACAACAATAATGATAACAATGAAGAGCTAAAGATTTTGCTTGAATATATCTTGTTGTGTTGTATCTCAAGTGTTGTGTTGGTTGCTCCAAAACTTCCTCTATTTATAGGAGATGATTGATCAAGCATAAGCTCCTCTTGGGGATTGAAAATCTACAGAAAAATACAATTAAAATCAAGAATATAGCTGTTAGAAATCAATCCCACAATTTAAGAAAAAGATGTTTGTTGTACAACGGTTAGAATTTTGCTGTCAAACTTGAGGGCGATCGGTCGCGCACTGATAGAGATTAAAAAAAACACTGCGAAATTTACATAGGGCGGCCGGTCCAAGGGGTCTTCGACCGGTCGACCCCTTGTGTGACTGGTCCCCCTTAATGATAAAACAAGGATGAGTTGCTATGTCTCAACGCAAGACTTGCAGGCACCGATCGCACCCTAGGCGACCGGTCGACCTGCTCAAATTTTCCTCCGTCTCATTTTCTGTTCCAAAATTCATCTTCAGGTACGGGTTGCCCTATATGGCGACCGGTCCACCTCGAGACAGAAATGTTGTCCAATTTTTGTCGAAAATAAACCTCAAGAAATACTCCAAAAATTTAGTAAAAACATTTTAAATCGATCGGGAGTATTTTGACAACATTTAGGAACCTTGTTTTGATGTAAAAACTTATTAACATAAAATCATTAAAAGTGTTGTCCAATTTTGTCAAAAAATAAACTCAAGAAATACTCCGGAAAATAGTAAAAATATTTTAAAAATCATTTAGGAGTATTTGGACAACAATTAAAAACATTGTTTTGGTGTAAAAATAAAATCATCAAAATTAAGATAAAAACATGTATCAAACAATCTCCCCCTTTTTGATGATTACAAACCAAAACACTTTTTAGAAATATTAGGAGGACAATTTTTAAAACGATTTTCCGGTAAAAACATCTAACCGTTTAGAAGCGACTAATATTTCCAAAATACATAAGCAACCAAATAAGAGAGTAAATATTATCCAAATATTCCGAGTATTAGCACAAGCTCCCCTATCAACAAGCACATCAAGAATAATATAAAAGCAATTAACCACAAGCTAAAAGCTTAGCTTTTACATATTGATCTTAAGTATAAGAGCTTATAAGCCCCCATGTCAACAAAACATCATTAGACAAGTCCATCATACAACAATTGGACTAAGTATAGTCCACAATTTATGGCTTTAAGAAGCCATAGCTTATAGCTTTTATATCGAGCTTATATTAGCTTCTTTGAGCTAACGAGCCAATTTCCTGTTTCTCCCCCTTTGAAATCATCAAAAAGAATGTTAGGATGATAAAAACATCATACAAGTATATCAAAGTGCGCCAAAGATACGATTTATCAACCATAGAAAAAATTAGGCTTAGAATCCGAAGAAATGGGAGAAATGTATCATGAAAAGATCCATAAGCTCGTTGTGTTTGCCAAGACATGATCTCAATAAGTATTTAAGACATTTGAACATGAGAGAATCATGTAGGTGATGAATTTTTCATTAAAACATTTTATCGAACACATGGCGGGCGTCAAAAATTGAAGAAGATATATATATAGCCCTTGTAAAAGATGTAAAGCCAAGTTTTTCATCACCAAAAGCAAATTTTCAGCATATATCCAACAAATAAGAGATCCAACAAAATAAATTCTCAATGGTTCAACCCAATTGAGATAATTTTAGCCAAAAAGATCAAGGCATTACGAATGCCATCATGCAAAAATTAAAGAACCATCAAGTAGCTCATATCATACATCACGCCATGCGTATAAGACATTACAAATGTCCCAAATTATCTCTATCTAAACAAAATTACCAAGGCATCACAAAAAACTTTTAAGCAAAAATTAAAAGAAGCACTTTTACCATCAAATACTTCATACCAATTACCAAACAATGCCAAATAGAGTATTTTTACCATCAAATACTCCAATAATACCATAATCAAGATCAACCAAAAGCCACTTTCATACTTGCTATTTTATCCCTTCAACAAACAACAAGCAAATGTCATTAGAATAAGAGAGTTATACAAATCAAGTTCATTACAAGAAAATTAAATGACATAAGAAGAAAAGCAAGAGAAGTGATAGGATCATCATTCTTCATCGGAAGAAAAACATGTGTTGGGGATGAGTTCTTTAATGAACTTCTTCAATTTGCCGATTGATTTTTGCATCTTTGAGGTCTTTTGCTCCAAAGCCTCAGATTTAGCTTCATGATATGCTCTAAGTTCATCAAATTCGGCTTGAGTGTAACTCCTAGACGGTTGAGCACCGGTATTACCCTCCGGATTGCTCGTCCCATCACCCGCCGCCAATCTATCGGCTTCGGCATCATTAAAGAAATCGTTTGGATTTTCGGATGTAGAACCTTGTCCTCTTCCTTTAGCCATTTTAGTCGGGAAGATATCTATATTTTTTGCGCATGTAGACCATTTGTGAAATGTTGTCAATGTCAAAATCATTTTGAAATACCTCTGAATTACATAAGAAGGTAGCCCCGATTGTATAAGAAGTTTGCAAATCCAATTGCCCATGACAAACTTCTTATTTCCTTGTGTGATAGACTCAATTAAGCATTGAATAAATATTGTGCCAAATTTAAGTGGTTCCCTTCTAGCAATCTTATAAGTTAAAAAGTAATCCATATTGCTAGGCATTTTGCCCGCTTTACCACAGATACAGTAGACGACAATAACCGAAATAATCTTGTGCTCAAGAGTCATGGCCAATAACGAATATTTTGGCCAAACGCCCAAATAGATCTTAACCTCTTCCATAGAAATACCCAACACATCATCATTCCAAATCGAACAAGCAAAATAATCCCAACCACCTTCTCGCACATGTAAAAGCCGACAAATGTCATTAGGAGTCCATCTAAAATGATGACCCCTTACCAACGAATTCAACGCAAAAGGCTTCCTTTGAGCATCATATTCGACCCACATATTGACATAAAAATGTAGAATCACATCATCATCATATAAAACATAAGGGTGCTCCCACAGGTACATCCACCCTTGTTCTTCAAAAAATCCTCTAATAGTAGGATACTCATTTGAAAATGAATTAAATCGACAAATTTTCGTACGAGCTATCGATTTCGCACCCATGTTCAAATTCTCATAGTACCACTCCGCATATTTGTTGATAAAATCTAAAACATTAGTAGAGCGAGGAGCTAGAGGTATAAGAGATTTCTTACTTTTTGCCCAACGGCAATTTTTGAATGAAATCGTCCTGCGAAGTTCGGCAACTTGAGGATTGGAGAGTATAGGGTTTTGAATATCATCACGTTCTTGAGCTACATTCTTTTGGGTAGCTCGAATATCCCTTTATTCGGCTTCCTCTTGTCGATTTCTCGAAGAACCCTCTCCGCCTTTTCTTCTCTTGGAAGTGGAATTTTGACCGGTGGAATTTTTTGGAGGTGTCATATTTGTAAGATTCTTACAAAATGGAGTGGATTAGCAACAAGAATCACAAGATTTGATGAAGAAATGAAGATTATAGAGAAAGGGGGTGAATGTCGGGCTGAATGAGGGTTTGAGGGAGTTTTGTTCTGTTTGAGAAAATGAAGAACATATCGATTTTAACCCAAAAAATTGGACTGGGCGACCGGTCGAGGTAGGGTACGACCGGTCGACGTGCAGGGCAGCCGGTCGGCCCTACCTTGACCGTCCCACTGCAATATTTCATTTTCCAGAATTTTCAAAAATTCGATTTTTCACCCTAAAAGTTTTAAAACTTTGCAAAAAGATAATTATGGACTAAATCCAATAAATACGAGTTTCGAGAAAACATATATTCGAGAAAAAACGAGATTTTACGAGTAGTGCCTTTTTGAGAAAAATTCACAAAGTCATTTAGTGGCACTTAAGAGGATGAAATGAAATAGTTTGAAAGAGAAGTGCATAATTATAACATGAACAAAATATCGAGTTCAATAATACGAGTGAACATACCTCGATGGTTTAATTATCTCGTGATGAAGTAATGGTATATCACCAATGAATGAGAGAAATATAACCTACACAATTCTATAAACAAATTTTGCACAAGACATAATAGTACAAGTGTAGGCCAAGCAACAACAAAATGCTTATGCTATAGAAATTCATAAGAGATAAAAACTCATTAGTCTAAGAAAGTCCACAAGAGTTTAAAATAAACATGTAAGGTCTCATTTTTCAAAGGATTTTAAAAACACAAATATATATATAGAAGACCTTAAAGAATTTGAAAAACTCATTTTGAAATTAAAGCACAAATAAAAACATGCATACTACATTAAGATACATATATAAGTAGGAAGATACAGTTTACCAATATCGCCATTTCCATGAGTTGTGTCGTTCCTATTGTCTATGATATCTTCCCCTTTGAAAATCGTCTTGTTGATAATGATTTCTCCAATTGCTCCATTTCCAAGCATTGTATCCTTCCATTTGTTGATAATTTCTTCTTGGAACTTCATTTTGGTGATATCTTCTTCTTTGATCAAATGAGTTGGTCATTTGATGTTTTCTTGGCGATATGAATTTTCTTCGATTATTATTTCGCCGGGTACGTAATATAACATTGTTTTGTGGTACCCTCAAGTGCTTGTGTCTTTTGGGATTAGTTTTGAGACTTTTAAGTCTCCACAAATAATTAGAGCTATTTCTAGCCCGACAAGTATTTATGGCGTGTCCCTTCTTACCGCAATAAAAACAAGTAATAGCACTAACATGCATATGAACTCGATTATTTTTCATATGATTGACGATATTAGGCTTATGATCAAGTTCACTATTCAAATTATCACAACCATGAACATTCACGACATTGGACATTCTATTGGTACTCAAGTTAGATTTTAATAAATCATTTTCATACAATTAATATCCTCAACAAGAGTACTACTCTCTTTTTCAAGGTTTCCAACCTTGTCAAGTGTGGTGGTGTGAGCACTTGATAGTGATTCATAGGAAACAAATAAACTATCCTTATCATTTTTCAAGACATTGAATTCCTTTTTCAAATTTTTGTATTTAACTAGTAAGCTTTGGAATTCATTTTGAAGTTCATCATAATCATTGAGCAAGTCACTATAATCATTTCACAATTCATTGTCATAAGAAGTAGAGGGTTTAGAACTTACTTCATTTTCTTTGAAGCCCATAAGACAATGTTCAACTACTTCATATTTGAAACTTGTAAAATGCTTGTACCTTAGATTTGACCTTGTATTCCTTTGAAAAGTAGATGCTTTTGAGTTGCTCCTATCATTTGCATATACTTCATGAATGGCTTCTAATTTTTGCCATACTTGATGAGCCGATCGAATTCCTACAATAAGATCAAATTCCAAATTGGTAAGTGAACAATATAAAATATTGAGAGCTTTACCATTTAAGGAGATGATTTTCTTTTCTTCATCATTGAGCTCCTTGAGAACTTTGGAGGTGTATGGTGTGTCTTTCATCGGAATAGATTCTCCATTGATGACGATGTTCCAAATATCGAACCCGCAACCTTGTAAATAATATTCCATTCTTTCTTTCCAAAATATAAAATTTTTGGAATCAAATCGAGGTGGCTTGGTGGTGGAGGTGCCAGAAAGGTGAGCTTCATTCGTAGACGACGATCGTTCCTCTTCACTCGCGATGTGAAACGAGCTTGCCAAAGAGTTTGGCTTTGATACCACTTGTAAGTCCAAGCGGCTACGATAATCTAGAGGGGGGGTGAATAGATTATCTCCATCTTTTCGATTTTGTCCTCTTTTTCGAACAAAACAAGCCAAGACAATATAAAAGGTGCGGAATGTAAACAACACGCGTCAATTTATAGAGGTTCAACCCACATAGGGCCTAATCCTCTACCACCCCAGTATATCCGGGATGGATTTCAAAAATAAAAAGAATTTTATTAATTACCAAAATTAATACAACTTCAACTTACAACACCTTGAAGAGCACCACACTCTTCTTCAACACCACCTTTGGAGATTACCACAATCTTCCTTCAACGACACCTTTGAAGATCACCACAATCTTCAATCTTGAAGAATAAACACCTCAAGAGCACCACACTCTTGAAACACTTATCACCTAGATCACCCAAGTGTATTCTTACCACAAGAATACTCACAATGATGTCTTGTGTTGAATGATGACCAAAATCAAGATTACAACTCAATAATGAATATTACAATTTGAGTGCAAGTGTAATCAAGAAATGATAGCCTAGGCCTCAAGATGTGAAAGTGATAAACTAAGCAAATTACAACAAGAATGATAACAATGAAGAGCTAAAGATTTTGCTTGAATATATCTTGTTGTGTTGTATCTCAAGTGTTGTGTTGGTTGCTCCAAAACTTCCTCTATTTATAGGAGATGATTGATCAAGCATAAGCTCCTCTTGGGGATTGAAAATCTACAGAAAAATACAATTAAAATCAAGAATATAGCTGTTAGAAATCAATCCCACAATTTAAGGAAAAGATGTCTGTTGCACAACGGTTAGAATTTTGCTGTCAAACTTGAGGGCGATCGGTCGCGCACTGATAGAGATTAAAAAAAACACTGCGAAATTTACATAGGGCGACCGGTCCAAGGGGTATTCGACCGGTCGACCCCTTGTGTGACCGGTCCCCCTTAATGATAAAACAAGGATGAGTTGTTATGTTTCAACGCAAGACTTGCAGGCACAGATTGCACCCTAGGCAACCGGTCGACCTGCTCAGATTTTCCTCCGTCTCATTTTCTGTTCCAAAATTCATCTTCAGGTACGGGTTGCCCTATATGGCGATCGGTCCACCTCGAGACAGAAATGTTGTCCAATTTTTGTCGAAAATAAACCTCAAGAAATACTCCAAAAATTGAGTACAAGAATTCACCAACCAACAATGAATTGAGTACAAGAATTCACCAACCAACAATGAAAGTGGAGGCAATTGTTTAGCAAAAGATGGCATCATCAATGTATTATAATATAAAAATGGTGTCTATAAAAACCAAGAGTTGAAGTTGGAAGAATGATCATTCATAATTCATTCATGTATTCATATACTCATTCTATAGATTCATTGTATAAACATTTTAAGTAGAATTGAGATCAAGGGGTCTTGGAGGAGTAAACTTGTAGAAACATTGGAGAAGAAGGCTTGGAGCAACAACATCAATCAAGAAAGAAGTCAATTGAGATCTTGAGAAAGATAAGTACACCATGTCTACAATATTTACATCTTCTTGTGTAATTTACTCTTTTGTCAAGATCATGAGTAGCTAAACTTCTAGTGTTTGAATGTAATGAACTCTAGAATGGATTTGTGATTAAGGCGTGTATGTTTCTTTTATAAAATTCTCATGTCTTATGTGATTCACTTATATCATGCTTATTTCATTCAAGTTAATATTTCCGGTATATTAATTTGATATTTATTCTTTATCGGGTAATCGAGAGATTTATGGTGAAAAAGAACTTGTATAAGTGAAAAGAGTTGCATGCAATCCTAGATATAGGACGACATAAATCTTCTGGATTAGGGTCAAACCTAATATGGGAATTCACAAATCGTTATAATGCTGTCTTGGGGGTTTTAACTAGAAAGAGATTTCAGTTAATCAACTTGAGATTATGAGTTTTTCACCTTGAGAAAGGGTTTAACTTAAATCGGGAATTTCTACGGTCCACATAACATGAGAATTTATTAAAAGAGGATGGTTTTTGCTTAAGGGTTCATGGTTGTATTTTTAACTTGTTAAATCACAAAAACATTCTAGAGGGACTTACATTCAAGCACATCTCTATCTCTTGATTTCTTATTTTACAAATCTCCCTTCATTTTTACAAATTGTAATTTATTAATTTAGATTCTTTATTTCCCTTATTCATAAAACAAAAACTCTGAAAATTGATAGATTAAATAACAAAAAGACGGTAATTATTAGTACTTACAATCCTCGTGGGAATGACACTCGGTACTCACTAATCTATACTATAAAACGATAGGTGCACTTGCCTACGGTTTTAAACTATAAAACGATAGGTGCACTTGCCTACGATTTTAAAGGTAGCTTTTGAGCCATCAATGATATATTGGCTTGGCTAATTTTTCAAAGGGCTACACATCTTCTTTATTACTTGATG
Source organism: Rehmannia glutinosa (assembly GCA_016081115.2). Lineage (NCBI taxonomy): Eukaryota > Viridiplantae > Streptophyta > Magnoliopsida > Lamiales > Orobanchaceae > Rehmannia > Rehmannia glutinosa. The sequence continues at coordinate 4,141,772 of CM071933.1, read as the reverse complement.
CCCGCCAAGTGTTCGATAAAATATTTCTTAGAAAAATTCATCACTCACATGATTCTCTCGTTTTTAAAAGTCTTATATATTTATAGAGATCATGTTTTGCATATCAAATGAGCTTTTACAAGCTTTTCTAAGTCATTTGATCAACTCTTCCCTTAGCTTTTGGAATTCTATGCTTAATGGTAAATAGCTCGATAAATCGGTTAAATTGAGCACTTTGATATGGATATATGATGATTTATCATGCTAACATTCTTTATGATGATTCCAAAGGGGGAAAATAGATTATAAGCTCATTAGCTCATACAAGCTAAAATAAGCTCGCGAAAGAAGCTATAAGCTATGGAGCTTTTAAGCCAAAGGTTTTGGCTATGAACTAGTCCATTGGATTTATCTTGGACTTATGATACATGTTTTATGGTTATCTTTGACAGGGGGAGCTTCTAAGCTCGTGTTTCTTTTGGTTACATTGTAAAAGCTGAGCTTTCAGCTTTTGTATGGTTGTTTACTTGTCTGTATTGATATGCATGTTGATAGGGGGAGCTTGTGCTATTATTTGAATTTATTTAATCACTTCCTTGTGGTTATTTTATTTGGATATTTGGTCGCTTCAAACGGTTAGATATATTTTACCGGAAAATCATTTTGATTTCAAATTCGACATCTTAATATTTCTTAAAATTGTTTTGGTTTGTAATCATCAAAAAGGGGGAGATTGTTTGATAATTGTTTTTATCATGATTTTGACGATTTTGTTCAAATGTGTTTTTACACCAAAATAATAGGGCAACCCGCACCTAAGTTGATTTTTGAAACTGAAAAAGGGACGGAAGAAAAATTGGAGAGGCGACCGGTCGGCCTAAGGGCGACCGGTGCCTGAAGTTGGCCACTCGAGAACAGACTTCTCTGTTTTGCAATTTGTAGTACCCCCAACCGGTCCAACACTGGGTCGACCGGTTGGACCCCCCCGTTTACCGGTCGCCCTGTATAAAAATGTTGTTTTATTTTCAAACGTCTATTTCTATGCGACCCGTCACCCTATCCTTTTGACAGCAAATTCTAACCGTTGTGCAACAGACCAACTTTCCTTAAATTGTGGGATTGATTTCTAACAGCTATATTCTTGATTTTAATTGCATTTTTCTGTAGATTTTCAATCCCCAAGAGGAGCTTATACATGATCAATCATCTCCTATAAATAGAGGATGTTTTGGAGCAACAAGAACAACAATTGAGATACAACACAACAAGACACATTCAAAGCAAACACTTGTTCTTTCATTGTTCATATTCTTGTTGTAATTTGCCTAGCTTATCATTTTCACATTTTAAGGTCTAGGCTTTATTTATTGATTACACTTGCACTCAAATTATGTTATTCATTATTGAGTTGTAATCTTGATTTTGTGGTCATCATTCAATACAAGACATCCTTGTGAGTATTCTTGTGTAAAGAATACACTTGGGTGATCTATGTGATAGGTGTTTGAAGAGTGTGGTGCTCTTTGAGGTGTTGAAGAATTTGGTGTTCTTCAAGATTGAAGATTGTGGTAATCTTCACAAGGTGCCGTTGAAGGAAGATTGTGGTAATCTCAAAGGTGGTGTTGAAGAAGAGTGTGGTGCTCTTCAAGGTGATGTTGTAAGGTGTTGTTGTATTAATTTTGGTAATTAATAAAATCTTTTTTCTTTTTGAAATCCATCCCGGATATACTGGGGTGGTAGAAGATTAAGACCTAGGTGAGTTGAACCTCTATAAATCGATGTGTGTTGTTTACGTCCCGCACCTTCCATTCTTGTCTTATTTGTTTGATTCGAAAAAGAGGGCATAATCGAGAAAATGGAGATAATCTATTCACTCAATCTAGATTATCGTAGTCCGTTTGGACTTACAAATATCATCTACCAACTTAGTAAAATTTTAACATATAATTTAATTGTTTTTCACTAACAGAAACTACTTAAATATTTGGTCAAAATTGGGTCAACACTTAATTTCTATAACCAAATTCCAACATTTTCAAACTATCAAAAATTTACATTGGATTGACTAATTTGCAATGGTTCTCGTTCTCAGGGTTAAATATTTAAATCTAATTGCTAGTTTACTAAATTATGTCACCAATAGTTTGAATAAAAAAATATAGTATTTATTGGCCCATTAAGTTGATGGCCCATTATGCAATAATGGTAAGCCTACTTAATTAGCAGCCCAACAAGCAACAAGCCCATGTGTATTTAACCATGTTGTGTACTGGGGTCACGGGTTTGGATTGTGGGATCCGAGTTACTTGTCCATGGATCATTTTCTTTTAACCCTGTGCGTCCGTTCTCTTGACTTTAATCTGGACCATACATTAACTTTACTAAAAGGCCCCAACCCCAATCCCGAAATTATAATCTGAGTTTCGGTTTCTCTCTCTTCTCTCTCGATTCTTATGAGTCTTCTGTGCACTCTCTCTCTCTCTCTCAAGAAATCTCACAACCTCATTGGAGTTCTTGGTGATTGTGGGGTGATTGTATTAGATCTGAGTGTACTAATTACTAGTTCACCATATTTGTGTACTGAATCTCGGTTTCTTTATGAGGCTAGGGTTTGGTGGGTTCGTAGGTACTTTTCTAGGCTTTTATGTGGTGTAGGTCCCAAGGGGTGTGGTTGTAGAAGGGAGGTTGAATAAACCTTACGAAATTTTCAAATTTTAGTTTGTTCTAGAAAAATAACAGAGTTAAATCAAATTAGCTAAGTCATTGGGGGATAGCTAAGTTGGCTATCTTCAGCTAAATACTCACTCAACAGACTCTTCTAAGTTGTTGATGGTGTAACTCGGCTGAGTCAACTAACAATAGCCTCTTTACATGATTTGGTTTTAAACAGTGGAAGACTTTCACCCTTTGATAAAATATAAATATGTTTTAACACTTGTTTTAGCACTTGTTATTATCAGTTGGATAGCTAATTAACTTGTCAGCAGATATAAAAATAATAAGCAAAAAAGTAAATGTTGAAAGTAAATAACACAATTTATAGTGGTTCGAGGATGAGATAATTCCTCTAATCCACTCTTCTCCAACTCGTGGAGGAATCCACTAAGTAATAGATCAGTTTACAAAGTAGTTCTTCAGTCTAGAGATAGCCTTGATCACACAGCTGGCTTCTCTTGCGACTCGGAATTTTCACAAGACAACTGCCTTGCTACTTTAGCTCCCTTCAAGTCTTTGGATTTGATCACGCAGCCCTCCAACAAACTTGATCCTACCGGTTCAGCCTTGAACCCTACTACAACTTCTTCAACTTGAAAGTAGACCCCTTTTTTCGTTCTTGAAACTTGTTTCTCTTCAATTTGTTGAAATGTTCTATCCTTCACAGAGTGTGTTGGATTAAGATCCTTCAAATGTTTAGGCTTGAGGATTTTTGATAAGTTTTGAGAGAGTTTACTGCAGATTTTCTTGCTTGGTTTCAATGGTTTAATCTCTCATGTGCCATATGTATTTTTCTCTTTTGTATCCTCAGCCTTTTATAGTATCATTTGAAAATTTGTCCGTTGAAGAGATATACAGTTTTCAAATGACATATTTTTAATCGTTGGCTTGTCCTGACTTGATTTCTCAGCATGTGAAGGAGACTCTTCCTCGTATTGATGAATTCCTCAGCTTTTCAGAGTCTGACACATGTTTCAGTGCTTCCCATTAGTTTATTCTTTTCGCGCACTTCTGGGTTGAGCACTTTAGGACATGACATCATGGAGGTATTACTAAATTAAGTAATGGCCTTGGCTTCTGTGAAACAGATTTCTTTCACTCGACTTGACTTGACAACTGCCTTCACCCCTTTTGACTTGATTCAACTTTTAATCATTTGAGCATGACTCAACTATCAATTTAACTGATAGTCTTGACTAATACATCAACGTCCTTCACTTAGATGTTCCTCAACTAAGTTTTCCTTAGTCGACTTGTAGGCTTGTTTTAACTCTACTCAATTGTCTCATAGTTGAGTCTTCATTCTAGCCTTGAGTTGACTTCTTATATTCTTCTACATAGCTGGCTCTACTCAGCTCTTTTAGTCCTATCTATTACAACATAAGAAATACAAGGGAGAAATGGGGTGCCAACTTTATACTTTAAGTTTTACATGGTATCATCAAAATCTAACAATTAAATTTCCTAACATGTGGATCGAAGGGTTATTTTACATTGGGTTCTTGAGGACTGTTGTGGCTTGGCTGAGTGAGCGCCATTTTTGGTTCTCTAGTTGAATCTCTAGTGACTGCCTATTATTTGGGGAAAAATTGATCCTGAGCTGAATCCTTCTATATTCGGACTTAGGATTAATTTATCCCTCATATATATTTGGTGTTATATTTCTTTTCTTGTTGTATACTTTTACTTTAAATATTGAGCCTAGAGTAAATCTTGTACTTAATAAATTTATATTGAGTCTGTAAATCTTTCGGTACTATAGTGTATCGATCTATTTGATGTAGATAGAGACACAGCAAATAAAATGAATAAGACGGATCATGCTGCTATAAATTAAAAAGTTGTCATCAGCGCAATGTCTTCCATCTTATTATAATCAACACGAACAAGGAAAAAAGGTAGATGTTCATCATATAATTTGCTATTTTATGGATCAATTGGCGAGAACTTGGTGATCCGAATTGATTGAGAATTATATGTGGTTAATTATGCTTTAAGTAACATTTTAATGTTATTATATTTATGGACATTACATAAAACTATATAAGCATCATGAAAAGTGAACTACTGTTCACGTCAATCGAGAAAAAATGGCCATCAACCGCTTAAACACATTGTTCATCCAATTGCTCAGACATATGGGACCCACGTCACATGGGAAGCAAATTATTAACAGATGAGGAATTTTTTAAGAATCCACCCACAGGGTAAAGCACTCTATCATCGAGGTTTTTTTTTTTTTTTTTTTTTCTTCTATAATTCAGTTTTTCAGGCTTACATCTGAGTATTCTCACGGAATCTGCTGACGTACAACCAAATCCTCCCAGGTAAAGAGAACAATTATGTTCGACCCCCCAATCTACTAATAATGATCTTTCCCCGAATTGAACCCACACGGATGTTATTCAGTATGAGTTCCCACCAAATCTTCAGCAGCTCGTATATGCCCCGGGGAGCAATTTGATGGAGTAGGGATTTGAACCCATGACCTCCACCCCACATTTGCTTGTGGTGGCCAGATGGGCTAAGCCAACTGGTTAAAACTTTGGAGGGTAAACTTTTTATACTAGTCAGCCCCACCGGCACTGCGGTCCCCACCACAAGAAACCCCAACTCCGACTTGGCCCTATGGATTAGTATACACCGTTTGGCTCTACACGTATGGAGGGATTTTTAGAGGCATGGTTCTAGTAAATATCATTTGGAGAAATTCGAACCCAAGATTTAATGGTGCCAGACAAGATTTTTGACCAGCTGAGCTGGCTCCAGTTGATATCAGCGAAGTTTTATAAAAACATGCTACATGCGGAAAAATTGTTTATTTTCAGTCTTATGAGTGGAATATTTTGGAGGTTTAGTTCTTTTTTCGACTTTATAATAGGTTTTGTAAATATAAAAATTCGGACTTTTAGTCTAATAAACTTGCTAGCTAGGGTGCAGTTGTTTTTTATTTTTATTTGGAATAATTACAAAATACCCCCAAAGTTTGATCGAATTACAAAAAAACCCAACTAACTTTTAAAATTTAAAAAGTATTCTTGATGTTTGATTCAGTATTAAAATTAAAGGGTAAACTGTAATATTTCTATAAATATGAGGGGGGTTTCGAAATGTTTATTACTTATGAAGGGGTAAATGTTAGTCAAAATAAAATCTTAGAGGTTTTTTTTTGTAATTTAAAAAGTTAGCTGGATTTTTTTGTAATTAGGTTAAACGTCAATGGTACTTTTCGTAATTACCCCTTTTATTTTTAATTAACTTAGTTTTTCAATCAAAATGGTGAAATAACATCCAACTCGAAGATAGAAAAATGTTTTCTTTTTTGAGGGGTAGGGGTGTCGAAGCCAACTAGGCATATTATTTTCCAAATAAAAATATTATTTTTTATTGATTAAATTTAATATTATTAATGATAAAAAACCAGTTTAGTTTCATATTTTTAGTTATTTATTTAAAATTTAATATCATGATTGTCATATTTCAAAACTAAAAAAAAAAATCTTTCCTTAAATTATTTTACTTGAAAACATCTATTTCCTTATAATATTATAATAAAAATCATTTTCCTTATATATTTTAGTAAAAATAAATTCCTTATAATAGTTTACTAATTTCCCTATTTCCTTTTTTAGTTTAAATTAACTGATTTTTAAAAATGCAAATATTTATAAAAATCGCATCTATGTATTGAAAATATATGTAATACAACTAGTTTAAATAAAAAAAATTGTGTACAATATTATAAAAAGTTGCAATTTCTAAATAAATAAATTATTTAAAAATTGTAGACAATTGTATTAAACATATTTTATATGTCTAAACTATACTTCAATTATAAATATTTCAATATTAATTACAAATTCATAGTTGGCATATAAAAGTAAAGAGAGTCAATCTGGCTCACAATTTTTATTTTTTTTTTTTTCAAAAATTATATTTTCATTTTCTACTTTTCTCTTTTTAAAATAAAACTTTACGTACATATGTTGGAAAAATCGGATTTGATAAAGTCAAAACTCCAAGTATGGAGACTTGTTAATTTTGGAAATAAGTGGTGTATTTATTTTCACAAAACTATTTATTGGTGAGTGAGAAATCGATGCACACATAGTACATTTGGAAGATATATTTATAAGAAATGTATCCAACTTATGTGGAATGTTGGTACCTTTGCCAAAACGGACACAACCAGAGAACTTCGAGATGAGTAGAGATGTTGTAATGTAAATACTGTTGTCTTGGTATATTAGTAAGCAAAGTAGTTCAAGGCATCGTGTCCACTAAGCCGCGGATATATCCGATAGTATTTTACTAGAGAAGGTTCAAAACCACAAGCTACATATCTTGATGCAATAATGTTTCCTGGGGTCTGAGTGACTGAGTCTGCATGCATTCATGCATCGTTTCCACTCATGGAGATTGTTGGAAAAATTAATTTTGGTAAAGCCAAAATCCAAGTGTTGAGACTCGTTAATTTTGGAAACGAGTGGAGTATTTAATTTCACAAAATTATTTATTAGCGAGTGAGAAATCGATGCACAAATGGTACACTTGGAAATATATATTTAAGGAAAGTGTATCCAACTTATGTTGGAATGTTGGTAAATTGGTCAAAATCCGGTGTTTGATAAGTTGCTTGATTTTCTCTGTTAAATAGACAATTCAAATCACCAATTTTGTGGAATCTTGAAAGAGTGCATCAAAATCATTCCGAAATCGATTGAGTCACAATTGGAAGGATTGACTTTAATTTACACAAATCAATCAAGATAAGGAAGGATTTGATACATAATTATGGACATAATTGAATCCAAATTGTTATTTGGGTTAAATGGGTTAAATGGGTCTGACACGATTATGACCCGAATAATAAATGGATCAATCCTAAACCCGCTTATATTGTGTTAGGTTCAGGTCGTGTTTTCGTGTCGTGTCAGAGATTGTCATCCCTAGTGAAAATGGGTTTATACAGTGGATAAGAAGAGGGGCGGCGGGGGAGGGATCAAGATGATGTAGAAATTTAAAGATAGGAAGAAGAAGGATGAGCAAAAAGAAAATATGTTAAAAAAAAAGGAAAATTAAGGGAAAAAATGGATAAAATTAATTCCACGCATATGTCCTCACAATAATTTTTAAAAATAAATTTATTTTTTATAAAATTAAATTCTCTGTTCACGAACAGGTAAATTTACCCACTACGTAGGTTACTGGACTAAAAGACAGATTTTTTTTCCATATAATTGACTAAATTCAAAGTTGAAAAAAAGAAAAAGAAAGACCAAATGTAGGCTTCACCTAATCCTATTATCCTAAAAAACAATTTTTCCTTCATCATGCATCGCAACATTTAGACTTTTGGCTGCCTTTTGGTGTACGTTTTTCCAATGAATCATGCCAAACATGTAATATATATCTATATTATGGACAAGTCAAATCCAGTTGGTATTATTCCTAAACAAAAAAATCCAGTTGGTATTTTCCTCGAAAAAAAAATAAATAAAAAATCCAGTTGGTATTCAATCAATGTCGCCGATTAAAATAATTCTAAATTAATCATAATAAAAATTATAAGCTCACCTTTTTAATTTTCGTTTTCAACGTTTATGCATTATAATTTGAACGGCGATTTTAGAAAGGTCCAAAATATTTTATGGAGTTGTATGCGGTGATGAGGCCAGAAATTTTGTGTAGTGGGGCCCAATTAACATTAATATAAAAATAAAATACGATACATTAACTCTATAAATAAATACTAATTTTGATAATGTCAATGTATTATCTCAATTACATATTAATATTCAAAACTAAATAACATAATACAATTACATCAATGTATCATAATATTCATCTTCTATTCTCATATTTTGAACTCGTTGCATAATATCTTCATTGGTAATATACATATTTTTCAGTGTATGCTACCAAACAATCATTTAATAACCCATCACCAAGGTTGAATTCTTTAGTGATAATTTGATAATGAACATTAACTAATCCCAAAAGAGATGAATAGAGGTACAAGAGAATAATGTCAAAATTCATATTTAATATTACGGTGGACTAAAAGAAAATGTACAAAATTTCGAGAAAGGAGAAAAAGTGATCAAGACTCAAATATTTTTCAAGATTCACAAATCAGAAGGGAACAACAAAAATAAAGAAATTGAAAAGCTTTGTTCCATTTTTACCTCTTTTCTGTATTTTTTTTTAAAGATAATTCTAAATTCATAATAATGACTATATATAGGTTCACTTTTTTTCAATTCATTTTCCACACAACTCATTTTCTTGCCAATTTACAATCTCAACATCCCGATCAGTTCCAGGAATCCAAATCCAATACCATGGCCGCGCCACCGCTACCACAGGCTCTCCTTCCTTATCTCCGCCGCCGGACGTCCTTAGTGATGATGGTGGTGCACATGACACTACTAACAATGCTTTTCTTTAGCAACAGAGTTTTGTCCCAAAATGTGATTGAAAATCTGCCAGGCTTTCCGGGTAAACTCCCATTCAAACTTGAAACTGGGTAATAAGCTTCTTTTGGCTTTTGTTTATCTCGTTTCCATTCGTTTTCGATGGTATGTTTCAAATTGGTGTCTGTTATATCTTGTATATACTTCACATACATAGAAAATTGCACTTTCAGTCCCTTAAAAAAAGGAGTCAAGCAATTTTAGTCACACAATTTGCATTTTTGGTCCCAATTGAATTTTTCAACACATTTAGTCCCATATGATTCAAAAGTTGCAATTTTAGTCTCAAAACTAAAGGAAAACATAACTGACCGTTAACTCTATTCTTACGGGACCAAAAGTGCATTTATCCGAAAATTAATTAAAAAAAAAAGAAAAGAAATATTTGAAAAATTATCTAAAATTTTGAAAATTGTTCAATAACATTTAAAATTATTTTCAATTTATTAAACAAATTTATAAAAATCCACAAAATTATTTTAAAATCTAAAAATTAAAATATATAAAATATGATAAAATACTTTAAATGTTATTGAAACAATTTTCAAAATTTTGATAATTTTTCAGATTTTTCAATATTTTTTATTAATTTTCAGATAAATGTACCTTTGGTTCCGTAAGAATAGAGTTAACGCCAGTTAAGTTTTCCGTTAGTTTTGGGACTAAAATTGCAGATTTTGAATTATATGAGACTAAATTAATGTGTTGAAAAAACTAAAAATACAAATTGTAGGACTAAAAGTATTTGACCCCTTTTTTTTACAGGACCAAAAGTGCAATTTTCTCTTCACATACACAAGAAGTGTAGAGAACTTTTCTTGCATATGTATCTATGATGTGGTCAATCCTATTTTAAGAAAAAATAATTGTCCTAAGATTTTATTTAAAAGAAAATAATTTAGATTAAAATTTATATGATGTTTTTAGTTTTTTTATTCGGTCCATCCACTTTCATGTATTGAGTCAATCACTTCCAACATAGCAAAGATTGTTGAGGGTGTCGAGGGTTGGCCTAACAAACAAAGGCGAAGCCAGCACACAAAAGTGAGATAGATCAGAACACGAAAATAGGATGAATAGGATATAAAATTTTTAAAAAATTATATATACTCTCACTTAATCTTTTTAATTGCTTGGTGATATAATCTTATTACAAACAAAAATTGGGGGTTCGGGCCAAACATGCCCTCCTCTGCCGGTTCCGACAAAGATCGTTAGATGCTCAAGTGAGCAAATAAGAACTTAAGAGCTAATTATTGCTTAGGAATTGCGTATCTTTAAACAAGGTATTCATAGGCAAATGAATGGTCTTCAAATTCTTTTTAGACTCAAGGGCCAAGGCTTTAATTTGTTTGGTTTAGGCATTATTATCCAAATTTATTAGCAATTAATTTTTATAATACTAGTTCCGTTGGACCTTCATTTAACTTTTAACTCTCAAAATCAAATATTTCTATTAGACTTAGCATATTAGTCTATTCCAAAATATGGCCCATCAATATAAAAAAAAATAGAATATTGTATGCAATATCACTATGGAAAATCAGATTAAAAGTGTGTGCTGCAAAATTATTATATGTAGCTAAAATTTTGCTACATTTGACAAAGGTACATTGGTGTCGGAGAAAAGGAAGAGGTACAACTTTTCTACTATTTTGTTGAGTCTGAAAGCAATCCTGAATATGATCCTCTTATGCTTTGGCTCACTGGGGGCCCTGGTTGCTCTACTCTTTCCGGCCTTTTATATCAAATTGGTACGCATTTAATAATCTTTGTTACTTCATTTATTTCAAAATTTTAAAAACTCCTACCTACTTGTTCTTAAACATGGGTTCCCAGTTGTTCAATTGGAATTTACTGTTCCATTCATCTGCTATTTTCTTACAATTGAGCCTCCACTGGAATTAAGCAAAATTCGAGTTTTAATGTTTTTTTATGTAATAAATATATAAAATCACATTAACAAATATAATGCTAAAACAGTACCCGAGAGAATGAAGAAAAATGTTTAATGCGGTTAACCAAAATCCACTTATAGGAAGAAGATTCATCTTTAATACAAAAAAAAAAAAAAAAAAACTTCTTTTACAACTATTTCCAAAATTATCAATAATAATATAAAACTAAGTGATAGTAATAATAAAAAAACAACTCTTATTTATATAAATAAGTAATTCTAGTAATTGGCACTCTACTCCAAATACAATATTTCCAATCTTCAATCTAATGATCCTTGACCAATTGGTCAATGTGAGATACGTAACTCTTGGCTTTTCTCTGGAGAGATTAGGGGTTCGAGCTCCCCATAGCACACAATGGTGGAACAATTAATATTGAGGGCTTCAAATGACAATGTGGGAGGCTGAAACTCGGTGATATATTATGGAATGAAAATGCGATTACATAATAAAGTGTACAACACATAATTAAAAAAAAAGAAATTACACATTAAAATACTGGAATAAGTTACGACATGCCATTAAAACATAAGTACGACTACACTAAATTATATTTGTGGGATATTTGTGAAACCCGATTACACTAAATTATAATTGGGAAATTTGCAGAATATTCTAATATATATTTTTGTAGTAAACTAAATTTGAAAAGAATCAAGAAAACACATTATCTTCCCAACAATAAAGATAGATTAGAATTTTGAATACAAATATCCAAATTGATTCATATATATTTGAATATATTACAAATAAGAATAAAAAATTCCCAATTATACCTTTTATACCGGTACATGAACAAACAGTCCAACTCAAATACCCCACAAATATAATTTTGTGGGGATATTTAGTCAAATTAGCCAAAAATGAGTTTCATTTATCCGAAATGATAATATGCATTTTGTAATTTATAAAAAATCTGAAATTAAAAAAAATTCGTGTAATCGGGTTTCACAAATACCCCACAAATATAATTTAGTGTAGTCATACTTATGTTTTAATTGCATATCATAACTTATTCTAGTATTTTAATGTGTATTTTTTTTAATTATGTGTTGTACATTTTATTATATAATCGTATTTTCATTCCGTAATATATCACATTCTAGTTATCCAAAAAATTATGTATTTATTTAATATTTAAAATTAATTTTCAAAACTTAAATAAAAAAGAAAAATAGGGAGTAAGTAGTCAGAACCAAAAAAAATAAAAATCCATTGCAGTAGGCGCCCTTGGAAATGGCGCCTACACGTAATATATCAAAATCCCTTTAAACCCACCACAGTTTTGCAAAAGTTTGTGAGATTTGTCACAAACTGTAAAATAACCCTTAGACCTACCTGTCACAATCGTTTCATTGTTGAGTTTGGGCCTTGCATTATATAGGAAAGAGAGGATCGTGAGATGATTAAAAAAAACAAGGAAGAAATTAGAAGAAATGAATATGATTTACGATCATCATGTACTACTCATATTCAATTATTGATATTTTCTATTCATAGAGATAAGATTTTATAATACAAAAGGATATGAATCCATTGGCGGAGGTGGAGCCAACTTAGGCCCAAGTCCCAATTTCCTGGCCTTTTTTGACAGAATATAACATTTCTTCAACAAAATTACACATATAGTGTTGAAAAAAAAAATACCTTAATAAAATAGTCAAAAACGGCGACAAGATTGTCTTCTTTAGAAGAAATCGGCTTGAGCAAAGCCGCTTTTCAGTCATTTTTTTTTCTTCTCTTTTTAGAATTAGAAAACAGTCTCTAGAGAGACGTTTTCTGTTTTTATTTTTCAGTTGTTTGATAAAAGTTGATTTCAAATTTATAAATTATTTATTCTAATGTTAAAAGTGATAAATAATAATCAAAAATAAAAAAGAAATGACTGTTCTGGTATGCAGTGGGTCCCACCCACTAATTAGTCATATAACTAGTATTTTACGCTTGCAATACACGGGGTGTATATCTTAAAACAATTGTTTTGTACTGTTACATGTATATTTTTCTAATATGAATTTTATCACCTACATTTAGGGATAACGTAACCCCGTGGAGAATCATCCCTTTTGGTAACCAAATAAAATGAGACGGAGAATCTCCAGTTAATTCGAAAATATGAGCAGAGATGGAGATTCTCCGCTTCTCTAGAATCGGTGATGGGATAGAGATATATTTATATCCCCATCCCTCTTCTCATTCAGATTATATAAAATGGGAATTCTCCATTCCCATATTCATTCCCCGAATACGTATATTGTCTTTATTTATTATTAATATTAATTATATTTATATTTATTTGTTTTATTAATTCTAAAAGTTAAATCAATAATCTTTAAAATTTTACTTGTTCATTTCGTTATTTTACAAGAACAAGAATTTTCTATTTTTTTTAATCGAGATTCCATATTTACACATGACTAGTACTCGGGAAAATAACCTCAGCTCCTCAGGAACTGTTCCTATATAATCCACACACGAGATAACACAATGGTTCTCAGGTCCCTAATATCCTCAACTACCGCACACAAGAAGTCGTCCCCCAAGTAATTGTTTCATGTTGGACTTCCCTTTATCTATTCACATGTTCCCATCAAATTTGTTTGAAGCCCTCAATATTAATTATTTCACTATTGCGCCTCGTGAGCCTCGAACCCTTGACCTCTCTATTTAATTGTTGGTTAGATATCACTTTTGAGTTTTAACATTAGAATAAAAAAAATAAATTTAAGAGCAGAAATTGGCTAACAATTAAAATTAAAAAAAGATCGAAAAAAAAGTTCAAATGTTGAAAACGTCTTTTTCACACCGTTTTTAAATTTTAAAAAAAGGAAATAAATTTCTAACATAAAACGGTTCATGCAAGCCGACTTTTCGAGAAGACGGCGACTTACTCGCCGTTTTTGATTATTTTATTAAGGTATTTTTGTTTTGTTAAACTATTTGTTTAATTTGGTTAAAAAAATGTCACATTCTGTTAAAAAAACCCATTTTTTCTTAGAGCATCTCCAACCCAACTTCAAATCATATATTATCACACCATATATGCAAAAAAACTCCCTCCAACCCAACTCTAAACCTTACACCAAATTTGGTGTAATGCAATATCTCCTATTTGCCATCCAATTCTCTTCTACTTCAAATTTAAATTCGAATTGTATCCTCATTTTATATATAATTAATTTATATAACTTGGTTTTAATAATTAATTAACATTTTCTATAAATAATAATAAATAACAAATAATTATAATTAAATTAAAAGAGATACTAATATTAATTTTAATATTTATTTTTGTAATATAATTAACTAATGTAATATTAATTAAATATAATTTTTAGTTAATTACATTAATAAAAATAGACTATAATTAAATAAAATAATTGTACAAATAAATAAATTTGGTTACTAGGAAATGAAAAAGAAAATAATAAAATATTCATTTGGTGTAAGATTTGGTGTAATGAATTGGAGATGGTTTTCAAAAAATTACACCAAAACACCAAATTTGGTGCAATGGATTGGATATGATCTTAGTATTTTTTTCAAGAAACTTTTTTCAGTTAATATTTATATAATTTTTGTTTTAATTTTTTATATGTTCCACCCCAAGTTTGCATACTGGTCACCCTGCAAATAGTTCCATAAGTTATGACCATTTGCATTTTTAAGTCTCATAAGTTTTGAAGTTTCCGTCTTGGTCCCCCATATATTTGCAGTATGTTTGTATTTTGGTCCGATAAGTTTTAATATAGTACAATTTTAGTCCTATAAGTTCCTAATAGTTGTAATTGTCCTCGGGTGCCACTTTATACTTTCATAATGTCCAAAATGTTCTTATTTATTCAAATAACTTATTTGGCTAAGTATTGGCTCAAAAATGGGCGGAGCGGGTCTGGGTATTACTTCCGCCACGATCCGCCTATTTTTTATAATATATTATATATTTTTGCATATATAATGTATATTATAATATAACTTTTATCATTTAATATAGTATCTAGCATTTATAAATTGAAATAACAACTATTGTAAAGAACATTTTATAAATATATTAAAAATAACCTTTTCCCCAATTTTTCATTTTTTATATTTAAATTAATTTAATTCGGGTGAGGATAGGGAGACTTACCCCACACTGTTGTAAGGACGGAGTGGGTCTGGGTCTTTAGATACCCGCCCCGCCCCATTGCCATCTCGTCGGGCCAAAAATCAGGCTAAGTCGGGCCGATGGAACGATCTAGCTGAACCAAATAGACTTGAAGTTTTTCGGGCCTGGAAAATTGTAACCTAACTTGTTGGCTGGATCTTGCCAGCTCTAATACAGATATATTAGATCTAGTTGTGATTTCTCATATGATGTATTATATATATTTGGCCTTTTTAGCCTAATTTGTACAATTGATCGAAATTGCCACCTTTAAAAAAATATGGGACTAGAATTGCTTACTTCTAAAAGTTATGGACCAAAAATGCTATTTTTTACTTTAAGGTTAAAATAGTAAAGGACTAAACTACTACATTACAAAGTTATATAACTAAAATGCGAATGTCGATAACTTTTGAGACTAAATTTGCAGTTTCCCCCATTGATCTGCCGTGCTTTTTTTCTAAAAAGATTAATGCAGTTATATAGGCTTGACTAGTAAGGGCGAATATGTAAACTCATAGGGTGAAAGTTAGGTTGTTTAATCACAAGAAAATCACAGACGGTTGGATGCAATGTTCCATATTTTATATGAATATTCACTTTTAATTTTGTTGTAGGCCCCTTCACAATCGACAATGCCAATTCGGAGGGGCGTACTATACCGACATTAATGTATAACGAATATACATGGACAAAGGTATGGTATTCTCTCTACATTAATATTGTAATTATAATTCTATTAAATTTAAAAATATATATTGCATCAAGATCCTTTTGATTATTTGATATTTATGCACATGGTCTAAACTGAATATATAATTTAAATTTTTATAGATGGCCAATATTATATTTTGGATCAACCTGTTGGTCTTTGGATTTTCTTATGCAAACACTTCAGAAGCTTCATATTCAAATGACACATTGTCAGCGGCATATAGTTATGATTTCCTCAAAAAGGTGAGAAAATATAGCACAAGAATTTCTATCTAAACTGTACCCTCAACCCGAAAAGCAATATTGATATGCTTGCTAGCTACCTAGTGACATTAATATAAAAATTGTACAAAAACTTCCCTTTTCTCTAATCGCTTGACGCTGAAGTTTTACCATGTTTACACTTTTTAATCTAAACTTAATTTTTTTTTCAATTTTTAACCTAAAATTTGCGAGTTTTCCACTTTACAACATCCAACCAATCAGAGTGAAAATGATACAGAAATATTCTTGGAATATTTCGTGGCCCATGGGCGAATATTATTGAAATATTCAAATTCCAGTTGGCCAGATGTTGCAAATTGAAAAGCCTTTTAGTTTGTTAGTTGCGAAGGCAAATAATTTAGGTTACCAGGTGTAAAAATCGTGAAGTTCAGGTTGAAAAAAGTTATTTTCCCTAATTTTTTAGCTAATCCAATTTCATTGATTGTGGTTTTTACAGTGGCTCATAAAGCATCCCAAATTTCTTCAAAATCCACTCTACATTTGCGGTGACTCTTATTCTGGCATTATCGGTCCTCTTATTGTCAATGAAGTGTTTAATGGTATTATACAACTCACGCTTACAATATTCATATTTTTGTTATATTAGTATTTACAAATTAAGATTGGAGAAAAGGGCTAGTTGTTTTTAGTTTTTGCATTTTCGATTTTGAAAGTTGGTCTATTTTTATATTTTACTATTTATCTGTTCGTTTTGCAATTTTAATCATGATATATTGCAATATTGAGCATTTTAGCAATTTCAATTCAAATTGGCCACAACTTTAAAAATAAAAAACGGGACATGAAATGGATTTAAAATTCAAGATTTTAGAGATTTTTAGGCTATTATAAATTTCATAAAACTAGTTACAAGAATTGAGAGTCTTAGGGCTAAATGGGTTTTATTCTATTTAATATTTAGAGCCAAAAAAATTTGAATCTTTTAAGCAATTCGTTAGTATCAACCAAATTGGATTGAGATTGCTAATCACTCAATAGATAATGGTTAAAATTACTAAATAAGTAGATAAATATTTGAAGAGGCCAATTTATAGGACCCAATTTACATTTTTCCCTGTCAATTTAAGTATATTTGTGTTATGGTTTATTTGATAGGCATTGAAGCAGGAAGTCAGCCATTGATGAATATGAAAGTACAGTCGCTCTTTAAGTTTCTTTAAACACTTCTTTTAGCCAAAATTAATGATTGCTTAAAAATAACTAACATTAATATTTCATTTTATTCTGAGAGCAGGGTTTTATACTAGGAAATCCAAAAACGGACTCATTTCTTGACCCGAATTCACAAATCCCATATGCTCACAGAATGGGGCTCCTGTCCAATGAATTGTATCAGGTAATAATCCTAGATCCATTGCTCTACATTCATTTTAACAATAAACAACAAAAATTTCATTATCAAAATTGCAGCTTCTAACACACAATCAAAACTCAAGGGTTTTTTTGTAATTATCAAAAACTTCATGGCTTTTTTGTAATTAACCTAAACCGTAGGGTTTTAATCTGTAACTATTCCTTATATTATAGTACATTATGACCTTGCTTTTTGAGTTGCAATTTAAACCGAGGTTGTGTTATATCAAAGATTAGATTAGTAAATGAAATAAATTAACATGACGGATCTTCATCTTGACAACCTTATTATAATAATTTTTATGCGTTATTATTCACAGTCGGCAAAAGTACATTGTCAGGGGAATTACATGTACATAGATCCAGACAATGTTTTATGTGTAGCTGACCTTGAAAGGATTAATCAGGTAAGCATGAGTTTTTATTTTTCATAAAATTAGCATCTTGAGATCTGATTCTTGATTATTTCACATGCTCTAATTTAAATAATATGAGGTTCTTTCGATACATTCGTAGTGTCTGGATAAAATATACAAGTTTCATATTTTAGAACCATCGTGTGATGTTATATGGAGAGAGACACCACATGTTTTATCATGGAACTTGCCTTCTTTCGAAGATCAAAATCCAATAGATTTCTTGCAACCGAAACCAGAACCACGGTGTCGAGTAATATTCTCTCTCTTGTTTGCATCCCTTGATTAATTTATTCATATCGTTTTACATTTCTTGAATTTTAGGTGAATGTTTGTTGTGTACTTATGTTGCAGGATCTTCCTTTAAAGTTTGCCCATACATGGGCTAATAATAAGTCTGTTCAGAAAGCTCTTCATATTCGTGAGGTATACAAATCAATCAAATTAATGTGTGCCTAAAAATAATATATATATATATATATATGTAAATCAGTCTAGCTAGTATATGTAAGAAGACATTGATATAAGTATCAAACAGGAAACAATAACCGAATGGGTAAGATGTAACACCAGCATTCAAAAAAGTAAACTTGGCCCGGACGGAGCTATTTACACAAATAATGTTCAAAGTACTGTGAGTTATCACCAAGATTTCACGCACAAGAATTGTCGAGCTATAATTTACAGGTAAAGTTTGTCACTATTTTGATAGTAAGATTTTTACATTCTCCAATCGTTATATACAAACATCAAACTATATTTTTTCTTCGTACTTATATGTATATATTTTCTTTATGAACTTTATTTGGTAGCCCAATTTTCTTTTGTCTTATTAATTGTAGGGAAAATAGTTTGAGTGTCTAGGTTTTTTTAGCACTTCCCATATGTCAAAATATTTTTTAGCCATTTTTTTGAATCACATGTTTTTTAGCCATTTTTTTAAACGCATGTTTTTTAGTCATTCGACTACGTGAATAACCCAATTTGTCCTTGAGTCAATTTAACTGCCCCAAGAATACACATCCCTCTATAACGTGGCATCAAGATACTATAACTTGGCATCAGGATACCATAACTTGGCATCAAGTTACCATAATTTGGCATCAAGTTACCATAACTTGGTACCGAGTTATCATAATTTCATATCAAGTTACCGTAACTTGGCATACAATTACCATAACTTGACATACTATAATTTGGCATCGAGTTACCATAACTTGACATCGAGTTGTCATAACTTGGCATCGAGTTACCATATTTGGCATCGAATTATCATAACTTGGATCGCGTCACCATAACTTGGCATCGAGTTATTGTAACTTGGTATCGAGTTACTCTCACTTATTATAACTCAACTATTTTGTTTTTCTCTAAAAAAATTTGAATTCACATAAATTTTTCGTTTTATATCCATTTTCATATATAATATATAAAATTAATCATCTTTCCGATAGATATAGTTCAACACCCATATTGCATATACAAAAATGAAAAATACAGATTCGTTTCAAAGAAAAAGAGGATATAGAGAGAGATAAGTGAAAGAGAGACAAATATACCAAATATCAGCTAGAAGGGTATGTATGTCTTTGATCTGTCAAAATAGCTAAAAAATATTTGTTTTCAAAAGATGACTAGTTTTCATTTCTTCATTATAGAAGTGGTTATTTTGGCCCATTACCACAAATAGTTTTCTTAGTTTTACATGGAGATTTAGTCCTCTGAGTAATCAATTTTAAATTTCGGTCCAATAATTTTTATAAATTTGGACATTTAGTCTGATTTTAATTGGAATTGTTAATTGTACTGTAATTGCTAACTAGAACTGACATGTGCTAATGTGTCTAGAATTTAGATCGTTTGGTAATTTGACGCGAAAATTGATACGTCAAATCACCAAATATTGACCCGACAAATATTAGAATTTTAATAGTTTGGTGCTAATTTTTATGCCAATTCACCAAAATCCTCAATTTATTTTGACATGATTGCACTTGACCTACCACCCTTGTGCCATTATAATCAAAAGGATTCATGTATTCATCATTCCTACTTCCCCCTGCGCCCATTGGTGAACCGGAAAGGGGCGGCTAACCACTACAAAGACAACAACTACCGTACTATCCATTGCTATTGGGATTGAAAACCATAAAATTGATCTCCATAAGAGTTCAAAGTCGTTTCGTTTTAAGCAATTTCCAATAAAATTATACAATTTCAGTCAAAATAAGGTTAAATGTCAAAATTCTTAAATGATATTGGACTAAAATATAAACGTGACTAGTTAGAGGACTAAAATATAAATTATTTCCCTTTAATTTGTATTATACTACAGCGGTGATCATGACATGGCGATTCCTCATATATCTACCCAAAAGTGGATAAACTCCCTAAAATTGCCAATGCAAAGTGACTGGAGACCATGGATTGTTGGAGGTCAAATTGCTGGGTATGTCCTTCAACCTACCTACTTTAACACAATATTCTTGGCAAGATTGACTCTCATAATCTAAAAGTTTAATTGATATAATTATTAGTTTAACTCACATTTTTCTCGTTGGTTTTGAAAATACACGACGACACATACACACGGGGAATATGAACTGACATTTGCCACTGTGAAGGTGAGAATATCTCTTTTACCAATGATGAAACACAAATGCTCATTTGTTCATCTGGTATTCAAAATAGTTAAGATTAATCTTTCCTTTAAAATAATATTCTCAATAGATTATTCAACACAAAAAAAAAAATGACTCTTTTCCTCATTTTAATAAGTATTGTTTTGGTTCGTACAGGGAGCAGGCCATACAGCTCCAGAGTACAAACCCGTTGAGTGCTTTGCTATGATCAATAGGTGGTTCAATCAAGAGCCTCTATAAAATTGCACTTTTCGAGTAATTGAGATTTTAATTACATACTTGGATGAAGTTGTTGTTTGGTTTAATCGCTTCCTTTAAATCTGTTACATTTATGCTCCGAATATTAGATTTCGTGAAAGGTATAATATTAGGTATTCTAGTTGCATCTATCTTTTATCATATAAACTAAATATAATTTAATTTCATTATATAAAAAATAAAATATATAAAAGAACACTTCAATTAACAATTTCAAATAAAACCAATGTATAGAAGCCTAAGATCCAAAGGTACAAGTTAACAAATGAACTTTCAACTAAGGACTTTTCAAAACTTAATTCACAGCTAGAAATTGATATATAGGTGCAGAAATTTTAGTGTCTGTTTCCACCAGAAATTGTTGTTCACTGAATGTAAAGTTGCCTAAAATTTTCATTAATTGTTTGCTCGGTTGTTTACAATGAAAATGAATATTCTTGGTGGAGTTGTAATAGCTCGGGAGTCTTATTTAGTATAGTGTTAGCAGAACATTTGTGTAGGATTATTGCTCTCCAAGGATTGAGGATTTACTGTCATTTGTCTATAATTCATCATTCTATGGGTTGTTTACTTTATGTGATGCATGTTGCAAAGGAAAAATCCATAGACTTCATTTTCCTAATTCTCACACTTATTACACTCATGCTTTTCAGCTTATTTACTCCGATCTTTTGGAACGTGCCCTGGTGAATTCTCCTACACAATACTGTTGGATTTTAAACTTGATTTTGGTCCAATTAATATTGGGCTTGAAAATAAATATTTGAGTTAAAAGATAAAATAAGATCCAAGCCCAAATAGGCCCAAGTTCTAGAATTTGTCTAGAAGTGTCTTGGAAAAATATCTTAGATATTATTGGTAAGAAAGCTTGTAGAATATTCTAGGAAAGTAGATATTTTGGAGGATGATTCTAGTAGATGAATTATAGCCATTAGATCAAATACATCATAGCCATTGGTTAGGAAGTTGTACTAGTATAAATATGGGTGTCTTGATCATTTTGTAACAAGCCAAAATTTGAGAAGAATCAATACAAGCAAATATTTCTCCACCAAAACTCTCTTACATTTCTTAGCCTAAATAACCTCCTCCTACTACAAAGAAAAAATAATTCCTCTTCCAACTTCCAATTTCTAAATAACCCCTTCTTACCTAAATTGAGATAACCCTCCTCCAACAAAGTGGTATCAGAGCCACAAGATCACTTGTGGTTTACATAAAAATATGGCAAATGGTGTGGCTTCCTTTCAAGTCCCTATGCTCAATACAAGCAACTATGATAATTGGAGTATCAAGATGAAGGCCCTTTTGGGTGCACATGATGTTTGGGATATTGTAGAAAAAGGATATATCGAGTCACAAGACGAGACTACACTATCCCAAACTCAAAAGGATAATTTGAAAGAGTCAAGAAAGAGAGACAAGAAAGCTCTCTATCTCATCTATCAAGCTTTGGATGATGATGGTTTCGAAAAGATCTCAAGTGCAACTACCGCCAAGGATGCATGGGAGAAGCTTCAAATTTCTCACAAATGAGCCGAACAAGTAAAAAAGGTACGTCTCCAAACATTAAGAGGTGAATTTGAAGCTTTGCATATGAAAGAGTCTGAATCTATTTCCGACTATTTTTCAAGAGTTTTGGCGGTTTCTAATCAAATGAAAAGAAATGATGAAAATTTAAGTGATGTGAGAATTATGGAAAAGATACTCCGTTCTTTAAGTCCTAAATTTGAGCATATTGTCGTAATAATTGAGGAAACAAAAAATTTGGAGGAGATGACTATTGATCAATTATTGGGGTCATTACAAGCATATGAAGAAAAACATAAAAAGAAGCAAGATATTGTAGAACAACTTTTTAAAATGCAAGTGAAGGATAAAGAAGAAAGCATGAG
This sequence comes from Rehmannia glutinosa, assembly GCA_016081115.2. Classification (NCBI taxonomy): domain Eukaryota; kingdom Viridiplantae; phylum Streptophyta; class Magnoliopsida; order Lamiales; family Orobanchaceae; genus Rehmannia; species Rehmannia glutinosa. The sequence continues at coordinate 4,118,934 of CM071933.1, read as the reverse complement.
CAATGAACGTGGTCAACATGGAAGAGGTCATTTCCAAGGACGAGGCGGACGAGGCCGTGGTCGTGGACATGCACGAGGAGGTTTCAATAATAATGAAGATAGAAGAGAATACCCAACCAGTGGACGCGGGAGGAGTAATCCAAGAACAAGGTACGAAAAATCACAAACTAAGTGTTATAATTGTAAAAAATTTGGACACTATGCTTCCGAGTGTAGAGCTCCCAAAAACAAGGTGGAAGAAAATGCCCACTATGTGGAAAATAAAAACGAAGAAGATGTCAATTTGTTACTAGCATACAAAGGTGGTGATGGAAGACAAGACAACACTTGGTACCTCGATACTGGTGCAAGAAACCATATGTGTGGAAGAAGAAGCATGTTTGTGGAGCTTGATGAATCGGTGAGTGGCAATGTTTCTTTTGGAGATGAGTCTAAAGTCCCGGTCAAAGGAAAAGGTAAAATTCTAATCCGCTTGAAGAATGGAAGTCATCAATTTATTTCTAATGTCTATTACGTTCCAAATATGAAAAGTAATATCTTGAGTTTGGGACAACTCTTAGAGAAAGGCTATGACATTCACATGAAAGATCGTAGTCTTTCTATAAGAGATGATAGAAATAATTTAATCACTAAAGTGCCAATGTCTAGAAATAGAATGTTCTTATTAAATATCCGAATGATGTAGCAAAATATCTCAAAGCTTGCTACAAAGATATATCTTGGCTTTGGCATCTACGATTTGGGCACTTAAATTTTGGCGGATTAGAATTACTATCAAAGAAAGAGATGGTAAGAGGATTACCTTCCATCAATCATCCCGATCAACTATGCGAAGGATGTCTATTGGGAAAACAATTCAGAAAGAGTTTTCCAAAGGAGTCAAGCTCGAGATCACAGAAGCCCCTGGAGCTCATACACACTGATGTTTGTGGACCAATCAAGCCAAGCTCTCTCGGTAAAAATAATTATTTTCTCCTCTTTATTGATGATTTCTCTAGAAAGACTGGGTATATTTTTTTTTGAAGTCGAAGTGTTGTTCAAGCATTCAAGAAGTTCAAAGCTATGGTGGAAAATGAAAGTGGATGCAAAATCAAGGCAATGCGATCGGATCGTGGAGGAGAATTCACATCTAAGGAGTTCCAAGAATTTTGCGAAGCAAATGGAATCCGGCGTCCCTTGATGATCCCAAGATCCCCAACAAAATGGCGTAGGTGAGAGAAAGAATAGAACAATTCTTGAAATGGCAAGGTGCATGCTCAAAAGCAAAAGGTCGCCAAAAGAGTTTCGGTCAAGCGAGTGGCGTGTGCGGTGTACTGTCAAATCGTTCACCAACCGAGAAGTGTTTGGGGAAAAACACCACAAGAAGCTTGGAGTGGAAGAAAACCAGGTATCTCTCATCTAAAAGTATTTGGAAGCAAAGCATATGCACATGTACCTGACGAGAGAAGAAGTAAGCTTGATGACAAAAGCGAGACATTCATCTTCATCGGGTATGACTCAAATTCTAAAGGTTATAAGTTATATAATCCAAATACTAAGAAACTTGTGATAAGTCGTGATGTAGAGTTTGATGAAGAATCAGATTGGGATTTTGGCTCCCAAAACAACTTCAATTTCTTTCCGGATTTTGAAGAAAAGGAGCCGAGACCGATCGAGCCAACAATAGAAGTTCAAAGAAGAGCCAACTACTCCATCCACTTCACAATCAACAGCTGAATGAGACTCGCCACCATCATTTCTAAATGAAAGAGGCATAACACGTGCAAGGAGTCTAGAAGATCTTTATGAGAACACCGAGAGAATAGACGATATAACACTTTTCTGTCTACTTGCAGATTGTGAACCTGTGACTTTTGAAAAAGCAGTCCAAAATAAAAGATGGAGAGATGCTATGGATGAGGAGATACAAGCAATCATGAAGAACGACACGTGGGAGCTGACCTCACTTCCAAAAGGACATAAGGCTATCGGCGTCAAGTGGGTGTACAAAGCAAAGAAGAATGCTAAAGGAGAAATTGAAAGATATAAAGCAAGGCTAGTCGCAAAAAGGCTATAGTCAAAGAGTGGAATCGACTATGACGAGGTATTTGCTCATCGCTCGCTTGGAAACAATAAGGCTTATCATTTCTTTAGCAGACTCAAAACAGTGGAAGATTCACTAGATGGACGTAAAGTCGACTTTCTTAAATGGAGTTCTCGAGGAAGAAGTCTACATTGAGCGACCAAAGGGCTATGTGGTGAAGAATGAAAAAGATAAAGTTTTGAAGCTGAAGAAGGCTCTATACGGATTAAAGCAAGCACCAAGAGCATGGAATAGCAGGATCGATAAATACTTGCAAGAGAATGGGTTCACTAAATGCCCGCACGAACATGCACTTTATGTCAAGGTCAGAAAAAATGATGTTTTGATCGTGTGTTTATATGTGGATGACTTGATCTTCACAGAAATAATCCGGACATGTTTGAAGAGTTCAAGAAAGCAATGGCGAGAGAGAATTTGAGATGACCGCGATATCGGGCTTATGGCATATTACCTCGGCGTTGAAGTTAAACAACAAAAAGATGGGATTTTCATCTCGCAAGAAGGCTACGCAAAGGAGATTCTCAAGAGATTCAAGATGGATAACTGCAAGCCTATTAACACACCAGTGGAGTACGGGATCAAGCTATCAAAGTATGATGGAGAAGAAAAAGTGGACCCGACATTGTATAAAAGTTTGGTTGGAAGTTTGCGGTATTTGACGTGCACTAGACCAGACATTCTCTATGCCACCGGTCTAATAAGTCGATACATGGAAAATCCAACCACTACTCACATGAAGGCTGCTAAAAGGATTCTTCGCTATCTCAAAGGTTCGATCAATTACGGCTTATTTTATTCAACAACTAATGATTATAAACTTGTTGGCTATAGTGATAGCGATTGGTCTGGAGATGTGGATGATCGAAAAAGTACTACTGACTTTGTGTTCTTCATGGGAGATACCGCATTCACTTGGATGTCAAAGCAGCAGCCGATAGTCACTCTCTCAACCTGTGAAGCTGAGTACGTAGCTGCGACAACTTGTGTTTGCCATGCAGTTTGGCTAAGAAACTTGTTGAAGGAATTGGGAATGACACAAGAAGATCCAACTAAGATTTGTGTCGATAATAAGTCAGCTATGGCATTGGCAAAGAATCCGGTGTTTCATGATCGAAGCAAGCACATTGACACTCGTTACCACTACATAAGAGAATGCATATCAAGAAAGGACGTACAAGTGGAGTATGTGAAGACTCAAGATCAAATTGCGGACATCTTCACCAAACCACTCAAGCATGAAGACTTCATACGACTTAGAAGTTTTCTCGGAATGACAAATCAAGTTTAAAGGGGGGTGTTGGATTTTAAACTTGATTTTGGTCCAATTAATATTGGGCTTGAAAATAAATATTTGAGTTAAAAGATAAAATAAGATTCAAGCCCAAATAGGCCCAAGTTCTAGAATTTGTCTAGAAGTGTCTTGGAAAAATATCTTAGATATTATTGGTAAGAAAGCTTGTAGAATATTCTAGGAAAGTAGATATTTTGGAGGATGATTCTAGTAGATGAATTATAGCCATTAGATCAAATAAATCATAGCCATTGGTTAGGAAGTTGTACTAGTATAAATAGGGGTGTCTTGATCATTTTGTAACAAGCCAAAATTTGAGAAGAATCAATACAAGCAAATATTTCTCCACTAAAACTCTCTTACATTTCTTAGCCTAAATAACCTCCTCCTACTACAAAGAAAAAATAATTCCTCTTCCAACTTCCAATTTCTAAATAACCCCTTCTTACCTAAATTGAGATAACCCTCCTCCAACAAATACAAATTACATAATTTTTGTGGACCAATACACTCGATACACCTGAATATATTTTCTTAAAAACAAATTTGAGGTTATTACTAAATTCCAACACTTCCAAAAAAATGGTTGAAACTTAATTCAATTCTAAATTTTTCACCATCCAAACAGATTGGGGAGGAGAGTTCAGGAATTTCCCCCTCTTATTCACAAACTTGACATTAATCACCACATCTCTTGTCCGTACACCCCCCAACAAAATGGACTTACGGGAAGAAAACATTGACTTAAACTTTATGAAAATTTTACTAGACTAGCTTATAACCCCGCTGCTACAAAGATTTCACATTCTACAATTACTTGTGATATTAGAAAATCGGTTGGTGAATTCAAATTACAGTTAATTAACGCATTTGCTACTTTACAAACCAAAGTTTCAATTTGTTCGGATGTATAGAGTGATCATTGACAAAGAAGTTTTTATATGTAAATTACATGTCATTGGGTTGATGATACATGAACTTTGCAAAAACGTTTAATTGCATATAGAGATTTTAATGTTGAACATACCGCTATTAATATTCTCATAAAATTCATATTGTTTTACAAGAATATTGCTTAATTACAAAAAAAAAAATTCAATTTCATTTGATAATGCTAGTGCTAATACGACTAGTTTACAATCACTTACTAATATTTGTGAACCTTTTATCGGTGGTAAATTTTTTCATATTCGTTGTATATGTCATATTATAAATTTATGTGTTCAAGATTTAGCTACTTTAAAATAAGAAATTTTTCCTATTAGAAATGCACTTTTATATTTATCAAGATATTCATCTTTGTTGAAAAAATGGGCTAGATATTATAAAATTAATCATGGTTTGTACCTAGAGATGTCAATAAGGGCTGGGCCCTAAGGGTCAACCCTAGCCCGACCCTAAAAATCTAAGAGTTGGGTCTATAGTTCATATGCCCTTATAACATGAGGGTTTTTCAGCCCGACCCTAATTGGCCCTAGGGTCATCTAGGGCTAGGGTAGGGCTGACCCTTAGAGCTTTTTTCCTGATAAGTTTTTGTATTTTATATATTTATATTCAAAATTTATGCTTGTAATACTATTACTCAATTATTTGATCTCATTTGTCAATTACCATTTATTTTAATTAACAAATTATCAAATTTGATCTTTGTTCTCATTTATAATTTCGTCTTACTAAATAACTTAGTAAATACAAAATTAAAGTTGGCATGTAATTGGTAATGATTATTTAGTTCGTTAATAATTATAAAGAACGAAAATATATTTGGTATAGACTATGTGATTACAAAAATAAAATAACAAATTTTGAATATTTTAATCCAAATAGAATCTAAGAATTACATGGCATTATTTTTATAAAATAAGAAATTAGCAAGTTATTTTTTCCATCATGATGCAAGGTTTTAATTTAGACGGAATAACTTCATAAAAAATGTAAAAATAAAAAGTCATAGCGTCGGCCCTGGCCCGGCCCTAGCCTTACAGGGCTAGGACTGGGCTTAGATTTTTCAAGCCCTTATAAGTTCAGGGCTTTTTAGCCCTAGCCCTTAAGGGTTAGGGCCTCCATCCCGGCCCTTATTGACACCTCTTTGTACCCAAGAAAATTCTCTCCCGATGTGCCAACTCGTTGGAATTCTACATATAAAATAATAAATTATAGTTACCAATATAGAGAAGCTTTATGTTCATGTTTTTGCCAAACAACAAAGTGACATAGTTTTATTTCCGAATCAATGGAATGCATGCTCTAATTTTTGTTAACTTTTAAAGGTTTTTAAAGATGTCACTGAAGAATTATTCGGTGTTTATTATCCTACATCAATTTTAGTTGTAGATCGTTGTGTTAAAATTACACTACTTTTTAGATCTCTCATGCCTTGTGAACGTTTAGGACATTGCTCAAATGGGATTAAAATGGTTAAAATATTTCACTTATATTCCTAATGTATTTTTAGTTGCAAAAATATTAGATCCTAGAGTAAGATTAGATGGTTTAGAAGAATTGCTAGGGATTTATTATGATGTTTTATTTCCTATTAAAGAATATAACACTCTCATTCCAAGCGTAGTAGTAGATAATGTTAAAAAATATTTATATGATATTTTTAAAGAATATTCAATAAAATATGCGATAGTTTTAGAAGTTCATCTAGTTCTACTACTTCTACACCTGATGTTGAAAATACTAGATATATTGATATTTTTAATGAGACGTTGGTATTTGCACCATTGGAGCAATTTTATGATGTGAGGATACCAAAACGTTCGAGAGGAGGCATGACCCCTTATCTTGAACTTGATACATATTTAACATCTCCTTTTGATTTTACTGAATTTGTAATAGGGAAGTCAAAGTTCGATTTGTGAAAGTGGTGGTCAAAGAGGTCTTCCTCTTTTCCTATAGTAACATTAATTGAGAAGGAAATATTAGTCGTTCCTGCCTCAACCGTTTCCGTAGAGCAAGTATTCAGTGAGGGAGGTTATATCCGGATCCTAGACAATCTAGATTAACAGTAGTAGAAAATCTAGAGGCCCAAGCATTGCTCCACGATTGGACAAAGTCAGGCCGTGTGAGCAAATCATCAATTTTGATGATTCCGAAGAAAGCGACAATCTTGATACCGGATCAAGCAATGAGTCATAAAATGATTGAAAAATCACGTTACCACCTTCTCTAAGGTAAGTAGAAGATAAGAGAACTACGTAGAGTTTTGATTCATATATTAAAATAAATAGGTAATTTTATTTTAATTTAAAGTTAAATTTAAAATTTTTAACTTAGAATATTAAAATAAAACTCAAACCCATTTCTTTTTTTTTTCTTTCTTTGTGGTTTATACTTTGTAATTTAAATTTTATACAAAATTGTAGTAACTTATAATTTTATTTTAAAATTGTACTTTGGAATTGTAATATCTTAGAATTTTTCATTTGTAGCTTGTTAGTTGTAAGTTAAATTGTTTTCAATAAAGTTATGAATTGAAAGTTGTAATTTTACATTTAAATCAATAAAATCAATTTTTTATTACTCAGTTTCATTTCCTTCATCAATTACTTTATTCAATATTAAAAATTAAAAAAAAAGGGACAAAACCGGAACCTTAATCGAAATTGTCTATAAGATGGTTAGAGGTTCCGGTTCTACCTATATATTCCGTGTGTTTGGATAATTGGGTTGAAAGAAATGTAGCAATGTTACCCCTATGCATACCGTAATTAGTTTGAAAGTTTAACGTTTTTCTAATTATATTAATGTAGCTAATAGGGACAAGCATTTCGAGGAGCATTTTGCTTTTAAGCAACTTCGGTAATGTAAAGGTTTAGATTCGTTTCATCTCCATCAATTGTTTTATTCCCAGGATCCTCGATTATATTTTGCTGTCATCATTCGAAGTTCCAAATCTTTTTCCACCCCATGCATTATTGAGATCAACATATCAAACTCTGAAACTTTTGAAATATGCATTTCACTTTCAAGTTACTACAGAGCAGCAATTATCACACTTAAGTGCAGGTTCGTATCAGTATAGTGAAGTCACCAACAAGGTGGGCTGTTTAGAAAATTATGTTATTTGTGCTCATTTATCCCACAACAGTGCTTCACATTGGAATACGAGAAAACACTGAGACGTAGCCCCAGTTAATACAAAGATAAAAGAAGATACACCAAACAATTTAGAAGCCAATTTCAAGAAAATTTCCAGTTCTCCTAGCAGATTAGTTCTAGTATCATTCGGTTTAATACATTTATGAGAAAATTAGAGATACACGATTAAGATGATTTGGACATGTTTATAGGAGACCTTTAGATGCACATGTGCGACGTTTAGAAGGTAGAGAATCACTCACACAAATCAAAAGAAGCATAGACAGACCTAAAAAGACTTGGAAGAAGCTATTAAACAAGATATGTTATATCTAGAATTAAATAAAAATATGGCTTATGACCGTAAACAATAGCGATAAGATCCGTATAGCCGACCCCATATAGCGGGATTAAGGCTTAGTTTGTTGTTGTTGTATACATGCAAGTAGCATCATGCGGAAGACAATTCATCAAGGAAAGTCAGTGTTCTAGAAACTAATTGGTGAATTAGAATACAAAGAAATAAATTAATTTGAACATTTTTATGTTGTATCCAGTGGCGTAGCCACCTTAGGACGAGTGCGGTCGGTGGACCGCACTCAAATCTGGAGTAATCCTATTAAATTTGATTTGAACCACACTGAAAATTCAATCAAGGTCTAGTTCATATAAAAAAGTTTGAGTTAAGCTTTAGAAAGGCCATTAAACTTGACCCAAAAAAAATTAAGATTAGTGAATAGTGTTTTGGGAGAGATATGTTCCGAAATTGATAATAAATAGTGTTTTTGGGAGCACTTTTAAAATGAATTTTTGGATCTAAAAATCTATTAATAGTTGTTTGGTGATTAATTAATTTAGAATGAACTTTTGATAAATCACTTCTCCAAAAAGTTTATTCTAGAGAAGTTAGAAACGGAGATTATGGAAACCCACAAAACATTGTTGCAATGTATCGGCCTTTAGATTTGCTTTTTTTTATTTTCTATTTTCGAAAAATTTCGGCCCGATAATCGTCCCACCAAAACGAAAAAAATTATGACCGCACTAACCGGAAACATTGGCTACACCCATGGTTGTATCCAGCTGCCTCCACTTACTCAAGTCATTTCAGAACATTTAGAAACACTATCGATTACCTCAGCATCTTCTTCTGATTCATAAGTCTCTTCCTCCTCTCTTTGTTCATGCTCTTCATCTTCTTCTGCATGGTCTTGCTCTGCATCACTGAATCAACGAGAGCAGTTAATAAGCGATGAGAATTTGAGGCTAAGGACCAAGGCATAAACCTCATTTTTATTAAAATTCGTCCGAGACTGGAGAACGTCCTGTAAAAACAACACAGAATGTAAAATGCTGACCCATCAAAAACTGACCATTACAAGTAACAGAAATAGATGCATCCAAAAAAGATGCATCCAAAACATATGGAAATTTCACCTTAATGCAGTACTGTCCAATTACAGTGAAACAGATGAATACACAAAACAACTCACCATATGCTAAAAAATGAAACCCATAATGCAATTTGACCAAAACAGAACTAGACTATGAGCTAGTTAAATCAGACACGATATCTGGATATGTGGGATTACAGTGTATGACCCCTAGGCATAGGCAACTTCCAATAAGCAAAGTTGTATCAAAAGATTTCTAGACCTTGTGAAAACACTCAATTACTATCAGTTTCATATTAAATGATTAAAACTATCAATGCCCAGAGTTGTAGTAAGATTTGAAAAGAAAGTGCTTAAAAGAACTAAAGGCAAGGAAACACCAAGGCATGGTTCCAAATGCATTTCTCAAAGTTCATTTATTTTCTTTAAGGAAACAGTAGACATTCAACTTGGGCGAAATCAATCAAAACTTATAACTAATAAATGTTAATCTAACACAAAAGAAAAAAATAGGGCAGAGCTTAGTGCAGAATTTCAGCCCATCCACCGTATCAATCTTGGTTTGTAGTAACCAAGTGAAAAATGCATCAGAAAAGAAAATTTGATCGTTTTTCGAAATCATGATCTATTTCCTAACATAACCTCTAACCTAACTCATCTATTCAACGGTCATACTTGTCTCAGAGGTCCTAAACTTCTACCAATCTCATTTCATTTTTATTCCATGTCTACGTTGTTCGATATCTAATCAGAAAGGTACTGAACTCCAACCAAAAGATCCAGTCAAATAACTAACGTAACATTGCACAAATTACAAATTTTATTGGCTGTTCTAGGAACCTACAGTATTCTAAAATGATTCGGTGAGTTATAACAGAAAAAAGAGACTAGCTCACTAAGTGATTCGGATATATTTAATTTTGTCACAATTTGAAATGCATTAGGCAGCACTATTGAACTTATTCATGGAGTGAACCAGGAATAACTTTTTAACCAAATTTAATTCCGATCAAGTGTCACAAAAGATATGCGTATTGGTTTGAAATGAAGCGAGGACTAACGATAAACCTTGTCAGATTCAGCTGGAGTAGTAGCACGACACTGTAGCGCCGACACTGTAGCAGGACATGTAGCGTCGAGTTACAGTGTTGAGTGTCACTGTAACGTCGAGTTACAGTAACTCTATGCCCAAGTTCTCTTATTTATTATAACCAGTTATTTTGTTTTTCTCCAAACAAAACTTTGAATTCAAATAACTTGTTCGTTTTAAATTCGTTTCGCATGTATAATATATCAAATTAATCATGTTTTCGATAACTATAATTCAACACCCATATTGCATATTTAAAAACAAAAAATACAGATTCTATTTTTTTAAAAAAACTTAAAAGAAAGAGTAAGAGGATACATAAAGATAAATGAAAGAGAGAGAAATAATCCAAAAATCAAACAAATATGCTAGCAGGATATGAATGTCATTTTACACCCCAAAATTGCTAAAAAAGATGTGTTTGAAAAAATTGTCTATTTTTAATCTTTACACTTTAGAAATGAATAATTTGTACCATTTCCACTAAGGAAAACTATGTCAACATATTTCATATTTAAATAAGACACGGTGGAATCACCATTTTTTAAAGAGTGGATTTTTTTAGCCATTTCCATCAAATCAAGATATTTTTTAGCTATCTTTTTCAAATACATTTTTTAGTCAAAATTTTGCCCTTTAGTGAATTTACTTGCACCAAAAGACTATAGCGTGACACTGCAGCGCGACTTACATGTGACTCGACATTGTAGCGCGAGTTACATGTGACTCGACACTGTAGCACGACACTGTATCGCGAGCTATATGTAACTCGACATTGTAGCACGACACTGTAGCGCGAGTTACATGTAACTCGACACTGTAGCAGGATATGTAGCGTCGAGTTACAGTGACTGACACTGTAGCATGTCACTGTATCGTCGACTTACTGTAACTCGATGTCCAAGTTCTCTCATTTATTATAATCCATTTATTTTGTTTTTCTCCAAAAAACTTTGAATTCAAATAACTTGTTCGTTTTAAATTCATTTTGCATGTATAATATATCAAACTAATCCTCTTTTCGATATCTATAATTCAACACCCATATTGCATATTTAAAAACGAAAAATACGATTCAATTTTTTAAAAAAAATTGAAATAAAGAGTAAGATGATACATAGAGATAAATGAAAGAGAGGGATAGAGAGAGAGATAAATAATCCAAATATCAAACAAACATGTTAGAAGAGTATGAATGTCATTTTACATCCCAAAATGGCTAAAAAGACATGTTTGAAAAAATTGACAATTTTTAATCTTTACATTTTACTAGTGTTTTACCTGTGCGATTCACAGGGTGAGATGTGTCGTTGGGTCTGAATTACATTTGTTTAAGATATACACGATGAACATAAAAATATACAAAACAAATATCAAATAATTTAGATAAAGACATTTAAAATTACAAATGGATAAAGAATACTGCTGCAAGTAACTTGGAAATCATTTTTAAGAGACGGATTCAAAGATGTACCTTGTATTATCCGATTTTCTGCAAAATGTATATTAATTAACATCCAATAAAAAAAGATTTCTATAATGAATAATAAATTTTCTGTAAAATGTATATTAATTAATATGTAATAAAAAATATTTCTATAATGAATAATAAATATATTTCTAATAAATTTAATCATTCTATAATGATCTTCTAAATACGGCAATATATCATCCACATAATTCTCCCATAGAGTGCAACAGATTTGATGGAAAAATAGTAAGAAAAATTAGACACTAAACATTAATATAAAAAACAGAACAGAAATTGGCTAGTAGTGATACTCCAAGTCTTTAAGTGTTATATCAATAAAACGTGTCATTTTTTCAACGAATTCCTTTGTCTGGGCCGACTACATAGCAACAACCTTTCCTATAATATCTGTCATATTAACAAAATCATTGCGTTAATTATCACATAAAAATATTAGCAGTTTTTACTATTTTCTAAAATTCAAAACATATTTTAGGTACCACATAGAATTGTCTCATCAACCAGTTGGACATCAAACAGTTCTACAAAGCTCTGGAATTTGTACAACAATCTTGGAAAACAATTCATCATGTAATTCCACAACATGAGTTTTGCCATGAAAAAGAATTTTGTATCTAGTGGTCGACGCCCTATACTTGTCCATATTATTAGACACAAAAAAATATTTTATGACATATATTCTGCCCTCAACCAACAGTTTTTTGAACTGTTCCATATTAGTCTTTTTTATGCTACCTTGAATCCTATCTCCCTGCAAGAAAAAAATATTTTCTACACCAGTTTAGATTCAATAATTGATTTTGACAGTAGGTGGACGAAAATGAAAAAAATACCTCTGAGTCTTGAAAGACGCATTCAAGACTGTTTATATTTGTTCTATCAAAATCGGTTTCTCGAAGATACAAATTAGTCGAAGCTTCATTATCCATTTGGATTTATACATATTAATATATTTGATCAAAGGTAACACCGGTGCCATTATTTCTTCGCACGATACTTACTTGAAAATAATGTTTGGGAGAATTCAAAAGCAGGAAATCAGTGAAGATGAATGCAATGATGACAGATATTTATAGGATTCGTGTACTGATTATTTTAGGAAAATTTATATTATGATTCAGCCCAAATTAATAGTTATATGATTCTTATTCAGATATATATATATATATATATATATATATATTAGTAAATATATCATTATGATTTATTCTAAATACGGTAATTTTAAATTCGATTTTTTCAATTTGCTTGTTAATAATCGATTTCAATTGTTAGACGTCTGAAAAAAATTTGCTTTGTAATATAATTTATATTCTTTACATAGATTATATCTTTATTGCCAATGTAATTATTTATAGCATATTAAATGCTTGCTCACACGCCGAGTCAATAATTCAATAAGGAATGCAATTGCAGTCATCGTTTCCATAAACATCTCAAATGCAGTCATTGTATTTACTTTAATATTAAATTTTTGTAATAATATGCCAAAAATAATTAGTCAATAGTTCCATAAATAATGCAATTGTAGTCAAAGTTTACAAAATTAATTTAATCACAATCAATTAATGTAATTATTTTCAGCAATCTTAATTTAAGGTTACCGAATTTAGCAGAATGAATCATATCTTGAAATCATTTCGGTATGATAATAAAAATCGCAAAAGAATTAGTGCTAAAAACGTGTTTACTATTTTGAGGGGGTACATTTAGACGGGAAAAAATCAAGCTACTATTTATAAGTGGCTTGCTTATTATATATATATAGAGAGATAGATAAATGGGTAATTTGAACCATTTCCACTTTTTTAAAACAAAATGAAGCTATTATGATGAATATCATACGAACATTTTCGTCTTCTTCAATCTGATTCTACACTTCGTATTCGGCTTGTTCTTCATCCTCAGAATCTCCAAAAACATCACGACTCTATCTCTGGAGTTGAGTGCAAAAGTTGATCCTCATCGTTCTCACTAACAGTTGACGTACTGCAGATCATATAATGCATGCAGACCGCTGAACATCTTAAACTAATATAACTCCAGGGAAATAAATTACAGAAGAACAGGACTAAACCAACCATTAGTTTATTGAGACAACAACAAAAGCTCTTCCTCTGATCGTTCTCACCACCAGTTGATGTACTGCAGACCATATAATTTAGACCGCTGAACATCTTAAACTAATATAACCAGTGACGAAGCCAGGAATTTTATGTAGGAGGCCCAATTAACATTAATATGAAAATAAAATGCAATACATAACTCTAAAAATAATACTATAAATTAATAAATACTAATTTTGATAATGTCAATGTATTACCTCACTTACATCTTAGTATTCAATAATAAATACCATACTACAATTACATCAAAATATCATAACATTCATCTTCTTTTCCATATTTTAAAATCATTGCATAATATTTTCATTCATAATATACATATTTTTAGTATATATGTTACCAAACAATCATTCAATAATCCATCACGGATATTGAATTCTTTTGTGGAAATTTGAGAATGAACCTTAAATAATCCCAAAAGAGTTGAATAGAGGTACAAGAGAATAATGCCAAAATTCATATTCAATATTATGGTAGAGCAAAAGAAAATGTACAAAAATTTGAGAAAGGAGAAAAAATAATCAAGACACAAATATTTTTCAATTCACAAATGAGAAGAGAACAACGAAAATGAAGGACTTGAAATTTTTTTTTCCATTTTTACCTATTTTCTGAATTTTCTTAAGCTTAGCAAGTAAAATTACCAAATTACCCCTAATTTTTTCAAGGGGGCCTAATGCCCCCTTTGGCCTAAGGTGGCTTCGTCCCTGAATATAACTGGAAAATAAATTACAAGAAGAGCAGGACTAAACCAACTATTAGTTTATTGAGACAACATCAAAAGGTGTAACACCCTACTTTTTAAATGCATTTTTAGCGTCACTAATTTTAAAGAAAATGCGTATTAATTTTTTAAAAAAAAAATAAATAAATAAATAAATAAAATTTATAGCGGAAGCGATAATGAGAACATTTTAAGTCTTAAGAAATAAATATATGGTATAAAATTAAAAATCCACTCAAACACTTTGAAATAAATAAAAAAAATAGTTCACCACAATTGTTCGATATTTAAAACGAGTTCATAGTTCTTAAAATTAAAATAATTGGAAATAAAAATCTTGTTCTTGAAATTGAAATAATTGAAAATAAAATCTTCGGTTTTTCCATCTGCGCATCAGTCCACATAATCTGAAAAGAGTTTGAATTTAGGGGTGATTACTTACATACTCAGCAGGGATAAAGATTGTCCAAGCTTATAAATATGAAAAGTGCACAATTACATAAATTAACACATAACCTTTCCACTTGGCATACGTCGAATAACACATAATATTTCTCATTGGCATAAGCCAGATAGCACATAATCTTTCTCGTAGGCACGAATGCCATTTTTTCCTTTCTCGTGGCACGATCATGACACGAATGTCATATTTTCTTTTCCCGTGACGGAAGTGCCATATTATTCTTTCCCGTGGCACGTGGCGGAAACTTTTCCTTTCCCCTTGCATGAAACCAAACATTTTTCATTTCCATTTCATGATACACATAGCATACATTGTAACGAAAAACATATAATTCATACAAATCAATCATATCATATAATACGTTAAAAGCATATAATTCACGTAAATATGTGCATCATGTAATACATCAAAAACACATAATTCACATAATTATGCATATCATTCAACCATTGAAAATGCGTAATTCACATAATTGAACAATTTAAAGATTTAACAAGGACAATGAATTATACACATAAAATGTGATAAGAATCATTACCTCAATCAGCAAATTAAAAAGATAGATGCACAAGTTGCTCGAATGTAGTCCTAATTGTATGGTTCTTCGTCGCCTACAATATGAATGTAACATGATTTAGGGTTAAAAATTAGTAGTGACTTATAACTGAAATAACTATATTTATAAAATAGCCCTAGGGATTTTTAGTATGTAAAAATTGATTAAAAATATAAATTTTGGGGCTAAATTGAAAGAAGTCAAAAGTCAATATAAGTTTTTAGATTGAATTAAAAACTTGTAGGGTCAAAGTTGAAAATTACAAAGATCGTAATTAAAGTATAGGGGTTAACTTTGAAAATCTGAAAAATTAAATAAATATTTGAACTAAATTAAAACCGTTTGGGACTAAATTGAAAATAATCCAGTAACTTTAATTGGGAATGGGATCTAATTAAAATTTAAGTGTATTACTTTGAAAAAATTCAAAATTTACAAATAAACCCAATTCTCTATTAAATTTTCAAACATAAGTCACTAACACAAAGTGACAAAACTCATTTTCATCTTCTCGCTCTAAAATCACACACATAAACACACCTTCACACACAAACTCACACAAATTATTTCTCAGAAACATACACACGCACACACAACATTACACACACCACATATATTTAATTCACACACACACAGAATCACACACACATACACTCAAAACACACACACACATATACACACTCAACAACTCACACACGCACACACATCTCACGAACACACACATACACATCACTAAAAAAAAATACAAATACACACCTAATTGCTTAAAATTAAAATTAATAATTAGTTAAAAATTAAAATATCTTTCTAACTCTAATGAATTTCAGAATTTGTCATCACATCCTTCTAAATTTTGTTAAACAGTTAATAATTCAAAAGTTTAAATAAGATAAAACTTAATCAACATTTAAATTTCTAGCACATATATATAATAATGTTGTATGAGTGTATTATTAAATACATGCATATATATATATATATATATATATATATATATATATAGACTGGATCAAATGAGACCACATAATTAGAGTGATATAGTGTGGACTTATCTGTAATTTGAGATGGTTGAGATTTACCCAATTTAATAAATATTTTTGATTTAATTTAAATCTGAAAAGGGCAACATTGTAATTGTGTAATTACACAATTTTCAATCAATTTGGTAATTGATGGATCATTATCCTCCCAATCTTCCTACTCTCCTCTCCAATGGTTCCTTTCTCTCTCCTATTTTCATTTCAGAATATGCCTACACGCTTCGGACTGACATCGTAGAAGTCCTTCCCGGCGTCGCCGTCGAGCGTGAACTTCGCAAGGGTGGCGGGAGGCGCGACACCACCACCGGCGCATTATAGCTTCCCGGAGCCACAATCGCCTTGTTATGCAGGAGAATTTCCCGGTGGAATCCTCGATGCAGTAAGTCCTACCCCAGAAAATGCCTCCCCAAGACATCGACGCATTGATGGTTTTGGATTCATCGGTCTGTAATTTATCAAAGACTAGGAATAATTAAATGGTTAGTGGGTAAATTTCAATGACAGTTTATAATCAGATAAATTGATCTCAATGACAGTTTAATTGGTGCGATTAATGGTGGAAAGGGAGATATTGTGAGTGGTATTTACACTGTGGCTGAGAGATGGAGTGGTGTAGTTATTGTTGTAGATGGAGGATTGGTGAAGAAGACGATGCTGACGTGGATGGATTAATGTACACTTATATATTTTTCAATGTATACTTATATGTGTTTTGCTGTATAAGTAGTTAATTTTTGATGTTATTGTATTTATGTTGTTGTATACTTATATTTTTTGTTATATACTTATATGTGTTTTGATGTATACTTATATGTGTTTTGTTGTATACTTATATTTTGTTTGACAATTGTAACATGCAGCACAAATATGTTAAATATACAGCATAATAGTGTTAAATATACAGTACAATAATGAGCGTGATTTCTTCTCTCTCTCTCTCTCTCTCTCTCTCTCTCTCTCTCTCTTTATAAATGATTTACTTAATCCACAGTCTCCACGTGTTAATGAGTGTGATTCTCTCTCTCTCCCTCCCACATAATTGATTCCTTGATTCACGGTCCCCACATGTTTTTATTTGACCATTTTATATGCAGTTAAATTATGTTAAACATACAGTGTTAAGTATACAACAAATATATGATAAGTGTACAACATACTGCATGGCAGAGCACATGCGTGATTTTCTCTTCAGCGCGATTTTCTCGCGATTTTCTCTCTCCCCGCGTGACTTTCTCTCTCCTAACAACTGATTCCATATTTGGATGGTCCCTCACATGTTTATTTTGACAATTATACCCTTATTTTGCCTTAATTAAATGTTTAATGTGATTTTAACCCCTATTTATCTTAGCCATTGATATAGATAAAGGAGGGTTGAGATGAGTCCATATTGTCTCACTATAATATGTGGTCTCATTGGATCCTCCATATATATATATATATATATACATATATATGTAGATATATATAATCTGCTAATACACGAAAATAAATCATTTGAATATAATAGGCTAAATTACTTTCGCATATTCATATATAAGTTTCAATATGTTGTTTGAAAAAAATGTAATTTAAAAGTAAATTAAATACTAAAACATGCAAAAAGCGGTACATAGTAGAAGGGCGGATGTAGCCAAGTGGATTAAGGCAGTGGATTGTGAATCCACCACGCGCGGGTTCAATTCCCATCGTTCGCCCAAGACTAAAAGAAAATATCTATCCTATAGAAAAAAAAAGATTTCTTTTTTTTTGTAAGAAAGAAATTCAATTTTCTCCTATATTTACTACGGCGACGAACAATCAAATTATCACTATATTTATTCCTTTTTCTACTTCTTCTTCCAAGTGACAGGACAGTGACTGACAGGGGACAGGTCGATGAAGCCTGATCCTTCTAGTGTTGTCATGTCCCCAAAGGAGGTTGAATCGGTTCGAAGGATAGACTGCTTCCGCGTCATTTCCGTAAATGGAGCTAGAAGAGGAGAACATTGGATCGAGATTAGTTGACCTTCCCCAGCTGGAAAGAGAGGGGGAGATAAAATAGAGTGCGATGTCGGTTTAGAAGATTGCTTTGAATGCCCGGGTGGAAGGCTAGCTTTAGCTTAGCTGGCTAGCTGAGTAATGAATGGATTGAAGGAGTGGATGAAAGGAAGAAAGATCTCATTTGAGGCTCGCTCTAGATCGGATAGTTCCATGGGGACTATATGGAGCTAGTGATGGATGGGAGACCGGGCAGGGGAGGAAAAGATGTCGTTCCTCCTTAGTCGCTAGCGGACGGGTGGATATGAATGAACAAGATCATTGGTTGTTGGTCCTTCTCCCCCAGGGACAGGACAAGGGTGAAATAGCTGGTTCATTTGCCGGCCGATAAGATCTCTGAGATTGACCAGCCAACTGGGTTGGTTTGGCTATTCTTTTCTATTGAAAAGAAGTCAGTTGTCTGCGCGAGTCACCTTCTTATAGGCTCCGCTAGACGACACGGCATTTTCGTTCAAATATAGGTCGGACGTACTTGTGATGGTTCCCAAGGATTCAATATGACCACTTAGGTCTACGTTGCCACGATATTGTTCTATAGAAGCGGGCGGGCTGTTGTTTTAATATTATTATCTTACTTAGCATATTGAATTTCCAGCCCAACTTCGAAATGAAGGAGAAAAATAAATATTAAAATAATTATTTATTCCACTATGTGCTCCATGACATGTTATAAATTTTCATATCTCATGTACAAATTCATGTTCTATTGTAGATACATTTATCACAAATTAATTTATTTTTTCTTTGTTATTAGACAACATGCCTACCACTCCTTTCCAATTACACATTCAAACTAATATATCTAGTTAAAATATTTATAGAAAAGAAAACTTATTGGTGTGTGTGTATATATATTGTACGGATCAAGCCTCATAAAACCACTCGCAAATTTCTTTTCCAGTCCATCATTCCATGGAGGCTTGCGTAAGTAAATTTTAGAGAATGAAGGTATGAATTTCTTTTTTTTTTTTTTTTTGTGAAGGAAAATTAAGAAGAATGAAAGAACAAGAGGTTTTTCTTTGGGACAATAGAAGTATACGTATGTTTTGAGAATAAGGAAAAATATAGAAATGTTTTCCTTACAAGTTTGATTAAAACACGGGTAAGTGGGCATGAGTTGGCTAAAGTGGATGATGATGACACATGAATAGGGATAATATATAATTAATGCAAATCAAGGTGATGACACTAATGATTCTTCTCTCATCCCCACTCTCCCCGAGTCTTGCTTTCAGAACTTATGTGAGTATCCTACTATGGAGGAGGTCAAAAATGTTGTTTTCTATATTAACCCTAACAGTGCTGCTGGCCCTGATGGGTTTTCTGCTCATTTCTTTCAAACTTGTTGGCATATCATCAAACAAGATGTGTTAGATGTTGTGAAAGACTTATTTGATGGGCACCCTCTCCCCAAGAGCTTCACTTCCACCACCATTGTTTTGATCCCTAAGAAGCCTTACCCTCAGAATTGGTCTGACTATAGACCAATCAACTTGTGTAATGTGACTAGTAAGATCCTCACTAAAATCCTTAACAATAGTCTGGCCTCTCTCCTCCCTTTGATAATATCACCTTTTCAAAGTGGTTTTATTAAAGGGAGACTTCTCACTGACAATGTGTTGCTGTCTCAAGAACTGATTCATTCTATCTCTCTTCACTCCAAAAGCAACAATGTTGCCATTAAACTTGACTTGACTAAGGCCTATGACAATGTTCAATGGTTATTTCTGCTGGATGTTCTTAATCTGATGGGTTTCCCCCTAGATGGATTGATTTCATCCATAATTGTTTATCTAACAATTGGTTCTCTGTGTTGGTTAATGGGCACCCTGCTGGCTATTTCAAGTCTGAGAAAGGGCTCAGACAAGGGGATCCAATATCCCCTAGCCTCTTTGTGATTGCTGCTGAGTATCTTTCTAGAGGACTCTCAGACCTGTTCTACAAAAACCCATCTATGCACTATAATTCTAATGGCGGTTTCCTTGTGCCACATCTTGCTTATGTTGATGATTTCATCATCTTTACTAATGATCAGGACCACTCCCTTATCCTTCTTACTTAGTTTCTTGACAAATATTGTGAGGTCACTGGGCAAAAAATCAATAAAAGCAAGAGTGCCTTTGTTATGAGTCCTCATACTTCTCAGACTCATATCAGCAGAGTTGTTGTTGTTACCCAATTTTGTCACCTGGATCTCCCTATCTCCTATCTTGGAGCCCCTCTGTACAAAGGCCATAAAAAAGGATTCATTTTTCACTCTATTATTGATAAAATGCATAGCAAAATTAGAGGCTGGGAGTGGAGATACCTCTCTTTTGGAGGTAGGTTGATGCTCATTAAGAGTACTCTTAGTACTATGTTTCTGCATCTCATCCTTGTGATTAAACCCCCTAAGTATATAGTTCACAAGTTAGAGAAAATTATGGCTAGATTTTTCTGGGGCTCCAATGATTCTCAAAAAAGAATCCATTAGATCTCCTGGAGAAAACTCTGCAGCACTTATGCTGAAGGGGGTCTTGGCATTAGGGGTATTGGTGATGTTATTAATGCATTCTCTATGAAACTCTGGTGGTTTCATAGAGATCATAAATCCCTTTGGGCTAAGTTCATGTATGCCAAATATATTGGTGGTCAGCCAGCTCTTACTGCCTCTATATCTCCTGCTGATAGTCTTGTATGGAAGAGTCTTGGTAAGATTAGAGGTAGTATGCACTACCATACTGTTTGGACTTTAGGGGATGGTAATATCAGTTTTTGGCATGATATCTGGTATAATGATGCTTCTCTTATTTCTATTATCCCTGATCTCATGAATGGCACTGATGATGTTGCTGTTGAGTTTTTTTGGACCAACAATACTTGGGATTTCTATAGACTGTCACAAATTGTTGGACCTGTTTGGGCCACTAACATTTGCCAAGTTCCAATTTCATTAGCTAACTCTGATGTTCCCAGATGGAAACATTCATCCCATGGTAATTTCTCTCTCATCTTCTTGGCATATCTCTAGAACTCAGTTTCCACATAATTCTCTTTGTTCTAAAATCTGGAACCCTCTTCTTACTCCTTCAATGTCCATATTTCTGTGGAGGCTTATGCATAATAGATTGCCTATGGATACTTTGTTACAACACAGAGGTGTCTCCCTTGCCTCAAAATGATGGTGTTGTAAGCCTCATTCCCCTTTATCATCTGATAGCTCTTCCACTGAAGAAACAATTTCTCATCTTTTCTTAATCAATACACATGTGAAGCAAGTGTGGTGCTATTTTGCAGGATGGCTGAGGGTTACACTCCCACACACAGAGCACATTAATTCTTTTCTTTCTAGTTGGCATAATAGCACACCTTTCACACACACTATGCACATTTCATTCATTCTTTCATGTCTTATCTGTTGGTTTATTTGGAAAGCTAGAAATAGTACCAAGCGTGAGAACTTCACTTTTGATTCTAAGAGGATTATTCATAATGTTCAATCTCATCTCCATTTGCTGCATAGAAGCCAATTGATAAAGCATACTTTTTGGAGGGGTCTTGAGGATATTGCAGGCTCTTCAGGTTTTACATTTTACAGACAAAAAAACAATATGCACCCCTGTGCATTGGAGTCATCATTCCCATGGTCAATACAAATTAAATACTGATGGGGCTTTCAAAACTGCCAGTAACAGGGCTGGGATGGGAGGGGTGTTAAGAGATTGGAGCGGCAAAAATCATTCTGGCTTTTTGTGCTCCAGTCCCCAACTGCACCAATAGCCTCATTGCTGAAGTTTCTGCATTGGCTTTGGAGCTATCTCTCCTTACTCCTCAATACCTTCAATCCTTATGGGTGGAATCGGATTCTCTTATCATGGTGAATACCATTACCAAGAAGTTGCATGGTCATTGGTCCCTCAGTAATCAGATTCTCAGGATTCAGAATGCTTTGAGTCCAGGTACAAAAGTATCACACATACACAGAGAAGGCAACATGGTGGCAGATCTTCTTGCTAACATGGGATGTGATGTTGATGCATTGTCAGTGTTTCATCCTGATCAGCTCCCTAGATTGGTTATTGGCACCAGTAGAATTGATAAACTTGGTCTCCCTTATTCTAGAGTTAGAAGAAAGATTAATTAGTTGTATATGGTTGATATACTCATTGTATAGTTCTCTATTTTGATATTAGCATCTCATTGTAATCCTTTGGTTTGAACTGATCTTAGTAATATACATGTAGGGGGTCATTGCCCAACCTCTACGCCCCTATTGGGTGTCTTTACACAAAAAAAAAAAAAAAAAAAAAGGGTGATGACACTAATGATACCCCCAGTAATTGTTGATAAAATAATATATATATATATATATAATTAATTAATTTTTATTATGGTTATAATAAAAATAAAATAAAAATTATAAAAATTATAGGTGTTACAAAATCTCTTCCCGTTTAATTGGGTCCTAGGATTGGTCCGGGTCTAAAAAAGCAAAATCCACCCGGGTTGGGGGCAGGTCCCAGGTCCAATAGGACCCGCCCAAGACATATCATGCCATATTAATATTTATTATATTTTTTAATATTTTTCTATTATTTACTTTTAGATTTGAGCGTTATATATTACCACTATAACATCTTGTAATACTTTAATTTATTTTTAAAGCACAATGTTGTAATATTGTACTTTAAATATTTATTTTGGAGTATTATGTGAGTACTATTGCAAGATCCCAATAGTAGTTTTTTTTAATAAAAAAATCCTAATTGTCGCTAACTAGTTCTAAAATGTAGTTATAATAAGTTTCATAATTGCATTTTTTTACCTATTACTATTGGATTGCTTTTAAAATTTGGCCACAGATACAAAAAAAAATTATTACAATTAATAAAACTATTGGCGGGTCTAGACCCGCCCCCAACATGTTTTGGAGCGGGGCGTGCGGGTCCTGAGGTGGGGTGGGTCCCGGGTTGGCCAAAGTCGCCTGTTGCCACCTTTAGCAGGGCTTAATCGAAAGAAAAACGTAGACGTACGAGGAGAGTCTAGCACCTAGATGAAGATTAATCCGGTAAGTCTATTTTTGTTTTTTTGAATCCACTGCCAAGTTGAAGATGCAACTGGATATCCAACTGATAAGGGTCTTTTTATGCACGTTTTATGTGTATATTTGAGTAGAATTCGAGTTATTTTATTGTTAGTTTTGTAAATTTTTGATTGTACATAGTTCATATTACTCCGAGGTGCTTTTATTGATGTAGATTGACCATTCGGGGCTAATTTTGGTGAATTTCGGACCATGGATTCATGTCAAAACATACCGGGGAGTTTAAGGATGCAAAAACGCTCGAAATTCCAAGCCAAACGCGTCATTTCGGGGCCTTTTTGGTCCAACACGGGCAGGGGGTGTCGGGCAACACGGCCGTGTTCACGGAGCTAAAAACTCGATTTTTTCGCACAAAACAGACCTCCGACACGGCCAGGCCGTGTTCCCAACACGGCCGTGTCAGAACACGGCCTGGCCGTGTTGGGAAGCACGGCCATGTCGACGGAGTGCTCGCACAATTAAACAAAGACGGCCTGGCCGTGTCGGGCGACACTGGGCGTGTCCGGACCTCTTTTTGCAACTTTTCTTTGCGGAAATTATGGAAAACTCACCTACCAAGCCTTTTGACCACTTTTATACACCTTTAACACCCAATTTGCTGCAACATGTCCCCATATTCCCTCAATCATCATGTGTATACAATG
This sequence comes from Rehmannia glutinosa, assembly GCA_016081115.2. NCBI lineage: Eukaryota > Viridiplantae > Streptophyta > Magnoliopsida > Lamiales > Orobanchaceae > Rehmannia > Rehmannia glutinosa. The sequence goes on along the minus strand of CM071933.1, from coordinate 4,094,822 downwards.
ATTCAACCAACTCAACCATGAATGTGCACACAATGATTCAACTAACAAGCATGGAAATGGGGCATTTGTTAATATGGTATTTCACAAGATGGTGCTTATAAAAGCCAAGAGTTTGAGTTGGAAAATCATTCATGTAATATTCACTCATAGAGAGATTCATAGTGTTTAACATTTTGAGTGGAATTGGGATCAAGAGGTCTTGGAGGAGTAAGCTTGAGGCAACATTGGGAAGAAGGCTTGGAGCAACATCATCAAGTCAATTGAGATTTTGATAAAGATAAGTACACCATGACTACAATGTTTACATCTTCTTGTGTAATTTATTCTTTGGTCAAAATCATGTGTAGCTAAACTCCTAGTGTTTGAATGTAATGAACTCTAGAATGGATTTGTGATTAAGGTGTGTATGTTTTTAATAAAATCTTCATATTTTGTGTGATTCACTTATATTATGCTTCGTTCATTCGAATTGATATATGCGCAATATTGATTTGAAGTTTATTTTTCATCGGGAAATCGAGAGATTCATGGTGAAATAGAACCTATATAAGTGAAAAGAGTTGCATGCAATCCTAGATATGGGGGACGACATAAATCTTCCGGATTAGGGTCAAACCTAATATGGGAATTCATAAATCGTTATAATGCAATCTTGGGGGTTTTAACTAGAAAGAGATTTCAGTTAATCAACTTGAGATTAGGAGTTTTTCGCCTTGAGAAAGGGATTAACTTAAATCGGGAATTTCTACGGTCCACATAGCATGAGATTTTATTAAAAGAGGTTGGTTTTTGCTTAAGGGCTTATGGTTGAATCTTTTAACTTGTCAAATCACAAAAACATTCTAGAGGATTTACATTCAAACACACTTCTATCTCTTGATTTCTTATTCTACAAATTTTACTTCATTTTTACACTTCGATAATTTAGATTCTTTATCAAACAAAAACTCGAAAATTGTTAGATTAAATAACAAAAAGACGGTAATTATTAGTACTTATAATCCTCGTGGGAATGACACTCGGTACTAATAATCTATACTATAAAACGATAGGTGCACTTGCCTACGGTTTTAAAGGTAGCTTTTGAGCCATCAAGTTTTTGGCGCCGTTCGGGATTGTAATATTAAGAACACCTTATTTTTGTTAATTTAATCATTTTTTTTATTTTATTTCATCATTTGTCTTTCTTTTTATCTATCTTTGTAAGTCTTGGATTACACTTATCCTCTTTATTTACCGCGCAGTGCATGCCTACTCGTCGCCGAATTTGGAAGCGCGACACCGCGGTAGAGTAGCAACACGAGAGGAAAGTATTAATACTGACCACGAGGAGGATATTAACGAAGGCAAGGATCCCAATATGGCGGATGAACAACAAAGAACCATGTACGACTATGCCAAGCCGTCTATGGACGGCACATCATCTAGCATCGTAAGGCCCATTTGTTGCCACCAATAATTTTGAAATCAAACCGAATGTCATTCAAATGGTGCAACAATTTGTTCAATTCGACGGCCTACCGGACGAAGATCAAATAATCATATCGCGAATTTCCTTGAAATTTGCGATACATTCAAAATAAATGGGGTCTCGATGATGCCATCCGCGTTTACGCCTATTCCCATTTACTCTTCGGGGACGGGCTAAACAATGGCTAAATACTTTGCCAAAGGAACGATTACAACGTGGAACATCATGGCGAAAAGTTCCTTTTGAAATATTTTCCACCGGCCAAAATCGCACGATTGAGGAATGAAATCTCTTCATTCACTCAAGAAGATGACGAGACCTTGACGACACTTGGGAGAGATTCAAAGAATTGTTGCGGAAATGCCCACACCATGGCCTACCTATTTGGATGCAAGTCCAAACATTTTATAATGGGCTACTTTCGCAACAAGACAAATGATCGATGCGGCGGCGGGGGAACTCTTAATAACAAAACGCGGAAGCCGCTCAGGATTTGATTTAGGGAATGGCCATGAACGGTTACCAATGGCAATCCATACGGTAAAACTAACAGTCGGTTGGTGTGTATAATAATGCAGATGCGGTAGTTACGCTCGCCGCACAGTCGAAGCATTGACCCAAAAGATCGACGATCTAGCGGCTCCTAAACCACCACCACCGCATGTTTTATCTTGTGAAACTTGTGGGGATTGCATAATCATCAGGATTGCCCACACACAATACCTCACACTGAACATGCTAATTACGTTGGGAATCAAGGCAAAAATTACCCAAGTAATCCTTATAGCAACACATATAATCCTGGGTGGCGACAACATCCTAATTTTGGTTGGGAAATCAAGGTCAACCATGACCTAATCCCAATCATGATCTACACATGTCTCCGGATTTCACCAAATCAAGGTAAGCCTAACTTGGAAGATCTTATAACAAAATTTGTGCAATCAACGGATACCCGATTCGGCGGTGGAAACATCCTTGAGAAATCAAGAGGCATCTATCCATAACTGGAAAACCAAATAGGCGATTTGCGAAGATGATTTCGAAAGGCCACAAGGTAGTTCAGGGTAATCGAGCCAAACCGAGGGGAGCACGTAAAGGCAATCACCATCGAGTTCTCCACATGAGCATGATTATGCCAATGCCGCCATGCGAAATACGTGGAGGATGACATGCCCAAAGAAAATCTCATGAAAAAGGAGGTTGCGAATACAAGCCCAAGATCCCTAGGAGTCTAACAGAAGAAGATAGAAGGGAGGACAAATTTGGTAAGTACCTTAATTCTTTCAAACAATTACATGCCAATATTCCATTTGTTGACCCTCCTTCAAAGCATGTTAGGGATCTTAATGACATCATTCCTAGTGAAAATAAGCTTAACAAATTATCAAATGTGCAATTGAATGATAAATGTCCTTCCAATGAACTACCACAAAAATTTAATGATCCAGGAAGCTTTATTATCCCTTGCACAATTGATGATTTACTGTTGATAGGGCACTAGCCGACTTGGGAGCTAGTATCAATGTGATGTCTTATGAAACATTTAAGCATGCGGGATTAGGTGAACTTAAACCTATTAGGATGGACATTCAATTAGCCGATAAATCGATTAAACATCCTAGAGGTATTATTAATGATGTGTTAGTCAAGATTGACAAATTCGTGTTTCAAATCGATTTCGTTATTCTTGACATGCATGATAATTTAGAAGTTCCCTTAATTCTAGGGCGTCCCTTTTTGGCTACCGCTAAATCTCTCATTGATGTGCATGATGGAAAACTTACTTTGAGAGTAGGGGTGAACAAGTTATCTTTAAAATTCCTTTGAGAAATCCTATAAATGATACTTGTTTTCCTATAAACTTGATTGAGACAAGGATAAATGATTCTTTGCTTGATATGTCTTCTAATAAATCCTTGAAAGTATGTGATGTTCAATGTGCAAAAGTTTTCACGAGATAAATCCCATTTTGAGAATAACATGAGAAAAATAGGACCATGAAGGTCAATTGTTCGAAAATCGATACGGGTGGCGATGTTGTTCAAAGAGATAAAACTTTTCATAAGTTCAAGGCTCGCCCGATTAAATCTTCACATTTAGGTGAAATGGTCCACTATACGACGTTAAGCGCTTAACCGGGAGGCAACCCGATGTTTGTGTGCAATTGTTTTCATTTTTTTTATTTTTATTTTTTTTATTTTCTTTCAAAATAATCACAAGTCCTTAGAGTCATCTTCAAATCATAAAAAAAAAAAAAAAAAAACTCTTGAGCTTCTTCTTGCTTGTCCTAATTGGGAATATTTGAGATTTCACGGTATTCGAGTTGTGTGTTGCTTAACTTTGATTAGGTATGAAGATGCCGTTGAAGGTCCGCACCAAAACAACCCAATGGTCGCTTAACACCGATTCCACTATTGTAGTAAGGTCGTATTTTTCTTTTTTCCACCTCTTTTATATCATTCTAATTTCTTTGTTTTTTTTTGAGTGTTTTGTGTGTGTTTGTCCATTTCTTTCTTTCACATTGAGGACAATGTGAATCTTAAAGTTGGAGGTGGGTACAATAACATTTTCGGAATGCTTGTGTGTTTGTTTTCAAGAGATGTGATTTTTTTTTTTTTTTTAACAAATTGAGTATTTGCTAGTCAATAACTTGGCCCAATTATACCTATATTAACTTGTTAATTTGTGTTTTTGAGTGTGAAGCAATTGATTGTCTAGGATAGATTGACGTGGATGCGGGCTAAATTTGACGAGATTTCCAACACCATAAATATTTGATGTGTTAAGGCATATACGACGGTACTTAGTGCTATGAACTTCCGAGAACTCATGATTTAGTAGTGGTTAACTAGTTGTTAAACCAAGCTTGTGAATAAAAAAAGAGAAAGAGAAAAATGAAAAAAAAAGAAAAAAAAAAAAAAAACGGACCAATCGAGGTTATACTCCTCTATTTGTTGTTGCTTAGTAACTAGGAGCATTCATGAGCCCCATGTTTGTCTTTTACGTAAAACGGCGACACGAATATGAGTATGGGAAACCACCCTAGGAGTGTTTGAACAGAAATTCAAAATATAAACCTAGTGGAAGCATGTCTCGAAAGGTCCAAAAAAAAAAAAAAAAAAAAAAAAAAAAAGGGGAGAATGAATACTCCTTGACTTCTCATTCCAATAAAGATCAAGAAGCTTGGTTATATGACTAGTAAGCTAACTACTATGATCCATTGAGTTCTTGTATTTTCATAGCATTATTGAATTGAAGTTGTTCATAACTATCAATATTTGTGGCGTGATGATTTCAAGTCTCAATAATGCCTACTGATATTACGGTCTTTTTTTTTTTCAGTCGATCGCTTTGCAAAATAATTTTTTTTTACTGAATGGTTAATTCGGGTTGAGAAGGCTAAGAACTTGACTGCTTGTGTTCAATGTGTTGAAAAAGAAAAAAAAAGAAAAAAAATTTTGTGTTGTGATTTATTGAATCCCTCTTTTTGATATAATGTTTTGCTTGAGGACAAGCAAAGTTCAAAGTTGGAGGTGGTTTGATAAGGGTCTTTTTATGCACGTTTTATGTGTATATTTGAGTAGAATTCGAGTTATTTTATTGTTAGTTTTGTAAATTTTTGATTGTACATAGTTCATATTACTCCGAGGTGCTTTTATTGATGTAGATTGACCATTCGGGGCTAATTTTGGTGAATTTCGGACCATGGATTCATGTCAAAACATACCGGGGAGTTTAAGGATGCAAAAACGCTCGAAATTCCAAGCCAAACGCGTCATTTCGGGGCCTTTTTGGTCCAACACGGGCAGGGGGTGTCGGGCAACACGGCCGTGTTCCGCCGGGAGCTAAAAACTCGATTTTTTCGCACAAAACAGCCTCCGACACGGCCAGGCCGTGTTCCCCAACACGGCCATGTCCAGGAACACGGCCTGGCCGTGTTGGGAAGCACGGCCATGTCGACGGAGTGCTGCGCACAATTAAACAAAGACGGCCTGGCCGTGTCGGGCGACACGGGCGTGTCCGGGACCTCTTTTTGCAACTTTTCTTTGCGGAAATTATGGAAAACTCACCTACCAAGCCTTTTGACCACTTTTATACACCTTTAACACCCAATTTTGCTGCAACATGTCCCCATATTCCCTCAATCATCATGTGTATACAATGATTCAACCAACTCAACCATGAATGTGCACACAATGATTCAACTAACAAGCATGGAAATGGGGCATTTGTTAATATGGTATTTCACAAGATGGTGCTTATAAAAGCCAAGAGTTTGAGTTGGAAAATCATTCATGTAATATTCACTCATAGAGAGATTCATAGTGTTTAACATTTTGAGTGGAATTGGGATCAAGAGGTCTTGGAGGAGTAAGCTTGAGGCAACATTGGGGAAGAAGGCTTGGAGCAACATCATCAAGTCAATTGAGATTTTGATAAAGATAAGTACACCATGACTACAATGTTTACATCTTCTTGTGTAATTTATTCTTTGGTCAAAATCATGTGTAGCTAAACTCCTAGTGTTTGAATGTAATGAACTCTAGAATGGATTTGTGATTAAGGTGTGTATGTTTTTAATAAAATCTTCATATTTTGTGTGATTCACTTATATTATGCTTCGTTCATTCGAATTGATATATGCGCAATATTGATTTGAAGTTTATTTTTCATCCGGGAAATCGAGAGATTCATGGTGAAATAGAACCTATATAAGTGAAAAGAGTTGCATGCAATCCTAGATATAGGACGACATAAATCTTCTGGATTAGGGTCAAACCTAATATGGGAATTCATAAATCGTTATAATGCAATCTTGGGGGTTTTAACTAGAAAGAGATTTCAGTTAATCAACTTGAGATTAGGAGTTTTTCGCCTTGAGAAAGGGATTAACTTAAATCGGGAATTTCTACGGTCCACATAGCATGAGATTTTATTAAAAGAGGTTGGTTTTTGCTTAAGGGCTTATGGTTGAATCTTTTAACTTGTCAAATCACAAAAACATTCTAGAGGGATTTACATTCAAACACACTTCTATCTCTTGATTTCTTATTCTACAAATTTTACTTCATTTTTACACTTCGATAATTTAGATTCTTTATCAAACAAAAACTCTGAAAATTGTTAGATTAAATAACAAAAAGACGGTAATTATTAGTACTTATAATCCTCGTGGGAATGATACTCGGTACTCAATAATCTATACTATAAAACGATAGGTGCACTTGCCTACGGTTTTAAAGGTAGCTTTTGAGCCATCACCAACCCTAGGTTTAGAATCTATTAGATAATAACCAAAAATACTCGAAGATTGCTATAACATTACTACTTTAAACAACATATAGGCACATTGACTTGATAGCACAATAGATTTAGCTGACGGATGAAAAGAACTGTACCCTACCTCCCATTATTCAAACCTTATATCTCAACCTTCTTTATTCGGGTTTAGAGCTATTTTATTCTTCTCACATGCTTCCACTAATATGGAAAGTGATATTCCAGAAAGTCTCGTTTTTCGTGCATGATTTTCCTCGGATATCATTTTCTTCCATTAGTTTTTTCGTGTATTTATTATTGGCCCTACTAGTATTTTACCCGTGCAATGCACGAGGTGAAATGTGTCGATGGATCTGAATTACATATGCGTTTAAAATATACATTGACAATGAACACAAAAATATACAAAACAAATATACAAATAAAACATTTCAGATCAAGACATTTAAAATTACAAATTTTGAAATACTTCTTTGTACACAACATTTATTGTCTGTTTGTTTTCGGATTTGTCATCACCACAAACTAATATTTTCAAACTCTGTAGACTGGTGACTCTAGAAACAGGAACATACTGTTGACCATGACTGAAAATAAGATTCTTCAAGTAAAGCCCGACGTTAGAGAGCGATTGTCATTGACTCTTGTTTCATAGCGTACAAAACGATCAGAGAAAATTGTCTCCTCTGAAACGTGAAAGTTATTTTGAGGTCGGATGGAGTTAGTCTCATTCGTGGAATTGTTCGCCTATTTTTTTAGCTTCACCGCAAGTGTACGGTTCAGTTTATAGAATAGGGTTTGCAAGGTCGAATCCAAAGGGATTAATAAATTAATGTACTAAGTATTGGATTATAATAGCCCTATTTTTATCTAAACGATCGAACTGTGATGGATTGGTTTTGTTAATACAAAAGCAGAATTTAATCCTAAAATAACAAAGCAAAGAGCGATTGAAAGATCAAGTATGAATGGATGGATTCATGTGTTATGGTTTCAGTTAATATACCACTTTTATTCTCAGATTAATTAAACCAAGGTTAAACGTACTTCTCTATAGATCAATCACCAATGTAATTTACCCCCTCTCTCTCTCTCGAGATGTATGTAAAAGCGTTGATTAGAATATCTATGCTAGCATCTCTACTCAACATGAGATATCCAACTCCCAAAAGTTCAAAAGATTATAAGATCACACAAATATTCACAGACTTCTCAATCATGCAATCTAATTGTGTCAAGTACTCAAGATCTAGTATTGAAACTCATCGGTTGGAATTATGAATCAATACATCAAACAAGTTTAGATCAAAGGCCTTTCGATAAAACAAGAATTAAAGCAAAGTACTTGAATAGAGAAAGAAAACATTAACTTCAATTATCCTTAATCAACAAATAAAAGTGTTTATTAACCTACTCCCAAACCCGGGAATCACAAAGTGTTTAGCCAGACATTGAAGATAAACAATTCATAAACAAATTATTCATAATCAAAATCTAACTAATTGAAATAACGATACGATGGAATGAGTGACTCGGGGATGATGACGATCTCTCGATCTATCTTCAATCCTCGAAGGTGTGGTTGCGGTCTTGAGCGATCTCTCGAAGTATCCGGTGGAAAACTGCTCTTTTCTCTAGTTTCTAGGGTAAAAATCAGTGTATCCTTGTTTGTGGCCGCCCCGTATCTATTTGTACTTCATTTGGGTCGAAACCTAGTTGGAACGGATCAGGCTCTGTTTTTATCCGCAGAGGAGCACGGCCGTGCCCCTTTGGTACGCCCAACCCGTGCTGGGTGCCGCATGAAATTTCCAACTTTCTGAAGTGAGCACGGGCGTGCCATATGGCTCGGGCTACCCGTGCTATAGGCCGAACAATGAGTTTTCAAGTATGGGTTGAGCACGGGCTGTGCTAAGGGAGCACGCCCTGCCTGTGCTCGCCTGTAACATCAAGCACTTGGCTATTTTCTTCCGTTTTTCGCCTAGTTCGTCCGACTTCTTCTCGATTAGACTCCAAACTTCGTCTTTTACATCAAATATTGGCGATTGCAATGCTCCGATTTGTGGCCAAAATGCTACAATTAGCGATAAATTCCTACAAAACGAGCAAAGCGTAATCCTTTTCCACAAAACAAGAATAAAATCCTATTTACTCATATAATGCATGCATATCAACACATTCTAGTCAAGATTAAGCCCAAAATACATGCAAAATACATGTCAATCAAACCCCCAAACTTAAACTGTTGACAGTCCCGGTCAATACTTTATAAACAAGACCATACAAATGGGGGTAAAGAAGATCAACTCAAGAACACCGCATCACAATTCATGTCATCTATCCATAGACATCAAGCACAAACCAACCAAGTTTCAAATAGCTAACATGGAGCACAAGTCTATTAAAATCATGGTAAAACACTTCAAATCACGCCTCTCAGGGATAAAGTGTATACTCTACTCACTAGAATAATAAGGGACGAGTATTCGCTCAAGTCATATCAATGTTTAAGAATTATCATATGCTTGCAAATCGTCTCACATCTCCGCCACTCGTTTTTATGAAATTCACAAATCAGAAAGGACTTTGTTTATGGTTGTAGTGAAGGCTCTTTGGTTAAGGTAGGGAAATATGGATAAAGTGACTCAACTCGAGCGTATATATTGGTAAGCACATCGTTTTTCTCAAGCAATTTTCCGACTACAAATCAACTATGTACTCCCAATCGCCTTATATCTTATCACCTCTCTATTTCTCCTTTCTTTTTCATACAAATCATTCTCCTTCGCCTTACATCACAATTTCCAGCCGATTTCTCGTACTGCCGAATCACTTTTTCAGTCGTTTTTTTTTTTCCGAAAAATCTTTCTTGTTTTTTTTTACTCTTTTGTGAGTATCCTCCTTTTTTCTCCTTTTCTTCTTCTATTCCCAATCACCCAACATATAAACTATTTTCTAACTTCTCAATATCCCTTCATTCAACCCCTTTTTTTTCAATCTCTTTGCTCAATGATATACGCTTAAGCTTAGGGTAACAGATATGTCAATTTACGGCTTAAGGCTTGAAATGTGGCTATCAAAAATCAGGCAATAGGCTCAAATTGGCTAACTAGGGAAATTAATTATCAAGGTAGGCAAAAAGGCTTGAAAGGCTTAACAAAAAATGGCCTAAAATCATTTTCATGAATGCATACAACATGTGACTTTGACGGAGATACCAGAGCAAGTTCTAGAATTCAAATCAACATGAATGATACACTCAATCACAAACAATATTGCATAAGATGAAAGCAGTAAAGGCTCAAAAGCTCACAGGCTTGTAAATGTATAATTCAAAGTATATTAACCATGATCCCAATAATCACATGCTCCATATTAATTATTCTCAACCGAGTCAACTCACGCTCAACACCCAATTCCGAACAACATAAACTGCTCAACACATGCTCCCAAGATCAACAAACACACAAAAGTGGTCAACTCACTCCCTAATCAACTAAGAAAGCAATAAACGTGCTAAAACAATAAATGTGCTAAAATAATCAAAAACAAATAATTCAATGCAAACGACATGCTTTAAATGCAACTACATGAATTCAAAATGCCACACCCTTAAAAACAATTACTACCTCTCCCCCCAAACTTGAATGAAATTATAGCGCATAGAAGAGAAGGTAGAATTTCAAAGAAAAGTGTGGATAGGACCTGGATTACTGTGGGGGTGGCGGCAGAAAGTGATCCTGGGAGATATGCCACATTTCTATCTGATGCATTGTCTGCACTATCTCCAACTCCCGCTCCCCCTACGCATCTTATGTCTGTCTCAGCTGAAGGAGCACGGGTCGTGCGCTAGCGCACGAGCGGCCCATGCTGGGGGTCGAACGTCGGTTTCAAAATCCTGGGCACCGCACGGGCCGTGCCAAATGGCCCGTGCGGCCAGTGCTAGGGGCCGAACAAAAACTCCTCAAGTGCTGGTATCAGCACGGGCTGCCCGTGCTAGGTACCGCACCTCAGTTTTTTTTTTTTTGGATAAACAAGAAAATCCTATCCTATGAAAGCAAATAAATCCTAACTTAGAAAAGGGAAAAACAAACCAAGAAAACATGGGAAGAAATAAAACAGCAAAACCATTGGGTTGTCTCCCAACAAGCGCTAAATTTAACGTCTATAGCTTGACGCCTGTTTTACTCGATCATGGTTCCAGCCAAGTGATGCGAGTCACTTTTTCATGTTCTTCTCCTTGTCAATTCAACTCGCATAAATTCGAACCTCCTTTGAATGCCTCTAGCGTAGAAGTCAATCATCGGTCAAATGCCATATTCTTCTCATTTGCATCATTCGCGCGACAGTACACGCGTGCTTCCGAGCTGCTGGTCCTTATCGTGTGCTTTGTTTTATCACCATTTATTACGTCCTGCACATGATCTATAACACACACACAATGATTCGGATTAAAAGTATTAGCACTTAAATCGACGACAGATATTGATTTACAATACTCCCCGTTATCATGATGGTTCCCAGCCTTATAGATGGAGAACATCACTTGCTCATCATTAACTCGTAATGTGAGCTCTCTTTTTTGTACATCTATCAATGCGCGTGCAGTGGCTAGGAATGGATGCCCGAGTATCAAAGGGATGTCTCGATCTTCCTCCATGTCAAGCACTAGAAAGTCCACAGGGAATATAAACTTGTCTACCTTCACGAGCACATCCTCCACGATTCCCTTAGGATATGTGAGTGATCTATCCGCTAGCTGTAAGGCGACCGTGGACGGCTTCACCTCTCTTAATCCAAGTTTCCTGAAAATGGACAAGGGCATTGGATTAATAATTGCTCCTAGATCACAAAGTGCTTAATTTCTTAAATACAACACCACAAATAGCACAAGGGATAGTGAAACTCCCTGGATCTTTGAGTTTCTGTGGTAGTTTCCTTTGAATGATCGCGCTGCACTCCTCGGTCAAATTGATAGTCTCGAATTCTGCCAACTTTTTCTTCTTGGACATCACTTCCTTCAAAAACATCGCATAATTGGGCATATGCTCCAATGCGTCTGCAAACGGTATGCTAATATGCAGTTTCTTAAAGATGTCTAAGAATTTAGCAAATTGGGCGTCTATCTTTTTCTTTTTAAAACGTTGAGCGAAATGAAGTGGTATAGAAAAGTTTGAAAGATCAGAGTTAGAGAAATATTTAAGCTTATCAGCCCCTTTTTGTTCAGCACGATGATCCTCAACTCCTTCCTCGGCCTCAACCTCGCCATTTGCTTTAGTTTCTGCATCTCCCGGCATGTTGATCGCGGTTCCAGCAGGGCGCACGGGCCGTGCCGTCCTACGATTTTTTAGAATTTTCTGGTATTTTCGGCCCCTCGTATTCTGTTCCACTCCTCAGACGAATGGCGTTACACTGTTCCTTCGAGTTAACCTCAGTGTTGCTCGGAAATTGACCTTTCTGATGCTGCCCACCAATAATCGTAGCTATTTGGCCTATTTGGGTTTCAAGATTTTTCATTTGGGACCCCAATTGCATGACATGGTTTTCGATTTTATCCAGCCTCGCCTCATCCTTATTGAATATGTTCCTCATCTCACTATAAATGAGGTGAACATATCATCCATGGTTAGCTTAGGATCTGCAGTAATAACACCGTTTGTCACATTAAACCCCGATGGTGGTTGCATCACGTTCTTCGTGTATGCGTAGGAGAAGTTCTCTTGGTTCCTCAAGCCTGGATGGTAATGAGTGGGATTTTGATTGTTCCAGAAATTGCTGAAATTCCGGTTATGCACATAATTTGCTTCCTCTATCAGATCTAGAGGAACTCCCCCATTACTTGCACCCGCGTTTCCCTCATTTGCCTTTGTCAAAGCACTTAATTGGTTTGTCAGTACGGCCATCTGGGCTGTCAACTCCTTAATTGGGTCCAAATGAGACACTTCGGCTACCATATTCACATTAGTCCTTTCGGAGGGCCACTGATAGCTATTCATGGCCATCTCCTCCAATAAGTTGAATGCATCCTCCGGAAATCTCGCAAGTAGCGCGCCCCCTGCTGCAACATCCACAAACGATCTAGTCTATCCGATCAACCCATTGTAAAAGAAACAGAGTTGTTGATCCTCAGGAAATCTGTGTTGCGGGCACCTCCTCAACAAATCCCGGAATCTCTCCCAAGCCTCGTACAAAGGCTCAAAGTCAAGCTGCCTGAACTGAGTAATCTCGCTTTTAAGCTGTAGTATCTTGCTTGGTGGGAAATATTTGAACAAAAACCTCTGACTCAGCTCATCCCAATTATTCACACTCCCCTAAGTTAGGGTGCCTAGCCAGTTCCTAGCCTTATCCCTTAAAGAGAAAGGGGATATGCGAAGATGTATAGCATCATCAGTCACCCCATTCATCTTGATAGTATTGCAAATTTGTATGAAATTCGCAAGAGGAGAGTTAGGATCTTCAAACGGGAAATCCCCAAATTGATACTGATGCACCATCGATATAAGTGCTGGCTTCAGCTTAAAATTATTCGCATTGATTGGGACATTGGCAATTCCACCATAGTTGCGATTGATTGGGCGAAAGTAATCGCGAATCGCTTGCTGTTGGACTGTCGGAGCCACTGGAACCTTACTGGTAACTCGACATTGACCCTGTTGGCCCGGTTGTTACCTCCATTTTCGCCCCCATTATTTCCTCCGTTGTTACCTTCTACATCTGCCATAGTCTGTTTTTGTTGTCTTTCTGCCCGTTTAGTAACCGCACTATTCTGCCTAGCAAAAGCCTCAACCTCCGGTATGAATGGTGCTAATTCTCCTTGCTTCGAGCGAGTGATCATGCACTACCTGAACCAACTAAAGAAAATAAGTCAACCACAGTAAAAGTAGAATTAAACAACAAACTAAAACGAAAAGAAAAAATGTCTAGATTAAGAATAGTTCTATTTATCGCAATATTAGTACTAAAAATTTAATTAATCTCCAGCAACGGCGCCAAAAACTTGTTCGCCTATTTTTTTAGCTTCATCGCAAGTGTACGATTCAGTTTATAGAATAGGGTTTGCAAGGTCGAATCCATAGGGGTTAATAAAATAATATACTAAGTATTGGATTATAATAGCCCTATTTTTATCTAAACGATCGAACTGTGCTGGATTGGTTTTGTTAATACTAAAGCAGAATTTAATCCTAAAATAACAAAGCAAAGAGCGATTGAAAGATCAAGTATGAATGAATGGATTCCTGGGTAATGGTTTCAGTTAATATCCCACTTTTATTCTCAGATTAATCAAACCAAGGTTAAACGTATTATTCTCTATAGATCAATCACCAATGTAATTTACCCTCTCTCTCAAGATGTATGTATAAGCGTTGGTCGAAATATCTATGCTAGCATCTCTACTCAACATGAGATATCAAACTCCCAAAAGTTCAAAAGATTATAAGATCTCACAAATATTCACAGACTTCTCAATCATGCAATCTATTTGTGTCAAGTACTCAAGATCTAGTATTGAAACTCATCGGTTAGAATTATGAATCAATACATCAAACAAGTTTAGATCAAAGGCCTTTCGACAAAATAAGAATTAAAGCAAAGTACTTGAATAGAGAAAGAAAACATTAACTTCAATTATCCTTAATCATCAAATAAAAGTGTTTATTAACCTACTCCCAAACCCGGGAATCACAAAGTGTTTAACCAGACATTGAAGATAAACAATTCATAGACAAATTATTCATAATCAAAATCTAACTAATTGAAATAACGATACGATGGAATGAGTGACTCGGGGATGATGATGATCTCCCGATCTATCTTCAATCCTCGAAGGTGTGGTTGCGGTCTTGATCGATCTCTCAAAGTATCCGGTGGAAAACTGCTCTTTTCTCTGGTTTCTAGGGTAAAAATCAGCGAATCATTGTTTGTGGCCACCCTGTGTCTATTTGTACTTCGTTTGGGTCGAAATCTAGTTGAAACAGATCAGGCTCTATTTTTTCCGCAGAGGAGTACGGTCGTGCCCCTTTGGCATGCCCAGCCCATGCTGGGTGCCGCATGAAATTTCCAACTTTCTGAAAAGAGCACGGGCGTGCCATATGGCATGGGCTGCCCGTGCTATAGGTCGAAGAATGAGTTTTCAAGTATGGGTTGACCACGGGTTGTGCTAAGGGAGCACGCCCTGCCCGTGCTCGCCTGTAACATCAAGCACTTGGCTATTTTCTTCCATTTTTCGCCCAGTTCGTCCGACTTCTTCTCGATTCGAATCCAAACTTCATCTTTTACATCAAGTATTGGCGACTGCAATGCTCCGATTTGTTGCCAAAATGCTACAATTAGCGATAAATTCCTACAAAATGAGCAAAGCGTAATCCTTTTCCACAAAACAAGAATAAAACCCTATTTACTCATATAATGCATGCATATCAACACATTCTAGCCAAGATTAAGCCCAAAATATATGCAAAATACATGTCAATCAGGAATCAACACCTTATGACACGCATTGGTGCCAGTTAGAATCTTAGATTCAAGTACATGCTTCTCAAGCCTCGTGATAACCAATCTTGTACCATTACACAATTCAATTGAATGGTCTATGTTCCTCAATAGCATAACTGGAGTCCCTCCCTTCAAATGTAATTCATGATTAGGAACGTCAGAATATTTTATTCCGTTTAGAAATTTCGGCGTGTGCAGATCATGTAAGAAATCAACATTGGCGTCCGATTTGCATGTGCTATCAGAACACAAAAACGTGTGGCCTTCTTCCGAGCTCAAAGCAGTCATATAGTGATTAATGGACTCGACAACATCAAGGGTAGGTGCCAGAATTGCTCTTTCCTTCAAGTAACTCGGATCATCTGTCTCATCTCTAAATGTTGGGTACGTATCTTCAACAATAGTTTTAATTGGATCATCAGAGGCTTCGAGCAAAATATCTTCAGGAGTATCAATAGTGGCGCAACCATTTTTTTCTTCTCCAATCGTGCCATCTCCAATACTTGCTCTCTATTCTGAAAACTTAACCAAATCAGCATAATCATCAGATTGGCCTAGACTTTGAAGAAGCATATTCTTAGTTAGCCTCATAACGGTACAATCTTTCCACAAATACAATGCATTTATCATGGCATTGACAATATCCTGTCGACTTCCCTTCGGTACAATAGGCAATATCTGTCTGAAGTCTCCACCAAACACAACTGTTTTTCCTCCAAATGGGATATCTTGATTATCTGGGTTCTCAAGCTGCATAATATCTGGTAATGTTGTGTCAACTGACTCCAAACAGTTTTGTTCATCATTGGGGCTTCATCCCAGATTATGAGTTTACAACGAACAATCAATTCGGCAAGCGGACTCCCTTAACGGATATTGCAAGTTGATTCCTTATTTGTATTCAAGGGAATAACAAATCGAGAATGTGTCGTCATTCCATCGGCAAGAGAAGAGATGCTATACCACTCAATGCCACGTTCAACACAATATTTCCTTTAGATCTCAAACCATAAGATAAAGCCCTCCACAAAAATGTCTTACTCGTACCGCCGTAACCATATACAAAGAACACACCGCCTTCATTCGATTCTACAACACGGATTATTTTTGAATACACGTGGTGTAGTTCATTAGTCATTTTTAAAAGAAAATGTGGTGTGTTCAACAGCCAAAACCTTACGATCATATCTCAACTCATCATATATCAGTCTGTTCTGATTGTTCTCAATACCGTCATAATCCATAAATGGCATCGAATTAAATTCATGTAGACTCCTGTCGTGACTCCGCAATAATTTTTTGATTTCCGCCAGGGCAAGATTCTTGATTTCATTCTCACTCAAGGTAAGCTCTATCAAATAAGAACAAACAAATGAAGATTAATTATTAAGGTAGGTCATAATAAATAAATATTATTTAGGAATAAATAGATATAACAAATTATTTAAATTATAATATAACTTGTATTGATGTAATTACCTTTATGTTGGAGAAACAATCGTCGTTTATATAGAATATCATCCGAAAGATATCCCCAACATTTATCCCACACTACATCCGGCATGCTCAAAGAATCTGATGACAACAATGATGCAAATGGACTTCTAAGAGTATCTGCAAAGCTCTTGAAATTATACATCAGTCTTGGAAAAGAGGTATCATGCAATTCCACAACATGTGTTTTGCCATGAAAATTTATTTTGTATCTAGTGGTGGACGACCTATACTTGTCTGTATTATTAGACACAACAAAATCTTTTATGGCATAAAATCTGCCCTCAACAAACATTTTTTTGAACTGTCCCATATTAGCTTTTTTGATGCTACCCTGAATCCTATCTCCCTGCAAAAAAAAAAAAATAGTGTACGTCAGTTTAAAGTCAGACAATGATTTTTACATTAGACAGAAAAAAATTAATAAATACCTCTGAGCCGTGAAAGATGCATTCAAGACTCGTAATTATGTGGAATCATTGAATGACGGCTTCTTAAACATACGGATCAGTTGAAGCTTCAATACCCATTTGGATTTACTCATATTGACATCTTTGATCAAAGAGAGCATTGGTGCCATTATTTCTGCACATGTTAGGTACTCGAATGCTTGGGAGAAATCGAATTTGGGAAGATTTGAAAGCCAAAAGTAGTGATGAAGACGATTGCAATGATGACTCAATTTATAAAATTTCGGTACTTATTTTTTTTTTAGGAAATTATATATCATGATTCAACCCAAATTAATATTTATATAGTTATGATATGTATCTTATTCTAAATACGGTAATCGATGATTAGATTTTTCAGATTCGGTACTAATTTTCGTATACAGTTGTACAACGTGATGCTTTTTTGGATTTCGTCAACAGTTTTTTGGACATTAAAATCTTAATTATATTATTTCGATCACGCCAATTAATACTTTCCATAAACAACTCAATTCCATTAATTCCATAAACAACTGAATTCCAATCAATGTACATACTTTTGTGTTAAATAATTAATTTTCGTTATAACATGTAAAAATAAATAGTCAATAGTTCCATAAATAATATAATTGTAGTCAATGTTTACACAATTAATTGAATTGTAATCTGTGTAATTATTTTCATCATTATTAACTTAAGATTACCAAATTTAGCCGAATTAATAGATTGAAATCGTTTATGCTTCTAGAACACAGCAAAAACAATTGTTGATAAAAATGTGTTTACTATTTTTAGGAGGTACGTTTATGCGGGAAAAAATCGGGCTACTATTTATAAGTGGCTTGCTTATTATATATACTAGTACGCGACCCGTGCGACGCACGGGATGTGATGAAATGTGTTGTTGAATGTAAAGTACTTGCATATACAAAGATTAAAATAAATAAGAACGTATAATTGAAAAATACAAACTCGAGAAAAATAAATCAAATTAATAAAGGCATCCAATATTTACACATTCCTCTCAAAACAAAAATAATTACACATTTCGGAATACTTCCTTGTACACAACATTATTCGTCTGTTTGTTTTTCGAATTATCTTCTCCACAAACTAATATTTTCAGCCCCTTAGGATTCGTAACTCGAGATACAGCAACGTATAATTGACCATGACTGAAAACTAGAATTTTCAAATAGAGACCCACATTAGATAGAGATTGTCATTGGCTCTTGTTAATGGTCATTGCGTACGAAACAATTAGAGGAAATTGTCTACGCTGAAACTTGAATGGAATCCTAAGGTCCGAAGGGGTTAGTGTCATTCGGGGAATCAACACCTTATGACCAGCATTGGCACCAGTTAAGATTTTAGACTCAAGTACATGCTTGCCAAGTCTCGTAATCACTAATCTTGTACCGTTGCACAATCCAATCGAATAGTCGATGTTCCTCAATAGCATAACAGGAGTCCCAACCTTCAGATGCAATTCATGATTCGGCACACCGGAGCATTTTATACCATTTAGGAATTCCGGCGTGTGCAGATCATGCAAGAAATCAACATTAGAATCTGACTTACACGTGCTATCAGAACTCAAAAACGTGTGTCCTTCGGAAGAGTTCAAAGACGTCATATATTGATTAATTGACTCGACAACACCAAGTGTAGGTGCCAAAATAGCTCTTTCCTTCAAATATGTCGGATCATCAATGGCATCTCTAAACATTGGATAGGTATCTTCAACAATAGTTCCAATCGGATCATCAGTTGCCTCGAGCAAAATATCCTCAGGAATATCAATAGTGGAGTAACCATCACTTTCTTCTCCGATTGTTCCGTCTCCAATGCTTGCTATCCATTCAGAAAACTTAACCAACTCATAATAATCATCAGTTTGTCCAAGACTTTGAAGACGCATATTCTTGGTCAGTCTGAGGACTGTAACATAATCCCACAAGTGGGAAGAATTTATTGTGGCATTAACAATGTCCTGTCATGTTCCCTTGGGTACAACAGGTAAGAGTTGTCGGAAATCCCCACCGAAAACGACAGTTTTACCTCCAAAAGGGACATGGAGATTTTCTGGGTTCTCGAGCTGCATAATATCTCGTACAGATTGGTCCACCGACTCAAAACAGTACTTATTCATCATTGGCGCTTCGTCCCAAATTATAAGTTTACAACGAACAATCAATTCCGCGAGCAGGGTTCCTTGTTTGATATTGCACGTTGATTGTTCGTTTGGATTTAACGGAATCACAAATCGAGAATGCGCGGTCCTTCCACCGGGTAAGAGAAGGGCTGCTATGCCGCTCGATGCCACGTTTAGAATAATTTATCCCTCAGATCTCAACCTAGAAGATAAAGCCCTCCACAGAAATGTTTTTCCAGTACCTCCGTATCCATATACAAAGAACATGCGACCTTTGTTGCATTCAACGGCACGTATAATTTTGGAATACACTTGATGTTGTTCGTCCGTCATCTTCGAAAGAAGGCTTTGGTGCTCCGCAAGCAACAAATTACGATCATACCTTAACTCATCATATATCAATCTATTCTGATTAATTTCAAAACCATCAAAATTTGGGAATGGCATTGTATCAAATTCACGTAGGCTCCTGCCGCGACTTCTCATTAGTTTCTCAATTTCCACCAATGCCAGATTCTTGATTTCATTCTCACTCAATATCAGCTCTATACAAAAGAATAAAATGGAAAAATTTTACTAAAACAAATATGGATCCATATTTTTAGTATCAACAAATAGGGATAAATAAAAGTTTAATTAAATATATTGGAAAATCATTGTAATACCTTGATGTTGCATAAGAGCTCGTCGTCTATATAGAATATCATCAGAAAGATGTTCCCAGCATTTATCCCACACCATGTGTGGCATGCTTAAAGAATCACCCGACAATAATGAGACAAACATAATCCGTAGAGATTCTGCAGACGCCCAGTGACTCGCTTCAGTGATGCATCAACGTACTCTCTATCATCCTCCAACAAACCAAGAGCATAGCAAGCGTCGCGATATGAAGAGTGTTGAACCCCTTTAACCTTCTTATAATCATCATGACACGTGGCACCACGTACTACATTGATGAGGCACCTCAAATAGTACATATCACCAGCACCTGGAGGCACATAAAAGACTCGTCCTATAGATTTTCCAGCTTTTCTTGGCACCCACTTCCTAATTGGCTGTTTCCATGTAAACTTTGTCGGAGCTTCGGCATAAGTCAGCTCTCTTGCTTCAGGATATATCTTATTGGCTTCTATCCATGCCAAGAACATGCTTTCCTTAACAAGATACTCTTATTTAGACGCGTCATCTATTCTTTTCAATCATGAAAAATAATGCTCGCTTTCGTTTTCAATATGAAAACTAAGGCGTTCAATGGAAGGATATTTATATCAAGTTCAAATCCCAACAATCTCCAGTGCCCGCATGACGAAACATATTCGCAATCGTAGTACATGTTGACTTCATCGACAGTTTCTCGATTCGTCATCATTTGTACTCACGATAGAATGAAGTCGTCACACGATCGTGCCCCTTATTCACATATTTAAACAAATATTTAATCGATCTTGATTGATTGCACCACTCCACATTAATGTGAGCACCGTGACTTGAGTAGCAATCGGCGATTATGAGGAACAACATATCTATTGTCAAGAGGTACACCGCGTTCTTCTCAACTATTCTCCCATTATCCCTACGCTTATAACGTGGATAACCTTCTTCATCAATAGTAGTAGCATCAACAAATTTTTTCGGAAAATACTTTGTACAACGACCTTCAGACATGCAGGGTGAGTTTTTTCTTACATCACCACATGGACCATGAATCATAAAGTCTCTCACTGCCGCATAATAACATGGATCAGATGCCTGCCTGGTATTTCTACCGATGATATAATTCTATCTATTTCAGTTGCGGTTGGAAACTTGTCTTCCTTAGCCGGAAATAGTAATATATGAGCATGAGGCAATCCACGTTTCTGAAATTCTATCGTGTATACAACTGCAATGAATAAAATCAGGAAATCAAATATTTATATAATGATTAATAATATTTAATCTGTAATGATCATAATAATAATAATAATAATAATAATATATAATAATATAAAAATAATAACTCATAACCTGCTACTACTTTCCCAAATATTTCATTTTGGTGAAGATCTTTGATTAAAGCATCCAACTTAACTTTGAAGATTCTACAAACAATATCGGGTTGATCCTCGGGATTCAGATTCTTATTCTCAAGGAAACGAACAATCTCAGGCCACTTTGGGTTGGAAGTAAATATTATAAATAAATCCGGATATCCAGCCCAACGACAAATAGCCATTGCATCCTGATAGCTTTGTATCATGAATCGTGCACCGCCGGTGAAACAGGAGGGTAATATAATACGTTTTCCTTGAGTACTTGGATTGATGTCTCCATTCAAACAAAGATCCGACAGGCCTTTATATATATCGCAGCGCAACTTTTTTTGATGCAAGCGAATATATTTCAATCGTGACGATTCTACCATTGTATAAGCGTCAACTACAAATTGTTGAAACAATCTACGCGGTGATAGAATTATTGAAGATTCTATTAATCTGTCGTGTAATCTATATGCAAAGAATTCATGAACGCTTATTGTTTTTCTCCCCCTAGACTTGATTTCTTCAATTCAGAGAACGGGATATCTTCTCTGTACCCATCTTCACCGTAAGGTAATAGCAAAGGATATTGCAAGGCTAGATAAGAGGCATTCAACTCATTTATGCGTTTCAGATATCCTGCTTTCGTTTAAACCACAATATCCCTTTCACCTAGAGCATGATCAAAATCACCAACGATCAAAGCAGCAATTTCGGAACTTGAAGGCAAATTGTACCTCCTTGCATCAGTATTTCGGGCTCCTATTAGACGCAATCGAACATCAGAATTTGAAGATTGCTGGATTTTTTCTTTGGCCATTCTAAAAGTCTTCACCAAAACATTATTTTCATCCAACATTTTTTTTAGTTCAGCAACAATATCTTGATGCAAATTAATAGTTTCGCTTCCTTGTCTACAGAACAATATTAAAAAATTTGGAGTGAATAGAGTACAAAGTAACAAAATATTATCCAAATTAAGTTTAAAAATAAATCTTACCTCACACAATTTAGCCTATTTGATATTTCATTATCCGTATCATATATGTACATCTGTGCAAATTTTGGAATGGAACCAACCGAGGGCAACAAACTACCAATAAGATGATAATTTTGTCCATGCAAGCGAAAAATTGGAGGGCCTTGACCCTTATTTATATCAGTATCGATTTTGCCTCCCATTGATGTGAAACAAAACATATTATTATACGATCTTATATTTTCTTGGAAATGCCTCGCTCTTATCACTAACTCCAAATAATAATTCATGAAGCACGGGAGGTGGTTGTTTGATAGAAGGAAGTGAATAATTCCATGAACACAACACAGGGAATATTGAGGATTTTTGGATTTTACGTGGGATCGTAGCCTTTCTTCGCGTACCAAAATAACGCACCACAAAATTGGCAAGTGTATGTTGCGTCACCGACATCCCAGTAATCTGTAAATTAACTAATGATTTATTAATTATCTCAAAAATATTTAAATTAATTAAATAAATTAAAAAATATAAAATAATTATAATTACCAATTGTAGTCAAGGACACATGCTCAAACAAATTTGTTTGATTTACATCGATCGTTAAATTTTCAAAGTGATTAGAGTATTTGCATTAATGGTATCGTTTGAACATTATCATCGAGCGGAAGATCGATGACCGATCAGTATTGTAGGTGCTCTTGATAGATGTTACAACTCCATCACCAAATGAATTGCTAACATTCTTGAGATTTTTTCGATTTGAGTTTTTAAGTCGGGAACAACCATCGCAACAAATTCAATTACACGTATTAAAAAATTAAAAAAATGAATAAATAATATGAACTATTTATTATTTTAAAGATTGAATGAATAAATAAAATATTGAATATACTATTTGTGATGTCACTAAGCGGTGAACCCGACAATTGATAAATAGATCGCTTGACGAAGCTCGAAATTCAATTCCATTTGCCATATTAGAAGGGTGCCTGCTAACCTGTACAATTTTCTAAAAAAACAATAAATGAGCTTATCAAAAAATATTAAATTTATAAAAATATTTAAAAATATAATACAAAACATTAAGGAAAAATCATTATTCATAAATCATTAGTTTAATTTATATAATTAATAAATTTTCGAAATAAACCAAAAATATAAAAAAATGCATAGTATATAAATAATGAATTTCATGTAATATTTGATTTTTAAAATAAATTACAAAATTACCGAATTTAATTAAAATTAGCGATTTTAAATACAATAAAATAAAATATTAAATATAAAAAATAGATTAAATGAAATTAAATATAAAAAACGTTTAATATTTTAATTATAAATAAATTTTGATTTTAAAAAAAATTAATTTATATAATTAATAAATTTTCGATATAAACCAAAAATTTAAAAAAATGAATAGTATATAAATAATGAATTTCATGTAATATTTGATTTTTTTAATAAATTACAAAATAAATAGTATATAAATAATGAATTTCATGTAATAGTATAGGTATATGATCGCCCCTAATATGTGGCAGTGTGGACAGATCTAGGCCATTAACATGTTTAATCCAATGGCCTTTTGTTTTGATTTTTTTTTAAATTATAATCAACCCATTTAAGGGCAAAATAGACAAATCATAAATATTAAGTAACGCCCAATTTTGGTAACTCCCCACAATTTCCTATCTTTATGGGATTCAATCACCAAAAAAATCTTTCGCTTCTCCCAAAATTCTGAAAGTTTTCGTCCCCCCTAAACCCACTATCACACGACTACAATAACTTCATCTCCTCCAAAATTCCTTCTCACAAACGACTGTAAACACCATTGTTTTTCTGAAAAAATCGAGCCAAGGGACTCCTCTATGTATGGCGAAATCCAGTTGGGCTCCAAAAAGCTTATGTTAATCTACATCAAGGTTTGCCCTGCTTCTATTTTTTCGATTATTTTGGGTCTGTAGTGCACAGTGCAAAGGATTTTTTACCCAACTTCGACAACATGTTTTATATTAATTGAAGATGTTTATTTATGGGTTTTTCCTTAGTTTTTGTTGACCTAGTTGTAGGTAGAGCTGTAAACCAGCCCAATTTTCTAATGGGCTGGGCTTTATTTTTCAAGGCCCGAAAAAAGTCGGCCTCAAAAGCCCGGCCCCGTGGGCTATCTCGAAAAGCCCAACTTTTTTAGTGTAATTTTCATTTTAGGTCGGGCTGGGTTCCCCATTTTTGCGGCCCGGGGGTATTGTCCAACCCGGCCCCATTTTTCGAAAAGCCCAGTGGGCTCGGACCGGCCCGGCCCGACCTTTTGACAGCTCTAGTTGTAGGACACATTTTTTTTAGTTTGAATTTTTTAGGGTTCTTATAATGGCCTTTTTTACTCACGCCTTTTAAGTTAGTTATGTGAAATTATATAATTGAATGTAATGGGTTGCAATCTATATAGTATAAATGTACGACAAAATGGTATACAAATAGATAACGAATTGTATAACCCCTTTGTTACTCAATTTATGCCTTTTTCATTCATATTTTTGGTGTAATCTTACGCAAGCATGGCAATTTTTGTTGTGCTTTTGGTATATACATTATCATTTTGTTGTGCATATTTTGTCACAATGTCTGCAGTTTGTTTTTTTTCATTCATATTTTGGTGTTTTTTTTTTGTTAAATTTGGTGTATAAGTACACATGGTATTGTGTTATTGCACTAGTACACATTAAGTTTACATTTGGTTTTCATAAATCAATTTTGTTGTGCATATTTTGCACAATGGCTGAAGTTTTGTGTTTTTTCATTCATATTTTGGTGTTTTGTTTGTTAATTTTGGCATATAAGTACACAGGGTATTGTGTTTTTGTGCCCTGATATTCTATCCATCTTCGTATTATGTATGTCATGTGATGTGTTATTTAACTTTTGTAAATTACAGGTTAGATGGCAAGAGGAAATAGGAAGAGAGACCGCTCCCAGCCTCCCCGAACGAGGGTCCGAGTGACGTTAACCCGAGGAGAAAGAGCGCAAAATCTGCGCTCAAAGATTCGTTGCCCAAACTGAGGACCAGATCCGTCCTCAATGTTATATCGGGCGCATTGGTTCAGCTCAATAATTATCAGATAAGAGCGTTATTGAAATGGGATTCGGGAGCCTGCTGGGGATAAACATTGAAGAACTTTCGGGGAGATTTATCAGTTGATGTTTTAATGAATCGTGTGTATGCATAATTATTAAGCAGTTTGTGTTCAAGTACTATAATTACTTTTTATTTTGGAACTCAATGTAACAATGTACTTCTGAATGTCACACTTATCATGAAATGTCAAACCAATGTATACCAAAACAAGAGTTTATTTTACTATAATATAATTATGTGTACACCATAATTTACTGCTTATAAACCACCAAAGTATTCATATATATACACCACAATATGCCACAAATTTACTATATTTTTTGATTCTTAGTTGAAGCACTACAATTATTTTTACTATTTGGAAGTCATAGTAATCCTTTGAAAAGTTGTGTATCATCAATAGATAGCGATTACAACATAAAAGTGTTTAAGTTACAGGGTATTTTTTTATTTAAAGTCAAATGGACTAAAAAATGGTGTAAAACTAGAATATAAATGGCATTCAGTTATAATATAAATGACATTCAATTACAATATAAATGACATTCATTTAACATAAGTCAAATATGATAACAGTTTTTTGGACTCTACGAAATTTGAAAATGCTGGGAAAAGTGTAGTTGTATTATGTAGGTTGTTCTGGACATGTTCGGTTGTTGTGAGATGCAATTTTGCCACATGTTCCACACTTCCTCTTTAGTTTCGTGTTTGCACGGATTGCCTATAAAACTCCACACCCTTGTCCCAACTCGCAAAATGCATGCCCACTCACGGTATTTTATCTTGTTCAACTTCAAGTATCCAATACTTGGTGTTGTCGGGTAAAATTTAGCAGACGCTCTAGTATTTCGACGTGCTGGAACGTTTCATCACTTGTATCTGCAAAGTATATGCACACCAAATAAGTTAAACGTATACTCAAAAATATTTTTCAAAATGCACAATAGTTTCAATATTAGCGTACATTTTCATAAATAAAAAATCTTACAATTTACACTAAATGTTTATACTAATCACACCAATATTGAAGCATATGTATACGAAAACAAGATATTTTTACACTACTACAGAATTATTCGAACACCATTGTTTGTTCTCATTCTAAATCACCAAAGTTTTTGTATATATACACTATAATATGTTGCAAATACACACGTTTGCCGATTGTTGCAACAACTATATATGTTAGTATAGCTTCAAATAAACATTCAAACACATATCACATTTTAAATTAACACAAAAACATAAATATCTATACACCAAACATTGTTATACAGGCATATATTTTGCAATATGTGTATACAACGATTTCACATAAAAGATTCATTATCACCCCAGCCATCCCACAACATATACTGCATGCTTACATGTACACAATATTAAATATATGTGTACACCAATCTTATATCTAATGTGTACATCTCTGTACATTTCTTTACACTGACATAATCATCAATTATGATTCCATATTTCTAAATAAAATATCTACAGAATGAATAAGGATATTGCGCGATTTTTCGAAACATAAACACACATACCAGGAAAAAAAAGCGTCTGAAACCCAACTTTCATCAGGCTTGTCCGCAACACTTCATCATGTTGTGATTCATCGAACTCGTCGCCCATTTTTGAAGGTTTTTGTGCTCTGTTTTTTCGACTATAGATTTTCTTTTCTGTGTTTTTTGGGACGTCAAAATTGGTCCGGTTGCTGAATTTTGGATGGAGGAAGAATGAAGAAGATGATAGGGAACGCCTGTTTATGTTCCTAAATTAACGTTTAGTTTGTTTTGGCAAGATTGCAATCAAGAGGATCCCTTAATTTTAGGTTCTTAATTATGGTATTACTTTAGGCATTTTTTGTAGATTACTGAAATGCCCTTTTGGTATTAAAATTAATTATAAAATGGTGTTTTGAAGGGCTAATCTAAGCCATTGATAGGAGAAATCATTTTCTTCCACAATTTTTTTAAGGGAGAAATGGAATGTCCGGGAGAGAAGAAAGAGGATGAGATTCGAAACCAGGACGGTCATGTTCTTAACCACTTGGCCTAAATCTGAATCATGTTTTTTTCAACAAAATAAATGGCCCTCTACATGTCAATCAGGTTGTGTTGATTTCGTGTTCGATGATCGTGTTATGACACGGATATGAAACGTTTTACACAAACTCGAACAAGTTTAATTATTCATGCCATGACACACAATACCAACACGAGTTTGCACGGGTTACCCGACACGACATATATATATATATATATATATATATATTATATAAGAAAAACTAAAATAACAAATAAAGTACCCCAAATTACTAGAAGATACATTCAGTAATCTATCTAACATCACATAACCAGCTAAAACTCACAAAATATGAAAATAACATATCTACTATACAACTAAATAGATTAAATAGGTTAAACGGGTTGGCATGCGTGACAATCCAACCCAACCCCACCTATTTTTTCTCTGTCAATTGTGTTTGACCCGAACCAGCGAAAGGTTGTACTTTTATCCACTAAATTCGTGTCAGGTTTCCTCGTGTCACATACTGCTACCCTAAATGCAAGTCGGTTGTGACAACTCTCATATTATGATTGTACCCCTTCGAGAACTACCACAAGATAGACACAACAATAAATGCAGCCAACCAAAACAAAAATATCAAGTTAATTTGTCTATGTATTGGCATTAATCTATTATAATTACAACATAAAAATTTGGCCCAAAAAATTGAACCATAAGTGGAATCAAGGAGCACCAGATAATTGGCTAGCCAACTGGGTTTCTGTAGCTTGGTTCTGATTGTTCTTCTCCTCCTCCTTATTGTTGTTGTTGCTGTATTTAATCTCACCAGCAAAATAGGAAATGAATCCCCAAAGAGAAAGGAAAAGAGAGATGCCTTTTTCTACTTGGAATTTTTCATGGTAAAAAATAACTGCTAATACTTCAGTTACTGGGAGTAAAACAGCAATAATGATGCCTGATAGGAGGGATGATGAGTAGAATACAACTCCAATGGCTCCCAAGAAAAAACACTGCCAACTTATGGCACTAAACACAAGCACTATATAGTACTGTGTCTCCCCAAGTTCAAATGCTTTTGCTTCTCTTGCAATTGCCTACAAAACCAATAAAACAATTGAACCATTGGCTTACCTCAACCATTACATTATAATGGTTATTAATTAAGTTTTAGCAAGAAACGCAATATTAAAGTAAATAGTTCTTAATTTTAAATGATGTGGCTTTATACTTTCTGCTTTAGAATTTTTTTTTTCTAAAAAAAAAGGAATCCAAGAGCCATTCTATTTTCTAAGCATTAATTTACAAACCATTACAATCATATGCTGATAAATGAACCAAACTATTTTATATTTGACATTAATGATTAAATGTTCGTTTGAGTCAGTCCCTTGACATAACAAACTAAGCTTGAAGATGTTTTTCCATTCCATAAAATATAAAAAAAATTCTAGAGCTCGACTCGATTTGTAAAAATATTAATAAAATATATGTAAAAATATTAAGTTGCTTGAATTTTTTTTTTAATAAGTTGGGAGTAGTGGTTGGAGAGGAGAGAATAAATTTCAAAGCAAATGAAAGATACAGTGTTCGAACCCTAGTCAACACCATTACAAAGAATGAAGGGTACCACTTGAACTACAAGGACGTGGTTCAAACTGCTCGAACTTGATTTGTGTTTAGTTCGACTAAAATCTCGTTCAAACTCAATTTTATTAATAATCAAACCGAATTCAAATTCAGCCTTTTAAGCTAGAATAAAAATTTAAACAAATTGAAACAGTACTTTATTCGACTCTAATCGTGTTTTACACTCTTAAATACGGTATTTGAATATGATCTAAATCTTTTACAGTAATTTCAGTTTTCATGAAGATATTTCATTTAACACATGTACTCTTCGTGTATAATTAATTTCATATATTGATTTAACAGAATATTTTACATATAAATGTATATGTGTGTGTGTGGGGGTGAAATCTTATCCAATAAAAAACCATTTTTCTCTGGAGAATTCTCCACGCATTTGCAGGTGTAGTGTGTGAAATAACAGAACGCTGAACGCACATGGAGAGGACAGAAAAAAAAAATAAGAAATAAAAAAAACTGTCACCTGGAAGTCATGGTTGAAGATCATCCCCACGGTACAAAAAGCCGTGGCGAAAAAGCACATCACCAACTGAATCTCCAGAACCAGAGTAAACGTTAACGCCTGTTTCGCGTTCTTATACGTAACCTCCACCAGCGGCAGCACGAATCCGTACAGCGCCGCCGCCGCCACCGTCATGACGAATCCAAACCAGTACGTCCTCGTCGACTCCCCGCCGGCCGATCGCCGTCGGTGTGGAGTCCCAGCACCACCGCCCCCAGCGTCAGCAGCACCACCGAGTTTACCGAGTACGCCGTGAACTTCTGCCTCACGAGGAGGAAGGCGAACAGCGCCGTGAACGCCAGCTGCGACGCGATTATCAAGGCGGAGGTGGAGAGGGGGAGTCGAGCGACGCCGTACGCGTACAGGTAGTCGTCGAGGCCGGTTAGGGTTCCGATCACCGCCGCCGCCATGAATACGCGCGGCCTCATGAAGAAAAATTTCGTCGCGGCGGTGGTTCGGCGGCGCGTGTAGGCGACGATGAGGGGGATCAAGATTATCGGCCATCCGCCGGTCGCGAGCCAGGCGGAGAACCAGATCCTCTTGCCGCCGTGGATGAAATAGAGGCGCATGATTAATGGACCGCCGCAGTTGCCGATGGCGAGTATGATGCAATTGATGATCAGAAAAGTGCGTTTCATGGCGGCGGCGGTGGTGCCGGCCTGGGCATCCATTGATTCTGATATTTTTTTTTTCTTCTTAAATTTTCCTATTTATTTTTTTCTGTTTTTTCTGTTTTGGAACTTGTGGGATAACGACCTATATTATAGGCATTTTCCACTCTTATTTTGTCACTTGGACCCCAACAGAAGATCATATATATATAGGAACATTGAGATTTGTGATTCGTGTGATAACACATTAAGAGTTATTTAAAAAATCTATTGTTTTTACATGTATGTTTTTATACGCTTACCATGCTAGGCAGTTTGATAGATTCGTTGGTTGAAAATTTATACACTTTTTCTTTTTTTCTAATATAATAATTAAATCGGGATGAAATCTCTCATTATACTTTTCATGTTCCACCTCTTATTCCATATATTAGATGAAAGACACGTGTATAATTATGACATCATTTTGTACATTTGTCATTCATCCGATGTAATTAATATAATAATTTAAATCGGGATGAGATCTCTGATTCTACTTTCCATGTTCCACCTCTTATTCCATATATTGGATGAAAGATACATGTATAATTATAACATAATCTTGTACATTTGTCATTCATTCGATGTAATAAAATAGGTAGTGAAACATGCAAATGGAACATAAAAAATCTCAATCCGTCCAAATCACAATAGTAATTTTAGTGCTTAATTATATGGGATATTCTTGGAAATATAAAAATTTAAATTACAAAATTAGTTTTTTTACTCATTTTTTCAAATTAGTACATAACTGTCCTTTTGTGCATTTATTTGATTCAATTCATTAATTACAAAATTTCAAAATTGTCTTCAATTGCAATAATAACTGAACAAGCATGCAGCGTCACGTATATATTATCTAAACAAGAAAATCTTTACTTGAAGTTTTATTT
Organism: Rehmannia glutinosa; assembly: GCA_016081115.2. Classification (NCBI taxonomy): domain Eukaryota; kingdom Viridiplantae; phylum Streptophyta; class Magnoliopsida; order Lamiales; family Orobanchaceae; genus Rehmannia; species Rehmannia glutinosa. Next base: position 4,063,642 of record CM071933.1, on the reverse strand, counting down.
TAAGATAATCTAAAATAAATATAAGCAATGAGTCTAAAATGACATTTAGTTCTAGATTAATCAACAATATAATCATGATATTTTCGTCTTCAAAAAGGATAAAAAAAAATCATTATATATATTCTCAAAAAAATTAAAATAAGAAAACAAAAATGGTATAATCATGATTATGTATTCCTTTGTCCTAGTCTGGTCGCCTTTTTTGAATGGTATATATTTATTATTAAGTGGGTTAAATTTTAACTATTGGACAAGGAATAACATTTATAATTGTCTATATATTCAGTTGTTCTTATTTTTTGATTGATATGTGAAATTAATCCTTACATGGATAAACTTCAAACTTTGCTGATATGTAAAATCAATCTTTATATGGATAAAATTCAAACTTTGTTTCCTATTATGTTTCATAATTGGTATGTTAGTACATTATATCAATACCATTTTTACAAGATAATGTAATATAATTATTATAATATTATAGCAACAACTAGTATATTGAAACCCCAAATAAATATATACCATATTAAACAAAAAATCTGAATTGGATCATGAATGTGTATATCCACTACAGAGAAAAATTCACTTTTGGTCTCATTAGATTTACCCCCTGATGATTTTAGTCACATGTCTTGAAAATAGTCTCATAAGACTTTTCTTGTTTCAATAATGGTCCCACCGTTAAAAAATTAACAGTCAAACCTATCAAATTAAAAGTCAAACCTGCGATATGGGACTAAAAGCGAGAACAATGAGTCTAAAATCATCAGGTGTTCAGTTTAATGGGACCAAATTAAAGTGAATTTTTCTAAAAAATAATTTTTAAATAGATATTAATTAATTATTTTTGTGAATGTGTAATGAAAAAAGATGAAATATATGTATCATTTATTTTAATTAGAAAATTAACAAAGTAAAATAAATGATAAAATTTATAACTCAAGTTATAAAATTTAAATTTTCTGAAAAATAACTTTTAGAAGTAGGTGTTAATTAAATTTATTTTTTGAATGTGTAATACATAAAAAAAAAAAGATCAAATACATGCATATATTACACAGTGCATGCATGTGTATATATGTAATATTTTTTTTTTGGGGGTCCTTATGTTTTTGCCCCAATTAGATACTGGTCTCATATAACCCAATGTATGTAAAGTGTGATTATTATTATTTTTTTTTTGGAAATGTAAAGTTTGATTTAAAAACATAAAAAATAAAAATATAATATTTGAAAATAAGAAAGTAAAAAAAATGTGAGCTAAGTTGACATTACTAAAATATTTTTAATAGTATTTATAATTTAACTATACTAAATATTTTTAATAGTATTTTTCTAAACTTTTTAAAAGTAATTCCTATATTTAAAAATTATGAATATTTAATATCGTAAACTATTTAATTTTATCGATAGTTGAACTACATATTTCCAATACATAAATGCAATTTTTGTAATTATTTGTATTTTTCAAAATCAAGAAGTGATTTAAACTAAAAAACAATATAGGAAAATTATTTGTTTTCCTAAATATTTTAAGTAAGAAAATTTGTTTTAGTGAAATAAAATGCACTGGAAAAAGATATTTTAGAAAAATATTTGGAGAACAGAGATTTTTTTTAGTTTTCAAGTGGGACATTCACAATATAAATTTAAACAAATAACTCAAAATATAAAATTTAATATAATTTTTATAATCAATAATATTAAATTTAACCAAAAAAAGAATAATGGGATCATTTTTGGTTAAAAATTTAACTTTGGTGTCCTTTGGGACTATTTTTGTTGTTAAAAATCTAACTTTGGTGTTCTATGGGATTATTTTTGTCTTCAGTAACGGTTTCCGTTAGTTTTTTAACGGAGTTTCAGTTTCCATGTCCTATGGGACTATTTTTGGTGAAAAATATCGATTTGAGACTAAAAATGAATCTAATGGAATTAAAATCATTAGGGTAAGTCTAATGGGGCCAAAAGTGAATTTTTCTCATTCACTACGATATTTCGAATTCATGTGATCTTTCATGACCTAATGGGATTGAATTTATGCTAATAAATTCAGTTCATGATAATTCCTAATTAAAAAATATCAAGTATTTTAAGTATTTTGAAAGCAATAACACGATTGCTTTTTGCTCTTGTATTTTTGTTTTGAGGTTTTTTTCCTGAAGTGTGGAATAAAGAACTAAACATTTGCATTAATAGAGAAAATGTGGATACTTTTATCAGTGCAGATAAACTTCTAAACTTCTACAAATTAATAATATTGAGACTACCAATATTTATTAATTTAACGAGATATTAAATTAAAGAATTATTAATTTTGTTTGTTGTCCCAAGTTTGGACTGACTAAAAATATTATTTAAATTAGATTATTAATTAATTGAGTATTGAATTATGGAGATTATATTGTACATTTATTGATAGGAGAATTAAAGTTGCACTTCATAAAGTGCTATCATTTCTTGCCTAGGCGTATTTTTATACTCCGAATTTTGTAGATGATATATTATCATATTAATAAAGCTACTTTATCTTCTTTTTCTTCCATGATTAGAAATTTGTCGCCATCTAATCTTATAATTAATTCTTAGTGGGTGTGATAATGTGATTCGACGAAATCCATACCAAATCGATGTAGGCTTTACATTAATCCAATTGATTTTTTTTTTTTTTGAGAAATCATTAATCCAATTGATTGATCATATTAATTAAGTTAGTCAATCCATCTTGTCATTTAATTAAAGTTTATTATTTGGTTATTTGATCTAACTCAAGAGCTTCTCCTAATAAATTTCAATTAATTGATTTCATCGATTAAGTAAACTTTTTTTTTTGTCACTAACTATAATCGAACTATTAAAATTAATTCTTTTGCAATTTACTCGGTCTTAAAGTAATCAAGACCTTTTATTCCTTTTAATATTTTATTTTATACAAAAATGATGTCATCATGTACATGTAACATGCAGGGACGTAGATAAGGGGTGCCCCTAGTGACATGCATCCCATATTTTTTTTCTCCCATTTTTCTATGGAAAAAAATAAAAAATATTATATATATATAAATATATATATATATATAAGGAGAAAAAATAGTTGAGCTATGAGGGGAAATTTTTAGGGGTTCCAAGCTACGCCCTAGTGACATGTATTAATACATATTCCCTCCATCCCAAATATATAGTCCATTATTTTATTTTTTTTTGGATGTCCCAAATATATAGTCCACTTTCCATATTTAATAGTACTTTTTCCATTCTTTTACTATTATAACCCTATTTAATACGCATTTTGTAATTTACACTATTCATTAAATAAGGTCAAAGCAAGTAAAATCTTTGCATATTTATAATTTCCAATATCTTTTCTTAATCTGTGTGAAAAGTCCAACTGGACTATATAATTGGGATGGAGAGAGTAATAAATAGGGATGACAATGGATCAGAACCAGACCCGCCTCTTTTGGGGCATGTATGGGTCTAAAAAATGGTTATGGAGCGGGTAACGGGTATTGATTTTTAGACCCGGGCAGTTATGGGTCGGGTAACAGGTATGTTAGACCCGACCCATATATTTATTTATTTTAATTTATATATAGAGTACTGAACATATTATTATTTAAGAACTCTTGATTCATGTATGTTCGTGTTTATTTCATAATTCATATGATATCTACAAAACTATACAAACATCGTAAGTTTTAAGTACACTATTTTGAGTAAAAATCTTATAGTTTTGGCCAAATATATAAAGTTGGCGGGTCCAATGGGTCTAACGGATCTTACCCATTAGACACTGGTATGGGTCGGGATGGGTATGATTCTAGCATGAGGCAGGTTGGGGCGGGTATGGGTAGGGGTGGCCATGGTTTCGAAACCGCGGGTTTCGGTTCCAAAACCGGAACTAATGGTTCTGGTTCTAGTTTGAAACCTGGTTTTAACCGGAACCGTTTGTTTATCTTTTGATAATTTTTTAGTTTTTTAACATGGTTACTCAATTTCGGTTACAAAAAAATGGGAAAAGAAAGAAAAAGAATTAGACTTAATATTCAATTGAGTTTTGTATTTAATATTAATAATAATATTAAATTATTTATATATATTAGAGTATAAAGGAATCAAAGTTCACGTGGTTCGCTTACAACATTTAGCTTAAAACGTGTCTCATGTGGTTACGAATATAAAACGTTATAATAAACATTTAACATTTCGTCTAGCACATTTTACCCAAAAAAAAATAAAAATAATTGGTTTTAACCTTGAAATCGTCGTCTAACCGATGGTTAAAACTGTCGGTTCCACAATTTTTGAGACTAATGAACTAGAACTGGAACTGGCCTACATGGTTTTGGTTCCGGTTTTGGAACCGTTGACCACGGTTCTGATTCCAGTTTGTAACCCAGTTTTGGTTCCATTTGGCCACCCCTAGGTATGGGTATTGTATTTTCTTAGTGGGTCGGGTCTCGGACCCAAGTAGACCGGACTCATACTCGACCCATTAACATCCCTAATAATAAAATATAAGATGAAACACAATTTAATAGAGGATCGATCTTAATTGGTCTTCAAGCTTCGATCTAGCTCGATATCAACACAAATCCCTTTTATGCTATTGGAACTAGTTTGCAAAAGAGCTTCATGCATATCTTCTCCAAATTAATTCATACCTTGGATATTCACATGATATTATATTAAATTTATGTTAATAAATTCACTTCAATAATTCCTAATGAAAAGATTAAGTATTTAAGAAATTTGAAATCAATAACTCAATTAAATTTTGTTTTGGTATTTTTATTTTGAGTTTAATTGTTTAAATATGTTGAATATATAAAGTACAAATAAGTTAAATGTAATGGAGACATGCGACAATTTTTCTAGCAGTAGGACCAAAGATTGCACTTCAGAAAGTGCTATCATATTTGTACTCCCAATTTTATGGATGATATATCATATTAATCATTAATCAAGCTACTTTATCGTTATCTTTTTCTTCTAGAAAATAACTTTCCACCTTCCAATTCTTAGTGGGTGTTCTTGCATCAACAAATCCATACCCTTGAGGTAGACATATGAGGCTTAAAATTAATTAAACCCAATTACTTGATCATATTAATTAATTCATTTAACTCAAATTATAACTTAATTAGAATTATTTAGTTAATAAATTCTAAACGTACGCACCAAGTAAACATGATATTGGATAAATTGGACAAATTTTTGTTTCACCTAAATTTAATTAGAACAAATTAAGATGATCGCATCATGATCTAAATTTAATTAAAAGAAAAAGAAAAAACACTAATTTAATAATATTGATTGGATAATAACATTTTCACAAGATCTACTGTAACATTTTGTACATTCACTTTTTAGGGATAATTACAAGAACACCCATGAGGTTGGGCTAATTAAAAAACAGAAATATTTCAAAATTTAAAAAAAAAATCATGTTTTTTGTCTTAAATTTAAGGGGGTAATAATTATAATATTTTTTATAAATATCAAGGGGGTTTCGTTTACTTATGAAAGGAAAAATGTAATTAGACGGAATCAAACATAAGGAATTGTTTGTAATTTTCAAAAAAAACCTGATTTTTGTGTAATTAACCCAAACCTAGGGGGTGTTTTTGTAATTATCCCTACTCTTTATGATGATTATACAAAGATGTTAAAATTCTTATATTTCTAAACTTTTATTTAAAATTTCGTATCAATAAATAAGAACTATAATATTGAAAATGAACGATGGTGTTACCAAAAATATAGTAAACAAAATAAAAGACTAGAAAAAGTTAAGACTCATAGGCTTGCAAAGAGTAAACATTATGTGGTGTATATCCCTTGGCAACATAAACTATGAGGGGGTCCTGCTGCCTCCCTCAACAGGACCCCCTCCCAACCCACCCCAACTTTTGACAAGTAATAATGTAAACCTTTCATAATCATGTCCTAATTAATTCCTATCCCCCGGCCCCCTCCTCATTTTATTTTATTTTATTTTTTAAATTGATTTTTATTTAAGTCTACTGTAATGCTTAGGCCAAGACATTTATTCATATAAGATTACACACATTACAGCTGCGATTAGATGTGTTTTCATTCCTTTCATTTTTAATTTTTCTCTTTTTTTTAGAATCTTTCATTTTCATTTTTAAAGTGAAAATATTTTTGAAAAGTAATGAATTTTTTTTAGAGTGTATCGGATGTAAGATGTAAATGTGATGATAATAGTTGATGTGATAATTTTTTTTGTAAAATAATGATTGCATTTGATTGATGATTTGAAAATTAAGAGAGTGTGAATAATGATTGGAAAATTAAGATGTAATTGTGTAATGATGATAGTTGATAGTAATATTTTTTTCTAGTAAAATAATAAGTTGATGTGATTGATAACTGAAAAAATAAAAATTAATGAATAATGTATTGTTTGAAATTTTTTACAACCAATCACATTTTGGATCAAAAGTATTTTTTAAGGGAAAATTTTGTGAAAATTTTTGACATCCATTTTACAGCCTAAATTTTCTTGCTCCCCTCACAATTTCTTAACAATTTTCTTTCCCCGTAATTTTAGTTACTATTAATCTTTTGTTATTCTTTTGTGTTCTATTTCTTTTTTAATATTATTTAGTATTTTATTTATCGTCTCAATAATATTGTTTTCTTTAGTTTTCATCATGAAAGAAACTCATTGAGCAATATGATCTTTACATTTTTTTTCTTCATTTTCTTCACTCAATTATATATTGGTGTTAATATAGTAAAGCGACCATTGTCCATTTTCTTCTTTTTTTTCTTTTTGGGTGAATTTATTGAACTAACCATTTGTGTTTGTTTTTAGTTTGTATTGAACTAAAGAGAGTACATTCATAATTATACACTCGAAGATCAATTTTTAATTGACTTGTTAGTACATATTGCAATGAAAATTGCTAATGCTAAAAAGTTTTGAGCCATGCATTTACTTGTTAAATGTTTTTTCCATAACAGAAATATTCAAAATTTTATTACGCTAAGAATATTTTTTGACGCAAGTATAATAATTTAAATTTTGTCATTATATACAATAAATATTTACTCGTGCGACTTTGACTGTCGGCCCTTCTACGACAAATCTGGCTTTGCCGCTATCCCTTCCCTAAGTACTATTGTTCGATTCGGCAGCATCTATATTTCTTGACTCGTATGTTGGCCCGCTTTGACTCCTAGAAAAAGGTTAGTCGGCAATGGTTGTTGTCTGTTTGTATAAGGAATTAATTGACAAGGGAGCAAATGGCATGGGATGGTATGTTATTTATATTGTAGTTCCCTTCCATTATATTACATATGAATTTAGAGAGTCGTATAAGTTCATACATCTTATATGATATTTTTAGAATTTATAAAAAAAAATATGGCCTTTCTTGTGTTTCAAAGGGCCGGGTTCAGAAAAAAAAAATGGGGCTCTTTGTATCCATGTAAATAAAAGTAAAATAGCTAATTAATCAATGTTATGAAAAATAATTTCATTGATCAAAAGATAAAATAATGAAATCTTATTTCGATTTCAATGTTTTCAAATTTAATAAAAAAAATGTTGTAAAAGAGATACTTTAATATTATTGCATCATAGATTTAAAGGAAAAACTACTAATACATAAGTTATAAAGAATTGATCTCCTTACATTTTTGTCTGTAAAATCATCAATCGGTCTTTTATAATCAAGTTTGTCTAGAAATTCACTCGCAATTGAGATAAAAAATAATGCATTTAATCTTGTCTGGGTCATAGTTAATCTTAAACAAACTTTTTAACCACTTTAGTCTAAAAAAACTTCTCTCAGTCCTACCCAATTTTTTTTTTCTTTCGTGCCCTACCCATTTTTTATAGGTTTCCATGATTTGGATTTGAGTTGCTATTATTTGTTGGGCCCCTTTTTCTCGTTGATTTAATTTGGATTGGAATTTGGGGTTATTTTAATTTGGATCTGAAATTTGGGAAAGGGAAAAAAAAGGGAAAAGGACATGAATGTAAGTCCAAGCGGCTACGATAATCTAGAGGGGGTGAATAGATTATCTCCATCTTTTCGATTTTGCCCTCTTTTTCAAACCGAATGCTCAAAGGCAATAATAAAGGTGCGGAATGTAAACAACACACGTCGATTTATAGAGGTTCAACCCACCTAGGGCCTAATCCTCTACCACCCCAAAGATATCCGGATGGATTTCAAAAAGAAAAAGATTTTATTAATTACCAAAATTAATACAACACCAACTTACAACAACACCTTGAAGAACACCACACTCTTCTTCAACACCACCTTTGAGATTACCACAATCTCTCTTGAAGATTACCACAATCTCCAACGGCACATTGTGAAGATTACCACAATCTTCAACCTTGAAAAATACCAAATTCTTCAACACCTCAACAAGAAGATTACCACAATCTTCTTACACCTAACACCTAGATCACTCAAGTGTGTTCTTATCACAAGAACACTCACAAGGATATCTTGTGTTGAATGATAACCCAAAAACTCAAGATTACAACTCGATAATGAATTATACAATTGAGTGCAAGTGTAATCAAGAATAGCCTAGACCTCAAGGATATGAAATTGATAAGCTAGGCAAATTACAACAAGAATAATGACAATAGAAGACCAAGTGTTTGCTTGAGTATATCTTGTTGTGTTGTGTTGTTCTCTCTTATTGTTGTGCTTCAAATCTTCCTCTATTTATAGGAGATGATTGATACTTGATAGGCTCCTCTTGGAATCTGATATATACAAAACAATTGCAATTAAAATCAAGATTATAGCTGTTAGAAATCAATCCCACAAATTAGGGAAAAACTGTCTGTTGCACATCGGTTAGAATTTTGCTGTCAAACTTGAGGGCGACCGGTCGCACAGAAATAGAGTTTGAAATAAACGTATCAACAATTTACACAGGGCAACCGGTCGATGTAGGGTTCAACCGGTCGACCTTGACCCTGATCGGTCCCCCTCAATGAATTTTCAAGGAGCAAAGTTATGTTTCAATTTTTATGCCCAGGTATCGGTCGACATGGGTGTCGACCGATCGATGTCACCGGTCGACCTGGTCATTTTCTTCTCCGTCTCATTTTCTGTTTCAAAATTCATCTTCAGGTACGGGTTGCCCTCTACGGCGACCGGTTGACCTCGAGGCAGAAATGTTGTCCAATTTTTGTCGAAAATAAAACTCAAGAAATACTCCAAAAATTTAGTAAAAACATTTTAAACCAATCGGGAGTATTTAGACAACATTTAGGAACCTTGTTTTGAAGTAAAAACTAATAAACATAAAATCATTAAAAGTGTTATCCAATTTTATCTAAAATAAAACTTGAAGAAATACTCCGGAAAATATTAAAACCATTTTAAATCATTTAGGAGTATTTGGACAACAATTAAAAACATTGTTTTGGTGTAAAAATAAAATCATCAAAATTAAGATAAAAACATGTATCAAACAATCTCCCCCTTTTTGATGATTACAAACCAAAACAATTTTTAGAAATATTAGGAGGACAATTTTAAAAACGATTTTCCGGTAAAAACATCTAACCGTTTAGAACAACCAAACTTTCCAAAATACATAAGCAACCAAGATAAGGGAGAAAATATTATGCAAGAAAAAGCACAAGCTCCCCCTATCAACAAGCACATCAAGAATAATGTAAAAGCAATTAACCATAAGCTAAAAGCTTAGCTTTTATATTTTGTTCAAGAGCTTATAAGCTCCCCCTGTCAACAAAATATCATTAGACAAGTATATAAGTCCATCATACAACAATTAGACTAAGTATAATGCACAACTTATGGTTTTAGGAAGCCATAGCTTATAGCTTCTTTTGTTTAGCTTAACTTAGCTTCTATGAGCTCATTAGACAAGTATATAAGTCCATCATACAATAATTAGACTAAGTATAATGCACAACTTATGGCTTTAGGAAGCCTTAGCTTATAGCTTCTTTTGTTTAGCTTAACTTAGCTTCTATGAGCTAATAAGCTTATAACCCGTTTCTCCCCCTTTGGAATCGTCAAAAAGAATGTTAGCACGATAAAAACATCATATAATCATATCACAGTGCACAACTAAACCGATGTATCGAGCTATTTTAACAATGAAGCTTATAGGCCAAATGGGAGGAAAAAGTCGATCATACGACTTGTAGAAGCTTATGAAAACTCATTTGATTTGCAAAACATGATCTCTATAAATATATAAGATATTTTAAAATAAGAGAATCATGTAGGTGATGAATTTTTCATTGAGACATTTTATCGAACACTTGGCGGGGGTCAAAAATTGAAGAAGATATATATAGCCCTTGTAAATGCAATCAAGCCAAGTTTTTCATCACCAAATCATTTCAAACACAATACAAATTTCATCAAGAAAATACATATAGGCCAAGTTCTCAAGGGTTCAACCCAATTGAGATAAGGAAGTAGAATTCTTACCATTTAATCGGTAAAGACGAGCAATGATGATGATAATCGAGCCTAAGTAAGTCCAAGTTATGAAATGCATGCAACAAAATAAATTTGGAGTGAAATTTGTGTGCAATTGGCAAAGGGGACGAAAAATGACCAAAAGAGCCAAAAATGGCTAAGTCTGGAAAACAGACGCATTTTAAACCAGAAATCCATTAGGGCGACCGGTCCAGGGCATGGGCGACCGGTCGAGCAGGTGGGCGACCGGTCGGCCCCTGCCCTGGCAGCCCACTGGTTCAATTCTTTTCTGAAAATCCGAAATTTGATTCAAAAATCCGATTTTTTGCCCCTAAGTTTTAAAAACGTGCAAAATGCAAACGTAGACCTCATTCAATATACATTATGTCATAATCAAGCTTTAAATGAGGTAAGATACTCGGCGGTGAGCGATTAAAAGGTCCGCGAGTTATCCTTGAGACGGAATTAAACATATCTCAAGTTTTTGTTAAAACATGACATCCCTTAAAAAAAATATCGAATCTTAATATGTTTAGTTCGATTATGACGAACCATATTTTGACAAATAAAATTTTCACTGGACTTGTTATCCCAAAAATAATAAGGTTTTAAAACTTTGGATGAACAAGTCATAAGAAGAAGTGTCTTACAAGTATTTGAAAATTTCTTTTAACGGCACTTTAAAGAGATTCGTTGGGATTGTTTTTAAGTCGAGCATATACATATAAGGCATATAGAATGTCGAGTCTAAGGAGTAATAAACGAATAAACATACCTCGAATTCGTTTGTCAATCAACATGCCTACCTCAACCTTTGTCAATTTTCACATTTGTGGCCATATAGGTTGAAATAGTTCTTTCTTCTTCAATGCCTCACTTCTTCTTTTGAGTGTGGAATATAATCACCTTCTTGGCATTGTTGAACTTGAATTCCAATGATCAAATTTGAGCTTCCCTCATCATGATCATCTTAGGTTTACCTTGCATTGACTTGGAAAAATATCTTGCACAAATATTCATTAGTAGCACCAAAAATATTATCAACATAAATTTGCACAAGTAAACAACCTTGCCCTTTTTCAAAACAAGAAGTGTAGTATCAACTTTACCTTTTGTAAAATCATTTTGCAAAAATAGCTAAGTGTATCAAACCATATACGGGATACTTGTATCAACCGTACAAGGCCTTTTATAAAAATTATTTGGCCTAAAATTTTATCTTCTGAACACATGGGTGTCGATCGGTCGACGTCACCGGTCGACACCCTGGTCGACCGGTCGACCTGGTTATTTTCTCCTCCGTCTCATTTTCTGTTTCAAAATTCATCTTTACGGGTTGCCCTCTACGGCGATCGGTTGACCTCGAGACAGATATATTGTCCAATTTTTGTCGAAAATAAAACTCAAGAAATACTCCGAAAATTTAGTAAAAATATTTCAAACTAATCGGGAGTATTTAGACAACATTTAGGAACCTTGTTTTGAAGTAAAAACTAATAAACATAAAATCATTAAAAGTGTTGTCCAATTTTATCTAAAATAAAACTTGAAAAAATACTCCGGAAAATATTAAAACCATTTTAAATCATTTAGGAGTATTTGGACAACAATTAAAAACATTGTTTTGGTGTAAAAATAAAATCATCAAAATTAAGATAAAAACATGTATCAAACAATGAATACCCCATTTTCCATATCCAATCCCTACACAATGTCCATTTTCTGCTGATTTTGGACAAAAATACCAATTTTCGCTGATTTTGGACAAAAATACCCATTTTCCGCTGATTTTTGACAAAAATACCCATTTTCCGTTGATTTTTTTACGTTGGTTTCTTTTTTATTTCTTTTTTGTTTCTTTGTTGTTTCAAATATGTTTATTGTTTCTTTTTTGTTTCATATATGTTTCATTTATGTTTCTTATATGTTTCACTTAGCCAACTTTTCATTGAATTCGACAGTTGCATGGAGAAAAATCCCAGTTATGGTATGCCACAATGGACAATGGGAAGAAAATAGAGAGTATACCAACTTTGAAATAACAAGAATACTGATTCCAATGGACTGCACATTCAGCACCCTAAATGAAATCTTGGAACAACAAATTCAATTCAGAAAATTTGAGCTTACTTATCCATCATCGGCTACGAGAAAATGGACACGACTCCATTGTCAGACCAAAAAATACTTTGTATTGACTTCCAACATCATAGAATTATTGAATGCATCAACTGTAACGGGGAAAGACCTACTAGTAATAATTTTGCTAGAGTACGTGAGATCATTAGTTCAAGATTAGGCATGCAAACATCGAAACGAAGCAAAATCAACATTTACAGGGATGACAAAAAAAAAAGTTGAAGAGTATATGGGGAAAAGCTACACTATTTCTCTAAATTTAAAAGCAAATTACTACAAACTTTTATCACATGATCCCATGTTTCACAATTGTTTTTTACATGTTTCAACTGATTACACCATCATTAAGATTTACATAACAACAATTCTCTAAAATCATTAGGAAGTGGAGGTAGAAAATCAATGTCGTTGTCATCGTCATCACCATTTTGCAGCTTCAACTTAGCATGATTGTGAAGCAGATGACTGAGCCTTGCTTGTTCATTCTCTATCTCAAATGTTTCGACGTCCATAGTCTTCCCACCAATAAAGTGCTCGGCATAACAAGCAACAAAAAATCCCACATTCACTACAAAAGAAATAAAAAAAGATACACAGTCACAACAAATAAAAAACAATAAAAAAAACAAATAAATGGAAATACAGAAACATAAAAAAAATAACTTTGAAACAACATCGAAACAAACGAAAAACTTCAAATAGAGGATCCTTTGTTCCATTCAATGTTTCATCGTATTCTTCCACGAACTAAGTAAATGACATATATGAAACACAAATAGAGGATCTTAATTGAAAATTTTACATTACAGTAAAAGACGAAATTGGAAATTAAAGGAAAAGAATTAATAAATGCTGGTAAAGTCTATAGACCTGATAAATTAATAAAAGAAATTGGAAATCGTATTCTCATCTCATTTTTTTCACTGTAAATTTCAAGCCATATTGTTCTCTTCATCTTGAAACTCTTGGTTCTAATATCCTCCCATGGAATTTTCACTGTTAAATCCATACTCATTATTTTCACTATTTCCATAATAATTCCCATTATTATACTCATTTACCACTCGAGCCCCTCTCAAGCTCTCATAGGGATGGTTACTGCTATATTTCTCAGTGCTGACGTCATAAAAGTACTTCCCATTTTCCAAGGCCCTCGTGTCACTCATTCCCTGCGGCTCGAAACCAAAACCGTTAGATTCGCCGTCGTACCTTTCGCGGCCTCTCACGGCGCCGCCGCCTCTGAACCTTGTGTCGCTCATCCTGACGTTGTGGTTGTAATAATTGTTGTTGTTTCTGTATTCCGCCTCTTCTCCCGTCTTTGAATGGAGGGTAAAAAACTTATAAGAAAAGTAATGGCCAATGGGGTGGGTATATTTGGAAAGTTTGGGGCCCAATGGGGTAGATTAGTGATAGGGTGATATTTTTGTCTTTTTTTCAAATATCAGGGTATTTTGTGGTATTTCCTCAAAAAAAAAAGGGTTATGTTTTCGTGGGGGCTCCAAGCCCTAACTTCATAGAGAGAAAGAGAGTGAAAATACCACTGGACTATCCAATATTTTAATACTCTTTATTAGTCTTTGTTGTACATATTCATATTATAAAACATTAAATGTTTTTAAAAAAAATCCCTAGGGGAGGGGCCCTCACCGGAGGGGGATCCTATGAGGAGGCTCTGTCTCGACCGCCCCAAGGAGGACTCTGATAAGAAGTTACACTCTCTCCGTCCCAAATATATAGTTTATTATTCCTTATTGGGATGTCCCAAATATACAGTCAACTTTCTATATTTAATAGTAATTTTTTCATTTTTTTTCTGTTGTAACCGTATTTAATATGCATTCTATAATTTATACTATTTATTAAATAAGGACAAGTCAAGTAAATATTTTGTGTATTTGTAATTTCAATATTTTTCTTAATCTGTGTGAAAAATCAAACTGAACTATATAATTGGGACAAAGGGAGTATCTTACTTTAAGAATAAGTTGTTGAAGTATTTGGATAAAATAAGATGTTGTAGCTTTTAAGATGTTAGTAATGACGATTTTGTAATTAAAATAATCAAATTTAAAAGATGTTTAAATAAGATCTTATTTTAAAAAAAAAAGTTGGGATTCTCAACTTTTTTTTTAGAAAAAAAAAACAACTTATAAGCTCCTAACATCTTTTTTTTTTTTTTCTTTGAGGAGTCCTAACATCTAGCTTATAAGATTGTTTTTTAAAAAGTTTACAAAACAACTTTAAATAGCTCATGAGCTCTCAAACATCTTATAATATATTTTGAAGAGGTTATAAGTTCAACCGAACATTCTCTTAATTCTATTACAATATGATAGAAAACCTAATTATTTGATTTTATTCTACTTGTTTGCTTTTATACCATATTTGGGGATAGCCAAGATTTGGCATTTAAATTGGATCAAGAGAATTTGGGTCATAATATTAGATATGAGCTCAACTGCGAAAATAGATTTTATATTAGATAACAAACAATATATTATTATATCTTATAAAATCTATCTGATTGACTTGCCAAGTAATGCTTATCACAAAAAGGAAGTAAATTTTTCTCTTATGTAACTAACTAACTACTGTGTTCCCTTCTAAATTTATATCATCATCCATGGAAAAATAAAAAGGTATTTCCTAATTCCTTGTAATTCACTATTTTTTGACTGACTTGTGCCGCATTTGGAAGGGCTACAACGGGGCACTTTTATTATTCTCCATACGTTTTCTAACTTTAGATGGCTTGAGCGTCGAATGAATCACATCGAGTGACCCTCCGTCCCTACTAACTTTTTGTTGTTTTGCAGATGATATATAGGTAAAATTCATAGAAAATTTGCGAAAAAAATGTAATTTTATTTGATGTCCAAATTTGGAGGCATCAAAAACAATGTTGAGATTGCAGAATTAGCATTCAATGAAGAACTAGGTTTGTGACTATTCACAATATTTTATTTTATTTTTATGTATTCGTCAGTTTACACTTTACATTAAGCTGGCATTTAGTTAAAAGTCGGGATTCTTACGTGGGTTTGAAATCGACCTGATTTGTAATTTGTGGTCAAACTTCAACGTGCAACACCGTTGTTGATTTTGTTTGATCTAACTATAGATAGAGTTGAGAGACGATTGTGTGACTCAAATGGGCCCTTGTAAGTCCAAGTCCAATTTTATGTTGTCATAAGACGACTGTATTCTGATCTATATATGTTTTTATAACTAACTAATTTAAGCAATGTCGGAATCCGAACTAAGTAATAAGGGGGACCAATATGCAAAAATAGAGTGGGTTGGATAAAAAAACATACGAAAAAATTATATAAATTCTAACTACTTTTTAAACAAAATTTACTTGTTTTTTTAAGAGAAAAGGGGGAGGGGAGGTTGCCCCCCTAGTTATTGCCTCAATAAGTGTTTTAAACCCGAACGGAACCACTGGGCAAAATGATTAAATTGAGAACCGAACATGAACAATGGTCAGGAACGGAGCTAGGATATAGTATTGGGGGGCTTACCGTCAAAATACGCTTCTCATGGCCACATGATACTCCTACCAGATCACATTCTAATAATTGAATATCAAATTTTTCGTTAATTTCACCTCTTAAAGATTTTGCATGGCAACTTTCATAAGTCAAATTGATTCATTTTTGTGGATGTCATCAATTTATGTATTTTTCATCTGCAAAAAAAAATATAGAGAAAAAATGAATTTCAACTTTCAAGTCAATTTCAAATTTTCAACTTGAAATAGTTACTGAACCAAACAAATGAAGCATTCTTTAAAATAGTCATTCTTTAATTAAGAAGATCTTTAAAGTGAATCACTTTTAAGCCAATTCAATTAATTTCAAGTCAAATTCAAGATGAAATGAGTCAGGAACAAAAAAAAATGAATTTCAAAAATTATCTCCCACTAATTTTGTTGAATCAAATGAATTGCATAAGTGGTTGATCCTAAAACGCTCCACATCCTTGAAAGTGCTTTCCGACCGAACTCAGCCATGAACCTGCACAAAAAAGGGGGTCGGAGGGGTCTTCCGGCGTGCCCTCTCCGATGCTTAAGTCAGAAGAGTGTTGGACAAGAAAGAGGCAAAAAGTAGAAAAGATATGAGAAAAGTGTGATTAGGTTAAGAATGAACCTGGACTTGAGCTATTATAGCTTAGCTCAGATTAGATTTCTCAGAAAACTGGATTCTCATTATTACGATTTGTAATGTAATCATGATTAAGATAGGATCGAATCTTCAAAACCCTAATTTACCTAGGCTCATATTCAATCCCGAGCTGACCTCATAAACTTCAGGTCGGCTACCCCTCTATCTAAAAATCTTATAGGCACCTCAGCCAACCTAATCCGGCTTACTAGTTATCTAGGTTAGACAAAAGAGAATTTGATCGACCCAATACTTACAAATTCATAAAGGTTCCGTAAACCAACTCATTCTTGGTGAGAAACCTCATTAGTTCAGTCTGATGAGGACTTGATATAAGAGTACACCAGTTCGGCCCCATAAAGACAATACAAAAACACATTAGTTCGGCCCAATAAGCCAAGCTCATCACCTCAGACTAATCCATATTGACCCTCAAGCCTTGCAAATCGGCCCAATGGGCCAAGCTCATCAGTTCAATCCAGTGAACAAAGCTCATCAGCTCGGCTCAACAAGGTTCCTCAGTACTGAATATAAGGCTTTTCAACTCGGCCCAATGAGCACAGATCGTCAGCTCAGCCCATTATATATTAACCCTCATCAATTGCTCCCCCTAACTATGGTCGAAAGACACTTCAACCATAGTTAAATCTATGCTAAGATGATATGCTATTAGGGTTTCTTTATCATTTTGGATTCCCGCCTCTTAAGTGTCCTGTCTTTTCAAATCCCATCATAAAGATGGCTCACAAGACGTCCTTTCAAATCCCAATACACATTCATCCCCCTTAGATCAATCCTTGATCGACGGTCCATTTCCTCCATTTTCAAATTTATTCTCTCTCATGCTCTTATAAAAAGGTTCCCACTTCCTCCATTTCTCATTTCCTTCATTTACTTCTGAACAAAATTTCTCTTAGAGTTCCCAGCTAACACTCCGACGTACTTTTCCAGATTTCGGCGAGTTTCAAGCATCACAAAGTCTCTCCACGTTCTTCTTCTTAACCTTCTTTCACCCGCTAGGTACTCTCATCTTTCCTCTTTTCTGTTTTTTGTTGATTTTCCCTATTCTTTTTACTTCAATGGCTTCTTCTTCTCTTTCAAGCCCCCTGGACCCATATATAGTTGAATTAGAACGGTGGTCCTCCGAAACGGGCTCAGATCCCCAACTCCATCCTAGTACCAAAATTTCCCTTTTCTCGGACCCAGATGCTACGGGGTCGAGTTCCCACTCGGACACAGATTCATGGATTATAGAAGTCCGAGCTCCTACCTCGAGCCCCTTAACCAAGTATCCTCACGACTTTAAAGAGACTGATGTAACAGCCCATACTCTTTGAAACATTAAGAAGAACGCAGGAATTCCTTCTTCATTTAAACTGGCCTTGCCTAGCAGCTCGGATAGGCCCAACCGACCTCATCCTAATGCTTTGGCCTTCTTCGTAGGTCAGATAGAGGGGGGGCTCTAATTTCCCCTCCACGTTTTCATAGTCGAGATGTCCAACCTCTATCGTATTCCCATTAACCAAATAGCCCCGAACTCTTTTCGGATTATAGTTGGTTTCTTGATGTTGGCCAGCTATTTAGAAATAGAACCTTCCACCGAGTTATTCTTCGCCCTATTCCAAGTAAAAACCTCCACCACTAAGGGCATTTTCTACATCACCTCCCGAGGTGATGCTCAATTTTTATGTAAATATCCCTCATCGAACAAGTTCTAGAAAGACAAGTACTTCTTTATTTCACCTCCTCAGTCGGGCTTCCCCACCACCAGGACCTGGAGCCTTCATCTTCAACGAAAACATATCCTTAGGGACCAATTTCCGAACTCCAAACCTTAATTAACAAGCTCACCTTGGTCAAATATGACCTGTCTTGTCTCATAACTCCCTCACTTTTGTATTATTTTGAACTAAACCCCATCGCAGCCCCTTTAGAAGATGACATCGGTAATCATATGTTTACAATTTACTAACATTTTTTCTAAGGGAATTTCTTTTCTAATCACGACCTCTCATTTTTGCAGACATCATGATGGCTCCTATGGTCGCCGAACGGAGGAAGATGAGAGGAGGCTAGTTACCTCTGGCTCGACTCCTCCTCCCTCTGGTTCCAATGTTCCAGGAAATCGTTCTTCCCAAACTACGCAGCTGGACTCAGCTGTTGTGGTCATTGTCAACCTCACCGGTCCGAAATCTCATATTGTTGCTAAGCCTCTCCTTAAGAGTCCTTCTGTTAGCACCAGTGTTGTTGGTGCCAAGAAATCCAAAACTACTGCCACTGCGGCCACACCGATCTCTTTCGTCTGCAATCCCATCCACACTCCCAATTAAACCTTCTTCACGGGCAACTCCATTCTGAAAAACACCGATGGGACCTTGCCACCCAATATGTTCAAGGCAATTGTACCATCTCGGACCGTACCTCCCTCAAAAAGTACAACTATGCTAAGCTGGAAACCTCATTTTGTCTGGACCATTCCAAAGTCGAGGCAAAGCTTGTTGCCTTGATCTTCCCGAGCCCGCGTAGGCTTTGCTAATCATGTCGTTGTGTCTGAACTCAACACACTTAAAAAACAATTCCAACGGCTGAAGTCTAGGGAGGCCAAGTTTTTGAAAGAGGTTCGCCATCTCAAGGATCAGACCGAGTCCACAAAGTTACCGCGGATCCATATGAGACCAAATTAAAGGCCTTGGAAACTGATAATGCGGAGATGAATGACCTTCAGATTCAGTGCACCAGCTATGCTGGTCAGGCTCGGGCTGAGGGCATCGAGGTCGGTCGACGAGGTTTTCTTACCTCCTCTGAAGGCTCTTCTATTATCCAGGCAGTCTGGGACAGAGTTAAGCAGGCCTTCCTAAGCTCTAAGGAATTCATCAAGTTCTTATCAGCATGATCTATGGAGTATTACAACTTTGCCTTTGATCAGGTTGAAGCTCAACTCAGGGAGAAAGGCATTAATGAACCTCTCGATAGGCAAAGCCCCAAAAAGAAACTTCCTGACTCCAAGGGCTTCGTATTTTCCCCAAAAGCAGATCGCCTTAACCAGGTTCCTGTCGAGGTCTTTGTCGAGTCCTTGTCCACTCCTTTCATTCTCCACCCTGCTTCGAGTTCGGGAGGTGTTTTTCATACCCCCCTGGAGATCAGCAGTTTCAGCAGTCTGCCGAAGGTGCCTCTATCCCTCCCTCTGGCTCAAGAGATCAGGATGAAGATCTCGAGATTGCTCTTGTAGATGACGTGACCATCTCCATAAACGACCTGACAACAGAAGATGTTACCCCTATTGCCTAGGGGCTTAATGTATTTCTCTTTATCGTATATTGGCTTTTGTACTTGTAACCTTTTGCATGATAATGAAGATCCTATTTTACATCACATTTCTTTGTTGATCTTGTTTCTTTATTCTGTATCACATCTCGGATTAATGTCTTTTCTTTAGCTTTGACCGAGCTTCTCTGCTCAGATCTTTAACCAGTCTCTTTTTTTTCCAAGAAATTGGTGCAATATGCTCCCCGTGGCCCCAAGTATTTGGAGTCTAGCTCGATGCGATCTCCAAATACTTGTAAATTTTCTTCAAAGAAAGCTGGTTCGAGTCGAGCTCCTTGCATGGCCTCGTGGCCCCAAGTATTTGGAGTCTAGCTCAAGCTGAGCTCTAAATACTTGTCAAATTCCTCCATATTCATTTTCAAACACATAAATTAGGGAAGTAGATCATTTCATTCAAATCATAAATAATTTCATTACATCAGGTATTTGACGCCCGCCAAGTGTTCGATGAATTGTTTCAAGAAAAATTCATCTATTACATGATTCTCTCGATTTCACAAGTCTTATAAGCTTATAGAAATCATGTTTTGCCATTCATATGAGCTTTTGCAAATCAAATGATAGATTTTTCCCTTTTTATTTGGAATTTAAGCTTCTTTATTCGAAAAGCTCGATAAATCGGTTCAAATGCGCACTTTGATATGATAGTATGATGTTTTTATCATGCTAACATTCTTTTTGATGATTCCAAAGGGGGAGAAACAGGAAATAAGTGCTTTAGTTCAAAGAAGCTAAAATAAGCTCGTGAAAAAAAAGCTATAAGCTATGGCTAGTAAAAGCCAAAAGTTGTGAACAAAATCTAGTCCAATGGATGTATTATGGACTTGTTATACTTGATAAATGATTATTTTTGACAGGGGGGCTTCTATGCTCTTGATTCTTGAGCTTATTTTGTAAAAGCTAAAGTTTTTAGCTTTTGTTAGATTACTTCTCTACTTATCTTGATGTGCTTGTTGAACGGGGGGAGCTTTTGCAAAATATTTTTGTAAATCTTTACTCCCATCCTTGTGGCTATTATGTATGGAATGTTATTGCTTAGAATTGATAGTTATTTTTGACCGGAAAATTTGTTTTGTTTTCAAAATCGACCTCTTAAAATTATTTTGGTTTGTAATCATCAAAAAGGGGGAGTTTGTTAGATAAATGTTTTTATCATGATTTTGATTATTTTGTTTAACTATGTTTTTATACCAAAACAATATTTCTAAATGTTCTCCAAATACTCCCGATCGTCCCAAAATGTTTTTACTATATTTTCGGAGTATTTCTTGAAGTTTATTTTCGATAAAAATTGGACAACACTTCTATCTCGAGCTCGACCGGTCGCCCTATAGGGCATCCCGTGTCTGAAATTGAATTTAGAAATAGAAATGAGACAAACAAAAAAATGTGGGAGGTCGACCGGTGGTGTCGATCGGTCGACATAGGTCGACCAGTGTAAGGAGATTATTGCTCTTCTCTATTTTTCTTCGCACTTGATCCGGACCGGTCCGTACATGGGTCGACCTGTAGGACCCCCCGTTGACCAGTCGCCCTGTGTAAATTTGTGCGAAAATTTTCAAACTTTTCTTTCTACGCGACCGGTCACCCTAATGTTTTGACAGCAAACTATCCGTTGAACTATCAGACAACTTTTCATGAAATTGTGGAATTGATTT
Source organism: Rehmannia glutinosa (assembly GCA_016081115.2). Classification (NCBI taxonomy): domain Eukaryota; kingdom Viridiplantae; phylum Streptophyta; class Magnoliopsida; order Lamiales; family Orobanchaceae; genus Rehmannia; species Rehmannia glutinosa. The sequence goes on along the minus strand of CM071933.1, from coordinate 4,041,889 downwards.
CTAACAGCTATAATCTTGATTTTAATTGTATTTCTTTTGTAGAAATCATTCCCCAAGGAGGAGTCTATGTCTGGAAATCAATCCAAGACCACTCCTATAAATAGAGGGAGCATTGAAGCAACATGAAACAACAACACAAGCAATACAAATACAAACATATACTTTGATCTTCATTGTCTAAACTCTTGTTGTATTTTGCCTAGCTTTTCACTTGCACATCTTGAGGTCTAGGCTTATTTATTCTTGATTACACTTGTACTCATAAGTTGTATTCTTCATTATTGAGTTGTAATCTTGGATTTGTGTCAATCATCCAAAACAAGATATCTTTGTTGTTGTTCTTGTAGTAAGAGCACACTTGGGTGATCTTAGGTGTTGAAGAGTGTGGTACTCTTCTTAGGTGAAGAAAGATTGTGGTAATCTCCTTGAAAGTATTGTAAGAATAGTGTGGTGCTCTTCAAAGGTGTAATAGTTGTGGTAACTATTAATAAAGTTCTTTTTTTTTAAATCCACTTCGGATATACCGGGGTGGTAGTATATTAGACCCTAGGTGGGTTGAACTACTATAAATCATCGAGTGTTGTTTATTTTCCAGCACTTACATTTTGCTTTCATCTTCACTTTCGAAAAAGAGGGCGTAAATTGGAAAATCGGAATAATCTATTCACCCCCCTCTAGATTATTGTAGCCACTTGAACTTACATCTTGCACAAAATCCGCCAAGGCCTGAGCTTTGATGGCTGACCTGCTCTCAAACTCAATATCATACTCACTCAGTTCAATAGCCCATTTCACCAATCTTCGTGCCACCTTTGGCTTACTCATTACATTTTTTAATGGGAGGTTAGTTCGGATAATTATTTTATGCGAGAGAAAATATGGTCGAAGTCTCCTCACGGTTACTACCAATGCCAAACCCACCTTCTCGATCTCGCGTACTACAACTCGGTATTCCTCAATACTTTACTGACGCAGTACACCGGCTTCTGGACCGATCTTTCCTCCCTGATTAAGACCATGCTAACACCTTGCTCTCCCACAGAGATATACAAGTATAAGGGTTCACCTGGCACCGGCTTGGTCAATAACGACAGATTGGCCAAGTAATCTTTCAAGTCCTCGAAAGCTCTCTGGCAATCCTCATCCCAAACGAACTTCTTAGCCTTCCTTAACACCTTAAAGAAAGGCAAAATCCTCTCCGCCAAACAAGAAAAATAAATCTATTCAAGGCCGTCAGCCGACCTGTTAAACACTGCACCTCTTTGGCATCTCGAGGTGGTGCCATTTCTCTAATGGCTCTGACCTTCTCCGAATTAGCTTCTATTCCCTTCTCCGTCGCCATATACCCTAAGAATTTTCCCAATCTCACACCAAAAGCACATCTATTAGGGTTGAACTTCATTCGGTATTTTCTCAAAATATCAAATGTCTCCGCCAAGTCCTTCACATGATCCACCGCTCTCATGCTCTTGACCAACATGTCATCCATATATACCTCCATGTTTCTTCCGAGCTGTCCCTCGAACATTTTATCTACTAACCTTTGATATGTGGCTCCCGCATTTTTCAACCCAAATGGCATCACCACATAGCAAAAAGTGTCAAAAGAGGTACTGAAACTCACCCTCTTTTGGTCCTCCTCCGCCAACCTGATCAGATGGTAGCCCGGCTATGCGTCCATCATGTTAAGCAACTCGCACCCCGAGGTCGAATCTACCAATTGATCAATTCTACGTAATGGATAATAGTCCTTCGGGCAAGCCCTATTCAAGTCCCGAAAGTCCACGCACATCCTCCAATTTTCTTCCGTCTTTGGCACTTGCACCGCGTTGGATAGCCACTCCGGGAACTAAATCTCCTTGATGTGCCCAACGCTCAATAACTTCTGCACCTCAGCTAAAATTATGGCGTCCTTCTTAGGACCAAAATTTCTTTTCTTCTATTTTACGGGCCTATACGAGGGGTTTACATTGAGCCTATGCTCAGGTATACTCGGATCAATTCCCACCAAATCCTTTGCTAACCAAGAAAACACATCAATATTGTTTCTTAAAAATTCTACCAATTGTTTCCTCAGTTCATCCGACAATCTCTTCCCGACCTTGATGACCTTATCAGGGTCTTTCGGCACCAGCTCAACCACCATCATCTCCTCATTAGGTTGTACGTGCCCAACTGGCTTATCAAGTTTAATTATCTTATCTTTATTCTCATCGAAAATATTTCCTCCTTCCGTTTTTTAAATACTTTCCACATATAATTTTCTCGACATGTACTAGTCCCCACCGATCTCACCGACCTCCTCTCCTATGGGGAACTTTATTTTTAAATGATACACTAACACTACAGCCTAGAAAGCATTTAACGATGGTCTACCCAGCATAGCATTATATGAAGAAGGTGCATCTACTATCAAGAATCAAATCATTCTAGTTTTACGACTAGGCTCCTTACCCAAAGAGACAGGTATAGTAATCATACCTATGGGTTGGATGGTTCTCCCGCAAATCCGACCAGTGCCATGTCCACTTGACTTCAACCCGACCTGTAGATCCATCTTCTGATAGCAATCATAATACAAGATGTACGCCGAGCTCCCAGTGTCCACAAACACCCACTGCAAATCATAATTTGTGATAGTGGTCGTGATCACAAGAGCATTGCTATGAGAGGTCACGACACCCTTGCTATCACTTGGCCCAAACTGAATGTTCGGCCCCAGACCAACCTATTCCACCTTTAATTGCTCCTACACCCGACCTGGAGCTGCTGCTGTCACATAGCTCTTCTGAGCTCTCCTCGAGTATCCTTCCGCTGGTCTTCCAACTATCATTTGGATCACTGCTCGCCGAGACGGAGGTGGAGGTAGAGGTAGCTTCTCCCTCTCCTCTCCCCTCCACTCTGGCTCCGCCGAGGCTGATTATAACTGTGATTATCCCTTATGTACACTCCCTTCTCCTTCCCCCTATCAATATACACAAACTCCTTGAGGTGACCTGCCTGAATGAGCCTCTCGATCTCATCCCTCAAGTGTGTGCATCGATATATCGTGTGCCCATACTCATTGTGGAACCTGCAAAAATTCTTACACTTCGCCTTCACTGGTTGTTAAGAGAGGTATAGGGGCTGCTCTCAAGAAGAGCAGGATGAGCAGATGAGAGAGATGTCGGAATCCTCTTGCCAAGAGGGTAACTGGCCATTTACTATGAGTGAGAGGCTCGAAAGGATAGAAGCTGACGTAGGTAAATTGATAGATGACATGTATCAGTTGACAGCCACAGCTGATGAGTATCACCAGGAGTACTTACAACGATTCGATGCCATCACCCAGTAGCAACAACATATGTACGAGATGATGTCTCGTATGGACCAGTGGAACATCTCACAGGGGCACTACCCTCCACCTTCACCACCACAGTAATCCATGTAAGTACTTATTACGCATTCCTCTTTCTTTTGATAGTTTCCTCATATGATTGGGATGAAGCATATTTTAAGTTTGGGGGGGTTGTCAAGAATGCGTAATTTAATACTTTCTTGCATTTTGCATTTGTATTTAAGATTGCATGTAGAGCACTTGCATTTATATTTTCTTAATTAAAAAATCCGATTTTTTGTTTATTTTTGTTTTATTGTTTTAACACGTTTACCACTTTAGCACGTTTAATTACTTTTGTGTGTTTTTAATTAAGTTTTAAAATGTCAAGCTCCCGTAATATTATACTATGAGCATTTTATAGAATGAGATAACATATTTGTGGGAATAATGTGATAAATTATTAGGAAGATGTTATGTATTTGCTTGGTATTAGTTAAGAAAATTGGGTATTTGTGCATGTTGCGAAAAATAAGCATGTGACCTTTTGTGCCTTAAACTGCTTTATATTATGCAAACTTAATTTTTCTTGAGTGTCATTCATGATTGATAGAACTCTAGAACTTGCCCTGGTATCTTCATTGAAGTCATGTGTGTGTGCAATGTTTGAAAATGATTTAAGGTTATCTTTGTTTTAGCCTACTTAGCCTAAAAATCCTACTTATGAACTCATGATTCCCTAGTTAGCCAATAAGCCAAAACTTTTATTCTGAGCCACATTGATCTTTAAAATTTAAATATGTTTTTATCCCTGAAATTTTTTTGAGCTTATAGAAAATGAATAAGTTTGGGGGAGCAGTGGCGAAAAATTTATGAAAAAAAAGAGAAAGTTGGCAAAAGAAAGAAGGGTGAGCAGTATCTGGGTAAATAAAAAAAATACATGAAGCACGAAAAAGAAAAAAATTCTCTGAAAATGACATAGAGAAAATCAAGCAAAGCAAAAAAAACAAAAAAAAGATTATGAAAGCTTAAAGGCTAGAAAAAAGAAAAGAAAAAAAGGCCTAAGAATGAAAAAAAGAGAAATAAGGATGGTATTGAGTAGAAAAAGAAAATTAGTATTATGCTGAAATTAGGTTGGTGAATTGCAAGTTTGTATGCTTAAATTCTAATTGCTCAAGTCAAGTCACTTAATCTAAATTTTCCTACCCTTACCAAAGAGCCTACATTACTACCTAATAAAAGTCATTTTTTATTCTTAAGTTGTGCATACAAAAGTGGTCGAGATGTTAGACGATTTGCAAGCCTATGGTAGTTCTACTTTCACTGAATTGAATTTGAGCGAAGACATTACCCACACACTTTGAAAGTAGAGTGATACACTATTTACTTGTGAGTCGCAATGACAAATACCCAAGAGAGTATTAATTATGCCCAGTTTATGAATGATAACTTCTTGATGATGAATTACATGGTTTCCTTGAGTATGGACTCAAATCCTATTTAATGTTCATAGTATTCTTGGGTGTTCGTTCGTTTTTACTTCTTACATATTTTTTCTTAATTTGCTCGAGGACGAGAAATGCTTTAAGTTTGGGGGATTTTGATGTGTGTAAAATATACGTGCATTTTGGGGCTTAAAATGATATATATTTGGTACATTTGCAAGCATATTTAGTATGTTTTTACTTGGTTTCCTTAAAAGGGCATGATACTGCATATTCTTATAATTCTTACAGGAAACAGAGCTTAAAACGAAGAAATGTCAGTTGGAATGCTCGGCTAAGATTGATGAATGCGAAGAGAAGATCAAAATGACAAAAGAAATGGACAAAAATACTTCACACGGTCGGACTGTGTGGTGTCACACGGCCATGTGAAAATGCTGGTATGAAACCACACAAATGGTGAAGTTGGACAAAATAGGGAACGGAACTAGGGCCACACGGCCAGGCCGTGTGGACTCACATGGGCGTATGAGAAAGGGCACACATCGCACGGCTAGACCGTGTGGGCTCACACAACCGTGTGAAGAAGGGCTGAAGACTACACCACATGGTCGTGTGGTGCTACAGGGCCAGGCCATGTGGGACTCTACCAAGACGCGTTTTTCAGTGTTTTCTTCCCGTTCAAACTCTACAAGTGATCTCTCCAAGCATCTATAAGAGGGACCCAAGGCTTGCATGAAAATATACAACTTGATACAGAGAAAACACATCAAATAACACAGGAACGTAAGAATCGAAGATCTTCTGAGCAAAGAAGGCTAGGTCGCGAAAAACACTATAAGACTTTAGCATCTACGGGAGCAGAAGAGCTTCGAAAAGGAGAATCCATCCTGACAAGAAGGGGTTTTCTTTCTTTGTCTAAGATCTCTTGTTTGTGCTTAAACGATATCGTAATATTGATTCGAATTTGTCTATGAGTTTGTAATCAATATTTGACATATTTTTCAAATCTTAGGGACATAATCGAAACGTGGATTCATGTTAAATATGATTAATTATTTTCTTAATTGATTCATGTTGTCTATTTTATGAATTTGAGTGCTTATTTATAACTGCTTTTATTTGCCGAGAATAAATTGCATGTCATATTTGTTAGTGCAAAATTCGGAAGAGGAGTTCTAACAAAGACGGAAATCGAATTCAAAAATAAATGGGTGTATCGAGTCGGGAGACCTACAACTATTTATGGGGAGTCATTCAATTCATAGATCTTTTGGAAGTTAATAATAATTGTATCGAGTCAGGAGATCTACACTTGTTATTAATCTGCGTCGCCCGAGAGGGGGAATAGACTAACTTAAGAATTGAACCCATAGAATTACATGAATTGGTTTTTAAAACTTTACTTGCATTTAATATTGAAGAAACATGTTGAGATTTTGTGCCTAAGGTTGCTCCTATATATGTTGAAAATGCTTGTGGGGTTCGCAAATTTATTTATTTTTTTCTTTTTAAATTTTTGATTTTTAATATTAAAACTTGATTTTCGGTCTCTTCAATAAAATTAGAATGCGATGTTATTAGAGCCTATGTGTTTCGAATATCAATCCTTGAAGAATACGACCATATTTGCCATTATTCTATAAACTACATTGTACACTTGCAGTTGTATGAACCAAATATTTTTGGCGAATATTTCCCGACCTTGTTCAAGACACATATCAAGATAATATCGGAGCTGTTTCAAAAATTATTCCAGATGAACAAGCTTTACAACCTCAAGAACTTATGCCATTGAGGAGATCCACTACGGAAAGAAGAAGTGCAATGCCAGATGATTACATTGCATTTCCCAAAGAAAAATAAGGTTGGCCTTGGAATGATGGAAGATGATTCAATCAACTTCTATCAAGCCATGGAAAGTCTCAACTCTCATAAGTGGATGGATGCCCATGAATGAATAGATTAAGTCCATGTGGGACAATGGCGCGTGAGAACTTGTCCCATTGCCATAAGGTGCGAAACTCATTGGTTGCAAATGGATATTTAATACCAAGAAAGATTCAAAAGGGAATGAGAGAATGTACAAAGCTCGTCTTGTCACAAATGGCTTTACACAGAAAGAAGACATCAACTATAAAGAGACTTTCTCTCCAGCTTTGAAAGACTTTTTCAGGATTATAACGACATTAGTGGCACACTTTTATCTTGAGTTACATTAGATGGATGTAAAGACGTTGTTTCTCAATGGTGATATTAATGAGGCAAATTATATGGTGCAACCAGAAAACTTTGTGTTAGAAGACTCAAAGGATATGGTTTGAAAACTTAAAAAACCATCTATGGACTCAAGTAAACATCTGGATAATGGTATTTAAAGTTTTATCAAATGATCATCTCGTTTGGTTTTGAGATGAATTTGGTCGATGATTGTATATATCATAGGTTCTGTGGGAGCATGTATATATTTTTGGTATTGTATGTCGATGACATTTTGCTTGCCATCGACGATATAGACTTATTGAACAACACCAAGAGATTTCCGATTAAGAATCTTGAGATGAAATATTTTGGTGATGTTTCTTTTGTGTTAGGTTACAAATACACTGAGATCACTCTAAGAGTATTATGGATTATCACAAAAGAACTATATTGAAAAGGTCCTTCAAAATGGAATGCAGGATTATAAACCAAATGATAACCCTGTGGCTAAGGGAGACAAGTTCAGTCTCAAACAATGCCCTAAGAATGATTTGAGGAAAATAAAATGCAAAAAATTTTGTATGCGTCAGCAATATGGAGTATCATGTATGATCAAGTATGTACGCAGTTGGATATTGTGTATATTGTAGGGATGCTTGGCAGATATATGGATAAGTCAAGAATGTACTATATTTGAAAAGCAGCCAAACAAGTCTAAGGTACTTATGGATAAAAAAAAATTACATGCTCACATATCAGAGGTCGAATCAATTTGAGATCATTTGGTATACCGACTCTGAGTTTGTTGGATGTCAAGATAGAATGATATCTAAGTTGGCATATGTATTTATGCTAGTTATGGAAGAGTTCTAAACAGTCTACTATATAGACTCTTCTATCATGATAGCAAAATTTATAGCGTGTTATAAGACATCCAAATCATGGATTATAGTTGCGAAAGTGTGTCACGAGGTTGCGTGTATAGATGGTATTAAAATACCACTAACTTTGTGACATTGAGTCAGTAACACTATATTTCAAACAACAGGAACTCGACGAAGACTAACCATAAATAGATCAAGTTCCTATTGTTAAATAAATAAGTCAAAGTGGACAGGTGTCTATAGAACATATTGATACAAACTCCATAATTGTGGATCCATTTACTAAGGGATTGCCACCTAAAAGGTTTCATGAACTTGTTGCTCATATGGGTGTCAAATCAGTCCAGGATATACAGTTTTAAAGGATATTCAGTTCTAGTGAGAGTTTGCAATTATAATGTTCTTTTAATGTAGACACATTTTCAGTCACTTCAGTTTAAGGATATATTAAGGTTTTACTCTATATAAAGTTTCAGTATATTCACACTTTGATTCTGGCATATGGTTTGATATCACTAAAGTAAGGTGGACCAGTTGGAAATAGACATGTTAAGATCATATTGCATGAAATTTCCATGTTACACATCCACATCATGATCCATGTCTTTAATTGTATTGGGATACGTGACCATTGATGGGTCGAGTTACGATAAATATAACAAAGGCCGCTATGATCCTATGTTGGTACGATTATTGGACCAGATTGGTTATAGATATATTTTGTTATGACAGCAAAGTTGAGCTCATATAGTTATTTTTACAATACATATTTATAAAGTTACACATATAGCCCAAGTGGGAGACTGTTGGATCATTAATCCAATGTTGGACTTATATGTTAAATATCTAGGGAAAAGGTAATGAATACCCAATTTTTCAAGCCCAATCCCTACACAATACGCTCCATCTACTGTTAATTTTCAAAAATACGCTTTCCGGCGATTTTTGACAAAAAATATGCTTTTTTTCCTTTTTTTGGACAAAAATACGCTCCTGCCAAAATTCTCGGATATTTTTATGTTGGTTTCTTTGTTGTCTATTTGTTGTTTAAAACATGTTTGTTGTTTCTTTGTTGTTTCAAACATGTTTCTTCTAATCAAATTTCAGTGAAAAAATAAATTTTGTCCCCGTTAAATAATTTATTTTATACTTGAAATTTTATTAAAAAAAATAAGAAATATACACATAAAACAACACATATTAAAACCAAACAAATTTGAAAAATAATATAGAAACAACATGAGTAAAAAAACAAATTCAATTTTTGATCCAATGCATGAAAACATAAAACACATAGAAACAACCAAGAAACAATATAGAAACAAACTAGAAACAATATAGAAAACATTATATGAGCAAAAAGAGCTTAAAAACAGGTACAAATTGTATTTAAACATCGAAAACTACGTGGAAACGACAAATAAACATATAAGAACAACATTAAAACGGTATGGAAACAACCTATAAACAACATAAAAAATATTAAAAATACCACATGAATAAAAAGAGCTTAAAAGTAGGTAAAAATTATATCTACACATTGGAAGCTACATTAAAACAACAAAAGAATTATTCGAACAAGATTAGAAATATTATAGAACAACACGAAAACAATAGAAACAATGTACAAAATAATACATGAACAAAAAGTAGCATAAAAAATAGGTAAAAGTTGTTTTGAAACTTCGAAACAACAAAAGAAACAAAAATGAAACAACAATGAAACAAATATAAACAACATCGAACAACATATATAACATATAAAAAAATACAAGAACAAGAAAAAACGAAAAAAAACGTAAAAATAATCAAAAAAAAAAAATAAATGTCTCATCCTTTCATCCTCAAATCAAGTAAACATGCCCTAACTTAATTAGTCAATTTTTTTAAATAAAAAAATCCGCAGTCTTGAAATCAGGACAAACCCAGATTTTGATTGGGATGAGAGGGGTGAACTTTCATTTTTTTGAGATAAATAATTACATTTGGAAAAATAAAAAATACAAGTATAGTATGTAATTCTGACACACTATATATTTGCCATACTTATTACATATTCTACCGAATCTACTTCAAGATTTTTATGTCTTTGATTTTCTTTTTTTTTTTCTTTTGCAAGGTGGTCGGTTTCCTTTCGAAAATTTGGAAGAGCTTAATTTAGATTAGCAAAATCTAATTTGAAGTCTTTATTTTCATTTACAAAGTAGGTAGGATGTATTAATAATCTTTCTAATTCTATGTTATGGATTAGGAACTCCCGCTAGTAGTTAATTGTATATTTAAAAACTAAGTTATGTTAGTTTTTGTTGACATTTACAGAACTGTGAGCATCAAGCTCCATTACAGACCGTAATATGTTACATTTACATTACCCTAGCAGCCTAGCTTTATAACATAAAAAACTGAAGAAGATGAGTAGAAATGTGAAGAGGTAAGAGCAGGTAGGGTATTTTTGTCATGGGATGGACCGGGTGGAGTATTTTTGTTATGAGATGGTATTTTTGTCTTTTTTTTAAAATTAAGGGTTTTTTTGTAATTTCCTCAAATATCTATGTATTGTGGACTGTCAAATAAGATTAAGCTCATTTTATAAGTGATCAAATAAGGTTTAAGGAATTGGACTTTAATGTATCTAATAGGTGTGGGCATTTAATGTGTAGAGACTTAATGGGTTAATCTTATTTTAATGATGGGCTAAAATAGGATACCCAACATAACACAGTTATATAAGGGTTATGGTCCATAGATCACATGTCTACGACATTCTATTCTGCTATCTCATCATCAGAAAGAAACCTATGGAGAAAAATAAAGGGTTTTCTGAAAAGCTTCGAGACGTGTAGATCTAGAAGGCTAAATCCTATGATTCATGACTACAAGAAAATTGGGAATTTGGGACGAAACACAATCATCACTAAAAGTCCGCAAAACGTCACAAACATTTATTTGAGACGTATATAAAATGTCGCAAGCAACGTCGCAATATCGTTGTTGCTAAAAGTCATTAACGATGAAATCATAAAAACGTCTCTAAATGTTCGGCTTCTGAGACGAAATGAAAACGTCGCATATTATCATCCATTAGTGCAATCTTACATTTTATGACGAAATATTTTGTGTCTAATGAGCTCATTTAAGGACGAATAATTTTTAGAGATACTTTTCTTTTCATCCCTAAATAATTTTTTAGCGATATTTTTGTATTATAGTTAAATTAGAGACAATTATTTTTCGACTCTAAAAATATTGTTTTGTGATAGTTTATATGTGTCTATATATATGATGTTTCCAGGGACATTTATTTTTGTCACTAAAAAACTTTTTTTTGGTCGCTTCTCTGCCCCACCAACATAACCATTACTCCTACAATAAACTTCATAGAATATATATGAACTAAAATGCCCCTAAAAATAAAATGTAAACATCAATATAAGCTCATTCGTTGAAAGTATAATTTCATTCATGTATAACATTCAAAATAAAATAACATTTTTGATACAAGGCAAAACAAATACATGATAACCAAAGAGTCTAATAAGGCACATTCATATGCTTGGCCAACATATTTGTACTCGCCACTTATGAGAACAAAAGAATCTATTTTTTTTCTTTTAGGACTCGGTAGCGGCAATAATTTCCCTTGATGATGGACTTGTTTCTTGGTGGCCATTAATATGTATAGGTTACAACAAATCCAACAAGTTGTTATAAGCCATTATGAAATTACATAAATAGTTTAAAATGATAAATAATACTGAAGATCAACGAATGCATGTAGTGTCAAAAACTAAAGTATCCATATCATTCCTTCAATACAAGAAACTTATATATAGAACTTAAGCTAGAGGAGATTCTGAAAACTGACAATTATTTTTTAAAGAAAAAGTGTAACTCGCGTTTTAGCAAAATATAATGTTATCAACCGTTGAATTTGTGAGACGATGAAAAGTGGAGGGCATTCAACTTATAGGCTATAACTATCATAATAACTAAGAAGTCAACATATACAAGTTGAAGCACTCAATCTTTTAGAAACTCAAAACTTACCAAAAGAATAAACATTTACAAGTTGTAAAAGTTTCTTTTGATAATATCAAGTATCAGCAAACCTCATGCTACCATAGTGAAATGTCTACCTCATTTAAGAGCTTAACAATTTGGATTAGGTAGCTCGATGAGAATCACTTAAAAAAAGTCAATAGTAAATAATAGATTCAGCAAACTAGATATCCAAATAGGAGCTTCTTCTTGGTTTGGCAGTGAGTTTACCATTTAAATTACTGGATTCCTTGCTTCATATTAGGAACACAACATAATGTACAAGGGATTATAAGGGACATGCTATAAAACCAATTGATGAGAAACCGAACTACAAGAACTAGAAACAAATACAGAGCTTATTCTAAACAGAAATGTAATGGTTGAAGAGGCAACTCACTGTTACTTAATTATTATTATTTTCAGAAATTATTTAAGGAAGTCTTCTATTTTAAATTTTTTTTTATTAAACAAAAAGTTGAATTTAAGAAATGTAAACATGATAAATATTTATGAAAAAAAGTATATTTTGAGACATTTCTGAATCATCACAAGAAAATAAAAAGTTAAATAGTGTATTTTATTTGAGACGATACCTGCATCACGCTGCTAAAAATAAACTATTTGAGACGATTTCCACTACGTCCCAAACAAAAGCATACCACAAAAAAATGACTGTGAGTAGCACGAACGAAAATAGGAAACAGGGATTTTGGAAACTTTTAATGACGAGCCTAAAAACCGTCTCAAATTGTAATGTTTCGTGACGATTTGACTTAAATCACTACTACAAAATACCTATTTAACATCGGTTCTGGGGCACATTCTACATCGGTTTTCAAACCGATGTAGAATCAGGCGTAGTTGAATAGGGAGGCTTTTTTACATCGGTCATGGAACCGATGTAGAATTTTTTTTCTACATCGGGTAGAATACAACCGATGTAAGCAATGGACTATTTACACCGGTTCGTTGTAATAACGGGTGTAATAAATGGACTATTTACATCGGTTTGTTAGAACAACCGATGTAGAAATCGAGATTCCACTACGGTTTCTATAATAACCGATGTAAAAACTTATTTTCTTTTTCCAAATAGGCCGTGCCAGCACATATATATAATTAGTAAAATAATACGCCGTCCCAACTCGCAACAACAATACGACAATAATAAACCAAAACACCATATACCAACAATGGAATATGCACAGAGGAGCACCAGTATATGAAAAAAAGGGCATCTGAATCCCAACTGGGATTCAGAGAGAATAGTTGTGCAATAAGCAGTATTAAGCACAGATAAGTGGAGACTAAAGCTAAACGTGAAGGTATGTTATAATACACAGGCTGACTGTTCAATCAAATTTTCCTGCGGGGTTCTAGTTTTGGCATTTACTCACTACTCACCTAGCTACAACAAAAAACAAAATTGCTTGCAAGGTTTTCCCCCACAAGATGGAGGAGGGACAACATGTATTTGAAGTACAGTAAAACAAAAAAATTATTTGTGTGCAACTCAACACCAACTCTTCAAATTTAATTATCAAATTTCAATTACTGAAATAAGATAGCACAACCATAAAGCTACAAAGAACAAAAATACACGAAACATAAAAGAAAACATATGAAAATTCCAAAACACATCTTTCCATACACTAATTCTCAAGCCCTCTGCCAACTGCCCATGGACTGACTCACCCAAATATTTTCGAAGCAAATGCAAAACCTGCAAAAGAATTAATCCAGAATGATAAACCAACATGATTTGAAGAATAACTTAAATTACTTCACAAAAAAATATAGAATAACTTAAAGACACACCACCAGGATAACAAAAATAAAAACATACAGAGTATACAGATGAGATTTCTTCTATACGATGATATCTTGCAATGTTACTGGACCCTAGAATCAAGAGAGTACAAGGAGCAGATTTCGAAATTCACATAGAAAGGTCATTGGGAAATTATAACAAGCACCTGGTGAACAAAAAATGCAACAAGAAAAACCACAATAAAAGGCAGCAAAGTGGGTGATCTAAACTCTTGTTCGACAAGTATGTGTTCGCCCAAATTACTTTGCCATTATAACCAACATTATAGATCATACAACAATCCTTAGACTACTTTGCCATTATAACCAACATTTGAGAAATGTCAGTAGGTTACACGCTCAAATTAATCTTTTCTCAAGCAAGGCTACCTGGAGCGGCAAATTACTTCTGCTAAGCAAATTTACTCCTCAGGGTCGGGGTTAAAATAAATGCAGTGCAATTACACATAGAATTTATTTCATTGTAAAAGAAACATATCTCAAATCAAATTCATGCATGCATATTAACCTAAACACCAAAATAACAATACAATAATTTCACTTTTATTTTCCATCCAAATTTTCTAGAAACAAAAACTCATATTATACCAACTATTCATAAAAAAGGTCAATTAAATGTGAATTGCTTAAACACTAGAAATTTAGAAAAGAATAACTTGAACAAAATCCTCAATACCCGAAAATTTCCATGGAAAATCCCTTTAATTTAGCAACTCCAGGATGAGACTTTGTTTCTATACATATAATTTCATTAAGAACTAAAACCAACAAATCTTATCATACTCAAACTGGGAAAAAATGGAAACGAAATCATCGAATACCTGGTGAAATCGGCCGAGGAAAGGGGATCTACCTTCTATTTCGGAGTAGAAAATAATAGCACGATGCCCCTAACGTTGACCCTCATGATCCGGTTAAAGTCGTTGGCATCAAAATCGAGGACGTTCTTGTGCTTCGATTGGTCGCCGAGACCGGCGTTCTTTCAAGAGGATGTCGAGTTCTTTGATTTGATTTGAAACCGTGGAGCTAATTAGGGTTTCAAAGTTTGATTCCGAGGTATGGACGTACGTGATAATGAGTTGGCGACTGAATTTCTGAGAGAGACCTCGATGTCGGCGATTATTACTTTAGCGCCATGGGAGATTTGAGAGGAGACATAGAACGTGAGGGTTTAGGGAGGGTGCGAATTTGGGCGGAGATGGAGAACGTACGGCTGAAGGGTATGAGAGAGAGAGAGAGAACAAGAGGGTTAAGAAAAGATTTGGGAAATCTATCTACGTCGTTCATTAGATGCCCGATGTAGGATTTTCTCAAAATTTACAATTTTGCCACCGGGTTTTTTGTTACATCGGTTCGTTAATAACCGATGTAAACTCTTGATGTAAAATCTATTTTTTGTAGTGTGTTACATCGGTTCTATATAAAACCCGATGTAAAGTTCTTTTTAAATTAACAATTATGCCACCGGGTGTTTATTTACATCGGTTCATTGGTGAACCGATGTAAACCCCTGATGTAAAAGCTCAGTTTTGTAGTAGTGAAACGTCACATATCAATTTAAGTTTCTTAATTATTAATTTTTTCAAAAATTATGTAAGGAATTTTTCATTTTTAATAATATTTATTTTCTATTAAAGAAAAAGTTAAATATAAGAAAGGCAAATATTATAAAATTCCATAATAAAAAATGACTTTTTGAGACTTTTCTAAAATATCACAACAAAATAAAATACTAAGTTGTTTTCAAACAGATAAAAAATTGTCACAAAAAAATACTTAGACATTCATGGACGAATTTTATATGTCCCTAATGAGTAATATTTTCCTGACTTACAAAATCGTCCTCAACTCTTAAATTTTTAACACTTAAAAACTGCGAGAATGAAAAATCGGAGATGAGAATATTTATACTTTATTTGAGATGATATCCAAATAACGTCACTAAAGGAAGGCTATTTGAGTTTTTGATACGTGCCAAAAAACAAAATGTCCCAAATTGCCCAATTTGGGACGCTTCCACAATTCGTATTTGATTCTTAATGATTCGATATGAAGGCTCCTGGATTAAAGTGATTAATTCACTAAAGTTTATTTCAACACGTTAATTATTCATTTTTTAATTATTAATTATACATTTACTTCTTAATATTCATTATTTTATTATGAAAAATAAGCTTATTTTAGTTTAATATTGCAAGCTATTTACATAGGGGCAGTCCTGGGGTGGCTAAAGGTGGTACCGCCGCACAGGGCCTTCCGCCAGCAAAGGCCCCCAAAGTTTTTTTATGTGTATTTAATTTATATATAGGGTTAGAATAACTCTTCAAATGCCCTGTCGTCCGAATGGCTTATGCCTATTATATCTATCTTTCTTTCTATTTGGAAAGGTCATGGGATTGATTCTGTCCTAAAGCCAAGATTGGGATTTTTTTTCTTTTATATTTAGCTGACTTCTTTCTTTGTCTTTTTACAAAACCAAAAAATAGAATTCAAGAATTCTTTTTGGAAAATAACAAAAAATTAATTGAATAATTTAAAAAATCGCCCATTTTTACGCCTTCATTTATTCGTATCAGTCATTCCTATAATTAATAATAGAGTCACCCCACTCCAACTTCATTCCCCAAACTATAAAAAAAAAGCCCGACCTCCGCTAAAATATCTATTAGCAATAATTTTTTTTGTTTTTGCCTCCATTGATATTGTAAGATATTTATTTATATTTATTTCATATGTTAAATACATATAATTAATTATATTTATAGCATTATTTATGTTATTTTTAATTTTATTTAATGTAAACCTGCGACCCCTTTTTTTTTGCTCCAGACCCCTCGAAACCTAAGATCGGCCCTGTATTTACATTTGCAATCATCATAATGTTCATTTACTTTGAGTTGAGTGTTTATGAACAAGGTGTATTTATGTATTTTTATACACATATTCATATAGTTGTTCATGAACAATTAATGAGCATATTCGTGAACCGTTCTTGAACGTTCGTGAATATGTTCGATTATTAAACAAACAAACACAAACAACCTTTATAATAAACGAACGAACACCAACAACAGGGGCGTAGATAGGGGGTGCCAGGGTGGCCCCCCGCGCACCTCAAATTTTTTTTGTCCCATTTTTTCTGTGAAAAAAATAATAAAAAAATTTATATTTATAATTTCTAAGGGGAAAAAATAGTTGAGCTAGGGGAAAAAAAATTGAGACTGAGGGGACTGAGAGCTTGTGTCCAATTATATACATGTAAATATATTAAAAAGAAAAAAGATGGGGGGGCCAAGGCCCCTTTGTCATACACCCCTGACACTGGTCTCTAATTAAAATGGGTAGATAATCCAGTCCAACTCGGTGGAATTCGGTCGAATCAGTTGACCCATTGATCCGGTTCAACTATTTCTTTTTAAATTAACAAAGAAAATATAAGAAGCCAAAAGAGGTACACATATTCATCGTACAACAATATAAAACATATTTTAAAAAAATCGTGTGTTAAATTTTAATCTTTCGGCTATGCATGAAGTCATTTCATTTTCGGTCTCTATATTCATCTTCTTTTTTTAAAAATCTATTTCTAGTAAATATTTACTTTCCATATCTTTATATACAGTTATACACAATATAAGAACTACATATATATATATATGTTGTATGAGTTATATACAATTAGATATTATTCTATATTTTCTGGATTTAAAAACATTGGCTTCACTGGTAGTCAATTAGTCATCTCAACAAATTTATGATTTAACTAAATTCCACTTTAGATTTTAAAACTCCAACCAAGTCATCCAGTGATGACAAAGAAACCGAAAGCACGCCTATTTGACAAATTTGAGGTGGAAAAAGCGACATCTTATTTTCTCTCTTTGGCGTTTTCACGAACCCATAATATAATTATACTTCGCCTAGTCAGATCTCATGTTAATATATATTTCCATTTTTTTTAGAGGAATATATATTTCCATTTAAATTGTGAGATATAAAAGAACTACAATATACTTACTTTAATTAATCTGATGCATGAACATGAGCCGCCCATTACCGACCCCAAAAAAAAAAAAAAAAAAATTGCTGATCGAAATTAAACTTTCCTTTTCTAGAATTAAAATAAAAAGACAAAACATCAATTATTGACGAAAAAAATAGTACATTTTCCATCGTACCAAAAACTAGAACTGTTGTCCTCAAAAAAAACTAGAACTGTCAAATAAATCGGGCAGATACTAGCAGTCAAGTCCATCGGGTCAAAGAGAAAACCGGGCCGACCGAGCAGTTCCTTTTAGACTTACAAAATCACAGCCCGACCCAGCCTATCACCGAACCGGCTAGTTTTGGCGGCTTTACCAAAAACATCTCAAGAAATAAATGAGAAAATGAAACAAAAAATTCTCAGGCTCAACCAACTCATGTTGAACAAACCTATCCAAGTTAAGGTTCCTAGGAAGAAGATCACTGTAATACAACAATGTTGTCATCGTCGCCGCCGGCTGAGCCACCAAAAACGCCGTCGTTTTTGCCACAGACTGGACCATCACAGCCATGAAACTCTGCACCTAAAAAAAAGTCGCGTATATAACAAACACGAGTTTAGGCAATCTCTAGTATATATGATACAGTTGTAAAAAGAGAGAAAGAAGCATCATACCATGGAAAAAGAGATAGAAATTGACAAGAAATTTTGTACTCGCAACTGGGTTTTTAAAGAAAGAGATGTTTGGTTTTGGTTTGAATATTGTATATGAATTTAGTACACAAAAATCAAGTTTATTGCCATTTGTTAATAATGTTGTGGGGTTTGTTTTTCTTACACTGAGAATTTTTACCAGACTGGTAAGTGGTGTTTGTTAATTAACAAGAAAACATTGGGCGTGTGGCCTCGGACATATCGATGCTATGTAGCTTAGTAGAGGGAGGGGACACACAAAAAGACATATTTATTTATTTTTGTTTGTCTTAATCTCCAAGAAAAAATATACATTTATTCACATGTGATTATGTTTAGGGTTGGAGGAAATTTGCAATTATTTCATATTGCCTTGCTACTCAAGCCACAAGTCAATTGTATTAATGAAAATTCTACTCTATTTGAATAGTCATGTTTATATGTGCTATGATATATAAGATTTCGGGAGACATAAATATGTTAATGTAAATTTAACAGAGATGCGACTTACTTTAGTTTTATAAGAAAAATGAGAAATTTATCTCAAAAAATAAAGATGAGCAACTATTATTGATGCTCCTGAAAAAGCAAATTACTTCAAGTTAAGGTAGTTGTGTCTTGACTCTAGATAGTTCAAATTTTACTCCTTTGTCTAGGAGTCGAGCTAGTCCAAGAACTGGGCTGCTAAAGCTAAGGAAATCTTTGAGTGAGAACTAGTCTGCAACACACAAAACAAAGTTGTCCCAGGGGGACCCATTCGATGCTTAAGTCAACTATTGTAGGAGAAAAAAATTTAGAGCATAAGAATGCAATTCAATCATATTAATTGAACTTATTACGAATGAATATGGAGGGGCCTTTTGTTGGGTAAAAATATATGGTGGGAGGTTTCTGCTTAGAAGAAAAATGGCTAGGATAAAGTGTATAGGCTTTCAGTCGAGGCTAGAATTAGATTCTGTCTCCGCAAGACGAAAACGCCCCGTATACCAGTGCTAACGGTTCCGGCGTGTGTCCCTAAGATACAACGACTATTTACGTCTCGAGTTTACAGCACTTGCAAACTCGAAACACAGCGAACAACCGAAGTATTTTGACTTCCAAGCTATTGAAGGAATGGGAGAATCAATATGCTTTGTAATGCAAATGATCGATTTTAATCTGATGATTTCGTGTCTAAATTCATCTGCAGGGGCTTCAATAATATAGGCAATAAAGTGCCCGTACGGAAAATCGCGTCTGTAGGCTCGAAAAGGCACATTTGCACTTAACAAACGCACTTGCGCAGGGGAGCACGACCAGGCACTGACGCACGGTCGTGCTCGCCCGCCCGTCTTGTTGGCGGAAAAGTTCGGCACCCAAAGACGCCCTGGGACGACGGCCGTGCTCCTGCCCGTGCGTGCATGCGCAAAACTTCGGCAGGTAGCACGACCCGACCGCACAGGCCGTGCTCCCGCCCGTGTGCGGGTCCGAAACTTTTCCAGGTTGAACTCATTTGATTAATTACGAAAATTAATTAAATCTATTTAATTAATTACAAAAAAAATAATTAAACATTTAATTTTAAAGGTTTTTGGTCCAAAAGAATAAGGGCCTTGAAGCCCAAGCCCAAGCCCGCGACCCACGACCCGACCCGGGCCGGGCCGAGCCGAACCCGGCCGACGACGGGCGGGAAGCGGGGCAAGGTGCGCGTGCTTTGAACCAAACCCACAAGCATGTAGGTCCTCACCCCTTTAAAAACTTGGGTGCCCCCAAGGGCCCAAACCCATATGTCCAACTTGGGATATATTAAGTGTGCAACTTTATCCTCTTTTTCCTATGTGGGATGGAGCATCTCTCCTTCCCCACATTTTCCATTTTCCATACCATTTATTTGTATTAAGTGGCTAACTTCTAGCATTAATTTCTCATTCACCCGAAATCGGTTTTGAGAAATTCCAAATGTTATTCTCATCTACTCTCTTAGTAGAATTTTTACAAATAATTTAATTCCATTTTTCACAAATGGAAATCACTTAATTATTTGGTCAAATTCGGGTCAACACCCATTTCTCAAGACCAAATTTCCAACAATCCCCCACATGAATGAAATTAATGCATGTGTGTATGCAGATTCGCTTGAAAGTCTCGGCGAATCGTTATTGCATCAGGATAGGCAACTTGTGGCTTTGAACCTTCCTTAGTAAAATACTATCGGATTTACTGGCTGCTTAGTGACGCGATGTCTTGAACTACTCAGCCGTTCGTGTAAACCAAGACAACAAAGATTTACACAATAACAACTCTAACACTTGTTGTTCTCACGTTGTGTCCATTTCTGCCCTGAACCATATCTTAGATTCATAAGTGTTTCTTTTGAAGCGGCCATTACTTCTCACTTATATAGGTGATCTCCTATTGAAGAGTATCCTGCCATACTCCACATTTCGGTATAGGAATCATTAAAAGTCTTAAACTTAACCTCACCACATTCAGCAGGTTTACATTCACTTGGATGTATCGAGAATGAGCTAACACATTTTTCAAGTGTTCAATTTGAACATTCATAACTTAGTTGTCCCATTGAACCAAGGTCTTGGGATCTCCAATTCACAAGGTTGGGTTACCGCTATGAACATTCTTTAAGTTGTGGATTTTAAACCCATTCCCCTTAACAGTTTATACAGTTGATATCAATTTATTCCTTTCGTAAGCGGATCCGCAAGGTTTTCCTTTGACTTCACGCAGTCAACCGAAATAACCCCATTCGAAATCAACTGTCTAATGGTATTGTGTCTCCGACGTATATGTCTAAACTTACCATTATACATACTGCTTTGTGCTCTTACGATTGTTGATTGACTATCACAGTGTATCATAACAGCAGGCACAGGCTTATTCCAACACGGAATGTCCTCTAGGAAGTTTCTAAGGCATTCAGCTTCTTCTCCAGCTTTATCCAAAGCAATGAACTCGGATTCCATAGTGAATCGAGCTATCCACGTCTACTTAGAAGACTTCCATGACACCGCTCTTCCACCTATTGTGAAAACAAATCCACTTGTGAACTTGGAGTCTTTTGTGTCTGATATCCAATTGGCATCACAGTATCCTTCTAATACTGCTGGATATCTTGTATAAAGTATTCCATAATTCAAGGTATACTTTAAATATCTAAGTACCCTTGTCACGGCTTTCCAGTGATCTGTACTCGGGTTACTTGTGAACCTACTTAGTTTACTCACTTTGATCGAATATGCAATGTCCGGACGTGTACAATTCGTTAAGTACACATCGATTGTCAATTACCCTTGCATATTCCAAATTTGAGAACCGGTTCGCTCTATTCTTGGCCAAGTGTAGACTTAGATCTACAGTGTCTTAAAGGAGGACTATCAAAAGCATTAAACCTTCTAAGTATGCTTTCGACATAATGGGACTGTGACAAGACAATTCCATCTGAAGTTCTACAGATTTTAATCCCTAATATAACATCAGATAATCCCATATCCTTCATGTCAAAGTTCTTCTTCAACTTGTTCTTAGTATTCATGATTAAATCATGACTACTACCCATGATCAACATATCATCCACATAAAGGCATACTATGACGTAATCATTTGTAGTACCTTTAATGTAGACACACTTGTCACATTCGTTGATCTTAAAACCGTTTGACTTCATAGTCGAGTCAAACTTTTCATGCCATTGCTTAGGTGTTTGTTTTAGTCCATAAAGTGACTTAACAAGTTTACACACCTTTCGCTCTTGACCGGGTGCAACGTACCCCTCGGGTTTGTTTGGTACATGTTTTTATCTTAATTTTGATGATTTTATTTTGTCACCAAAACAATGTCTTTAAAGGTTGTCCAAATACTCCTAAATGATTTAAAATGATTTTAATATTTTCCGGAGTATTTCCTCAAGTTTATTTTCGATAATATTGGACAACACTTTTAATGATTTTATGTCAATGGATTTTTACGTCTAAACAAGGTTCCTAAATGTTGTCTAAATACTTCCGAGTGGTTTAAAATGTTTTTACTAAATTTTCGGAGTATTTCTTGGGTTTTATTTTCGACAAAAATTGGACAACTTTTCTGTCTCGAGGTCGACCGGTCGCCCTATAGGGCAACCCGTACCTGAAGATGAGTTTGGAATAAAAAATGAGACAGAAATGAAAAACGGTCAGGTCGATCGGTCCGGTCGACCGGTCGCCCAGGGGTCGACCGGTACCTGAACGTTTTGTTTTGAAACAGAACAAACTTCCTTATTTTTTTACTTAGGGGGACCGGTTGAAACAGGGGTCGACCGGTCAAAGCCTATGTCGACTAGTCGCCCTGTTGATTTTTTCATAGAGTTCTTCAATTCTCTTATTTCTGTGCGACCGGTCGCCCTGTGCTTTGACAGCAAAAATATGACCGTTTGACAGCAGACACATTTCCTTAAATTGTGGGATTGATTTTTAACAGCTATATTCTTGATTTTAATTGTATTTTTCTGTAGATTTTCAATCCCTAAGAGAAGCCTAAGCTTGATCAATCATCTCCTATAAATAGAGGAAGTTTTCGAGCAACCAATACAACAATTGAGATACAACACAACAAGATACACTTCAAGCAAATACTTGGTCTTTCATTGTTATTATTCTTGTTGTAAATTTGTCTAGCTTATCACTTTCACATCCTTGAGGTCTAGGTTATTCTTGATTACACTTTGCACTCAAATTGTAATATTCATTATTGAGTTGTAATCTTGATTTTTGGTTATCATTCAACACAAGATATCCTTGTGAGTGTTCTTGTGGTAAGAGCACACTTGGATGATCTAGGTGATAGGTGCAAGAAGATTGTGGTGATCTTCTTATTGAGGTATTGAAGAATTTGGTATTCTTCAAGGTTGAAGATTGTGGTAATCTTCACAAGGTGCCGTTGAAGGAAGATTGTGGTGATCTTCAAAGGGAGATTGTGGTAATCTCCAAAGGTGTTGTTGAAGAAGAGTGTGGTGCTCTTCAAGGTGTTGTAAGTTGAGTTTGTATTAATTTTTGGTAATTAATAAAATTCTTTTTCTTTTTGAAATCCATCCCGGATATACTGGGGTGGTAGAGGATTAGGCCCTAGGTGGGTTGAACCTCTATAAATCAATGTGTGTTGTTTACATTCCGCACCTTTATTATTGTCTTTGAGCATTCGGTTCGAAAAAGAGGGCGAAATCGGAAAGATGGAGATAATCTATTCACCCCCCTCTAGATTATCATAGCCGTTTGGACTTACAAGTGGTATCAGAGCCAAACTCTTTGGCAAGCTCGTTTCACATCGCGAGTGAAGAGAAACGATCGTCGGCTACGAACGAAGCTCATCTATCCGGCACCTCCACCACCAAGCCACCACTATTTGATTCCAAAAATTTTATATTTTGGAAAGAAATAATGGAATGTTATCTACAAGGTTGCGGGTTCGATTTATGGAACATCATCATAAATGGAGAATCCGTTCCGATGAAAGATACACCGCACACCTTCAAAAGCCTCAAAGAGCTAAATGATGAAGAGAAGAAAATCTTCTCTTTAAACGGTAAGGCTCTAAATATTTTGTATTGTTCATTTACTAATTTGGAATATGAACATATTGTAGGAATTCGATAGACACATAAAGTATGGCAAAAATTAGAAGCCATCTATGGAGTATTTGCAAATGAAAGGAGTCAAACAAAAGTATCTACTTCTCAATGTCATACAAGCTCAAATCTAAGGAACAAGCCTCTTACAACTTCCAACTATGAAGAAGTTGAATATTGTTTTATGGGCATCGAAGAAGAAAATGAGGTATGTCTTAAACCCTCTACTTCCTATGATATTGTTATTCAAAATGATTATAGTGATTTGCAAAATGATTATGATGAACTTCAAAATGAATTCCAAAGCTTACTTGTTAAATACAAAAATTTGAAAAAGGAATTCAATATTTTGAAAAATGATAAGGATAGTTTATTTACTTCCTATGAATCACTATCATGTGCGCACACCACCACACTTGACAAGGTTAGAAACCTTGAAAAAGAAAATAGTACTCTCGTTGAGGATATTAATTGCATAAAAAAGGATTTATCTAAATCCGACTTGAGTACCGATGAAATTGTTGATTGTTGTGATAATTCGAAACTAGAACTTGATCATAAGCTTAATGTTATCAATCATATGAAAAAGAATCAAGTCTCTAAGCATGTTGGTCTTTATGCTCCTAGAATTATTACATGCTTCTATTGCGGTAAAAAGGGTCATACGGCTAATACTTGTCGGGCTAGAAATAGCTCTAGTTATTATTGGAGACCTAAAAGTCTCAAAGCTAATCCTAAAGAACCCAAACACTTGAGGGTACCACAAAATAATGTTTTATTAGGTACCCGGCGAAATAATGATCGTAGAAAATTCATACCGCCAAGAAGGCATCAAATGACCGCTTCATTTGATCAAAGAAAGAGAAATCATTTTCAACAAAGTCAATTTCCAAGAAGAGGATACAATAAAAAATGGGAAGAACACAATCCTTGGAAATGGCAAATACATCATCAACAAGATGATTTTCAAAGAAGAAGAGACTATCAACAATGGGAAGGTAACAAACCTTGGAAATGGAGTAATCAAAGAAGTCATCATCAACAAAGTGACTTCTCAAAGGGAAGATATCATCAACAATGGGAAATACACAACCCATGGAAACGGTGTAACTGGTAAACCGTATCCCCCCATTTATATATGCATTTTATTTTAATTCTATGCATGTTTTTATTTGTGTCTTAATTGCAAAATGAGTTTTCAAGCTTTTATTTTTTTTAATTTAGGTCTTCAATATATTTGTGAGTTTCAAAATGTTTAAAAAAAGACCTTGCATGATACTTCTAAAACTCTTGTGCATTTAATTAGACCTATGTGGTTTATTATCTCTTTTGTATTTGTGTAGCATAAGTTTTTGATATCTCCTATCACTTGCCTACACTTGTGTCTTTGTGCAAATTTTGTTTAAGAATTGTGTAGGATATTTATATCTCATATTCACTGGCTATCTCATCATCAAGTTTCTTAAACTATCGAGGTACGTTCACTCGTATTTTTCTTAGAACTCGATATTATGCTTATGCACATATCTTTCAAGATATTTCATTTTAACCCCTTAAGTGCCCCTAAATAATTTTGCAAATATTCTCTTAAAAGGGCACTACTTGTTAAGTCTCGATTTTCTCAAATATATGTTTTCCTGAAACCCATATTTGTTGGACTTGATCCAAAATTATCTTGTTGCAAAGTTTTAAAACTTTTGGGGTGAAAATCGAATTTTGGAAAATTCTGGGGAAAGAAAAATTACCTGGGACGGTCAAAGCAGGGGCGACCGGTCGCCCTGCACGTCGACCGGTCGCACCCTACCTCGACCGGTCACCCAGGCTATTTTTACAACTTAAAATCATTTTGTCTTCCTCTCGAAACAGACGCAGGAAATTTCTCAAAACCCTTGGTGCGATTTTTTCATCCCCTTTCTCCTAAAATCTTCAATTCTTCATCATTTTTCACGATTCTTGTTGCTAATCTTCTTATTTTCACAAGAATCTTACATATGTGGCTCCCCCAAAGAATCCCACCGGTCGAAATCCCATCTCCAAGCGTAGAAGAGGCGGAGAGGGTTCTTCGAGAAATCGGCAAGAAGAAGCCGAACAAAGGGATATTCGAGTCGTTCAGAGAAACGTGGCTCAAGAAGGTGATGACGTTCAAAATCCCATTCTCTCTCGGGCCCAAATTACCGAGCTCTGTGGAACAATTTCGCTCCAAAATTGCCGTTGGGCGAAAGGTAAAAAATCTTTTATTCCTCAAGCTCCTCATTTCCACAATGTTCTTAATTTCTTCAATAAGTATGCGGAATGGTACTATGAGGATTCGGGGATGGGAGGAAAATCTATTGCTCGGACTAAAATGTGTCGTTTTAGTTCATTTACAAATGAATATCCTACCATTAGAGGATTCTTTGAGGAGCAAGGTTGGATGTATTTATGGGAGCATGCTTATGTTCTGTATGATGATGATATTATCCAACATTTTTATGCTAATATGTGGGTGCAATATGATGTTGAAAGAAAGCCGATTGCCGTAAATTCGCTTATAAGGGGTCGTCATTTTAGAAGGACTCCCAATGATATTTGTCGGCTTTTACATGTTAGAGAAGGAGGTTGGGACTATTTCTCTTGTGGGACTTGGAATGATGAAATGTTGGGGGTGTCGATGAAAGAAGTTAAGACGTATTTGGGAGTATGGCCAAAGTATTCATTGTTGGCAATGACACTTGAGCATCGTATATTATCGGTCATTGTCGCATATTGCATTTGTGGTAAGTCGGGAAAGATGCCTAGCAACATGGATTACTTTTTTACTTATAAGATTGCTAGGAGGGAACCACTTAACTTTGGCGCCATACTTATTCAATGTCTAATTGAGTCCATCACTCAAGGTAATAAGAGGTTGGTTATGGGAAATTGGATTTGTAAACTTCTTATTCAATCGGGACTACCTTCGTCGGAGTGTAACTCGGAGGTATTTTAAAATGACTTTGACATTGATAACATCTCCCAAATAGTCACGATGCGCAAGAATATGGACATCCGACCAACTAAAATGGCTAGAGGAAGAGATCAAGAATCCCCCGATCCAAATGACTACTTTGATGACGCCGAGGCCGCAAGATTGGCAGAGGAAGGTGAACCGAGCAATCCGGAGGGTAATACCGGTGCTCAACCGCCTAAGAGGTATACCCAAGCCGAATTTGATGAGATGAGGGCTTTTCATGAAACGAGGTATGAGGCTTTGGAGCAAAAGACCTCCAAAATTTAAAAGTCTATCGGCAAGTTGAAGAAATTCATCAAAGACTTTATTCCCGAATCTTGCTTCTCCTTGGATGAGGAATGATGTTCCCCACCCCTTTACTTTCTAGCATTTTCATTCATGTTGCTTTGTATTTTTATAAACTTTTGTAAAACTCTTTTGCACTAATGATATTTGCGTGTTTTCTTGAAAGGATTTAAATTGCGAGTTGATAATGACTTGTGGATGATCATGATATTGATGGGAGTATTTGATGGTAAAAATACTCTTATATGACATTGCTTGAAAATTGATATGAAGTACTTGATGGTAAAAGTGCTTCTTTTAATGCTTTGATCATTATGCTTAGATGGATATGTTGGGACATTTGATATATCATACATGTATTGCTTAAACCATGACTTGTATTACTTGATGGATGCTCTAATTTTTGGCATTGGTAATGCCTTGATCCTTTTTAGCTTATTTTATCTCAATTGGGTTGAACCCTTGAGAATCTCTTTGTTGAGCCTCTTATTTGATGGACAAATGTTGCATATTTTGCATATGATCTTATTGAGCTTTGAAATGAGGATGATTGATGATGATTCTTTGGCTTGAAACATTTACAAGGGTTATATACAACCTCTTTTATTTTTCACGCACACAATGTGTTCGATGAAATGTTACAATGAATTTTTCAACTTCTACATGAGTCTCTTGCTTCCAAATGTCTTCAAATCTTTTTGAGATCATGTTTTTAGCTAACAAATGAGCTTGTGGATTTCTTATGATACATTTCTCCAATTTTTCCTTGGATTTTTTTTAAAGCTTAAGTTGCTCAACGGTTGATAAACCGTCCCTTTGGTGCACTTTGATGTCATTATATGAGCTTTCTATCATCCTAACATTCTTTTTGATGATTCCAAAGGGGAGAAACAGGAAATTGGCTCATTAGCTCAAAGAAGCTAATAAAAGCTTGTTATAAAAGCTATAAGTTATGGCTCACAAAAGCCATAAGTTGTGATTCATTTTTAGTCCAATTGTTGCTTGATGGACTTATATAATTGTTTAATGATGTTTCATGACAGGGGGAGCTTATAAGCTCTTGAACATAATGTAAAAGCTAAAGCTTTTAGCTTATGGATAATCGCTCTTACATTATTATTGATGTGCTTGTTGATATGGGGAGCTTGTGTACTAAATACATTTACTCCTCTACTTGGTTGCTTTTATATTTTGGAAATTTTGGTTGCTTCCAAACGGTCAAATGTTTTTACCGGAAAATCATTTCTAAAATTGTTCTCTTAGTTTGTGTAAAAATTGTTTTGGTTTGTAATCATCAAAAAGGGGGAGATTGTTTGGTACATGTTTTTATCTTAATTTTGATGATTTTATTTTGTCACCAAAACAATGTCTTTAAAGGTTGTCCAAATACTCCTAAATGATTTAAAATGATTTTAATATTTTCCGGAGTATTTCCTCAAGTTTATTTTCGATAATATTGTACAACACTTTTAATGATTTTATGTCAATGGATTTTTACGTCTAAACAAGGTTCCTAAATGTTGTCTAAATACTTCCGAGTGGTTTAAAATATTTTTACTAAATTTTCTGAGTATTTCTTGGGTTTTATTTTCGACAAAAATTGGATAACTTTTCTGTCTCGAGGTCGACCGGTCGCCCTATAGGGCAACCCGTACCTGAAGATGAGTTTGGAACAAAAAATGAGACAGAAATGAAAAACGGTCCGGTCGACCGGTCGCCTAGGGGTCGACCGGTACCTGAACGTTTTGTTTTGAAACAGAACAAACTTCCTCGTTTTTTTACTTAGGGAGACCAGTTGAAACAGGGGTCGACCGGTCGAAGCCTATGTCGACCGGTCGCCCTGTTGATTTTTTCATAGAGTTCTTCAATTCTCTTATTTTTGTACGACCGGTCGCCCTGTGCTTTGACAGCAAAAATATGACCGTTTGACAACAGACACATTTCCTTAAATTGTGGGATTGATTTCTAACAGCTATATTCTTGATTTTAATTATATTTTTCTGTAGATTTTCAATCCCCAAGAGGAGCCTAAGCTTGATCAATCATCTCCTATAAATAGAGGAAGTTTTGGAGCAACCAATACAACAATTGAGATACAACACAACAAGATACACTTCAAGCAAATACTTGGTCTTTCATTGTTATTATTCTTGTTGTAAATTTGCCTAGCTTATCACTTTCACATCCTTGAGGTCTAGGCTATTCTTGATTACACTTTGCACTCAAATTGTAATATTCATTATTGAGTTGTAATCTTGATTTTTGGTTATCATTCAACACAAGATATCCTTGTGAGTGTTCTTGTGGTAAGAGCACACTTGGATGATCTAGGTGATAGGTGCAAGAAGATTGTGGTGATCTTCTTATTGAGGTGTTGAAGAATTTGGTATTCTTCAAGGTTGAAGATTGTGGTAATCTTCACAAGGTGCCGTTGAAGGAAGATTGTGGTGATCTTCAAAGGGATATTGTGGTAATCTCCAAAGGTGTTGTTGAAGAAGAGTGTGGTGCTCTTCAAGGTGTTGTAAGTTGAGTTTGTATTAATTTTTGGTAATTAATAAAATTCTTTTTCTTTTTGAAATCCATCCCGGATATACTGGGGTGGTAGAGGATTAGGCCCTAGGTGGGTTGAACCTCTATAAATCAACGTGTGTTGTTTACATTCCGCACCTTTATTATTGTCTTTGAGCATTCGGTTCGAAAAAGAGGGCAAAATCAAAAAGATGGAGATAATGTATTCACCCCCCCTCTAGATTATCATAGCCGCTTGGACTTACAGGGTTGTTCCATATAAATCTCCTCTTCAAGCTCACCATTCAAGAAGGCAGTTTTAACGTCCATTTGATGAATCTCAAGGTTATGCAGAGCTGCAATAGCAATGAGAACACGAATGTACGTAATCCTCGTGACAGGAGAATATGTATCGAAGAAGTCATATCCCTCCTTTTGTCTAAACCCTTTAGCTACCAAACGGGCTTTATACTTGTCAATAGATCCATCTGCTTTATACTTCCTTTTAAGGATCCACTTGCATCCCAAAGATTTGCAACCCGGTGGGAGATCAACCAACTCCCAAGTGTGATTTTGCATGATGGAATTTATCTCATTATTGATAGCTTCTTTCCAGAGAGGAGCTTCTGGACTAGACAATGCTTCTTCAATAGTTCGAGGTTCATTTTCTAACATATAAGTTAGAAAATCAGGACCAAAAGACTTAGCTACTTTTGTTCTTTTACTGCGTCTTGGTTCCTGTTAGGAATTTTATTGTTTAGATTTTGATGAATGCCATGTAAAACTTAGAATAGAAAGTTGGTACCCCAATTTTTGTTGTAAAATGCATTGTAATGAATAGAGCTGGCCAAGCTGAGTTAAGTCAGCTACGCCCTAACATGCAAGAAGACAAATCAAGACTGGAAGGAAAACTCTGCTGAGAGAAAGTGAGTATGGCAAAGAAGAGTAGACGGGAACTCTATCAAGAAGAAGCGGTGAGATGCGGTGAGTGGAGCATCAAGTCAACTCAAGAAAAGCCAAGTCTCAAGTTGAAGTGTGAAGAGTCATCCAATGATTGGAAGTCGACTCTAAGTCACCTGGGAAAGCAAGGAAATGCGGTCAAGTCGAGATAATCAGAAAAGAATCTGTTGTACGAGTAAATCAAGAGATTTACTTAAACAAGTAATATCTCCATACCACCTTTCTTGGAGTGCTCAGTCCCAGAAGCATGCAAAAGGAATGAACCAATGGGAAGCACTACACCGTGTCAGAACTCTGAAAAGGTGAAAGAACAATTCATACGAGGAAACGGCAATTCCAAGAACTGCAAGCCAACGACTACAAAGTGACTTTCAAAAATAAGCCTATCTCTTCAACGGGCAAATTTTTGAAAGTTCACTATAAAAGGCTGAGGAGTTTGTTTGAGATAAAAAAAAGGGGAGAAGTGGATGACACATACGTGAGAAAAACAAGCATATCAGAAAAACTGAAACATTCTCAATCCTCAAGCCTACATTACGAAGTACATCAATCCAACACTCACCTGTGAAGGAAAGAGAACTTCAATCAGTTGAAGAGGAAATTTTTGAAAACAAGGGGTCTACATTCCAGGAAGGATTGTAGAAAGGTTCAAGGTTGAACCAAGTCTTAAGCTTTTGGAGGGCTTCGTGATCAAATCCAAAGAGCTTGAGCAAGTGAGCTGTAGTAACAAGGGCACTGCTGTGAAGAAGAAGCCGAGTCGCACGAGAAGCCACGGTGAGTGATCAAGGCGTCTCAGATCGAGTCCCTAAGGATCAAGTCGGCCATTTGTTGTGATCAAGACTTGTATCCGGACTGTTACCACTTTGTAAACCGATCATTACTTAGTGGATTCCTCCAGGAGTTGGAGAAGAGAGGAGTAGAAGAATTACCCCATCTTCGAACCTCTATAAAAACTTTTTTGTGTCATTTACATTTCAAAGATTTAAATTTCGCACTTTTAATCGCTTATATCTCACGATAAATTTGCTATCCATTTGATAATTTATAAGTACTAAATCAAGCTCTAAAATCTTGCTTAATCAAACTTAAGGGTGTTAAGTCTTCCAATGAAAATAAAACCACAAGTTGAGTCAAATTATAGCCAACAAGTGAGTTACTCCATCAACAGCTCAACCAGAGTCTGTTGAGAGATTAACTCTCTTGAGTGACTAATTCGATTGTCCATCAAGGACACACTGTGTAGAATCAACTATGTAGATTTAAAAGGACTAAATCGAAAATTTGGTAAGGTTTATTCAACCCCCCTTCTAAACCTTACACTTACACCCCTTGGGACCTACAAGTGGTATCGAGCGGTTGGTTCATTGAACCCTCCGCACCGGTTACGTAACTAGATCTCCAAACTTTTCAAAGTCCGCTTTAGTACTTAAACCTTCAAAACTCTTTTTATTAAAAGTCATTATCATGGAAGCAAATTGACACGCATCCC
Source organism: Rehmannia glutinosa (assembly GCA_016081115.2). Taxonomy (NCBI): domain Eukaryota; kingdom Viridiplantae; phylum Streptophyta; class Magnoliopsida; order Lamiales; family Orobanchaceae; genus Rehmannia; species Rehmannia glutinosa. The sequence continues at coordinate 4,009,669 of CM071933.1, read as the reverse complement.
TATGTTCACTATTGAAGAATTTGATGATTGGAAAATTCGTATGCGAGGCTCATCTATCAAAGATTACATGATGAGATGTGGATAGTGATAGAAGATGGGCCTCTCGCAAATATTAAAGGTGAACACAAATTTGCACGAAGAGTTGCGGTGAAGGAGAAGAAGATGCCGCTCCCGGCACGGTCATGGTTGAAAAACCAAGAACTCGAGTGGACAAATGATGACAAAAAAGATACAACCTGGACAATGTAGCCAAGGACATCCTCTACAAAACCTTGGACAAAGCCATGTTCAACAAAGTCAAATCATGCAAAACGGCTAAAGAAATGGGACAAGTCGACATTGATTTGTGAAGGCTCTGAGCAAATCAAAGAAAACAAATTATCGGTGGCGGTACAAAAATTTGAAAACTTCAAAATGATCTCAGGAGAGAACTGGATCAACTAGACGCTCGGTTTACGTAAATCACAAATGAGTGTCTACACTTGGAAAGGAATATACAGAAGGAAATGTGTATGAAGATCCTAAAAAGCCTTCCATTGAATGGGAAATGAAGGTCATGGCACCGAGACACTCCATGGACCTATCAAAGACATCCAATCATGAGTTATTCTCGGACCTCAAAGCCTACGAGTTTGAAATGAGAAGAAAAGACGAGGAAGAGAGCAGTTGTGCCCAAAACACCGCTCTAATTGTCAAAGATGGGAAGAGAGAGAGGTCAAAGAGGCAATTGACCCGAAGAAATAGCCCACGATGGTTAAAAGATTTAACAAGTTCTTTAACAAGAACTACAAGAGAGGAAAGGGTGAATCTTCCGAGAAGACACTCGGCTCCCTCCAAATCAAGGGAAGACAGCCAACCAAGAGAACAGATCATCAAAAAGTTGAGTATCAAAGAGCCGACAACTCAAGAATAGAAAGAGCCGATCAAAAAGTCTGAATATCTATGTTGGAACTGTAGACAACCAGGTCACTATGCCATTGATCGCTCATATCCTGTAGTCAACAAGACAGGGATGAAGAAGAAAGAAAGATCTTGAGAGAAAGAAGACAAGAAAGGAAAAAGGCAATGATGGTCTGCAGAGCTAAAACTTAAGCCAAGTCAAGGGAGACAATTGATTCAGAGCAAATGAAGCCGACTATTCAAGTGACGAAGAAGAAGCCCCGATCCGCTTGATGGCCAAAGAACAAGATCAACATGATCAAGAAGATGAGGTACAATCTAACTCAACAAACTCGACACTAGTGATAGTGATCGTGACACAAACACTTCATCACCCACTCGATCTTTATGATTCATTAGGCAAAATGATGAAAGATTTTGCACACATTAAATCCTCACACACACTATTGAATGAGGAAAACAACTACTAAAAAGTCAAAACTCAAAGTCGACTAAGGAGCCGAGTACTCTAAGTCAAATAGTCGTTGAGAATGAAAGGTTAAATGTTGAAAATGCTAAATTAATAGCGAAATTGTCGCTATAGAAAAGAGGGAGAATGACCTCAAGAATGTTATTGCTTCATTCACTAAGGCATCTAAATCATTGGATGATCTTATTATGAGTCAAAGAGAATGTGGAGATAAGACAGCTTAGATTTAACTCCTCGGTGCTATGTCAAACCTCAAGAGCAATTCTCGGAAAAAGGATCTTCAAGTCATGAAGAGTCCGAAAAATCCAAAACTCTAAATGTTGCACACACATTCACTCCAAAGCACAATACTAAGCAAACCGGCCTTGGTTACAAAGGAAAAGGAAAACGGCCGAGTTGAGTGTCTTTGAAAGGATACCGAGAAGAGGTTCACGAGTCCTCAAAGAAACTCCAACGTAAAATACTATGTAAAGAAAAAGCAGAGCTACCAAAAATCCCTTAAAACCCATAAAAGAAATACATATGATGGGGATGGTAGAAAATATCCAAGCCAAGCCGATTGGAATAATGTGAACTATCAAAGACAGACTTATGGAATATAAGCCCAAATGGCAAAGGCCTAGAACTCAAAGAAAGGCCATTCCAAAAGCATAAGAGCTTTTATCAAAGACACATATGCACCTCAGCACTACACTCAAAGACACCACAATTACCCAAGGAAGGCAATTGCTAAAACACATATGCAGCATACGACAAAAGAGATAGTTTGTATGAACTAGAATCCCCAAGCAATTTGCCGGATTAATTATGATTATGGGCGATAGGTGGCAACCTCTTAGAGTCAAATCATTTGGCTATAGGTTGGTTGGATCATCTTACAATTCTAACCCCTCGGGACCTGACAAGTATGGGTACCTAAAACTTAATTTCCTTGATTGCGGGTTCAAGGAACAGTGAGTGCCAAGGAACCTGGTACATGGATAGTGGCACATTCCCGGACATATGACAGAAATAAGAGAAATCTGTCAAAATTCAAGGAAGTCAAAGGAGCAAAAGTCATATTTGGGGGAAATGAAGCTCCTGGTGAAATAAGAGGCATTGGATCCATCAAGAGGAATGGATTAGAAATCACAGATGTTGCATACGTTGAAGGACTCAACTTCAACTTATCGAGTATCGATCGGCTACGTGACAAGGGCTACAATGTTGGATTCAACATGGGTATATGCCAAATCAAAGAAATTGAATCAAATGAAGTGGTGCCGCAAGGATGTAGACAGAAAAATATGTATGTAGTGGATTGGTCAACCGCAACACCCAAAGACTTGTCTACTAGCAAAGCAAAGAGTACAAATTTGAATCAAGTCGTGGCACAAAAAGCCGAGTCACCTGAATTTCAAAACACTTAACAAAAGCGGCAAGAAGTCATCTTGTAGAAGGACTTCCGGACTCGAAGATACAAGAAGGAGAGTATATGTGATGCATGTCGGAAGGAAAACAAATCAAGTCGTCATTCAAAGAAAAGACATGCCCATCCTCAACAAGAATATTGCATCCGCGCATATGGATCTATTTGGCCCAAATGGAACCGGCCCAAAGTAAGCGGAAAGAAATACACCTTGGTAGTAGTAGATGACTACTCAAGATATACATGGACAATATTCATGTGCAAGAAGAAAGAAACTCTACAAAAACTACCACGGTGATGAAGAGGATTCAAAATGAGAAGAGTCAAACCATTATCAAAATAAGATCGGATAGAGGAACCGAGTTTGTCAATGGAATAATAACTCAAGATTGTATTGAGAATGGTATTGGTCATGAACTATCGCCAGCAAGGACTCCAATGAGAATGGAGTTGCGTAAAGAAAGAAAAAGCAGAACCCTCAAAGAAGAAAGAAGGACCATGTTAGTCAAGTTGGGTTACCAAAAAGATTTTTGGTCAAGCAATCAACACAACTTGCTACACCCAAAACAGATGTATGATAAATAGGCGGTGACAAGGACTCCTATGAGATCTGGATGGAAGAAAACCAAATGTTGCATATTGAGAATATTTGGATGTAAATGCTTCATCCACAACAATGGCAAAGACAACCTAAAGGCCTTTGATGCTAAAGTCGATGAAGGTATCTTCTTAGATACTCACCGAAAAAAGCAAAGCCTCAGAGTACTCAACAAAAGAACTATGGTTACAGAGGAATCCATTCATGTAGTATTCGATGAGCCAAATGTAAATGGAGAAGACATTGAAGAGTCGGTGATAATTTCAATCATCCAATCATACGAAGAGTCCCTTGTCAAGTCAAGCCGGAATTATCAATTGAGAAGAAGAAGATGAGATAGTTGAATCTCAAAAACAGTTGGAAAATTTGCGCTAAGTGATAACGAGAGAGCCGACCACACCAACACATTTTGCAAGTCGATCAATCCGCCTAACTTACTCCAACTCCGATGTAAGATGGCCGAGAGACCATCCACGAGTAACTTGTCATTGGAGATATAAGAGAAGGTGTCAAAACAAGATCCGAACTCAACAAGAAGCTATGTTCACATGCTTCATCTCGCAAATAGAGCCAAAAGATGTGTCACAAGCATTGGATGACACACATTGGATTCAAGCTATGCAAGAAGAGTTGAATCGAGTTTGAGAGAAATAAAGTATGGGAATTAGTGCAAAGACCCATACATCAAAATGTTATTGGAACCAAATGGGTATTCGTAAATAAGATGAACGAGGAAGGTTCGTGGTAAGAAACAAAGCAAGACTAGTAGCCAAAGGATATTGCCAAGAAGAAGGGATAGATTTTGATGAAACATTTGCCCTCGTAGCAAGATTGGAAGCTATAAGGATGTTTCTTGCCTATGCACTCACAAGAATTTCATTGTATATCGATGGATGTAAAAAGTGCATTCCTAAATGGTTTATTGGAAGAAGAAGTGTATGTTGAACAACCTCCAGGATTTGAGCAGAAGACTCTTGGAGACAAGGTATACAAACTCAAAAAGGCCTGTATGGATTGAAACAGCAGGCCCTGAGCATGGTATGACACCTGTCACAATTTCTAACCGAAAATGGATTCACAAAAGGAAAAGTAGATAGAACACTTTTTTTAATTCAAGACAAGAAGAGTATCTTTGCTTGTTCAAATATATGTGGATGACATTATTTTTGGATCCACTAACAAAGAGTGTGTGAAAAATTTTCAAACCTCATGCAAAGTAAATTTGAAATGAGCATGATGGGAGAGCCGACATTCTTCCTTGGACTCAAGTGAAAACGGTGAAGGATGGAACCTTCATAAGTCAAACAAAATATACCAGAGATTTAATGAAGAAATTTGGTATGGAAGAGAAATCTTTCGTAAAAATACCAATGAACACATCACCAAAATGGACATGGATGCAGATGGCAAACTCAGATCAAACAAGATACTGAGCACTTATTGGATCACCGCTCTATCTCACAAAGAAGGCCGACATCACCTTTGTTGTAGGTGTATGTGCAAGATTTCAATCTGCTCCAAAAGAGAGCCACATGACAAAGAAAGCTAAGAGAATATTGAGAGATACGAAAGGAAGCCAAGAAGTAGCCTATGGTATCCAAAGGAAGGTGGATTCAAGCTAATTGGCTATTGATTCGACTATCTTTGGATGCAGAGTGGACGAGAAAGAGCACTTCAGGCACATGTCAAATGCTAGGAACAGACTAATTTCCTGGTTTAGCAAGAAGCAAAACTCAATAGCCACCTCTGGTGATTGAGGAGAATACATAGGCTGGGTTTGTTCAGCCCAAGTCCTATGGATGAGACAAAGGTGAGAGACTATGAAGTGGAAGAAAAAGAAATTTCAATCATGTGTGATAACACAAGTGCAATAGCTATCACTCAAAATCCCGTGTTGCACTCAAGAACAAAACATATTGATGTCGATATCACTTCATAAGAGACCATGTTGAAAAGAAGGACATCATCCTGGAATATATCTCAACCGATAAACAACTAGCCGATATCTTCACAAAACCATTATGTGAGTCAAGATTTGAAGAACTCAAACATGAGTTGGGGTTAATTGAATGAAATGACACTTAGACAAATTAAAGAAGAGAAATGGAACAGAAAAGGGGGAAAAAGAGTGAAAACAGTAAAATTTCAAGAATCACCAGATCGGAAAAATGACTACACCGAGTCGGTGATAGATGAGTCGCTAAGAGAACTGTGAGGAGAGAGTTAAATCGCCTAAGAGATAAGTGAATAACTTATGAGCAAAGTGACAAAAATGCGATCGTTTTGACTTAGCGGGAATGTTTTAAGGAACACGTCAAAGATAATGATGATGTGTACAGACATAAAGCCGCACACCAAGCTTATGATTGGATATAAATCTTTGCCGCATTAAATACGAGACGTGAAATGCTCAATAGGCGTGCGAAATCCAAGCCGTTGATTTCGATCACAATTCAAAAAACCGCACGCCCTTTCATAAACCATATTTAAACCATTTTCGTCCGTTTCTCTCTCACACTTCTAAAAAGCTGTTCATCTCTTTCTCTCAAAAGCAAAGGCAAAAATACTCTCGAAACCCTATCAACTTTCAAATCAATTTTTCGAGTTTTTCCTTGATATAATCCCGAGAAATGGCACCAACTTATGACTTTACCAAGTTAGGAAAGCAAATCCACACCGGTTCGACGCGGTGGATTTTGACGGAATGGTGAAGCAGGGGTCCGACGACACCCTGGTGAAGAAAATCGCCGAGAAGTTGGAAACGCCGGGCTAAAACCGTTTCTAACACTAGAATATCCGATGACCTATGTGGAGGAGGTCGCACAATTCTACGTGAATGCCGAGATTCACGATGAAGGAATCAAGTCATCCTGTTCACGGAAAGCGGTGACTATCTCTCGCCAAGGATTTGGTGAACATTGCTCACTACCGCCAGGAAGGAGCATCCGAGATTAAAGAAGCTGATGTAAACTTGGCCGACGCATGGAAAGAAATAGCCAAGTCCGACTTTGCCGATAAAATAATATACACAAAAAACAAAAGACTGGCCAAGGAGGATTATCACAAGTTGTTGGACATAGTTGCCAAATGTATCGACATCAAATTTGGCGCTTTGACCAATCACAAAGGCAAAGCCGATTGTAATGGATGCAATCATCGAAGAAAAGAAGATCAATCTGGGCCGAGTTTGTCTACAAAGCAGACTCTACCGTAACGCGTGGGAACAAGTCCTTCAAAGAAGATGGTTCATTTGGAGGATCCTCAGGATATGGCCCGGTGATTGGCGGCTATTGGAGGTGAAAGGAGTCCCTCTTAGACATGGGAAGACATTCCATGTTAACAAGAGGATGTTGAGCTAACCTCTCTCGGGCGCTCGAAGCGAGCTTACGCCAAGAGAGCGACACGATGAGGGGAATCGGTGACCCCGAAGATACAAATTGCTTTCCTCTCCACCCAAGAAGAGAGCCGCCCAAAGACTACTAAGAAGATCGCGCCCCTCGCAAAGAAAGAAAACCAAACATGCTCCCGCCGCAGCAGAAGTCACCACCGCCCCAAAGCCAGCCGTGTCTCCCCCTCGCGCAATGGTCGAGAAGGACTCACAAATACCTTCTCCGATCGTCAAGAAGAGGAGAAGCGAGAAGCCACGACGGCCCGCTCCTCGAGAAAAAGACACCAAAGACGGCCCCCACCGCACAAGACTCGAGAGGACAACATCTCTCAACAGAAATTCCCCGGTACAAACCAGAGACGAAGACGAATCGTCAAGCATCCGAAATCGAGAAACCGGTGAGTCGATTACTCGGCCCAAAGACAAATACGGAGACTACCGGAGAAGTAGAGTCTCCGGATGTAGTTGATGAAACGACCCAAGTCTCTTCGAAGGCGATCCAGAGGCAAAAAGACACAATTTGTAGCTCACACAAATTGGGAAGCACAAGAACTCCGCGGAAGCAGAGATAGTGATGTAATGATCCTATCTCCACCTTACCCGGACATCCAAAATCGTCTGCGTGAGTGGAGGAAATGGAAGTTGAGCAAGTCAAGGGAACAGTTCCAACGGCCCGAGTTCATAGAAGAAGAAGAGATCGCTAAATTTCCTGGATTAACTCATCGTGCTCCGGACTGACGGATGAAGACAATCGCACGGACATCCTGCAGATCTACAAGGACGAGGAGAGAGAAAAGCAAGTCAAGAAGCGAAGCACGTGAGAAGGCAAGCATCCGCCCTATCTCGGCACCGTAACACACACATCCTCTCCTTGATGTCTTCTCCGACGGTGACGAGGAACTGAGAATCTTCGCCCGAGAAGAGCCGCAAATGCAGCAAGCATTGCACGAGTCAAGAATCCTTCACGAGCAAAGACTAATGGAGGGACCAGGAGAGTCCTCCGAACACGGTGAAATCGATCCAATGGGAGTGGTTCAAAGCAAATAGCCAATGTTGTTCCGCTTACCACTTCCCCACTCACTCGAGAAAGAAGGATAAGGAGATGGTGATGAACCGGGCTAGTGGGGACCCCAATCGAGCCAACCCCTATTGAATGTGTGCTACCACCGCCCCAACGGCTGAACAATCAATCGAAAAAATGGGAGTTTGGAGACGAGTGACCCCATTCAAGTCACTCACGGTGTGCGCACCGAGGGGGAAACTCCCTCCACCGCAGCAGCAAGGTCGGAGGATCTGCAGATGACTCCGCTACGAATCAAGGAGGCGAAGAAGAGAAATTACAATCACAAGAAGAACAAAGAAGTTGCCATCAACGAAGCTCCAGGCGATTGAGACTGTCTCTCACCGAGGTGCCAACCGCTCCGAAGGCTAATGACGCCGCCGATGCAATGCGATCGAGGCACGAAGGAATGAACCCGGGAGTTAACACTGGCGATGAAAGTGCAATCCATGGAGTTGAGACTCCAATGGATGCCATCAGAGAAGACCCTAAGACACCGTGACACCGTCGAAAAGGGTGGACCAAGGCCTCGCAGCAGAGAGACCGCCGGAGGTAATGAAGGCCTACGGGAGGTTGAGACTTCCCGGGGTAAAGAAGTCAAGTAGAGACCATCCCTCCTACTATCATCGACCCATCCGAGAAGGAGATCGCACTTCATGATTCCCAGGACAACCCCGATGTCACTTTTCTCGGGATCGGAAGGCGAAGAAGAAGTTGAGTCATCCCCATGACAAATCCAAAAGACTCAGTGCGGGTGTTCCAAGCACGAGCAAGTCGATCCTAAGACTACTCGTCAAACTTTTAACTTTAATGATGAGCCACCACCGAAATCTCATCATCGTCCGATGACGCCCGATAAGGCCGAGGACCGCCATCGAAATGGAAAAATCGGTTTGAGACCAACGAAGCCGCTAAGACACCGAGGCTCGGCAAGCGGGTCCGCTTCACAACAAGACCACTCAACAAGAGACCATCGCGCAGGCTCCTCAAGTCGCAGCAGAGATCGATTCCCAAACGAACCGCCCGCGCACCACTCATCATCAAACAGATTCCGGTTGGCGGTGATGAATCCTTCATAGAGTCTTTTCCTTTTTCACGGAAATACCGGAACTCCACGAAGAGTCGAAAACGAACAAGCACGCTATCACGGACCACCTCCTGTTTTTCACTCAAGCACCATTGTTCCCGATTTTGATTTTTTGACGTCAGTATGGCCATCACCGCAATGAAGAATCACCAAGTTCGAGAAGTGTTCAAAGCACTCTTTTTGCCGAGGTTGAACGGATGGAGAGGCATCAGCCTCTTTGGACATGCGGTTGGACAACAGAGATGCCAACTTTACGGTGACTTGAGAGGCATCACGGTCGGGATAAGGGAATGGTGGCAACAAAGAAAGAATCAATGCGTGTGGAACAGTGAGATACTTTAACTTTGTTCAACAAGTCGGTGTGGAGAGCCGAAAATGCCGATGCAAAAACGAAGCCGAGAGAACACATTGAGCATATGCATGAAGCTCACACCGCCGAAATCAAGCCGCTACGTGAGCAAAATACAAATGATATACAGCGTTTGGAAGAACACATGACTAGAAAATTCAGCCTTCTCATGGCCGAGATGAAGCCGATTTCAAGCAGAGTCCAACGCTACTCGATCCGATTCCGTCCGCTTACAACGCGGCGAGACTTGAAGCAAAACTCGACTATCCGCAGCTCGATTTCATGCTTGCCAGAAGATGTTCCGGGGTTCCTCTATCCTTTGATGATGCCAAAAAGGGGGAAGAGGAATACCTTAAAGCAAAGACAAAATCAAGAAATTTGAAAAAGAAAGGAGCGGTGAGAAGGGAAAATCGGTGAGGAAGTCTTGAAACGAGAAGAAATGAAAGCTTGTTGAGGGGAAGGATCGCAGATGTGACATTAATGATTGCACAAACCCCCAACAAGGTCCACATCACGGTGACATTATAAGCGAAAAACTCCCGTGACTCGCCACTCCAACACTCTGTATGTATCTATGGCCGAGAAGAGAAAAGCAATTGAAGCGGGGATGAAAGAAGTGGAAGGAAGAATGGATGCCAGGGTGATGAACATCTTGAAAGAACATGGAGGCATTCCGGTTGACGAGAGACACGTATGCCATTTCGGATGTCGGGACGAGCCACGATCGTTGACGAATTCAAAACGCTCGAATCTAAAGGATATTTTGCAAATATGTCCATGGCTCAAGCTTGGGACTTTATCTTGGAAAAAGGGTCTCACGTTATGTGAAGAAGCCGACAGCAAGCAACAGACTCCCAGCGATCACTATGTTGGTCACTCGCTAGTCACTCGGTGGGAAGAAGAAGACCCCAAGACAAAGATACGCCCCAGGTAGAGGAAGAAGCGATAGTGGAGGAAGAAGCTTCGGACCCAGGCCTCGCCCAAGAATATTGAACACGTAGATCCGGGGAAAGAAAGGAGGGATCTCTTGGCCGGGCTTGACCAAGTGGCAAATTTAAAAGTGGCTAAATCTAACGCCGAGTATGCAAAGAGATTAGAAGAAGAAAACAAGAGACAAACTCGGCTATGGGGGGAGAGATTAGGAAAGATTAAGAAAAGATGAAGCTGCCAGGAAGGCATATGAAAAGAAAAAGAAGGCGGTGATGACGAGAAGAAGAGAAGAAGATCTTGAACAAGATGAAAGAATGAGACAATGAAGGAGATGAAGTGTTCTTTGCCCAACCCTTCGTGTATTTTATTATGTAAATACATACAATGTAAGTACGTAATAAAGCTATAAATTCTTTATTTTTTTTGTGAAGACAAGTATATACTCGATACACCTTGTAAACAATTGTGTTAAGTACAAGAATGATATGATCAATAAAAAGATTGATTCTGCGCATACATTCTATGTCAATACACTATCTCGTATGTATCTTTGTTATTTGCATCTTTGTATGGTTTAAGTTTTGGCATCATCAAAAAGGGGGAAATTGTTAGGAATTTTATTGTTTAGATTTTGATGAATGCCATGTAAAACTTAGAATAGAAAGTTGGCACCCCAATTTTGTTGTAAAATGCATTGTAATGAATAGAGCGCCAAGTTGAGTTAAGTCGCCTACGCCCTAACATGCAAGAAGACAATCAAGACTGGAAGGAAAACTCTGCGCGAGACAGTGAGTATGGCAAAGAAGAGTAGACGGGAACTCTATCAAGAAGAAGCGGTGAGATGCAAACGGAGTGGAGCATCGTCAAGTCAACTCAAGAAAAGCCAAGTCTCAAGTTGAAGTGACAAGAGTCATCCAATGATTGGAAGTCGACTCTAAGTCACCTGGGGAAAGCAAGGAAATGCGATCAAGTCGAGATAATCTGTAAAAGAAGCAGTTACGTAAATCAAGAGATTTACTTAAACAAGTAATATCTCCATACCACCTTTCTTGGAGTGCTCATCCCCCGAAGCGTGCAAAAGGAATGAACCAATGGGAAGCACTACACCGTGTCGAACTCGAAAAAGGTGAAAGAACAATTCATACGAGGAAACGGCAATTCCAAGAATCGCAAGCCAACGATCGCAAAGTGACTTTCAAAAATAAGCCTATCTCTTCAACGGGCAAATTTTTGAAAGTTCACTATAAAAGGCCGAGGAGTTTGTTTGAGATAAAAAAAAAGGGGAGAAGTGGATGACACATACGTGAGAAAAACAAGCATATCGGAAAAAATCGAAACATTCTCAATCCTCAAGCCTACATTACGAAGTACATCAATCCAACACTCACCTGTGAAGGAAAGAGAACTTCAATCGGTTGAAGAGGAAACTTTTGAAAACAAGGGTCTACATTCCGGAAGGATTGTAGAAAGGTTCAAGGTTGAACCAAGTCTTAAGCTTTTGGAGGGCTTCGTGATCAAATCCAAAGAGCTTGAGCAAGTGAGTGTAGTAACAAGGCAAATTTGCCGCCTGTGAAGAAGCCGAGTTGTACGAGAAGCTTGGTGAGTGATCAAGGCGTCTCGGATCGAGTCCCTAAGGATCAAGTCATTTGTTGTGATCAAGACTTGTATCCGGATCATTACCACTTTGTAAACCGATCATTACTTAGTGGATTCCTCCAGGAGTTGGAGAAGAGAGGAGTAGAAGAATTACCCCATCTTCGAACCTCTATAAAAACTTTTTGTGTCATTTACATTTCAAAGATTTAAATTCCCGCACTTTTAATCGCTTATATCTCACGATAAATTTGCTATCCATTTGATAATTTATAAGTACTAAATCAAGCTCTAAAATCTTGCTTAATCAAACTTAAGGGTGTTAAGTCTTCCAATGAAAATAAAACCACGGTTGAGTCAAATTATAGCCAACAACGGTGAGTTACTCCATCAACAAACTCGGTGAGTGTCATGTTGAGAGATTAACTCTCTTGAGTGACTAATTCGATTGTCCATCAAGGACACGGTGTGTAGTAGAATCAACTCAGTAGATTTAAAAGGACTAAATCGAAAATTTGGTAAGGTTTATTCAACCCCCCCTTCTAAACCTTACACTTACACCCCTTGGGACCTACAGTTCCTCTTCTTCATCACTTTGAGGTAACCTTGCAGTTTCATAAGTTCGTTTACTCGAACTTTCTTCTTTCCGTTCTTTGATCGGAAACATATTCTCGAAGAATACAACATTTCTTGATCCAATGATCATACCTTTATTTATATCAGGAATTGTTGACTTGTGCACTAAAAAGCGATATGCACTACTATTGTTAGCATATCCAATGAAAGCACAATCGATCATCTTCGGACCGATTATAACTTGTTTCGGCTTAGGTACTTCAACTTTAGCCAAACACCCCCACACTTTAAGGTATTTATATGACGGTTAACGTCCCTTTCATAACTCATATGGAGTTTCATTTTTACCTTTGTGTGGGATCTTATTAAGAATGTAGTTCGCAAAAAGTATGGCTTCCCCTCACAAGTTTTGGGGTAAGCCTGAACTTAACAACATCGCATTCATCATCTCGTTAAGAGTAAGATTTTTGCGTTCTGCAACACCATTTGATTGAGGTGAGTAAGGTGCAGTCTTGATGAATTATACCCGCTTCCGAGCAAAATTCTTCAAAGGTAGCAACATACTCTCCGCCTCTATCACTTCGAATCATCTTAATTTTTAAATTAAGCTGATTTTCAACGTCATTCTTATAAGTCTTAAAAACTACTAAAATACACATAGCAATATCTTGTGCAATCGTCTATAAACGTTATGAAGTACTTTTTCCCACCTCGAGTTTGCACAAGTTTTAAATCACAAACATCTGTATGAATTAACTCGAGTGGTTTGGTACTTCTCGTTACCGAATGAAACGGTGCTTTGGCCAATTTTGCTTCAACACAAATTTCACATTTGTCTTGTGAATCGGTTTTAAACGTAGGTATAAATTCCAGATTCACTAACCTTTTAATTGTGTTGAAGTTTACGTGTCCTAATCTATCATGCCATAAATTAAAACAATCCAACAAGTAAACAGAAGTAACGTTTTTATTCTTTGCCTCTTGGTGGAAAACAGACATTACAGACATTTTAAACAGGCCCTTATCGGACTCAGACACTAGTCTAAACCCGGCCTTGCTAAGCAAAGGACCGGAAACCAAGTTCTTGCGGATGTCTGGGACATGCAGCACATCTACAAGCATAAGCTCCTTCCCGGAAGTCATCTTGAGCACCACCTTTCCAAGCCCAACGATGTTGGAAGTCGAAGAGTTCCCCATGAACAACTTCCTTCCATTAATCGGAGTGTAGGAGGAGAACATCTCCTTGTCGGCACAAATGTGACGAGTAGCCCCGGTATCTATCCACCACTCCCTTGGGTTATCCACCATATTGGCTTCAAACACAACGGCAGAGAGATCAAGCTCCGACAAGTCTATTGGAACCGACTTGTCCTCCGTCACATTGGCTTGTTGGTTGCCACCTTGATTGCCCTTTTTAGGGTGTCGGCAATCTTTCGCCATGTGGTTCGGTTTGCCACAATTGTAGCAATTCCCTTTGAACTTTTTGGCTTTTCTTTTTTCCTTCCCGGAGTGCTTGCCTTTCTTGCTAGTGCTCGATTCTGCAAGATTAGCCTTAGCCTCCATTCCAGACTTGCTAGATTTCACATCTGATTTTCGGTTGTCTTCTTCGATGCGAAGCCGAACAATCAGATCCTCAAGCTCCTTCCACAATGGCGGCAACTTTTCGATAATTGCAGCCACTTGAAAGGATTCATTCAAAATCATCCCTTCAGACACTAAGTCGTGAAGGATGATTTGAATCTCCTGAACTTGGCTGATCACCGTCTTGGTGTCAACCATCTTGTACTCCAGGAATTTACCGACAATAAATTTCTTTGTGCCGGCATCTTCCGTCTTGTACTTCTTCTCCAAGGACTCCCACAGTTCCTTGGATGTCTTGAACGTGCTATAGACGTTGTAGAGAGTGTCGTCTAGCCCGTTCAAGACGTAGTTGCGACATAGAAAATCGTTGTTATGCCAAGCATCCACAGCGATTCCCCGGTTGTTGTCAACTTCGTCATCTCCAACGGCAGTAGGGGGTCGACTTTCAGAAAACGAGCCAACCCCAAGGTGGTGAGGTAGAACAACATCTTTTATTGCCAACGTTTGAAGTCGGCACCGGAGAACTTGGGCGGCTTTTCGCCGTGAGCGGGAGCGGCAGCCATGGGTGTGAAAGTTATCGAACTGGATGCCATCATCTTCAACAGAAACAGAATTTTCGTCTTGCAATTGTTGGTTAAAAATATCTAGTGGAAGGTTTCTGTTTAGAAGAAAAATGGCTAGGATAAAGTGTATAGGCTTTCAGTCGAGGCCAGAATTAGATTATGTCTCCGCAAGACGGAAACGCACCATATACCAGTGCTAACGGTTCCGGCGTACGTCCTTAAGATACAACGACTATTTACGTCTCGAGTTTACAGCACTTGCAAACTCGAAACACAGCGAACAACCGAAGTATTTTGACTTTCAAACTATTGAAGGAAGGGGAGAATCAATATGCTTTGTAATGCAAATGACCGATTTTAATCTGATGATTTCGTGTCTAAATTCATCTCCAGGGGCTTCAATAATATAGGCAATGAAGTGCCCGTACGGAAAATCGTGTATGTAGGCTCGAAAAGGCACCTTTGCACTAAACAGAGGCACCTGCGCATGGGAGCACGACCAGACGCACGGGCCGTGCTCCTGCCCGTGCACTGGCGCGGAAAAGTTCGGCACCCAGCACGCCCCAAACGCACGGCCATGCTCCTGCCCGTGCGTGCGGCGCAAAAACGGCAGTAGCACGACGACCGACCGCACGGCCGTGCTCCGCCCGTCTTGTGGTCGCCGGAAACTTTCCCAGGTTGAACTCATTTAATTAATTACGAAAATTAATTAAATCTATTTAATTAATTACAAAAAATTAATTAAACATTTAATTTTAAAGGTTTTTGGTCCAAAAAGAATAAGGGCCTTGAAGCCCAAACCCAAGCACAAGCCCGCGACCCTCGACCCGGACCTGGGCCGAGCCGAGCCGAGCGGGCCGACGGGCGCACACGTGTGTGCTTTGAACCAAACCCACAAGCATGTAGGTCCTCACCTCTTTAAAAACTTGGGTGCCCCCAAGGGCCCAAACTCATATGTCCAACTTGAGATATATTAAGTGTGCAACTTTATCCTCTTTTTCCTATGTGGGATGGAGCATCTCTCCTTCCCCACATTTTCCATTTTCCGTACCATTTATTTGTATTAAGTAGCTAACTTCTAGCATTAATTTCTCATTCACCTGGAATCGGTTTTGAGAAATCGCAAATGCTATTCTCATCTACTCTCTTAGTAGAATTTTTACAAATAATTTAATTCCATTTTTCACAAATAGAAACCACTTAATTATTTGGTCAAAATCGGGTCAACACCCATTTCTCAAGACCAAATTTCCAACACCTTTTGCACCTAAAATACCTAAGCTGATGGGTCGCATGAGCTCTAGTTTACCCCATGGGCCGTAAATAATGAACTGGGCCTCATGGGTTGCTCAATAATTGGTTGTGCTCATGGGTCAATTACTAATATTCGAACCCATAATGAATATTCATAGGTTAATTTTTAATAATGATATAATTAAATAAAAAATATTATTACAATTTCACCCTCAACAATTATAATTCATGATATCTCTAAGGGCTTGTTTGGAACCAGGAAGTCAATGGATAATCTATATATATATATATATATATATATATAATCACATGTGATCCAACGGTTGGGAACAATGATCCAAATTCCAAGCCCATGATTCCAAGCAGGCCCGAGTATTAAAGGGAGTGATTATTTGACCTTTCATTCCACTCAATTTTACTTTTAGAAAGAATAGCGTGAAAAATTATTTTAAAAAATGAGAATGAATTTTGAGAGTGTGATTGAATAGGGTTATTTTTCAGATTGTGGCATTTGCCACAAAAATTTGCAAATATGGGGTGAAAACGGGAGACATTGAAAATATATGTGTAGGCGCCTGCCAGGGGGGCGCCCCTACCAAGGGCGCCTACTGCAAAAGACTGGTTTTTTTTAAAAAAAATCTGCAGCAGGCGCTGGTCAAAGGGGCGCCTGCTGCCACCTGACGAAAAGTATTGCTGGCACCATTAGGGAGGGTGTCTACCCCTCTATAAAGGGCGCCCTCCCTTCTTCTCCTCCATAAACCAAAAATAACAGCTTTTTCCTCCTCTCTTTTCTTCTTTTGTGAGTGAGTGGTGGTGGTGAGTGTAGAGTGGAGGTGAGTGGTGGTGGTGAGCGGCGGCGCGTGGTGGTGGTGAGCAGCGACGCATGGTGGTGGTGAGCAGCGACGCGTGGTGGACAGCAGCGGCGCGTTGCGGTTGAGTCGAGACACATTTCCGAAAATTTCAAGTAATTTTTAAACATTTTGAGCAATTTTTAATTTTTCTAGTTTATTTAGTTAATTATTTATTTTATTGTGAATGATTGTTGTTGGTAGAATTATTTTGTTAATTGTTATTTTTAGGTACTTTTATGAATTGTTAGTAAAATTTGTAGAATAATAAATTGTTTATTGGTAATTTGTAGATATTTTTAAAATGTTAGTACAATAATATAGTAAAAGTTTAATTATGTTAGTTTACTTTTAGGCATTTTTATAAATTGTGATTAAAAATTATTGAATAATATAATAGGCATTTTTAAAAAAAGTTAGTGAAATAATAGAATAAAATAATTATAATTGTTTGTAATAAATAATGTGTAGTCCCTTTTAAATTAATTAATATGCCTGTTTTTTTTTAATTGATTACAGTTTAGGCATTTTCTAAATAATAATTTTGTATAAGTTTTGAAGATATGTCAGACAAAATTGGAGTATCTGTGCATTTTGGAGGACAAGTTGTTGGAGCAACACATATTGACCGTAATATCGACCTATCAAACTTAATAGGACTTTTGTATGAAATTACGGATTTGGATCAAAACCTCCACAAGTTGACAGTTTCTGTTAAATATTACGAGAATGATAACTCACAATTGGTTCCAATTAAAAGAGATCGGGAACTTAGATTTTTTTTGAATCCGATAACTGGTTTAAAATCTGTAGATCTATTTGTTGAATCAGAAATTTTGAATCAAACTGTACCACCACCAATTCCACCGGAAAATGAGTTTTACCAATATGCATCTTACATTATTGGTGACTCAATTACCTTCTGCTACCGGTTTAAGGAATGACAAATATGGGTTTAGGTAGTACATGTAGACCTAGTCGAGCAATTTGGATGGATTGATTCGCATGTTGAAGCGACCTACGATTAGGGTGATGGTTGTCTTGGCGATAAAAACGAGACCTTCGGAACCTAGTGATAATAGCGAGCGTGGTGATGATAGTGATGATCATATTGAGAATAATGTTGTACATGAAGAGGATCATCCTGCCCAGCGACATGTTCCTTTGATAGTTCCTCCTCATCCTAATTTGTCAAAATCATCTTTTTTTGATTCTGGATTCGAAGAATATGATGGCGATACTGATGATGTCCCGTTAAAACATATGTATTATGACTCTGACAAAGGTGAGTTGAAAAAGGGTATGGTTTTCGTTGATAAAAAACATGTGCAATCCGCAGTTAAGGATTTTTCGGTGCGTCATGGCAGACGTGAGTATAGGGTTGCACTTAAAATTGCAAATCCTCCCATTTTCACCCCATATTTGCAAATGTTTGTGGCAAATGCCACAAACAGAAAAATAACCCGATTGAATATGAGATGAAAATGTGATGATGATAGTTGATGTGACAGTTTTTTTCGTATTATAGATTTATAGTGATTAGATTTGATTGGTGATTTGAAAAATATGAGAGAGTGAATAGTGTATAATAATAATGGTTGGTGTAATATTTTTTTTGTTTAAATTATAGTTTGATGTGATTGGTGATTTGTAAAATGAGAAAAATAAATAGTATATTTTTTGAAAATTTTCACAAGCAATCACATCTCCATTTTGTCCAAAAAATAGAAGAGATGAAAAGTATTTCACAAGCACGCATCCCCTACTCTTCTTGCGTTGGGATCAAAGTAATAGTTGTGAATTCATAATTGGTGATCCAGACCAAGTGGTATTCAAAATAATATGCCTCTTCTTTTGTGGGCTACATTAGAAAATGATAAAACTCGGGGGGCTTACAGAAAAATACATGCGAATTCTTCGCTGCGTATCGGGGGACAAAGTCGTAATTTAGCTTCTCTATTCCGATATATAAAAGCCAAAAGTTCATGTAAATTCCAGCATCCATCAATTTTCCGTGATTGGGTTAGGGCATCGTCTTTTTTCCTCTGTTCGAAGCTTAATTTGCGATTACAGCGAACCCTAACCCTATAATTTAACCATGTCTACAAAGCAAGGTACTTGCGATTTGCGAATCATGAATTACATTGAATTTTCCTTTTAATTTACTAAAATTGTATTTATTTTTCCTTTTCAGTTTTGTAACAAAAAAAAAAAAAAAACTGAATTTTGCTGATTTTTTGGTGTTGTTTTTTTTGTTCTGGGTCTTGAATCAGGAGGAAAAGCCAAGCCTTTGAAGCAGCCTAAATCCGAGAAGAAAGAGTACGACGAGGTATCAGTTTTCTGCAAGTGATTTGTTAAATTCAGGTTTCCCTAGGGAGTTATGGATAGGCTTTGAATGCCTATGATTTGATTTTGATGTTTATTAACATGTGTGATCCATATATTCTTTTTGCGCTTTTCAACAAGTTAATGGTGGTTGTGGTTTCTGTACTTGTACTCTGCATATTTGCTGTTTTGTATCTGTTGGATCTGTGTGTTCCAAAGCGAATTTCGAGTTGTAACTCTTTTGTAGGCCAACCCTGTGTATTTGTTCTGAGATCTTGCTACCATTCTGATTACCGGTAATTGTATCCTAATATAGGTTATATTTGCTGCACCTCTAATGCTTCTTCAGTGTTCTGATACTTCACACTTGTTTCATATTGTCGAAGTCAATCAACCTATTGAGTTATGCCCCATTTGGATCGAAGATATAATGAGTCAGATTAGAATCACCGATAACCAATTGCCCTTGTTTTTCCTATCAGAGTTAATGATCACTTCAAAAGCTTTTTAAATAAAATTTGTATCTGTTTTCAAAAAAAAAAATGTGTATCTCGAGAAATACTCTTGTATCATAATTGCAGTTACATAAGATATCCGTAGAATTTTCCTTGCAAATTAGACAAATGGAAATATTTCTCATGCTGTTTTCTTCAAATCCAAGATCAACTGGAGCATCTAACAGGAAAAGAACAAAATAACGGAAAACTGGATAATGGTGAACTCCAGTTGATTTAATGACTCTTAGTGTGGATACTTTTTTATTCATGTATCCGATTTATTAAGTTCTTTTTTATGGTATGTTGCGATTTCGCAGATTGACAAGGCCAATATTCAAAAGAAGAAGGAAGAAGAAAAGGTGAAACTAATTTTTTAAAAGATCTGCCCCTTGTCACTGCCTAATTAGCCTTTGCATCTGACATATAATAGTTACGATTTTCTTATTCTTGCAGGCTCTTAGGGAGCTCAAGGCAAAGGCTCAGCAGAAGGGAGCATTTGGAGGTTCTGGCCTGAAGAAGAGTGGCAAAAAATGAGCCTGCTGAATATAGCTAATTGGCTCAACCATTCATTCTTGTGTCATTGTGTTATTATGTTATTGTGTCATCCATTTCCATGAGTATAATTTAAACATGTTAACTTGTCCTTATTGATGGTTATTGGTTAAAGCTTGCCGGAGCTTTTCCATATAAGATTATATATATACGGCATTTCAATCGATGAATGGTGCGTTTGTCTGCTTGTAACTTGCACAGTTTGTTTCATTTTCTGAAAATTTCTAATGAGTGGTTTCCATGTTGTTCTAGTGGATGATGCCATAAGTCTTCTTAAGATGATTCTGTGAATGTGAATCACTGTAACAGAGTTCTGGTAAAAACCCAGAATTGGAATCAATGTTAATGAGCTTATTGCCCCCATTAACTTTGAATGGCTTCGTCCTTGAAATATATGTTTTTTTTTCATTTGTTGGTGTCCGGATGGTGGAGACAGGATAGCCTCTGATCGCGTAGCTACTTGTTTTAACTCAACAGGAAGGCAGCATATTCATGAACTTCCGCCACCGAAAAATTTTCCGATGGCCTTGTTATGATGAAAATTCTTGTGACAATATGATGGATTAGTTTTGAGGTTGCAATTGGGTCGATATTCTTCTTTATCTTGGTTCTTGGATTAATATTGGGGGAGTGATTGCAAAAAATTCACACCTTTAAAAGAGTTGGTATATTTGAGAAAGAATTAAAAATTGTTGAAAATTATTAGTTAGTAATGTTTGTAAATTGAAATTGACAATGATTAAATTAATAGTGTATGGTGAATAAGTTGTAAAAGTTTTTGAATCAGAAATCGGATTCTAAAATCAAATTTGAAAACGAAACTACTAAAAGCTGACAATAACTTTTTAAGTGTTTGCAGACACTCCCTTGATGAGTTAGAGAATCAGCATTAAAGTCACCTAAACCTTGAAGAATTTCCCGAGATTCAGACCATCATATTGTGCTAAATTAATTCAATTGAAATGGCAAATAAGAACGTCACATATTAGATAACTCAGACACATTCAAAAATATAATATATTTAATTAAAAGTACAATATCAACTTCGACATAAAACGAGTATTATCAAACCTCATTGCTCATTGAAGTCGAAACAAAAATACTTCCCTACAGTTAAATCCAGACACTGCAGAACATTTGATTATATAGCTCACGAAAACCGAGATTGTGTTTGCCTATACTAGATGCACCAAATAAAGCAATCCAAGATTTCATGGAATATCCCCTTTTTACTTGAAAAAGCAAACTGACAATTGCTACTGTTCTGGCTTGTCTGGATCCTGCTCGGGATCTTCCTCCTCTTCCTCTTTCTTTTCTTCTTCCTCTTCCTCATCTTCTTCAGGAGGATCAGCCGGCATTGGTGGTGGTAATGGCGTTTTCATTGGGCTGAACTGAGGGAATATGTCGGGTCTTCTTCCTGGCTTTGGTCTATCCCACTCCTGAAACGATTGGAATAAGTTTTATAGTCAAATAAACCGGCACTATGTGGTGACACCACCGAAAGAGAGGCAAATTAGCTAATAACTGTACATGTGCAACTTTAATTAAACTCTCCATCATATGCAGAAATATTGATCTATCCACAAAGCAATGGCGATGAACAACTGTTAAGCCAAAGAGTCACCAAAATGCAGTACCCCCCGAGGCTCAAAAAGGACAATTCATACTTGCAGAGGCCCAAACAACAATATCACTTAAAAGTCCAGCTTTGTTTTATCCTACTCAGCGCATAAGTTCACCAAAAAATTAACAAGATTTAGGCAATTAAGTGATCGATTTGATTAGAGGGACAACCACCCTCAATTATTCATGTTTGTCCGAGCTCAAATATGTGATTCATGTTGACCTGACAAAGGAAATAACACCAAGAATTTAAACATTATGCATGACAAACAGATTGCTTTCTAGTATTTCACAAGGATAAGACCACTAGACTATTGAAACGAGGATCACCGTGTCAATTCACTTTCTCATCATGAGAGTTCATTCAACTTCCGCAAAATTTCTTTGAACTCACCATTACCCTTTTAAAAAGGATTTGGAGTAAGCTAACCATCTTATGGTTAAATATGATATCAGCCAGCTCTTTCCCAAAACATAAGCCAAGGACCATACAGATTCAACCCACTTCTCTCACAAGGACGACAAAGTCTTACAAAATATTTACTGACTATATCCACTCTTCTAAACTACTCCTAGTCCTAGATAAACCTATATTCTATAAGTCCACTTCTTATAAATGTTCCGAAGCCGGCCAAGAATTTCGGAAACTTACTACATCTTAACCAATCTCGTGTTGGAAATGAGGGACTTTTTCCAGGAGATGCAAATAATATAACTCATAACAATTATGTGAATGCAAATAGTAAGTGGAATAAAGGAAATGTAGTTTCACGCTGCCATAAAACCTACCAAGCTTAAAGCATTAAACAAAGCCACCAAATTCAGTAAGTTAAGAAAGGTTCAGTGAAGATGACCAGCTATCTATAATAAACCCACTTCCTATGACTCGCAGAATGCTAAGAAATGTGAGACCACCTTCTGTTAAATATAGTTGATACAGCATGCGGCTATGGTGACTACAATGCAAGAGTTCTGTAATCTCAGCTACCGCACAAACCATGCTTATTTATGAAACAAACTAATCTTCAGGGTCATAATTCTTGCGAACCTCTGACTGAAATTAAGGTTTCCCATGCCAACGAGGCACTGAATCTGAGCTATTTAATCAATTTCATTTTAACATAGGCAGCAAGGACACAAATCTCCTTAATTCAACTACTCAGTTGTTCAATTGGATGCAAAGTTGCAAAGCACAAGTTATCCAGAAGTTAGAACCAACTATAATAATCATATTAAGCTTTCTAAAGCTTTTAGGTTTAATTTCTCTATTGCCTTTCGGTTCTTCCATTTTCTAGCAAAGGTAGGAGCTTTAATCTCTCTACATTCAATCGCCAGCGTCCTCACGAAAAGGTAAAAAACAAACAAACATACAAAATAAGGTACCGAAGTTAGTCTTAAAATAAAAGATAAAATTGAAGCAAATTTCATAAGACGAATTGAAATTAAAGGGGGGGAAAAGCCGACAAAAATGTTCGATGGAAGTTCAAAAAGCAAAAGGGGGAAAAATTTACTTACGATGGGAAAATCAAGAGGTGAACGACGAGTCATCTTCTCTTCATCGGGAGCCATACCCACAATCCATGACCTCCGGCGGCCGCGCGTCAAGTTCGCGGTGCGAGTTCTCTGTAAACAATTCAAAGGCGGCAGCAGAGACAGGGTCACTGAAGAAGAGGCCATTAATGACGTGGTTGAGGTTGAAAGAGAAGAGGGGGCTGTAGACAACGCCGTTTTCGGAGTAGGAGCTGATAGAGAGATAGAGAGGGAAAGAAACGCCATATGCGGCGGCGCGTGAAAGTGCGTGGGTCGTCTCACGGGTTTATTGTAGCTTCCTCTCCGAATCTCCAGTCTCCACCAGATATCCACTCGCCCACCGCCTCAGAGAGAGAGATTGAAAGATTGTCACAAGCCCAAATATGAGACTGGATCCGGATCCGAACATCAGTTGTAGTATCGGGTCGGGATTTAAGAACATTATTGGACTGGGTTGTTTAAACTCATACTGGAAATATAATTTTTAATATTGGGCCATATAAAGCCCACTATATAGGCCCAAACCATCTTCGTCTTCACGCTTTTTTTTTTCCAAAACGATAGAAATATATTCAAAACTCAACAAAACTTACACTGCCAACTGGCAAAATGGTCACCTTGAACATACATACATTGATACATGTCAAGGGGAAAAACTTCGTACAAGAGGTATAACCACCGTAAATCGAGGGAGCAAAACAAAAAACAACTAAAAAACACAAAACAAAAGAAAACTAAGCACTCCAACGGAGACTAAACCACATCTGAAAGGAGGACTAAGGCACTCCTCAAGGAAGACTACCTAACTCGAACAAATCCGAGCACGAGCTACATCACGCACTGCAATATAGAAATTACTGACCGCCTACGAGATTCGCAAATCAACCGGTAAAATAAAGACTCAAAAAAAATACAAAACAAATCGAAAAAATAGAAAAATGTCTCTCCCCCACCCGATCTTCAACCGCAGCTCATCACCTACCCGGCTCCAACTCTCCTTTTTGTAGCTCCAATCTCCGACTTGCCTTCACTCTCGATCGAAAAATCCGATCATCTCCGGATAACACAAGAGATATGCCTTCATTGGCTTCCACCATAAAGCATGGTTGGGGAGGGGAAAGGAGAAGATAAGGGGGGGAGGAGGAGGATAAGGGAGGGGAGGAGAGGAGAGGGGAAGGGGTGGCGGCTTGGGAGGGTGAGGGAGGGTGAGGGGTTAAGGTTTTAGGGTTTGTAGTGAGAAGGGGGAGGAAAAAAGATAGAGAGAGAAAGGGGTTTTTTTTTACCACTTTTCTTCGTCTTCACTCTTCACCAATTATATTTTGGGGAAAATTACAAAATTGGTCCTATAACTATAGGCAGTTTGTAATTTCGGTCCTATAAGTATTGAGTTTGCAAAATCGGTCCTGTAAGTTTGAAAATTTTTGCAAAATTGGTCATATATGTTTCATACATAAGCAATTTCGGTCCTGTAAGTTTCAAATTGTTGCAAAATTGGTCCTCTTGGTTTATTTCACATTTTCAAAATACCAAGAATACCCTTATACATATCAATGACTTACTTGAATAAGTGTTTTGCTTAAAATGGTATTAGAGACCAAATTTATTAAGAACTTTAAGTTATATTTATTATATTTATGTAATTAACAATTGGTGAGGACAAATTTTCTCCAAGAAAATGGATCTGGACAATTGTCCAAGTTGTCTACCTTTTAGGACATATCGTCAAATTTTGACGATGTATGCACAATAACACAAAGACAAGATAACATATTTGGAACAATCAACAGAACTTGTAGTAGCTGATAGGGAAATCATGAGATAATGTGATAGACAAGCGACATATTATCTGAGTTTCCTTACGGTAAATAAGATATTATATGTCGATCTAATGAATCGTTAGGAAGCAGTTCATGAAAATACCCATCAAAATCATGATTCATGATGGACTACTGGAATGGAACTAGATACTTCCAGACACATCTAAGTTCTCAAAAGATCTTAGAGAGGTCTAAAAGACGGTACAGAATTATGGCAACCGGCATAATCATCTACAAATACAAGTTCATCATATCCAAAACCAGATGGAGACGATGGTGAAATATCAGAAGGAAACTCTTGAATCCTTCATGATATTCAGAAATGAGTCAAGAATCTGGAGGACATGCCAAGTTCATCCGGAGGAAATAAACGTATTGATTTCGGAAAAGTACCATATTTACACCAAAATCGAAAACCAAACGAAGTTGTACGAAAAATGACAAACGGTGAAAAGCTCATTGTTATTATCAAAGGAAAATCCGTCACAAACCAAATGTAATGGATATGGAGAAGATAAATCTTAAAGATCTGCATGACCTTGCAGAATCCTTCGCATGATTAAGAATTATAGATTTAAAGATGAACGCATGAGATGGATCAACTTTGGTTACTCTTGATCAATAGGAAGACCACCTCTACCACCACAAGTTGATCCCAACATAGTAGAAAGTTCAAGTTCACATTATGGTGATGAAAGAATGCCTCACGTTGGAGATTTTACTGCAATGAGAGATCCTATTGTTACAGGAACTCGACAACCTTCTAAAAGGCTAAATCTATATAATACGCGTTATGAAAAATCGAACTTGATCCAATACATCCATTTAAAACCTCTGAATAGAGACTGGATCTAAATAGGTATAACAATGCTACGAACAAAATAGGTGTCAGAAAATGTGAATATTTTATTCTATAAAATCTGGGTTTATCTGGATAAATTAGCTATGATGTGTTTAAGGATTAAAATTGTAATGCTCGAAAGTTATAGGACTAAAATTGCTAATGTTACAAAGATAAAGGATCAAAATGCTATTTAATTATAAGGGCAAAATTATCCAGTACCAAAATTGCAACTTTAAAAGATAAAGGACTAAATTGCAATTACCCCAAAGTTACAGGACTAAAATTGCAATTTACCCTATATTTTGTTCGTAATTTTGTAACATTTGACTCGCACAAAAATTGTTCAACCAAACAAGCCCTAAATAAACGTTGGCATTTATCGATTTCTTTCTTCTATACGCACTCCATAGCGCTCGCTATCTGAAAATTAAATCTTGGGGGTGGGTTTGTGCAGAAAAGAATGGCGGGAAAGCAAATCGCCGGCGACGGAGTACCGCCGAGCCTCGCCGGCATGTCCAAGAATCAGCTATACGAAATCATGTCTCAGATGAAGGTTCAATTTTTGTACCCTCATATATATATATATATATACACTTACATATACACGCAGCTATTGGATGTCGTCTTTGCCTTCTTTTCTAGTTTATAAGTAAAACTCGACATTAGAAGATTGAACCCTGAAAACTTGAATTTTGTGCGTGCAGACATTGATAGAGCAGAATAAGCAGCAAGCGAGGCAGATTCTTATTCAAAATCCAGTTTTGACTAGAGCTCTTTTTCAGGTTTGTTTTAATTTAGGGTCATCTTCTCTGATTTATCGTTGTCAGTTTAGTTTAATTTTTTGTGTTTTGGAATGTGATTATTTCTTGTGGGTTGGGGATTTCGTTTTTTTTTTTCTTCTTTGGGGGAGAAGGGGTTGAGAGAACTACTTTTCTTGTTGTTTTTGTATGACAAAAATTCTTAAGTATAAAAAAAAATTATTGTAGAATATAAAGAAAAATTAGGTTTGAGAATCCTAATATGCTGCAGTCTGGACAATGATGAATCATTGGGTGGTGATTAGCTGTAGATAGGAAGTGGTTTGATTATGTGCATTTTATGAGAATGCTTCATGTAGTTTATCTCTAGCAGGGTTCTCCACATTTTTTTCGAGCCATAAGGAGATTGTGCTTACTTTTAAGTTTTCTACACTTGAGTATCTGAGATTAGCAGCTCACTAGGGAGGAGGTAGACCACATTATACATAGAGAATAGTTCAAATAGAGAACGATCTACAACTGTGATCCTTTTGTTTTCGTCTTGTTCTTGAGATACACAGGCTAAATTCATTTTATTGTTTGCTTGCTTCTAGTTAAGCACAAAGTTACTTTTCTCTCCATACACATACCCTCAATCCGATCAAAATGTAATAGTTTGGTTGATCTTATACATTCTAAATATCAATATATCTGAGTATGTTAGCATGATAAAGTCACCTATTTGGACATTAGTTCATTGGTGACTTCCCTATTCTGACGATAAGAAAGGAAAGGAAAGGAAACTTTTATATGTAAAGAAATTAGGGAAAAGAATGTTAGTATCATCTCTATGTAAAGTTTGATAGTTTCAGTGTTTGAGCAGAGATGGCCGTGCACTACACATAATGAGAAGTAGAATCTAAGATTTTCTTAACGTCCATCACATATGCTGGAATAAATGCAGTTTTTTCATAACTACGAAGACTGTCAATCGGAAGTGGTTAGTACCTGGCTCAAAATTACTTTTGTGGATTTAAGCAATCACCTGGTTCGCAATATTTTGATGTCAGTTTCATGTAATTTTTCTTAGAAGTTTGGATATTGCATGGTACCCTAAATTTTTTGAGGGGATCGAGTTCCGTGAAGGCGTGACTCTTAAATTTTGTAATTCTATTTTGATATAGCTAAATTCATTTTACAATATGTAACAGATTTTGCCGCAAAAATTGCTTTCTAACTGCCAACTTTTTTTTTCCCATCCCATCCTTCCTTTCATCAGGCCCAAATTATGCTCGGAATGGTGCAGTCCCCCCAAGCAGTATGCTCCCTTTTCTCATTTATACCCTTCGTTCTTATTTTCTTAAAAGTTTTCTGTTTTCTGATTATTTATTTATTTTGCTTTTGTTTTAGTCACCTGCAATTCCATCAACAGCAACACAGAATCCACAGCCATCATCTACTTCAAATCAGCAGTCCAATATTAAACCCACACCATCATTTCCAAGTCAAATTGGTCAAAACCAAATGAGGAAGCAGCAGCCAAACCAAATTCCAAACCAAACTCCGAGCCAGACTATGGTGTCAAATTCTCAGTCCCAACCTATTCCTCCTCCAAACCCTAAACCCCAATCCATTCCATCACATTCCTTACAACCAGTACAGCAACCTAAGGGACATCTTGGCGCCCAGTCAGCACAAATGTCTATACCGCAATCCTCTCAAGTTCCTAATTTGACTCAATTGCCACATCATACTTCTTCACAGTCACCGTCACTTCACCAGCCCCCTATGCCTTCTTCGATTTCCACACAATCACAACAACCGATGCAGAATACTGGCAATCAGTATTTGCCTCTACAACAGCCACTACAACCACCTTTACCTCCGCAACCAAGACCTCAAATGCCAGGGTTTCCTCACCAGGGTCATGCTCAAATGGGACCAAATTTGGGTTTTCAGCATCCTAGTGGACCACAGATGCATCATCCACAGCATATGTTTCATGTGAGCTGAACACTGCCACTTGTAATTTTATTAGTTTTTTTTACAACACTCAACGTATAAGCTTATGTAATTTCAGTCAGGTGCAAAACCTCCTGGTGGTCTGGGGCCTTCATTTCCGCAGGGGCAGCTACCACTTCCTAATCAGCCTTTGCCTCCATCACTTTATCAGGTTTGTAAATTTTATGTTGCAATTGGCTCAGTGCAAAAAATAAGGTTGCAATAATATTTCTGGTTAGGCCTTTTGTAATGAACTCATGAACCCGATATTCTCTTGGGCCAGTTTGTTGGTGTGGATCATAATGTTATAATTTGTGGGCAACAGTCATATAGAATGAATTATGTTCCAATATAGATTCTTCTACCAGGATGAAACCAAGCAGAAATAACTTTCTTGCAATGTGATTTATTGTCTTGTTCCAAATTAACTGTTATTTCTTGAGAAACTGCCAGTATTGTTCAGGTGGCAACATTAGCACTTTGCTTCTAGCGGTTGCAGATCTTTGTAATAGATGCTAAATTTACATCAGTTCTATAGGCTTCTTGCAGTTTTTGGTTGCGCTTCTCTAGAATATGTTTCTTTCCTAATCATCCAACTGTGGCAGGTGACCTGGGTTTAGTTATTTACTTTAGTCAAAGAGTGTTATCCCTGCTAATACCATAACGTGATTTATACTGCCTCTTTTACACAAGTCTAAACACACATCCCAAATCCCAAATATGGGGCCCGAGGCCTGGGTTCTAAAAGATCGATGGAAGAGGTATTTCAATAATCTTTTTAATGAACCGAAGAGGAATGAAGTCACACTAGGGGAACTAGGCCAATCTGAACTGAATAGAAACCGTACCTTTTATCGTAGAATTCAACTTCATGAAACAGAAAAAAAGCACTAAACAAAATGGCGCAAAGCAGTTGGCCTAGATGATATACCAATTGAAGCGTGGAAATGTTTAGGTGGAGTTGGAATTGCATGGCTTACTAAATTATTTAATGTTATTCTAAAAACTAAGAAAATGCCTGATGAATGGAGAAAAAGTATATTGATACCTATATATAAAAACAAAGGGGATATACAAAATTGTGCAAATTAGGAAGAATTAATTAAATTAATAAGTCATACAATGAAACTATGGGAAAGAGTTATAGAAGCAAGAATAAGAAATGAAACTAGTATATTAGATAATCAATTTGGCTTCATGCCAGGAAGATCCACAATTGAAGCTATACACTTAATTAGACGATTATGTGAACAATATAACGAGAGAAAACAAGATTTACATATGGTTTTTATTGATCTTGAAAAGGCATAAGAGTCAACCGTGATATAATGTGGCGCGTATTGGAAAAAAGAGGAATAAAAATAGCCTACATAGATGCCATAAAAGATATGTATGATGGTATAATAACATGTATCAGGACACCAACATGAATATCTAGTGAATTCCCAAACACTATAGGTTTGCATCAGGGATCCGCTCTAAGCCCGTACCTTTTTATCCTAATAATTGATGAAATCACTAAACACTTACAAAAATCCATCCCTGAATGTATGTTATTTGCGGACGATATAGTTTTAATTGATGAAATAAGGGAAGGAGTAAACGCAAAATTGGAAGTTTGGAGAGAAGCACTCGAATCAAAAGGTTTTACTATAAGTAGGGCTAAAACAGAATACATGGAATGCCACTTTAGTAAAAACACTAGGAACAATGAGACGAAGGTTAAAATTGATGGACATGAAGTGAGTATAACAAAGAGTTTTAAATACTTAGGATCTATAATTGAAGAGAACGGAGAAATCAATAAAGATGTCACACATAGGATCCAGGCGGGTTGGAATAAATGGAGGAGTGCATCTTCTATCCTTTGTGACCGTAAAATACCATTAAAATTGAAAGGAAAATTTTATAAAACGGCCATACGACCCGCAATGCTTTATGGAGCAGAATGTTGGGCGACTAAATATGAACACGAACAAAAAATGAGGGTAGCAGAGATGAGAATGCTAAGATGGATGTGCGAACACACTAGATTAGATAGAATAAGAAATGAACACATTAGAAACAAAGTGGGAGTAGCACCAATAGACGAGAAAATTAGAGAAACACGATTAAGATGGTTTGGACATGTTTATAGGAGACCTTTAGATGCACCCGTGCGACGTTTAGAAGGTAGAGAATCACTCACACAAATCAAAAGAGGAAGAGGTAGGCCTAAAAAAACTTGGAAAGAAGCTATTAAACATGACATGTTATACCTAGAAATAAACGAAAATATGGCATATGACCGTAAACGATGGCGCGATATGATCCGTATAGCCGACCCCACGTAGTGGGATTAAGGCTTAGTTTGTTGTTGTTGTTGTTGTTGTATATTTTCATTCCCAGGTCCCTAGGAATTTAGGGGTATGACCCGACACGAACCCGACCTGAAGTTACTGAGAGAAACACGACTAACCCGAACCCGACCCGAAGTTACTAATTTGTCTAAAACGTAGTTTTATCTTTTACTTATTGTTTGATGTATTTGGAGCATAACCAGAAATCAACCCGAAACTAAATTGGCACCCCTACCTAGGATGGTGTTGCCGTTTAATTTTTTAATTTTAGTTGCAGGTTTTATTATCCAATTTTTGAATATGAAGCTGACTATTTCATTTATTGATATTTGCAATACGAATTATGACTTTCTAATGTTTGTTTTAACCGTGGATGGGGATATTCCAGCCAATTATGCTACCAAATTAGATTCTTCTCTGCCTCAATTTGACATTTTTATCCCCCTTGCATCTGCCTATTTCTTCCCCATTCAGCAAACATTTTAAATCATGAATGTGGTTGATGTGTCTTTCCTAAGCAACATTCCCCAGCAATTGAATTCGACGTAAACTATGTCATTATTTACCAAAGAAAATCCTTTTAATGTTGCCGCCAACATTTTCAGCACTTATTTCTGTCTTTGTGATGATTTTGAGTCGAACAATGAAAGCATGCATATTTTTGTGGGCCCAGGCTGGAAATCCTCACTTGGGAATGGATTACAATCAAATTGGAAGCTCCAAGCAAACAGATAGAGGTTCCAATTGGACGCCTGGCCTTCACGAGAATCAGCTCCCGGGACCACCATCATTTCCCGGTCAGGTGGGTCCCAGCAATCAGCCTCCTCGACCTGCTCCGGTAATTTTTCTTGCTTTCTACTTTTTTTCCCCTCATTCTTGGGAAACAAGGGCATGGACTTTCTCCTTGTATTGATTGATAATTTGAGTCTTGTGTAATTGTGCAGTTGACTCCTGAGTTGGAAAAGGCATTATTGCAGCAAGTTATGAGTCTCACTCCAGAACAGATCAATATGCTGCCCACAGAACAAAGGAATCAAGTTCTTCAGTTGCAGCAAATGCTTCGCCATTGAAAAAACGTGTTGTTTTAGATGCACTTAATTCCTATTTTCAGTGTCTTAATCTATTATAAAATACCGCTTCTATTCTTCTGAATTCAGTTGTATTTCTTATAAGCATAGTGGGTAGATAGTTTCTGACATGTTTTTTGTCCTGACCCTTTCTTTTGTTTTTTAACTTCCTATGTGCCTTTGGATCAGAAAATATATGTGCTCACATCTGTTTTTTTATGTTCATTTGTTATTTTTATGTATGATCTGTTACAAGTGAATTAAAAGATAGGGTAATTATGTTTTCAAAAAAAAAAAAAAAGATAGGGTAATTACCTCTTAGTTTTAATTGAAATTCAATTTTTTAAAATTACAAATATTTTTTTGAAGTTGGTGTTTGTTTTACAAATTTCGCCTAAAACATGTTATTTTTATAAGAAATAAATAAATGTCGAAGGAGCATTTACATTCATAATATAATTTCAAAAGATAGCTAATCAGTTTTTAGGTAATTAAACATAGAGGAGGCCTCATGTGAGACTGTCTCATGGATCTAAGTTAATGAGACGGGTCCTAAAACACAAAAATATGATTCTTTTCATGGGTATGGGTTTAGGTTGAACGATAAAACGTAAACTTGAACAATAGCTTTTTGCATCTACAACCTTTCCTAGGCCTCCAGTAATAGTTTTCTACATGTACTGACAAGTAGTTTTAGAAGAGTTTTTTTATACTGCAACAAATACGGAGGCCGAATATACAAAGCTATAAGCTGAAGCTTATTGTGTCTTTCTTAGTGTGAAGCAATTATACAGATTACAGAGCCCACACTTTGAGCTACCCTCTAATGCACAGATGATAACTGTATGATGCCTAGTGCAAAACCATTCCAACACTCTGCTTTTAGTAAGGCACTTTGACTGTGTTCAAGATTCTTTCTTGTGCTTGCTCTCCAATTCTTTTCATATTCAAGTAGGTCACACTGAGCATAGCCTCTTCAGCATAATTGATTCCATGAGTTAATAAGAGCATTGGGACCGGATTTAAAGTTGGCCGACTCTTTGAGATGGAAATCAGAGTTCTTCAATGCTAGAAGGTTCGGAATCGTCATCGTCCTCCTCCCATTCCCAGTCATCCTCGTCCTCGTCTTCATCACCATCAGATGAGGCTTCATCTTCGCTCTGTACATGTGGAAGATGGTGTTACACTGTTACCTTTTAATGGGATAATTACAAAACCCCCCAGGGTTTGGGCTAATTACAAATAAATCCAGAAATATTTCAAAATTACAAAATACCCCCTCAGGTTTGATTTTGTCTTAAATTTAAGGGGGTAACTGTAATATTTCTATAAATGTTCGGTGATTTTTTAAATGTTTTTTTGCTTATAAAGTGAGAAAATGTAAGACATAATCAAATTTCAAGGGGTTTTTTGCAATTTTCAAAAATCTCTGATTTTCTTTGTAATTAGACCAAACCTCAGGGTTTTTTTGTAATTATCCCTTTTTTAATTATCTGAAGAATAATGTGTGTACTGTGTGGCAAAACCCATGCTGCCATGCATACACAGATACACTCTTAAACCAAGTGAGTATATGATTTCAGTCACTATGCATGAATAAAATAGCTTACTTCATTCACTTCTAAAATAGCTTACTTCATTCACTTCCGACACATTATTAAGTTGGCCATGGTCTTCTGAGTTCCGACGCTTGCCATTCTCCGGCTTTCCAGAATTGCCCTAAAAGAATAACGATAATGTATTGAGCGCATCAGAAAGATTCCATATGCAAAAATATCACATCTAATAAAAGCAGGATTTTCATTAAGATTTTCTCCAACAGTTATTATTATATCAACATTCCATCCATCTTATCATTTAGCTCGCTTTATGTTTTAATGGCTAAAAATGTTCAAGAAGCAGATAACTTCTCAACAGACGTAGGTCAGAGAAAATAACAAATTTTTGTTCTAATTCAACAAGAACAAAACTCGTGAAGTAGTGGGTCAGAGACAACGATACTTTTTTGTTCTGATCACTAAACCAGCTCAAGCAGCAGAAACTCCTCAAATTCAATAGACAGGCGTAGAGATCTGAGACTATGTTAAACTATTGTTCTAATGGCTAAAAAAGGTTCAAGAGCTTCTATACAGACAGGAGTAGGCCAGAAAGCATGATAAACTTTCTTTCTCATAAATAGGTTCATGAAACAGAAAAGTCCTCGACAAATGAATAGTAGATCCACAAGGGGATTTGATTACGATAAGCAATAAAACTTAATGTCCAATATTTTGTGCACTTTCATTAAGCAGGCAGAGAAGTTAAAACTTACAATTTCTTGCTCTGTCTGCTCAATGTTTTTCTCCAGTTCAGATATGTGCTGACTGAGAGCCTACACAACAATGTAAGAGATATAAATTAGTATAAAGATTTATGAGCAATTTAACGCTCATTGTGTTGAGATAAATAAGTTGATATTAGAAATGGAAAGTAAAGAATTGACTAACTTCATATCGCTGCAAAGCCACCCTACGCTTCAGTGCTTTTGCCTTAGTCAGAAGGTTTCTTGGTCTCAGAGTGATAGGTCGGCGATAATTCTTGCCACGATAGTAAATCAAGGCATGACCTTTCGGAACACTATCTATTGACACTAGTATTCCACCACTCTCATATTCCAAAAGTCTTGCTGTTTCTTCGACAAAAGAAAGTTCTTTTTCTTTTGATATTAACTTCACAAGTTCTCTATGTTTCCAATGCAGATGCATGTTCTCAATAACACCATCAAAAACGCCACGAATGCCTGAGAGATGGCCATAAACAGAACATGATTACCCTTTTCGTGATCCAGAATATATATACTTCATGATAAAACAATTTCCCTCTGATCAATTGTACTCTAAAATGAAGAAAACTCACCAAGTGGCAAGTACGCTTTCATCCGTAACCCAACCCTGCGATACATAACTCTTTCCTCATCTGTGATTGTCTCCTGGTCATCCGAAGGATTTACAGGAACCCAAGAATCCACTATTTTAGATAGCAGTTTTTCTGCTTTGAGCTTCTTCGCCTGAGACTGTAAATACATTCAGTCAATGGCATTAACAGCTGAGGGGAACCAAGAGCATGTGAACGAAACATATAAAACTCAATAAAACAGGTAAATCTTTCACCTCTTATCTGAACCAGGGATATGTTCCTTTCTCATAAAGTCAGCAAATGGACTATTACAAGAATATTAAGTACAATAATGTGCTGATAGCAGTTGCAAAATAATGACAAATAAACAGAAACACGACATCAATAACACATAACTGGCTTTGGTCCATTTGTTCCAGCAATGTGAAGAGGGGGCAGTTGAAGAAGCAGCGGATTAAGACTGTTTTCCTCATCTAAGACCAAAGCTGGAAGGGTAATATAAGAAGAGGTGCACAACACCCTATTCCCAAAGTTTGATCTTGATTATTAGAAAATCGACTGTGTGCATACAAATTTAGTTGTTGAGTATTATTCTAATTATTTGCCCGTTTATGACTACAAAACTCAAATATGCAATAAAATCATAAAACAATTGTTGGCTTGACCCAGCTTCTGTTATTTTTTGTGTTCTGAAAAACAATATTCTAAATCTCATTCTAATTCATCATACATCAAATAAGACATACTTACAATGGCTATTTTATGTTCAAGTCGCCTGATCACTTTGGCACGTTTGGCTCTGGATGCCTCTTCTATCATCCTTTCACGTTCCTCGGCAGATATATCTGTTCCCCACCGGGCCTGAGCCTCATAAAACTCTGCCAAAGTACCTGCCTGAGCTTCCTTCTCTTCAGCCACTGGCGCTGCTGCTGGTCCAACCCTAACTTTCTCTTCAACATCTTGTATTTGCTTTGTCATTTCCTCTCTTTCAGCTAAAGCAGTAGCCACACTGGGAGGAATAAAATCCTTTCCCCGGTACATAACTATGTAATATTTGTTTCTTAGAAGTAAGACACCCCCTGTTAATGTCTATAACAGACCAGAAGAGGAAAAAGAGAAAAATAAATGGCCATATGCAACTGACGTGTAATAATGTATATGTACTGATAGTCTAATATCACAAGGCAAATTCCTAAACATCATAAGCGTCCAACAATTCAAGATGCAAATATTTTGAGGGTACTTGAGAACACCCTAAATGACTTTCATGTCAAACAATAATGCAACCATAATTCCTCAACCTCAACAATTCCTCTACCCCTCAGCACATGTAATATTTCAGAACACACCTGGAATGGTACTTTACATGTCTACTTGTATAGAAGAAAATAGATAAATGTCAAAAGTAGAGATATCCAACACAGTGTGCAGAGTAATCCACCTACCTTCAGTTCCTCAGCCATGATTTTGTTGTTAGTATTCTGGATTCCACGCTTCACAGCAATTTTTACAAGTAAACTTTTCTCCCATAGCTTAATTATGGATGCTGCTAAACCTTGATGATTTCTATTCCTTCCTAGAAGATTAAATAGAAGAAAACATGTCAACACAGACATTAGTAAATTGAAAGAACATAGAGGGTAAAAATTACCAAGAGCAAAATGGCAGGGAAGCGACTTAGCAAGCTTCCGCATATTAGTCATCTCGGCATTGGTTAGTCCCGAACGCATTCCAGTGGGAAGAAGCCTAAAAGGTGTCTTGTATCCAGGAATTGTCGGAGGAAGTAAATCAGCATCAACAGGAAGCACTCCGGTACCCCACCAATCTTCAAACCGTGGACCTAAACCATCTAATAGACTATTATATTCAGCTTCCTCCTCTGTCATACTTGCAACGCGGCCTGATACAACTGGATTGGGTTTCTCAAGAACTTGGATTTTAGCATCACTATCTTTTGTGACTGAATTCTCAGGCGAGGTAACATTAGGGACAAAAAGATCGTCATTTTCACTGTTCACCCTTTGCGGCTTTGAAATAGGGCCATCATAGTTAGTTCCTCTAAACACCACCATAACACTTCCAGACCTCCATGTGACTAGGCCCCCTGTCCTGCGCTGATGACAGAAAATGCAGTCAGCACTTATGGCCTAATGTATATATTTCTACTAGTTTAAGTAAAACATAATGAAATTTGGATAAAAAGGGGACAAATTTATATCTTAGTAACTTGGATTATCCTTTAGATTCACGGAACTTTCTCATAGATTCACTTAAGGGCATCAGTTCAAGCAATCAGTCCAGTTTTTTCTGAAGAATTTATATGGCACCTCCCACCCACCCGCCCCCGCCACCCAAAAAGGAAAACAAACAAAAATACACACCTTTTATTGTTTCTTTTCTTATGAAACTAATCAAACATATTTAATACGTCTTCCAATTCAGAGTGTTGGTCATTTAAAGCTAATTAATGTCGCTGGATGCTTGACTGCCTAACAGCTCTGGTGAGCGGATGCCAATTGATGGCCTCAACTAAATATATCACCTATACCAAACAGATAAGCAAATATACATCTGTTGTTAGCTACTGATCCTGAAGTTGGTCATTTGATGTTACCATCCCTTAATTTCAAGTCGGACTTTTATTGGAAAATAGAGTGTCATCTTAAAACCACATATTTATGACTGTTTTTATCTAGTTTTACATTGCAGAGTAATTGCAAACAACGATTTGTTAAAGCTCCAAATGAATATTTGACATGGTGCAATAAACATAACAAGAAGCTACGCCGACAACAATAACAACAAAGGGGAAACGTGCTTTAATCCTCTGACTGTAATCCTCTGACTGATCAACATATAGTTTCCCCTCAAAACTCTTATTTACAACTACATTTTCTCAACAAACAGCAACACATTGCAGTATCTCCTCCAACTAAAGCATGATTTACAGGGTTACAGGTTCAGTTAATCAATCAGCACAACACATATCACATATCGTACAATAACATTATCGCAGCAACAATAGTAACAATATCATAAAAATAAAGACATTCCAATACCAGAACTCACCAACCTCAACTATCTCATGTGCAGTCCTCATATCATGCGCCAATTCCTCATGAAACTTCAATCTCACCAGTTCAGACTTCCTCCACTTATCATGAATCTTCTCCAAAACAGCACCTGTGATTCCAGCCTTAGGCACATTCACCCTCTCCCTCAAAGTCATCCCCATTCTCCGCAACCTCCTCAACTCTTCATCCTCTATCGTTAACTCCGCCAAAGTGGGGGCCCGCATAGCCCGTTTCTTCACTCCCACTCTACCATCCTCCAGCTCCTCGTCCTCATTCACACCCCTTTCCCTCTCCCACGGCAACAACGCATCAGAATCATAATCCTCATCCTCGACTAAAAAAGTGTCCGGTCTAACCCAATCTCTTTTCAACAAGTCCCCTAACTTCTCATCCCCAAATTCAACATTTGTTGAATCATTCGAATTTAAATTAGCATTCTCCGAACTTATATCCAACTCTCCTCCCCCTTCTTCTTCTTCTTCTTCTTCTTCTTCTTCTTCTTCTTCCTCTTCATCATCGGATCCCAACCCTAAATTCCTCAACCGAAGTACAATTCTATCAATCGCCGTGGTACCTGCTCGAACTGTTTCTGTTTTGGGTTCGGGCTTTCTCGAGCCCGATTTTGGAGGCGGCGGCGGGGCCGGAGGAGGAGAAGGCCATTTTTTAATCCAAGAGGAGGACGTATTGGGTGTATTGGGGTTTCTGGAGGGCGTTTTTGGTAAATTTGAGGAGCGGAGAGAAGAAGAGAATGTTTTGAAGAATAGGTGACGAAAATGCGGCGGTTTGCGGCGGGGTAAAGAGAATGTAGATAGGAGGTGTGGTGGCAGTTCGGTTA
Source organism: Rehmannia glutinosa (assembly GCA_016081115.2). Lineage (NCBI taxonomy): Eukaryota > Viridiplantae > Streptophyta > Magnoliopsida > Lamiales > Orobanchaceae > Rehmannia > Rehmannia glutinosa. The sequence goes on along the minus strand of CM071933.1, from coordinate 3,970,929 downwards.
ATCTGGCCGTTGAGAGCGCCATTTTTTGGCTGCTGAGCTTTCACTGATACTGAAAGTGAGTAGGCTTTGAAGTCTGAAGATGATGATAAGATATTTTTTGTATAAAATTTAGAAAATGTAAAATTTTGGATAATTCTTATGTTTGGGCTGGCGCGCCAAATTTTTAATTTCATGGTGAGTTTGGGTTGGCCCAATAACTTTATTCTGCACTTTTGTTCCTACACAACCTGTTAATCGGCCTAATACGAGTCCAATTTGACAGCTACAAGGGCTTGGTTAGTAGTCTAAGACTCACCTGCATATTTTTTGATTATTTTTGCGCTTTTTCGATTTTTATTTTGTTCATTTATTATTTTATATGTTATATATGTTTTTTTGATGTTTAAATTTTTTTCTCTTTGTTGTTTATTTGTTGTTTCGATGTTTCAAAATAATTTTTACCTATTTTTTATGCTATTTTTTGTTCATGTATTATTTTGTACATTGTTTCTGTGTTGTTCTATAATATTTTTAATGTTGTTCTATTATTTTATTTTGTTGTTTTCATGTAGTGTTCAATGTGTAAATACCATTTTTACCTATTTTTAAGCTCTTTTTATTCATGTGGTATTTTTAATATTTTTTATATTGTTTCTGGATTATTTTCATACCGTTTTTAATGTTGTTCTGGTGTTTCTTTGTTGTTTCCACGTAGTTTTCGAAGTTCAAATACAATTTTTACCTATTTTTAACTTTTTTTACTCATATGATGTTTTAATATTGTTTCAGGTTTGTTTCTATATAATTTCTTGGTTGTTTCCATATATTTTTATGTTTTCATGCATTGGATCAAAAAATAAATTGCGTTTTTTATTCATGTTGTTTATATAATATTTTTAATTTGTTTGGTTTTAATATGTGTTGTTTTATTTGTATATTTCTTGATTTTTTATAAGATTTTCGAGTATAAAATGGATTAGTTATGGGGCAAAATTTATTTTTTACTGAAATTTTATTGGAAGAAACATGCATGTGTTCGAAACAATCTTGAAACAACACCGTAAAAAAGTACGGAAATTTTGGCGGGAGCGTAAATTTGTGTAAAAAAAGGTGCGAGCGTATGACACTAACCAAGAAAAAGGTAAATAACGTATGGCACTTTTCAAGAACAAATTAAAAGTCGTTAATATGGATTCTATGACAACAATTGTGTCCTACTCGCATTCCACAAAACTGCCTTTCCGAGGATAGTTGCTGAAGACCATAATACGGTACCCATCAATTGGTTAATCTTAGTCTAACATCATGTTCCACCACTTACTTTGTGGATTAGGATAGGAAAACCCAAAGGATTATTATCAACCTTTATGCTATAGATATATTATCAAGTTCAATTTCCAGATTATAGTATTTGAAAATAAATTTTCAGAAGTTATTGGTTATCGTGTGAAAAATAAAAATATATTTGCTTTATTGTCGGAATTTTTGTTAATGTATATATTTGGTTATAATTTTTGAACTGTATTTTGAAATAGACCTGTGTGATTGTAGTGGAAAATTATTTGGTTATAATTTTTGAAGTATGTTTGTTTGGTTGTATTTCGAGTAGAATAATTCCATAAAAGTAAAAACTGGAAATGACTTCATTTCCATTGAGAATTTTCCTAAACAAGCATAAATATATTTTTCGGAATAGTTGGAAAATTAAAATTATATTGTTCATTATTATTATAGTACGTACATGAGAATTTTATATTTGGATTGTATTTAGAGTTCTAAAAAATTATGTAATATTGATTATCTTATATTTAAGAATAATAATTATTTAGGATATATAGTGAGCAAAGTATCTGAAATGCCTATGAAGAAAACCCTAAGAATATATTGATAAAGTATGCTAACTTTTAATTTGATACTTTTTAGTATTATGCTTTATATAGTATGAAATTTCAAAAATATATAGTTAATTTTCCATCAAAATATAAAAAAGATAAAAATATTATATATGTATATATAAAAATTCTTTAAAATCAGTTCTAGTTTCGGAATTTTTATTCGTTACAGTTAGGTATGGTCCAGTAAGGATATCGGTACAGATTTGAAAAATATCTGGAACCATACCAATAAAAAATTGGGGATGGTTCGGTTCGAAAAAATTCAAAAAGTTAACGAACATTTTTGGTTTAAATATCAGTTTGATTTTGTTAATCTTCAAGTCCCGTGCACAGTCCTATATTAAGGGCACAAATCAAACAGAGTTTTGTTGGATCCAATCTAAAAAGTAAGGGGAAAAGGACAGGAATACCCACCTTCTCATCCATAATCCCTTCCAAATACAATCCATTCCTTAATCATTTCCAAAAATACCAACCCGGTAGAATTAGGATAATTCTACGACTCTGCAGCGTTTTCCATCAAATTTGCTGCTCCAAAAATCACCGTCCACAACATTCTGATCACAATCCAAGTCTCAATCCCAGCAAATAGCAAAAACTAAAAGAAAAGCACAGAACGCAGGAAAACAACAAGATAAATAATGGCTTATTCGAGATAACAATTCAAACTCCAGATCAAGAGGAAGAAGGAGAAGAACAAACCAGGTAACAACAACACGGTCTGTTTATCTTAATCTGAAAAAACTTTGTTTCGATCAGTTTCATGATTTTACAGATAGAAATTTAGAACTCAATATGTATTGGATGAAATTAACATTGAATTGAACCAGGAATTTTGCATGAGAATCCAACAACCTAATAGTTTTGAGCTTAAAATGTTTATTTTGTTCGGATTATAATCTAAAATTCTACAAAATTGCTTCTCATGAATATCTACAAAAAAAATCGTGTAAATCTCAAAAATCTGTATGCAATATATTACGTAATTATTTCACATATGTTTCTTTGTTGTTTCACAATTGTTTCTATTGGCAATGTTTCGCCTAATACAACACATTGCTTCTTCCCGTACATGAAATATTGTTTCATTTATGTTTCTTATATGTTTCACATAGACAAATTTTCATTGAATTCCACAGTTGCATGGAGAAAATTTCAGCTGTGGTATACCACAATGGACAATGGGAAGAAAATAGAGAGTATATCAACTTTGATATGGCATGAATACTGATTTCAATGGACTGCACATTCAGCACCCTAAAGGAAATCTTGGAACAACAAATTCAATGCAGAAAATTAGAGTTTACTTGTCCATCATCGACTACGGGAAATGGACACGACTCCACTATCAGACCAAAAGATACATTATATTGACTTCCAACATCGTATAACTATTGAATGCAACAACTGTAGCGGGGAAAAAACTATTAGTAACAACTTTGCTAGAGTACGTGAGATTTTTAGTTCAAGATTGGGCATGCAAACATCAAAATGAAGCAAGATCAATATTTACAAGGATGACAAAAAAGAGTTGAAGAGTATATGGGGAAAAACTACATCATTCTCTAAATTTAAGAGTAATTTACTATAATTTTTTATCACGGTGATCCCCTATTTCACAATAGTTTCTTACATGTTTTATTTATGTTTCAGGTGAAGAGGTCAAATGTTTTTATCTTTAAAGTCATAGAGGGTGACAAAACATTTGTTATGGACCTTGAAAAATGGACTTGCACATGCAACAAGTTTCAAATGGATGAAATTCATTGCCCACATGCTATAGTAGTACTAAAAGAATTGAATGAAGATCCGTACCAATACTGCTCGGATACTACATAAAGGAAACAATAGTAAAACAAAATAGCCGATAACAATACAGATCCTAGAAAGCTAATCAAATACAAAATAGTTCCATACTACTAACAATCTTTTCCACTTTCCTCTTCTTCGAAGCCATTGTACCAGCAGTACCCTTCTAAAATTTCCTCTTTTTCAAAGAATCTGGTGCTTCAACTTCGAAGAACTTCTCAGTAGCGTTTTATGAGGAGAGTTTTTAGAAGTCATTAAAAGAACAAACAAAACCTACGATTTCAAGAAGTTACACAAAACAGAAGTTAGAGATGGATACATGAGGAAGCTGGAACGATTGAAACTAAAAAAAGGTGATGAACGTGAAGACGTGGCCACGATCAAACAAGTGATAGCAAAAAACCCGAGAATTGATTTGAGATTAACTGAATAAGGTGGAAAAAACTAACCCTAGGTGTTAGAACGTAAAAGATGAAGAAGATGAGTAGAAAGGTGAAGAGATTGTAAGTCCAAGTGGCTACGATAATCTAGGGGGGTGAATAGATTATCTCCATCTTTTCGATTTCGCCCTCTTTTTGGAATCAATTACGCCAAGACAATAATAAAGGTGCGGAATGTAAACAACACGCGTCGATTTATAGAGGTTCAACCCACCTAGGGCCTAATCCTCTACCACCCCAGTATCTCCGGGATGGATTTCAAAAAGAAAAAAGATTTTATTAATTACCACAATTAATACAACATCTTACAACATCACCTTGAAGAGCACCACACTCTTCTTCAACACCACCTTTGAGATTATCACAATCTCTTTTGAAGATTACCACAATCTCCAACGGCACCTTGTGAAGATTACCACAATCTTCAACCTTGAAGAATACCAAATTCTTCAATACCTCAAGAGCACCACACTCTTGAAATACCTATCACCTAGGTCACCCAAGTGTATTCTTTCCACAAGAATACTCACAAGGATGTCTTGTGTTGAATGATGACAAAAATCAAGATTACAACTCAATAATGAATATTAAAATTTGAGTGCAAGTGTAATCAAGAAATAAAGCCTAGACCTCAAGATGTGAAAGTGAAATACTTAGGCTATAAATACAACAAGAGTGTTGAATATGAAAGCTTGAAAATTTGCAGATTTCTTGTTGTGTATTTGCTTGTGTTGTTCTTTTTTTGTCTTCAAATCATCCTCTATTTATAGGAGAGTCTTCACAAACATAGGCTCCTCCTTCTTCACTTTTGTCTACAAAAAGAGGATCACAAGATGTAGAAATATTGTACAAAAATCAAAAGCAAATCTTGCTGTCACAGATTGCAACGGTTGGAATTTTTCTGTCACAAAATAACATAGGGCGACCGGTTTCCCTGTATAAGATTTCGAACGTTTGAATGAAAATAGTGTGATCCAGGTAGGGGTTTGGGGTGCGACGGTCCGGGAGGGGGTCGTCGGCCGCCGTGGCCAGTGCGACCTGCGGCCCTCCCCTGGACCGGTCCCCCTCCATCTTTTTTGTACATAAATGATTTTTGTTCTTTTTTGTTTCAAGTTTCAAACTCTTCAGGTACCGGTCGACGCTTTGGGCGACCGGTCGACCTCCAATTTGAAATGTTGTCCGATTTTTGTCAAAATTAAACTTTAAGAAATACTCCAAAAAATTAGTAAAAACATTTTAAATCACTTGGGAGTATTTGGACAACATTTATAAACATTGTTTTGGTGTAAAAACCAATTAACACAAAATCATCAAAAGTGTTGTCGTATTTTTATCAAATTAAAAACTCTAAGAAATACTCCAAAAATTAGTAAAAATATTTTAAATCATTTAGGAGTATTATGACAACATTTAGAAACATAGTTTGAATGTAAAAACCCATTAACATGAAATCATCAAAAGTGTTGTCCAATATTTTAGTCGAAAATAAACTTGAATAAATACTCCGAAAAATTAGTAAAAATAATTTAAATCATTTAGGAGTATTTGGACAACATATAAATAACATTGTTTTGGTGTAAAACAAAATCATCAAAATCATGATAAAAACATTTATCTAACAAACTCCCCCTTTTTGATGATTACAAACCAAAACAATTTAAAGAGGTCAATTTTGAAAACAAAATAATTTTCCGGTCTAAAACAAAAAACCATTACAAGCAAGATTAATCATAAGTACAAACACACAAGGATAGGAGCAAAAAATTTTCAAAATCATTTAAGCACAAGCCCCCCTATCAACATGCATAGAAAGAGTAAGTATAGAAGCAACAACTAAAAGTTTAGCTTATACAACTTAAGCTTGAATTCCATGAGCTTATAAGCTCCCCCTGTCACAAGACATTATTAGTCAAGCATAAAAGTTCATAATACATCAAAAGGACTAAGTATAATCCACAGCTTATGGCTTTAAGGAGCCATAGCTTATAGCTTCTTTCATGATCTTATATTAGTTTCTTCGAGCTAATAAGCTTATAACCTGTTTCTCCCCCTTTGGAATCATCAAAAAGAATGTTAGCACGATAAAAACATCATATATTCATATCAACGTGCGCAACTTAACCAATTTATCAAGCTATTTGAACATTGAATCTTATAGACCAAATAGGAGGGAAAAGTCGATCATACGACTTGTAGAAGGTTATGAAAACTCAATTGATTTGCAAAAACATGATCTCTATAAATATATAAGACATTTGAAAATGAGAGAATCATGTAGGTGATGAATTTTTCATTGAAACGTTTTATCAAACACTTGGCGGGCGTCAAAAATAGAAGAAGATATATATAGCCCTTGTAAATGTAATCAAGTCAAGTTTGTCATCACCAGATACAATTTTACAAATATCATCCATCAACAATCATCATGCTCAACACAAATATATAAGAATTACATCAAGAAATATACATATAGGCCAAGTTCTCAAGGGTTCAACCCAATTGAGATAAGGGAGTAGAATTCTCAAGGGTTCAACCCAATTAAGATAAGGGAGTCGAATTCTTACCATTTAATCGGTGAATACGAGTAATGATGATGATAATCGAGCTAGATAATCCCCAAAATATGTAATTTATGCAATAAACCTCATTTGGAGTGAATTGTGTGTGCAAATGTCAAAGGGGACAAAAAATGAGCCAAAAGAGCCAAAATGGCTGAGAATAAGAACAGAGACGATTTTAACACAAAAATGGCTTAGGTCGACCGGTCTGGGGTGTGGGCGACCGGTCGAAGTATAGGGTGACCGGTCGGCCTCACCCCAACTGGTCACTAGATCTGTCTGTTTTGCAAAAGTCCGAAATTTGATCCAAAAATCATATTTTTCGCCCCTAAGTTTTGAAAACGTGCAAAATGCAAACGTAAACCTCATTCAATATACATTATGTCATAATCAAGCTCGAAATGAGGTAAAAGACTCGGCGGTAAATGGTTGAAAATAAATGTCCGCGAGTTATCCTTGAGAATGAATTAAACACATCTCAAATTTTCGTTTTTAGAAACGCAATCCCTTAAAAAGTATCGAAACTCAATATGTTTAGTTCGAGTATGACGAGCCATATTTTGAGAGATTGTAATCACCGGACTTGTTATCCCGAAAAATAATAACGTTTTAAAACTTTGGATAAACAAGTCATAAAAAGAAGTGCCTTACAAATATTTGAAAATTTCTTTTAACGGCACTTTAATGAGATTCGTTGGAATTGTTTGAAGTCTAGCATATAGACATAAGGCATATAAAATGTCGAGTCTAAGGAGTAATAAACGAAGATAAACATACCTCGAATTTGGTTTGTTAACCAATATGCCTTTCTCAAACTTGTTCATCTTGATATTGTTGACATAGGAATGGATATTGTTCTTCCTTCTTCATTGCCTAACTTCTTCAAAGGTTCTTTTGTATATTTTGATTGTGAAATATAATCACCTTCTTGGCATTGTTTAACTTGAAGTCCAATGAAGAAATTTGAGCTCCCCCATCATGCTCATCTTAAGTATACTTTGCAACAACTTAGAAAATATCTTGCACAAATATTCATTAGTAGCACAAAAATAATATCATCAACATAAATTTGCACAAGTAAACAATCTTGCCCTTTTTCAAAAACAAATAGTGTAGTATCAACTTTACCTCTTGTAAAACCATTTCGCAAAAGAAATGAGCTAAGTCTATCATACCATACACGGGGTACATGTTTTAAACCATACAAGGCCTTTTATAAAAATCATTTGGCCTAAAAAATCTTAAACCTCGGAGGATGTTTCACATAGACTTCTTCTTGAATAAAATCATTTAGAAATGTGGTTTTAACATCCATTTGGTAAAGCTTGAAATCTATATATATATAAAAACAAGAAAGTCTTCCAAATATAGCAAAATCCCGCCAAAATATTGTTACCAAATATGGAAAGTTTAGGTTTTGTTTTAAAATGTATTATCATTTATTAAAATATGAATAAAGTAGGCTTAATTAACAAATAGCTGTCAGGCATAGGAATCTTTTCGATCATTAATATATAAACAATGCCCTTCTTTTGTATTGGAAACATAGCCACAATGCCTTTTCATTAATTAATTTCGGTTGTGTTGTCTTGAAAAGACAAAAAAGAGATTACATGTTTTATTTTTTGAAATTGTCATATAAAAGATTGACTTATGTAATATCTCTTATAATTATAAATAAATTTTGGTGTCATAAATAATCATAAAAAATAATTCAAATTTTGAAATTGCATCAGAATCAATATTTCTGTATTGAGATTATAAAAAGTTGTATTGAGATTACAAAAAACTGTGTCTTAGGCATAAAAAAGTACTATTCAAAATTTGAAATTGGTAATAATTAATACCTCCGTACGAAAATAACTACAGTCCAAACTCAAACACACAATACCCAACTAATTGAATTGAATACAAAACATTGGGCAAATGAAAAGATTTTGCTAGGTCCTTTCGGACTTGCAACTGCTGTTATAAATAGGATCCATCACCAGTCAAAAGCACACAAGAACTTTGAGGAAAATGTACAACTATCAAGACTCCAATGCATGCGTGTCCACAGGGATACCTGCATATAGCAATAGGTCAAAATCTTTTCAGGGTAAAATGCATATTTCATTACAAAGGTACGTTTTAGTTTTTCTTTTTTGAATGCATTCATCTTTTACAGTTTAAATAGAGTTGCTATCTTATTTTTAATGTTTTCTTTAGGATAAGAGGATTCATGCAACGAACATAATCAATATTTTTCCCATTTTCATTATATCCATTTGAACTCAAAAGGCACAAATCAGCAATGGTTCATCAAAAGGTCAGTTATTTTATTTATTATGTTGTATTATGTTATATAGCATGATACTATGATAGAACACATACCTGATTTTAACAATGGAATAGCCAGTTTTAATTGCTTAGGTACCGTCTTCTTTGTCTGTTAGGATAAGCAACTCAATAAGTTTATCATCAGTTAAGATAAATAAATTATGTACTTTCCCACATAAAAATCATATTATTTTATTTTAAAGTAGGTTGTCCTTCCTTAATTTTATATGATAATAGGAGAAGGTAAAATTTAATACAGTTGATACTTTATATGCATATATAAGCTTGATGATCATATATATTTTAATTTTAAGGGCACACTTTAATTTTAAAGGCATTTTTGTCCATTCAGGTGATGCTTAGTCTCCAGCCTAAATTACCAATTGCAAATCACGTTTCTGCAATTAGATTATCTCTGAAGTCGCTGAAAACAAAAGCCGCGGCGCAACACTCGATTGAGCAATAATTTGTGAACAAAAATGGTCTGGAAAATTAGGGCAAAGGGCGACCAAAGTTCCAACGAAGCCGAATATATGTTCTGATTTATTGAATTGATTTTTTTTGAGTTTTTTTAATTGGGATATTTTGGAGTTATGTGATGTTGGTGAGTTTTTTATCACTCTGTTATGAGTTTTATTATTTAGTTAATTGTTTAATCAAGTTAGAATTTTTATACTGTTCTTTTGAGTTATTTTTGGCATGTCAAATGTTTCATTGTTTGTTTTGCAATGTGTATCAGGTTCAAATTCAGATTTTTTTCTCAATTAGAATGCATCATTCAAGGGAAGATGAAGTATCATGGGGCAGAGATTAATGGCTTATAGGAGGCAACGTGTGTCCTTAAAATTAAAGTGTGCCAAGCACATGATTATTTTCGCCGGAAATTTCAGTCAGAAATGGTCATAGGAGGCAAAGTGTAAATCCTGTATAGTTTGGATGGGTAAGTGGTAAATTGTAAAAAACCCCATAGTTCGGATAACAAAGTATTTTTTTCCATATTAATAAGGTTTATCATATTATACCCTTGCAATGTTATATCACCTTTAATGTGAAGCATAATTTCAAAACTATGCATAAATCGTACATGTTTGGAAAGTTGAGTTGGTCGTGATAAAGTCAGATATCCGCTGAGCAAGAACGTGAACGAAGCTTCCTATAGGTCATCAACATACAAACATGAAAATTGAGAGGAAAACAAAAGAGATGATTGCAGCATTGTGCAACTGAATCTGAAGTATAAGAAAACAGGAAAATAGGAAAAACCCTTAAATTTTATTAAATTTCGGTAGAGATCCGAAGTACGTATACCAAGGCAAAAAAGCGCAAACTAAAAACCAAAATATAGAACTGAAATTTTTTTAATATTCAACACTAACTGAACCAAGGCTAAAAAACTAAAAAAAAAAAACAGAAAAAAAGTGCTTTCATTTGAAAAAATACTCGGATGCGATAGACATATATAGATCTGATTTGGATGTACAGTACAACTCCAAAGAAAGACTAAAAAAACTAAAACTAAAAACAAATAATTAGAAAAATAATTTAAAATTGTTTTCATTTAGACATTTTTCAGATCTATTAAAAACAAGTATAGATCTGAAATTTTTTTGTTCATTACAAATCTGAATAATGTCTACAAAAGTCAAACTACAAACTATATTAAAGATAATAAATTGTCCGAACATAAATTTTCAGATCTATAATAATAAAAATATAGATCTGAAATTTTCCATTCGAATGGAATTAACTTTCAACATTTTATTGATTTTTTCAGTTGAAAATCCAATAATCAGGATCTCTTTCGAATTTTTTGGGTACAAACGAATGATTTCCGTTTGTAGAGCAAACAAAAATAGAGAGAAAAAATATCATTATCTCTCAATGTTTTTTGAGCAAGAGCGAAGTTTCTGAGATAATTTGTTAGAGAGAGAGAAAGAGATGATTTTTTGCAAATGGGGGCGTCGGAGGCTACTGACTAGGTTTCAATGTGCAGAAAGTCATTCCATTTTTTGTTTTGTGTTTTTTCGATTAATTATATTTAAGTTGGGTCAAACAAGTCAGCCCACATTCTAAGTGGGTCATTTTTTGGAATTTTTAATATATGTCATATTATATGTTTCGAGGCCCATATATGAAATGCTATTTTGTTTGAAAGAATAGATGAAATGCTATTAGTTGTTCAGTTCGATATTTAATTTAACTCAATTTGGTCAATTTTCATATTATTCTGTTTTTATTTTTATTTTCAGTTCATGGTATCTTAATTCCATACAGATGTTCAAAAAAATAAATTCCATAAACAACAGTTTATAATTTATTTTTAATTTGGTTATCATATATAATTACATTCCAAATTTATTTAAAGTATTTTGTTTTCTTTTTCTAATTTTTTTGGGATTTGTTTTAGTGTGTACTTATGATTTATTGTTCTATACTTTAACATATATAGCTCAAAATCAAATTTATTTGTATTTACATTTTAATTATTTATTGGGAATCTATATTTGTTATTATTAAAAAATAATATTTTTTATTATATAGTCCGTGCATCGCACTGGTGGAATACTAGTTTTCTTAAAACAAGAATAGGCAAGTGAAATGCGAATAGCTACTAAATATGCAAAATCTTAACAAGATATCTTGCACAAGAGCATAGTAATATTGAATCATTGAGACACTATAATAAGTAACACATACTATGCTTTAGGAAAAATCATCAAGAGTTCAATAAAAACATGCAAGTTCAAATATGCTTATAGAAAACTATATAAAATCTGTTTTGAAATTTTGAAAGTCCGAGAGCATATAGTTGAGACTTCATTTGAAAGAAGTATTTGAACAAGAGTATATAAATATGTGCAATCAAGTGCATGATTAAAAATCAAATGTTTTATCAAAATAAAATATAATCCTTTACAAGTCTCGGATAAAACAAGATTTAACGAATAGTGCCTTTCAAAAATTCAAAACAATCCTCTTAATGGCACTTGTATGAAATACTTTGAAATATCTTGAAGAGCAAGCACATAGGCATATGGTAAAAATATATCGAGTCTATGAGATGAATAACAATGATAAGCGTACCTCGAAAGTTTATGTCACTCTTGACATGTGATACCATTGATGAAGATATATAAATCCTACACAATTCTTAAAACAAATTTTGCACACAAGAATAATTGTAATAGTGTAGGCTAGAGCAATGATATATATCACAAGTATGCTTATGCCATAAAATTCATAAGAGATGATAAAACACAAATGTACAAGAGTTTATATAAGCATCATACAAGGTCTCCTTTTTCAAATTTTAAAAACACAAATATATATTGAAGACCTTAATTTTAAAAAAATTTGAAAACTCATTTGCAATTAAGACACAAATAAAAACATGCATAATAACAAAACAAAATGCATATTTAAATGGAGAGATACAATTTACCAATTTCGCCATTTCCACGGGTTATGTCTCTCCCTTTGTTGGTAGTATCTTCCTCTTGAGAAATCATCTTGATGATGATGTCTTCTCCAATTTTGCCCATTTCTAGAATTTTGTCCTTCCCATTTTTGATGGTGTCTGCCTCTTTGAGAATCATCTTGTTGATGATTACTTTCCCATTTCCAAGGATTGTACTTCCCATTTTTGATTATATCCTCTTCTTGGAAATTTATCGTGTTGGTGTCTTCTCCTTTGATCAAATGACACGGGCATTTGATATCTTCTTGACGGAATGAATTTTCCTTGATTATAATTACGTCGGGTACCTAATATGACATCATATTGTGGTACCCTCAAGTGTTTGGGTCCTTTGGAATTAGCTTTGAGACTTTTCGGTATCCAATAATAATTAGAGCTATTTCTAGCCCGATAAGTATTAACCGTGTGACCCGTTTTACCACAATAAAAACGAGTAGTAATTTTGGGAGCATAATGACCAATATGCATAGGAACTTGATTTGTTTTCACATAATTATCAACACTAGGCTTATGATCAAGTCCTTGTTTCAATTTATCACAACTATGAACATCAATAATATCGGTCATTTTATCGGTACTCAAGTTGGATTTTGATAAATCATTTTTTATGCAATTAATATCCTCAACAAGAGTACTATTTTCCTTTTCAAGGTTTCTAACCTTGTCAAGTGTGGTGGTGTGATCACATGAAAGTGATTCATAAGAGGAAAATAAATTATCCTTATCAATTTTCAAAATATTGAATTCCTTTTTCAATTTTTTGTATTTAACAAGTAAGCTTTGGAATTCATTTTGAAGTTCATCAAAATCATTTTGCAAATCACTATAATCATTTTGTAATTCATTATCATAAGAAGTGGAGGGTTTTGAACTTACCTCGTTTTCTTCTTCGAAGCCCATAAGACATCGTTCATTTTCATCGACGTCGGAAATTGTAGGAAGCTCATCCCAAGTTGGGTTTGTATCCATTTGAGAAGTAGATGCTTTTGAGTGGCTCTTTTCATTTGCATATACTTCTTCTAATTTTCTCCATACTTCATGTGCCGATTTAATTCCTACAATATGATTATATTCCAAAATGGTAAGTGAACAATACAAAATATTAAGAGCTTTATCATTTAAGGAGATGATTTTCTTTTCTTCATCATTGAGCTCTTTGAGGCCTTTGTGTGGTGTGTTCATCATTGGAATGGATTCTTCATTTACGACCGTGTTCCAAATATCGAACCCGCAACCTTGTAGATAGCATTCCATTTCTTTCTTTCCAAAATGTATAATTTTTGGAATCAAATAGTGGTGGCTTGGTGGTGGAGGCGCCGGTAAGGTAGACTTCATTCGTAGCCGGTGATCGTTCCTCTTTACTCGCGATGTGGGACGAGCTTGCCAAAGAGTTTGGCTCTGATACCACTTGTAAGTCCAAGTGGCTACGATAATCTAGAGGGGGTGAATAGATTATCTCCATCTTTTCGATTTCGCCCTCTTTTTTTAATCAATTACGCCTAGACAATAATAAAGGTGCGGAATGTAAATAACACGCGTCGATTTATAGAGGTTCAACCCACCTAGGGCCTAATCCTCTACCACCCCAGTATCTCCGGGATGGATTTCAAAAAGAAAAAAGATTTTATTAATTACCACAATTAATACAACATCTTACAACATCACCTTGAAGAGCACCACACTCTTCTTCAACACCACCTTTGAGATTACCACAATCTCTCTTGAAGATTACCCCAATATCCAACGGCACCTTGTGAAGATTACCACAATCTTCAACCTTGAAGAATACCAAATTCTTCAATACCTCAAGAGCACCACACTCTTGAAATACCTATCACCTAGATCACCCAAGTGTATTCTTTCCACAAGAATACTCACAAGGATGTCTTGTGTTGAATGATGACAAAAATCAAGATTACAACTCAATAATGAATATTACAATTTGAGTGCAAGTGTAATCAAGAAATAAAGCCTAGACCTCAAGATGTGAAAGTGAAATACTTAGGCTATAAATACAACAAGAGTGTTGAATATGAAAGCTTGAAAATTTGTTGATTTATTGTTGTGTATTTGCTTGTGTTGTTCTTTTTTTGTCTTCAAATTAGGGATGGCAATTTCCTCCGAACCCGACGGAGGATCCGATACCCAACCCTAACGGAGGAGGGTATGGAGTGTAGTTTTGTACCCGATTAAATAAATGGGTATGTGGGTATGGGTATTTTCGAGTATGGGTATGGAGGTGGGTCTAGGTACATCCTACCCATACCCTACCCGATACCGATTAAATAATAATATTATATATATAATATATCTACATATATATTTATTTATAATATTTTACATATATTTTTTTATTTATACAACTCTATTTATTTATATTTAAAGAAAATGATTTTCCCCCAAGTCTCAACTGAAATCTACTAACCCACTAACACTTTTGTTTAATCCTTTTTAATATTTTGCTATATTTTTATAATATATAGTTCGCTAATTCTTATATGTATTCTTTTTTCCTTATTGTTTCCTTAAGAATTTAGTAAATATCTATATTTTTATTTAAATAACTCCAATTTCTCTTTAAAAAAAGAAATAACTTAAATTTGAAAAAAATACAATTGTAAGTGGTAAGAGGGTATGGGTAGGGTATGAATACCCGATCGTCCGATGGGTATGGGCATGGGTATGAAAACTGAATACCCGATGGGTATGAGTATGGGTATGGGTATGGGTATGAATATAATAAATGGGTATGGGGATGGAGGATATAGAATCCTACCCGAATCCTACCCATTGCCATCCCTACTTCAAATCATCCTCTATTTATAGGAGAGTCTTCACAAACATAGGCTCCTCCTTCTTCACTTTTGTCTACAAAAAGAGGATCACAAGATGTAGAAATATTATACAAAAATCAAAAGCAAATCTTGCTGTCACAGATTGCAACGGTTGGAATTTTGCTGTCACAAAATAACATAGGGCGACCGGTTGCCCTGTATAAGATTTCGAACGTTTGAATGAAAATAGTGCGATCCGTAGTAGGGGTTGAGGGGTGCGACGGTCGGAGGGGGTCGACCGGTCGCCCAGGGGTGCGACCGGTCGGCCCTCCCCTGGACCGGTCCCCCTCCCTATTTTTTGTACAGAAATGATTTATGTTCTTTTCTGTTTCAAGTTTCAAACTCTTCAGGTACCGGTCGACGCTTTGGGCGACCGGTCGACCTCCAATTTGAAATGTTGTCCGATTTTTGTCAAAATTAAACTTTAAAAAATACTCCAAAAAATTAGTAAGAATATTTTAAGTCACTTGGGAGTATTTGGACAACATTTATAAACATTGTTTTGGTGTAAAAACCAATTAACACAAAATCATCAAAAGTGTTGTCCAATTTTTATCAAATTAAAAACTCTAAGAAATACTCCAAAAATTAGTAAAAACATTTTAAATCATTTAGGAGTATTAGGACAACATTTAGAAACATAGTTTGAATGTAAAAACCCATTAACATGAAATCATCAAAAGTGTTGTCCAATATTTTAGTCAAAAATAAACTTGAATAAATACTCCGGAAAATTAGTAAAAATAATTTAAATCGTTTAGGAGTATTGGACAACATATAAATAACATTGTTTTGGTGTAAAACAAAATCATCAAAATCATGATAAAAACATTTATCTAACAGAGATTAAGACGGATGGGTATTTTTGTCATATGATTGCATTTTTGTCTTTTCTAAAAAATTAAGGATAATTTGTGTAATTTCCTCAAAAGTAAGATTATGCAATAATAGAGGTTTTGCTTGGATACAGAGTAAATGTATTGGTCGAAAATTAATCATGAGCCCAAATCATAAATTTCACCCACTTGACATTATATTATTTTTCTAGCTCAATCCAATTTTCGAAACAATAAATTTTCTTGATGGTGATAATAGATAAAATGCACTAGAAGCACGATAAATTGTGACATATGCCAAAAGATTCAAACTTTATGAACTTATCTTGGTTTGATTGGTTGTGTTGTTTACATCTTGTTTGTTGTTTAGTGCTTGGAATACAATGACGCTATTTTGAAAGGAATAAAGCAAAACTTAGGTTGTGATTAGATATCCTCATTTCATTATCATTATTATTCTTAGACAATAGTGATGAAAATTTTTGAAAAAAGAAGAATGATTTTTGAGAATATTACTAGATATAATATGAATATATAATAATTAAAGTTGCACAAAAACTCCTGTCACACCATCTAATGGGTCTGATCTGTTAGACGGATCTGATCCGTGGATCCGGTGGCATTTCCTTAATATTAGCAGAGGTGTTTTAGTAGTTTTCAGGAACCACCGGTATTAACAGTCCTTCTGAAAAGTATTAGTCGTCCTTCTAAAATGTATTAGCAGTTCTTCTGAAATGTATTAGTAGTTCCCTGGAGAGTATTTTAGTATTTCTCCTGAATATACTCCCGAAATGTATTAGCAGTCCTTCAAAAAAGTATTAGTAGTTCCTCGAAAAAGTATTAGCAGTTCCTCGGAGAGTATTTTAGTAGTTTTTCTGAATATCATTAAATTTTTCTCCCAAAATGTATTAGTTGTAGCTAATATATTTATTTGATATATCTAATACATTGGAATGCAATGTGTAATACTTTTCTACAAAGTTATGCCATTTAATAATAAGACAGAGAATTACTAATAAGTTGTAAAGTATAATACATTTTTCTAATACATCCAATACATTAGAATGCAATGTGTATTACTTTTCTTCAAAGTTGTGCCTTTTAAATATAAAACAGAGACTTTCTGCGGAGTTGTAAAGTCTAATACATTTTTAAATACATCTAATACATTTGAATTCGACGTTTAATACTTTTTAATAATTCAGATAGGGATCCTCCTCTTCGGGGTCCAAATTCTCTAACCCTGTGTTTTCATGGGTGGCAGGGGCAAACTCCAGAATATATTAAGAGATATCATATTTCTGTTTCTCCTTCCTGGCACCCACAGTGAAAACATACTCACAACTTGACAACTCACAAGTACTCAATATGTGATTTACACTTCAGAAAAATAAATAAATAACTTATTTTGGTATGAATTTTCCAAAAAGCTAAAGAAGAGGATTGGAGTATGCTTGGTGTCCCAAAGGAAGGGAAGAGTGTTCCATTGAGGTTGGATATATCTTTTGTCCTGCATGCGTTAGTCCACATTTAAGATAGTTTTACATGAGTCCACATTTAAGAGGCGGTTGCATCGCAACAGAAGTCATTTGTTGTTGTTGAGATAAATTCAGCGGTGCTCCGCCGCGGGAAGCGTAGTTGACCATGATGACGAACACGTATATTAGAATGACGACGATGACGGACACGTATATTAGAGAGAGAGAGAGAGAGAGAGAGAGAGAGAGAGAGAGAACATGACGAAAGTGGGGGGTTTTCCTTTTTTTTGGTGAATCCGGTCAGGGCTGGGCGATGGGTAGGATATTTAGACTCGTCCAACGGATCTAGATCCGTTAGACGGTCTGACATGAGACTAACTCTTAAGGTTGATTTGATAATTGATATAAAAATATTAAAATAATAACTGAATATGATTGGTTATTAGAAATATATAAATATTTGTGGGGAAATATGTAATTCGGATAAATATTAGTTTTTAATTGTTTTTAATGTATCTACACATATCATTCATATAATGGAACATGAACTGGAACAGAAAATCTATCGGACGGATCCCTTTTTAAGGAAAGAGAAGAAGTGATTGTATTGAAGTCAATTTCCTTCTTAATGGAACCAAACAAGACATGTCACAAACTAACTAGAGCAAATGGGGCAAATTACCCACTTGGGATAGGTGATTGAGTTTTTTGACATGTAGGATAAAAAACATAGTTTTCTACCCACTTTTGGTGTTCTTTTACCACAATACCCTTGAGGCTTTAAATGCAAGCCTTTAATATGTATTTCTCTCTCTTGAAATTAAATACTCCCAATACATAACATACGTGAACTGTGAACACACCCTTCTTTTTTGCTCTTCATTTTTTCTCTCTCTCTCTCTTCTTCTTCTTCTTCACAAAATATCAAGAAGTTATTTTTGTGGGCTTTCATCAACAAAATCGCACCAAAAAATCGAATAACAAGGTAATGTTCTTCTCCTCCTAATTAGTTAACCTTGTTTAAATCGTTCAAGACCAATATATTTGCAAAATATGTGAAGTGTTTTGTGAAAGGAAAACTTTTCTGCATTTATGAAAAACAATGCACGATATCGTGTCATAGAGTTGGCACGATATCGTGCCCCGCATATATTAGACACGATATATATCGTGCACTTTATTAGACACGATATATCGTCTGCGCATATTGGAAATGCGATATCGTGCCCCGTATATTGTAGACACGATATCGTACCTAATATATAGGGCACGATATATCGTGTCCAATATACGGGGGCACGATATATCGTGTCCAATATACGGGGGCACGATATATCGTGCCTCAACGAAAAAGGGCACGATATATCGTGCCCCAGTAAAAAACAGGCGCTTTTTATGTGTTCTTGCATTTATCAATATTTTTTCTTTGTATATAGATGAACTCTCGCTATCTTGTTGTTCGATTTGGTGGTCATTGGGAAGGTTTAGAATATAAAAGTGGTGAAGAAGAAGTTGTACGTATTAAACCGGGCAAAATGAATTATAGTGAAATATTGGAGGAGGTTTATGATGTTGTTGATGTTGATAGGGGCGTATACGATTGTATAATGCATTCTATTGTAGATATTTCTGGAAACAAACTTGGGAAGTTAAAGTTGAAAAACGATGATGACATTGAAACTGCGTTTGGGAACACCGAGTTACCAGTTGTTTTTGTAACACTGAAAAGAAAAACGATGGGTGAGACTAGTTCGCATAATGTATTGGGAGGTCCGTCTGAGCATAATCGAGTTGAGAACGTTGAAGGTCAACAAGGTGTTGGTGGAAGTTTTATGCAACTAATGGCTAGTCAGAATGATTTGTCAACAGTCATTGGGCTAATTACAGCTACATGCAACTTCTTGGTTTTCAACAATACGGTTTACCGCAAATCAATCCATATAGTCATGCGGTAAAGAAAGCCTAGTGGAGCACCTTTTATGCATATGAACAATGTTCCAATTATTGATCATCGCGCCCACTAGCACCTACGATTAATGTTCCAAATATCAATTGTCCGGGACCTAGTATAAGGCCAAGCAATGAAGATGGCTATTATCCCGATATGGGTTGTGATAATCTGATGTTAATTGTGATAATCGATCTTTGATGTTGGTTGTGATAATAATGACATTAATTATGGTGCAAACTACGGTCAAAGGATTTTGGTGAGAACTACACGATGGTGATGTTGGTACCGACGTTGAAGCTAATAATCAATTTGAAAATGACCAAAGAACGTGTTGAATTTGAGGAATTTTGTGAGTGGAGACGTAGAGCGGAGAAAGTATTTAAAACCAAAACCAAGATGCAGCAAAGACGAGGTGTTAACTTACATCCGGATATCCATAGAGACAATATGGGACGAAACAATAGTGCCCACGGGACGAAGTTGGGTGATTCTGGTACACTCTCGCACCTTTCAGTTCCTCCCGAGGAACTGCTGGAGTTAGGTTGGAAGCATCTGGTGGGACATTGCGCCAAGGAGCAACATACATGAGCAAATCGAATTGGATATCGCACTAGGCATGTATCACCTTGAAAATCAAGTCGAGTATCGAGTTGAACGCTCGGATAAGACTCGTTTTCATGCAATATGCAAGTATGAACGATGCCCTTTTCGAATGCGTGCATATGGAAAGGATGGTATTTGGAGAGTAGGGAAGTTTGACAAGCACCATGGATGTGGGTTAAATTTGAATGACAATGCATCTAGGCGGGTGCATTCTAAAGTAGTAGGTGCGTATTTTGCATCTAGATTACTAGTGGAACATTCTGCGCTCGTGCCAAGAGATATGATAGCGGAGTTGGAATCGCGACATGGGCTTAAAATGAGTTATAATGTTGCGTTGAGTGCAAAGCATCATGCCTTTGGGTTGATATATGGAGATAGCAACAAGTCATTCAATCTAATTCCAGCATACTTACACATGTTGAATTTAACGAATCCCGGATCGGTAACTAGATGGAAGTCGGATAATTTTAATAGATTCAAGTACGTGTTTTTGCTTTGCATGCATCAATCATCGGATTCGAACAATGCCCGACCGAGTTATTGTGATTGATGGAACACACCTTAAAGGCAAATACCGAGGAATATTGTTTGTGGCAAGAACAAAAGATGGTAATGAACAGATTTTCCCACTTCTTTGTTGGAATCGGGGATGTTGAAAACGCGATTCTTGGACATGGTTTTTGAGACAGTTGAGAGATGCTTATAATTGCCCTCGTGATCACTGATTGATTGTTTCGATCGACAAGAGTATCGATAATGCCATAAAAGTAGTATACCCGAAGCATCACATGGGCTTTGCACTTATCATTTGCGAGTAATTTGGCTCAATACGGTCAACATATAGTAGCAATGTTTAGGAATGCAACATATTCATACCGAAGTGAAGATTATGATAAGTATTTTGAAAACATAAAAGTTGCTAGTGAGACGGGTGCGTTTAAAAAGTTAGAACGTGCGGGGAAGACGGATGGTCTCGAGTTAAGTGTCTGTCGGCGTTATGGGTTCATGACATCAAACTCGGTGAGAGCTTCAATAGTCGGTTATTATGGGCCGAAAGTTACCTGTTTATTTACGGCTTGAGTGTGCTCGGACTATTATTGAAAAGTGGTTTTATGAACACGCCGCTTTGCTAATGATAAAGATCAAGAGCTAACACTTGAAGCAACCAAAAGATTAAATGATGCAGTTGAGATAAGTCGTAGAATGGATGTACAATGTCTTAGTAATGTGAAGTACAAGGTGAAAGATGGTAGTAATGTGAAGTACAAGGTGAAAGATGGAACAAAGACTTATTTGGTTGACTTATCCCAAAGAACGTGCAGCTGTCGAGAATTTGAATATGAATTGATGCCTTGCGCCCATGCATCTGCAGCAATTAGGTATAAAGAACTTTAAAATTTGTATCAATATTTTCACATAATTCGTTCAATATTTTCAAATAATTGTTTGTTTATTTGTGCAGGAAGGCGAACCTCAATATCTATTCATTTGCTGCCCATTATTATAAAAATGAAAATCTTCAAAAAATATGGGCGGGTGAAGTTTTACCAGTTCCTGATCCGAGTGAATGGGTTCTACCACAAGAGGTGCGAGACTTAGTATGCAACCCTCCAAATAACCCGAGACAAGCAGGTCGTCCTAGACAAAGTAGAGAGTTCATTCATTTGTTGAATCATCAAGTAATCGTTCACGTAAGAGTCAAATTTGTTCAAGGTGTGGGGTCTTGGCCACAATTGCGTCAAATGCACTATGTCATTGCCGCTCGATGAGCACGAAAGTGCCTCAGTGACACAGCCGGGTCCTTCGAGACAAGTGCGTAATAAGAAGAAATGTGGAATATGCCGAAAGCGAGATGATCATACCCGTAGAAAATATCCGAGACGTCAGGATGATGAAAATTAGGCAAAAGTTTATTTCAAATGTAACACTATTTTCTAGAAAAACACACTAAGAGTCTGAAACTCGTGAGTCTAAATGTGTTAATCATGTCGTAGTGCCCTTTACCGCATGCGATATATGGCACGATATTTCGTGCCAACTATCTCGAGCACGATATCGTGACTTATATAGTTGGCACGATATCGTGCCCTATTATAGTTGGTACGTAATAGCGTGTCTTATGTTTGGCACGATATATCGTGCCTAATTATATAAGGGGCACGATATATCGTGCCTAATTATATATCGTGTCCCAATTGCTCTTATGAATATGTTTGTAGTTTTTGTGGATTTCTTATCTGCTAATTGTAATTCTCTTAATTTAAAGTAAACAAAATCTTGTTTTTTTAAACAAATTAAGAAAAATCATGCAAAATGAATATTTAATTAAATAACTCAAAATATTTAGAAGATATACAACAATATGTACTACAACTCCCAAGTACTACTATCGATCTTGATCTTGGTAAACTTGTCGTGCCATATTCTTCCTTATCTCTCGGAATCGACCGCTCCACATACTTCCTATTAATCTTCGTGTGATACAACTAATGATGGAATGTATGGCAAATACACCACAACTAGTGGGGTCGATTCGCAAAAAACAATCTTTCCGCCTATGGATAAGTTCCCACTCGCGGCGGACAGGCTCCTTACCTAAGGCGGCGTAGAAAGCGGTAGCGAATAAGTACACATGGGAGCATGCGACGGAGGGGCGTGTGTCGGCACGCCGATTGGCAAAACTATCATCTCGTGTATCGGCACGCGTCTTCGAGTCGTACATATATCTTTGTGGCTCACGTAGATCCGATCCGCACACAACAAAATGGCCGACAAATTCACGATCATGTACACCTGGGTGAAAACAAAATCAGTAAATAATCAAAAAAATTGAATGAAAAAATGAATAAACTAGCCAAAAAAATAATTATTCAAGTATACCTGCAGACAAAGACTCCATGGACCAGGATTACCCCATCCTGGAGTTCCGTCTTTGGACAACCCGACCAACTCATCCGGCTCTGTCCGGGAGGAATCTCCTCCATGGTCATTTGGTCATAGATCGTGTCGCCAGGAGGATCCGTACCATGCATACGACTCCATATGTGCCGTATGGAATCCTACACATTGAAAAATGTTTATAGGTTAACAAGTATGATTTATTAATTTTACAGTAAAATGCGAGACACATAATAAATAAACTAACCGAAAATGTCGTAGATACAATCCTATAAGTTCCCACTTGTTTCTCATGAGGCACAACCCCAAGAAACCGGGATCGGATCTGTAGTAGTATGGACAAGTATGCATTTATATCTTTGTCTGACAGAAATGAAAGAAATCGATATTAATCGATAAAATATTCATCAACTAAATAATGCAAAAGAAACTTACATCATTTTCCAACTCTATCTTTGGATCCGCCATTTCCTTAAAAAATGATGGCCCAACAAGGTACATAAGCCCCACGTTCCTCCTGCAATTGGACCCTCAAATATTAAGACAGTGGAATATAAGATGTTAATACTAAAACGATAAGACAAATGCAAAAAAATTAACTTACTCTTCATTAGACTTTAAGAAGCGGGTAAACTCCTTCTCGGACGGGGCTGGCTTGCGAGACCTAGGATCCCTGAATGGGTGCAAATATGTCGCGACAGTGCTGTCCGAACCTGGATCAAGGAAGTAGGCGGTGAGGGCAAATCTAGAGAGAGGCGCTCGTGGACCGGATACCACGAGTGTCGGAGAGGGAGCTCGAATAGGAGACGGCAATGGCCTCGGAATCGGGACTGACACTCGTGGTCACGGAGAATGTGATAACACGGGCATAATAGGAGTCGACAATGGCGGAAGAGAAGTCGACAATGCCGGAGGAGGAGGAAGAGACGTCACTACCGGAGGAGGGGGATGAGTCGACATGGCCGGAGGAAGGGGAGGAGTCGACATGGCTGGAGGAGGGGGAGAAGTCGACATGGCGGGAGGAGGAGGAAGAGACGTCACTACTGGGAGGAGGGGAGGAGTCGACATGGCGGAGGAGGAGGAGGAAGAGTCGTCACTACCGGAGGAGGAGGAGGATGAGGAAGAATCGTCATTTCGACGGAAGAGTCGATCTTCTTAGGAAGGAGGAGTCGATCTTTCTGGGCCGGAGGAGGTGTCGCTGCGATGATCGGCTCGGATATCTCGACTACCATGCACGAAGTCATCGTCTCGATCAAGGTATGGGAATAGACGCCTAATCTCCTCCCGAATAAGGTCCGGAACTCGACCTATCTCCCGATCAGGCGTCGTCCAAGCGAGAACCCTCCTCTCCGAGATGACGATCTCTAACCGAGAAACGGCATCATCGACTCGTGTCTCCAATCGAGCGAACCGCTCTCTCGTAAGTCTCTCGAATCGCTAGTCACTGGCCGCATAACACCCGAATCGGTGTCGGATATCGTCGCCAACTCACGAGATGGATCAACACGAGTATCCTGGCGATGGTGGATCATCGCGCATAGTCGTCGTGGGACAGATGGATCAACACACGAGTATATCGACGGATCGATGTGTCATGTCATCCGTCCGGCCATCTAAAGGATCATCACCGATGGGATGATGGACCATCCGTCCCTAAGCCGCTTCTCCGGCCTCAATCGTAGGAGTAGCGTGTCGGCCTATGAAATGGGTCTACCTCTCCCCTCCCCCCGCCCTGCCTCTGTCTCGCCCCGGAAGTTAAAGACTACCTCTCTGTCCCCCCGCTAATAGGGGTGGGTGTCGAATCGACACGACACTCTCTCGCAATAGGGGGGTCGAATCGACCAGATCGTGCACCTCTCTCGCCTCTGTTCTCGCTTAAAACGCGGTTCTCCTCGGGATGAGCGAGAGACCTAACAAAATAACTGGATCATCGACTCCTCTATATATATCTCATCGGAGCTCCTCCTCGGTCGGATCAATATCAAATGACACACTAAAGCCTGTAAATAATATAAATAAATAAATTAATAAAAAAATAAATTAATTATTAAATAAATAAATAAGTAAACATGTTAATACATACCGTGTCAAAGAAAAATCTGTCATGTCAATAGCGGTCTTGAAAACCTCCAACGAAGGCACCCAGCAATCGGGTGTCGATACTGAGTCGCCAGGCATTACCCAGCGAGGTATCGCCTCGAATGCCCAAATCTGTGAGAACATTGATAAGTATGAAAAAATAAGATTTTTTAAATATTTAAAAACTAATTACAAATATAAATAAAATAAAAACATATACGTACCAAACAAGACATAAGTGGCCCCATAAAAATGATAAGAAGGTGGCCGATATCTCAGGTGGAACGCCCTTAGAAAGATATCGGCCAGTGGCGTAACATCATGCAGTGCGAATATAATGCATCAATATCTCGAAAGGAGTATTTCCCCCAAGGAACGCCTCCCTTGTGCATCGTCCTCGATCAAAAACCGGCCAACGGTCCCATCGTCTGTCGGCCATCGAAACACAAGATCATGTAAAAGGCAAATAAATCGCGTAAATGCGCGGTAACCCGATCACCCTAAAGGCAATACCGTCTATATATACCCAGTCTCGGGTACCTCAAAATCACCGTTAGGGTCAAATGTGGACCCGAGAATCGCAATCCCGATATCGTAGCAAAATCACGTAGAGAGAATCTGATAGTTTGCTCTCCGACGTGGAACCAACACTCCGATTCCGAAGCGTCCGGCACATGCACCTCCATCGCAACTAATGCATGCAGTGCCGCATTACAACTGGCTCCGTCATACCCAAAATCCATAAAATATCCGAAAGCCGATGTCTAAATCGACTATATAAATCATCATCGATCTCCAAAGAACTCATCTCTCATGGTCTGAATAATATTCGATCGAACGGATCCCGCGATGTGGGCCCTCTCTCGATGATATGAGGGTCTCTTCCATTGTGGACCGACCTACAACAATTAATAAATTTCAATTTATTAAGATGAATTGTTGAAAAATTGCGAATCGTAGTGAAAAAGCGAAAGAAAACAATAACAATAATTATGGAAAAAAGCAGAATGTAACACGATATGGATATCAGGCACGAAATGCAACACGATTTACGCAATGAAAAATGCAAAAACAAAGATGTAATTGAAAACTTGCACGATATCGTGCCATTTTGAAACACTTGCACGATATATTGCACACAAATAACCCTAGACGATATCGTGTCAACTTAAACCCCCGCACGATATCGTGTCAAATTTAAACCCCACACAAATAAACCCGGCACGATATCGTGTCAACTTTAAACCCCCTACGATATCGTGCCAAATTTAAACCCCCCTCGGCACGATATCGTGCCAAATTTAAAACCCCTAAGACGACGATATCGTGTCGCGTCGTCTTCAACCTCATATCGCGCCTCAACCAGAAAAATCACCGCCATTTTCGACAATACTAGTCCCAAAACACAACACAAAACTTCATATGGAACAACTAAGCCCTAATTATTGGCATTATCAAAGTATAAATTAACAACAAACTAAACCCTAATTCATGAAATGCACTATGTATTTATGGATTTCGAACATTTAAGGGCGCGGCGCGATATAAGTATGAGAAATTACCTGTTCGTGAGCAGCGGAGGAGGAGGGTACGGAGGCGGCGGAGACGGCGACGTCATTGGCGGAGACAGCGACGTCAGTGGCGGAGACGGCGTTGGCAGCGGCGGGGTCGGACGACGGCACGAGTGATTCCATTTGGTGTTTTTTCTTTTGTCACGATATTAGGCGCGATTTGTAGTGTTGGGTTTTCTTCTTGTAAAAACCTTTGCTTTTGGCTTGCACGATTTGTGTTGTTTCTTTTGCTTAGGGTTTTTCTTTTGCTTTTCTTTTTGTACAATTTTGTCTTGGAGTGTGTGTATATGTAGACCGTATATACGGTATAAATGTGACATCAATTTCAAAATTCAAAAAAAACCAACAACTTAAAGAAGGGGTAATTTGGCCAATTTGGGTAGAAAAGAGTTTTGTTATCTTAGTGGATAGAAAAGAGTACCCACTTTAAAAATTTTCCCAACTAACTATACCCATCAATTCCCACTCCACACAAAAATAGGAAAACCCAAAATAACAAGAAATCCTTATTGAGTCATGACTAAAATCTGGTAGTATTTTCTGTTTCGCTTTTAGCGTGTGTAATCAAAATTCTTTGGTAGAATCCAAGACAAAAAAAAAGAGGTAATTGATTATGAATTTAACTCCTATCCATGTAAGGACATAGGATTCTTCTGCTATTAAGTGTTGTAACTAGAAAAGGAGAAGGAAAATTTATTTACTATAAAAAGGGAGTGTTTTAATTTAATTTGTTAATGATAGATTAAATTAAATTAATGGATTTCTGGCCGGAGTTTCTAGCGAGCAGTTGGGGAAGAGAATTTGTGGCCGGCGGTGTCGGCGGCACCGCCGGTGTTCTGGCGGGGTATCCCCTCGACACGTTGAGAATCCGGCAGCAGCATTCGAGCCAAGGATCGGCGTTTGCTATCCTACGCCGTGTCGTTGATAGAGAAGGACCATGCGCACTCTATCGGGGCATGGTTGCTCCTTTGGCTTCTGTCACTTTCCAGGTATATCTTAATTCTCCTCATGAACCCGTTGATAATATAAGTTTCTCAAATTATTGCATATATTCGTCTATATTTTCCAAGAAATTTTACAAGACAAAAAAATCGCGTTGGTATAGATGCCGGGATTTAGGGAGTGCTTGCAAACTCTAAGAAGAGTATGATTGTGCTGTGAGAATTTGGATGAAAAACCAACTATTAGAAGTTTTAGCGTAATGTTTCAAGCCGTTTGGGTCCTTTTTTTCAATTTGGTGTTTTATCTCGTGTTCTATATCATACACCACGATGCATGACACCATATATTGACGACGATTGTTGTACATCTCACAATTGTATACTTAGACAAGCGAAAAGCCGAAAATAATGGAATTATTGCAAAGACTTAGAAAACAAAAACTCATTTTTCTAGTATATGCAAATGCTAACTTTTGCTTCTATTTCTGTTTCATTGATCAAAATCTAAAAGTTGGAGGATGGGGACTTGGTGCTTATAATTTTGGAAAAAGTGCTTTTTGTATTTTAGTAAATTGGAAAGAAAAAAAATGCTTATGGCATTCTTATCCTCAAATTTGAAAGAAAAAGCTCATTTTGAATCTGTTACCTTTTTTTCAAACACTTCAACTTTGATTTTTTCAGCTTTTAGATTATATTTCCAAATGCTACCAACTTCTTAACTCTCAACTACTTTTAGCCTCTAGCTCAATAAATCACTTATTCTAAAAGTAGAATTGCTTGTAAAACACTACATAAGTGTCTCTTTCATACAGAAGTACGTAAAACAATTAAGTTTGATTAAAACTGTGGTAATGTACTAGCTACATTCATGAAAGTATCTCCACCTGATGAGCAAGATATAACTAGTTCAATTTCTTTTCCTAAAAAAAAAAAAAAGTTTAATTTCTTCCTTCTGCAGAATGCCATCGCTTTCCAGACCTACGCTACACTATCCCGAGCATTCGACATGAATGTTACAGCCGATGATCCGCCATCCTACAAAGCGGTCGCTCTGGGAGGAATCGGCACAGGCGCTATACAAAGCCTAGTACTCAGCCCAGTCGAGCTAGTCAAAATCCGTCTACAGTTGCAGCAGAGAAAAACCAAAGACAACAACATCATCAACCAATCACGTCCTCACAACGGTCCACTACACATCGCCACGAACATATTCAGATCAGAAGGCTGGAGAGGAATTTACCGCGGACTAGGCATCACCGTGCTAAGAGACGCACCGGCACACGGCGTATACTTCTGGACGTACGAGTACATAAGAGAACAGTTCCATCCAGGTTGTAGGAAAAACGGCCAGGAGACCTTCAGGACTATGCTTCTCGCGGGAGGCTTGGCGGGAGTCGCCAGCTGGATTTGCTGCTACCCGTTGGATGTCCTGAAAACGAGAATTCAAGCTCATTCTTCGTATTCTGGGATTGTCGATTGCTTTAGAAGAAGCGTCGAACGAGAGGGATACAATGTGCTGTGGAGAGGCTTAGGGACGGCGGTTGCTAGGGCGTTTATCGTTAATGGAGCCGTGTTTACGGCTTATGAGACAGCCCTGAGATTCATATACAACAACAATGTGTCATAGTTTTAAGGTTGGGATTGCCTGAATTATGTTATATCAGCAAGACCTGTACAGCTATTGCAATTCTTGTGTAGCAAAAATGGCATGAAGAGCAGAAGCCATTTAGTACATGTAAAGATTAGAGAAACAGTTGAAATTGATTAGAGTGGATATTACAGAGTAAAGCAACACAAAGAAAGAAGAGGTGTAAAAAAGTTATTTTCTTAACTATATATATATATATATAGCGTGAATTATATATTTACAAAATAAAATAAGAAATAAAACATAGAAATAGAAAATAAAATAAAGGGATAATTACAAAATCACCCCTTAGATTTAGCCTAATTACAAAACTCCAGTTACAAAACTATAAATAGTTAAATACCCTTGACATTCGTCTCTCTCTTACAAATCACCCTCAAGAGGGGTTTATTTGTTAGCTAGTAAATACAAATCTCCAGGGGTATTTGAAACAATATAAGGGTGTATAAGGGGTATTGTAATTTTGAAATATAACTTGGTTTTTCTTTTTAATTAGGTTCCTCATGGATATTTTGTAAATTGTAATTATTCCTAAATAAACTGGTAAAAAAAATATGGGGTAAGTCGATGCTACCCACTTGGGTAGCTACCCAAGTGGGTTCTATACCGTTGGATCGACATATACACACACATCTATATGGTGTGTGTTAATCCAACAGTATAGAATCAACTTGGTAGCTACGTACCCAACTGGGTAGCATCGACTAGCCCGAAAATATGTAGTCCATTTCATCAGCAAATATTCTATTGGTCCACGTGGAACATACCCCTCTGAAAACTTCTTGACTAGTTTCCCGACAAGAGCGGGTTCCAACAAAATAGAAATGGTGGCTTCTATTACTTACCCTTTTTTAAGGAAAGAGAAGTGATTGTCTATACCACAAATTCCATGTTTTTTCTTCTTAATGGAACCAAACAAGAAGTGGGACAAACTAAACTGTCCCATCAATTCACTCCACACAAAAATAGGAAAGCCCACAATAATAACAAAAAGTCCTTATTGAGCCATAACAAAAGGCTGGTAATATATTCTGTTTCAGTTTTAGTGTGTGTGCGTTTTGTGTGTGTAATCAGATTTGAAAAGCTGTCAAAAATATTTGATCGAGAATCCATTCCTAGGTCAAATAGGAGTCCAGATTTTGGATTCAAAGGCAAAAAGGGGAAGAAAAAAAAACACGTGAATTTATTTCCTATCCATATAAGAACAGGACTATGTTATTCATGTAGTATAAAAGGACAAGGACAATTTATTTACTATAAAAGAGAGGGCATTAATATAATTGAGGTTTTGTTAATGAGAGAGTACGTAAATGGATTTCTGGCCGGAGTTTCTTGCCAGCAGTTGGGGAAGAGAGTTTGTGGCCGGAGGAGTTGGCGGCACAGCCGGTGTTCTGGCGGGGTATCCCCTCGACACGTTGAGAATTTGGCAACAGCATTCAAGCAAAGGATCGGCATTTTCAATCCTACGCCGTGTCGTTGCTAGAGAGGGACCCTCTGCGCTCTGCCGGGGCATGGTTGCTCCTTTGGCTTCTGTCAGTTTCCAGGTATATTTTATTTCTCCTCATTTGCTCGTGAACCTGTTGATAGCTTATATAAGTTTCAAAAGAATATATTCATCTATATTCTCCAGGAATTTTACAAGACAAATATATTTATTTTAGCAGAAAATAAACCCGCAGTATTTGATGTACCAAAGGTCCAAAGATGTAATGTTTAAAGCAGTTTGAATCCTCTGCTCCAATTTGATATTCTATGTCGTATTGCATTTATACCACTATGGCTATGGGAAACTTTGCAAACCTAAAAAAGCAAAAAGAGAGATTCTCAGCTTTAAATGCAAAAAACAACTATTTTTTCCATCTAGAAGTCGATAATCACTTTTTTCTAGAGTTTGCAAACACTCCCTATTATATATGCCAGGTGAGGGTGCCAATGATTGATAAATTTTAGGGATAATTTCAAAAAGAAAATCTGAGGTTCGGGCTAATTACAAAAAACCCGAAGGTTGAAAAAGAAAAAAACTTTGAAGTTTGATTCCGTCTTACATTTTCCCCCTTCATAAGCAAAAAACATTTCAAAAACCAACCTCATATTTTGAAATATTAAAGTTACCTCCATAAATTTAGGACAGAATCAACCTGGGGGTCTTTCTGTAATTTTGAAACATCTATGGGCTTTTTGTAATTAGCCCAAACCTCATGGGGTCTTTTGTAATTATCCCTAAATAACCGTATACTTTGCCTAGCGAAAATAAGTGTCTGTTCCATAAAGAAATACGCAAAAACTATTAGTTTGATTAAAATTGTGGTATTAAACTAACTACATTGAAAGTATATCAACCTGAGCAAGAGATAACAAATTAAATTTCTTGCTTCTGCAGAACGCTATCGTTTTCCAGACCTATGCCATACTGTCAAGAGCTTTTAGTATGAACATTACCGCAAATGATCCACCGTCGTACAAAGGGGTTGCTCTGGGAGGAATTGGCGCAGGAGTTCTACAAAGCTTAGTTATCAGCCCAGTCGAGCTTGTGAAAATACATCTACAACTGCAAAGAAAAACCAATGACAACATCAACAAATCATGCTGTCACAAGGGTCCCATAGATGTCACGAGAAACATATTCAGAGCAGAAGGTTGGAGAGGAATATACCGTGGATTAGGCATCACCGTGCTTAGAGATGCACCGTCACACGGCGTGTACTTCTGGACGTATGAGTTTATGCGAGAACAACTCCATCCAGGATGTAGGAAAAATGGACAGGAAACTTTCAGAACTATGCTTCTTGCAGGAGGTTTAGCGGGAGTTACTAGCTGGATTAGCTGTTATCCGTTTGACGTAATTAAAACGAGAATTCAAGCCCAGTCGAAATATTCTGGGATTGTCGACTGCTTTAGAAGAAGCGTCAAACAAGAGGGATATAATGTGCTGTGGAGAGGTTTAGGGACAGCACTTGCTAGGGCCTTCATCGTGAATGGAGCCGTTTTTACGGCCTATGAGACAGCTCTGAGATGCATATACAACAACAATGATCGGGCAACCATTCAAACAGAAAATGCATTAAATGGGTAGACAAATTGTCCATTAAGTTCATCTAAAGATTAGAGGAATGTTTGGAACTGATCAAAATGGATACAGAGTAAAGCAAAGCATAGACAAAAACAAATATCCACATGTACAATTGTAGCACAAATTTTGATTGTTTATAATTAAGTCGCGGCAAAAACATCCTTGATTTGGTTGTGCATTTTAGCTTTGTGCCCATATGCAATGCCATACTCAATTCATATTACTTAGACATTGAACTGCAAATTATATCATATATACTGCAGTTCTACTGCTGTTCTGTTTGTCTTACATTGTTCGACATGTATCCGTAAGCCATGGGGTTAAAACTTCCTATACAGAATAGATAAATAAAAAAGAAAGGCAAGAAAAAAAAAAGCAATTGAATTATCCAAGTGAGACCACCTTTACCAGCACTTTAAACATATAATCCATGCTGAACAGAAAAATAGGACAAGCCATATTTTCATTAGTGTAAGTTGAACCAGTAAAATGTCATCACACAGTTGTTGATTTTGTAATTCCAAATAAAACTTCAAAATGCTCATATAAACTCAAGTACACCTAAAAATTCTCATTTTCAGTCACCCATCAAGTCAAAAGAGAAACATCAAGCAGTTTCCATATCCGATCACATTATTTCATATGAAAAAAAAGAAAAAGGAAAACAAAAATCAGTATAGTACGTCACTGATACATGCTCAAAGCTACAAAATCATAAGGCAAGCATCAAACCCTAATACATGGATTAGTAAGTACCTGGTAGCACCAAAATGCTCGACCCATTTCTCATCTAGGTTAAAACTTGGCCCCTGCAGCACCATTAGATCATTATAATTTCTAACAGCCTGCACAATCGCCCGAACCCTCTTACATGGATCCAAACAATTGAAAGCCTCGGGTCTCAATAACACTCTTATGGCCCTATCGCATCATAATCAGCGGCGCAGCATCTGGGGCGTCACAATTCCTTCAGCGGCAATTTGAGATTTAGAAATCATGTAGTAATTTGATGTAAATGTGGAGGGAGTGAGTTATTATGGGTTGATGAAACTTGAATGATGGGAAACCAGTATTTTTTTAAAAGATAATTGAGAAACAAAATGTTCTTGAAAAAAGAAAATAAAAAAATAAATATATTGAGCTTCAATATTTCTTTTCACAAGTGGATATTAGTTTTTCCCATAGTTTTTTTATTTATCAAAATACGGATAACAATGTATGTATGGGAGAGAAAATTGTACTTTTGGTCCCATAAGAAAATGGGTTAAGCATTTTCAGTCCCATGTATGCTTTTTTGGTCCCAATAGAATTATCTAAGTATATTTAGTTCCATACGATTTAAAAGTTGCAATTTTAATCCCAAAACTAACGGAAAACTTAACTGACCGTTAACTCGATTCATACAGGACCAAAAGTGCATTTATCCCAAAATTAATAAAATAAAAGAATAAATATTTAAAAAATCTGAAAAATTATTTAATAATTCTGAAATTTTGTTTCAATAAAATTTTAAAATATTTGCAATTTATTAAAAAAAGGTTATAAACAATCCAAAATTATTCAAAAACCTAAAATTAAAAAAAGTATAAAATTTGATAATTTATTTAAAAACTAAAAATAGTAAAAAATCGAATTTATTATTAAAATCCAAAAATTATAAAAATAAAATGTGGAAATTGTTGAAACAATCATAAATAATTTTTTAAAAAATAATTTACATTTATTTAAAATGTTTAGAAATATTTTAAAAACCAAAATAAAAAACTGAAAGCGCTTTTTAAAATTTTGAAAATTGTTTTAAAAACTTCTGGAAATTTTCTAAAAATATCTAAATTTTAATATCCCTATTTGAAATATTTTAAGACTATTAAACAAGTTTTGAGATTTTAGAAACAAATTTCAATATTTTCTTTAATTTTAAGATTTTTTTTATTTTAGTTTTGTAAAATAATCCTGTATTTTTAACATTTTGGGATTCTATGAAAAAAATCAGATTGTTTTGTAAAAAAAAATCAGAAGTCTTCAATAGTTTGCAATTTTCAATCCATTTTTTCAGATTTTACGAAACTTTTCATATTTTAAACAATTTTCTATTTTTAAATTTTATATTGAATTCATTTTTAATATTTTCTCAGTTATTTTTACTATTTTCTCATTTTAAACAATTTTTAGGTTTTTAACACAAATTTTAGTTTCTTAAACAAAATTCCAGATTTTTAAAACATTGTTTAGTTTTAGAAACATTTTTTTGAATATAAAATTGGGTTTCCTTATTTTAGAATTTGAAAATACTTTAAACAACTTTTGTTAAACAATTTTCATATTTAAGGTTTTGTAATTTTTGGATTTTAAAATATTCGATTTTGTTTTTGTTTTTAAACAAACTATCATATTTTTGTATTATAATTTTTAGATTTTAATATAATTTTATGGAGTTCTTATAAAGTTTTTTTAAATAATTTGCTAATGATTTTAAATTTTATTGAAATAAATTTCAAAATTGTTAGACAATTTTTCAGATTTTTTAAATAATTTTTTTTCCTTTTTTTTATTAATTTTAGAATAAATGCACTTTTGGTCCCATAAGAAGTTAACGGTCAGTTAAGTTTCCCGTTAGTTTTGGGACCAAAACTGTAACTTTTGAATCATATGGGACTAAATGTGCTAAAAATAATCACTTGGGACTAATAATGCAAATTGTCGGACTGAAAGTGCTTGACCCCTATTCTTATGGGACCAAAATTGCAATTTCCTCATGTATGGGAGCACTATTGATATGGAAGTGCATTTATGTAATAGATTTTTTAATATGGACTTTTCCAAAAAATGCTTATGCGCAATGTAAAGTGTTTGGTAAAAATATATTTTAATACCCATTTTATAGAAGTGGTACAAAAAAAAAATTGCAAAAGTCACAAATTTGCACTTATTTATAATGAACTTTTAGGATAAACAACTTTTCAAAAAGTTCATTGTATTTTAACCATCAAACACCTATGACTAATGAAAATGGGCTTTTAAATACAAATGTTCATTTGAAAAGTGCTCCGAAAAACAAGCACAAAAGATTAAAAGAGAAAAATTAATATAAAATGCAATGTTTTTTTTTTTGATAATTGGGTTCTGAATTTATGCCCGGCTAGTCCCGGGATGGCAGTCTAGGCCCATGCAAACTACCACCAGATAAATTGTGGGATGTGTCCGAATGGTTAGAGTGAGACCATATCCAATTGCCCCCTTGCCAGATTGACCCAGGACAAGAGCAAATAAATCTGCTCCTGCCTGGAATCGAACTCACGAAACAAAGAAACAGAGCGGATGAATGGCCCTCCCTTCACCATTCCGCTATACCCTGGGGCTATAAAACACGATGTTTAATTTTATGGATGGTGTGGCTAACCAATTGTACCCGTGATTTTTCTTAACTGGGGTCTCTACTTTAACCTCTAATATTTTTATGCAAATTTGGACTTGATATTATGTCATACTATCTGATATTTCGATTTAGATCTTGGTGTGTGATATGGTACAAATTGGTTTGGCAAGAATTAACTTCTCCAAATTAATTGTTATAATTTTATTCGCTCTAAACCTTAATCTCTCTATTTTGTCTCTGTCCCCGAGTCCCAGTCCCTTAACATTGTTAGACGAAATAGTGGTGGACAATATAGTGAATACTCGCAATAAGAAGGCCATGGGCAATGGATAACTAGAGTCATGGGCGTAGCTAAGGGGGGGTCACCCCAAAAAAATTTTGTCTCATTTTTTCTATGGAAAAAAAAATTATACATATATTTTTTAAGAGAAAAAAATAGTTGAGCTATGGAAAAAAATTTAGGCTAGGGATTACCACGAGTTGGCTACACCCCTAACTAGAGTGGGGTTGTTCATTAAGTGATGAGTCCATTTCACTTGAGCGATGTGCATACATAATAGTTTATTCTTATCTTAAAATAATGTTATCGCTTAACTATTTGATTGGGATGAGTTGATTCTTGTCCATCCATAGTGTTCCACATCATTTTGGGCTTTAGACTCTCTCCAATAGTCTGTACTCTGCACTACTTTAATGCAGATGTTGCACTATTTTAGTGCATAATCTACATTTCATCTCCAGCAGTTTTTACTACTCTCTACACTAAAAATATATATTTTATAAGATTCATTCTTTTATTTATTTAATATTGGTTTTTATTATATTATAATTGCTAAATATCAAATAAATAATTTTATTGAATATAATGTTTAATAAATATTTTTTTAAAAAAATTTAAACAAATTAAAAAGATGTTAAATTCAACGAAATTAATGCAAAATTGAAACAACAATTCATAAATTCACACACACACACATATATATATATATATATTATTTAAAAAATTATCACATATAATTAAATTAATATTAGTAGAGCCCATATTGGCATAGTGCTGGGGGAATTAATTGGCGTTGGGTGCCAGTTTGCATCTATTGTTAGAGATGCTCTTATGAGTTTATGAGGGAATCATACTTTAATATCGAAAGATCCCATCGTTGGGAAGATAACATTCAACATGCTCGTAGGATTCCTCAAAAAAAAAAAAAAAACATGCTCGTAGGAAGAAACATAAGACTACCATTTAGACTAGTAGTATTGCCATCACATATAAGGCCTCATTAAATCTAGCTAGAATAAAAATTTCTCTCTCTAACTCTCCTCCTTCTCTCCTAGCAGTCTGTCAAAGTTTATCTCTTTTTCCCCATTCCTCCATTAGTGAGGATGGGGGAACCAAGATTGCGATTGGATATGAAATATATTTCATTTCGTTCCGCTAGAGAATTTTTATTGACCAAATATGCGATTGTTTATGAAAATTTTCAGAAAATATACTATTCTCTCACTTTCACTTTTTCTCTTATCCATCACATCTACACATTTTTTCACAAAAAAATTAATCATTATTACACATTCTCCCACAAATTTCACTATTCGCTCACTCACACATTTCTAACTATCAATCATATTCAATCATTATTTTACTATTTTTAAACCAAACCAACTT
The DNA here is from genome assembly GCA_016081115.2 of Rehmannia glutinosa. NCBI lineage: Eukaryota > Viridiplantae > Streptophyta > Magnoliopsida > Lamiales > Orobanchaceae > Rehmannia > Rehmannia glutinosa. Next base: position 3,933,500 of record CM071933.1, on the reverse strand, counting down.
TCATCATTACTTTTCCATCTCACATCCAATCACACTCTCAAAATTCATCTTTTTTCTTCCATAATTTTTTTACCACTATTCTCTAGCAAAATGAAAATTTTCAAAATGAAAGTATATCCAATCGCACTCCAACCTTTTTCCTCTCTTTTTTCTTTTTCTTGTTGTTTGCTTTGTGTCTCTCCTCTTGGGAGTGTTTGTGTCTCTCTTTATGAGAGTTGTTGTCTTCCTCCATGGGAATTTTTGTTTCCCTTCTTGGGTCTTTTGTTTTTATTTTTGTTAGTTTTTTTTTTATTTCTTTTTCTTTCTTGTTTTTTTCTGCTTTTGTTGATTGTTCGTATCAGATCTGGGTGTTTAATAGTAGATCTGTTTTTTAGGCGGATGATTGAAGCCGACACATTTGGAAGCTGCAGTAGGAATATGGATCTGAGTTTATGTGCACAAATGGAGTGTTTTGTTAAAAATATGATCTTCTAGCCGATTTTTGGAGTTTTAGTTTGGGTGTTTGATGGAATGATGATCTAAAGTTGTTGTTCATGTCATGTTCTAGCGGATTTGGTAGGATGTTTACATCAGTGTGGTTGGTGAAAGAGCTTTTAAGTTGTGGAGTTTGGCCTGTTTCAAGATCAATTTCATTTGTTTATCGTACTGTATCAGTTTCAATTGATAAAATGTTTGTTTGACCTTATTTTTGTTTTTATTGGGGTTGTGTTGGATTGATGTTAGGCTTTGATGCTATGTCATATTGCCAAGTCCTTCACTGTTTTAGACCATCTTTTCTGATGGATCTCTCAGGTTCTATTTGAAGGTTTTTGTTCTTGTTTTCAAGAGGATTCTAGGTCAGTTGACCACCCACTGTAAATTTTCTTTCGAGTTTAATGTTATGTTCTATCGTTTCGGGAAAAAAAAAATCTTGCTAGAATAACTAAAACAACCTTGTATGATCCAAACTAATATAAAGATTGAACTTTTGATTCTACTTGGGCTCCTTTCTAACTCTCGAGGTGACTCACTAAATATGAGAAAAACACACAGTAGAAAAGTTGATATTTATGAGTAACTCAACATTCAAAAATTTGATGACCATATGAGACGACGATTAGAAATGAAAATCTCTAACAATGCAAAACCACAAGATTAATTTGGTTTGACTTTATACCAATCTTTTTATGTGACATGTATTTAAAAAAGTGAAGCTATTGAGAATTGATTGTAGTTCAGTTGGTTTAAGCATTTGTAACTCAAGGTATTGATTTGGGATCAAATTCCACTCGTCCCATCCTTATGAGGATTTTGTAATTTTACTAAAAAAAATGAAACTATTGCTCACTTTGAATTCATTTTCTATATATTAGTTACCTATGGGCTATGGATAGTCAAACCTACAGATTGAAATAAGGGAGCTGCTATTTGCACCCCAAATTCTTATAAATACACCTCACCTCCTATTTTTACAAAATTAAAATGACTTAAAAATGACTATTATGCTCTTATTGTTAAAAAATTCTAAATACACCTAATTTTTTTTCCAGATTTTTCCTTCTTCCCTAGGATTTCAATTGCTAATTTTTTTATTTTTTACTATTATGCTATTTTAATTATAGCATTAAGTGCGAAAAAATGTGTCATTTTTAATAGATTAAATATTTTATAGATTGTATTGGAAATGGTGTTATAATTTTTGAGTTTTTATGTTTCAAGTTTGTGCATTTTTTCGCCATATTTGAATAGGCACGATCGTGCTCTATTTAATACATGGCACGATCGTGCCACACTTTAAAATATGGCACGATCGTGCCACACTTCAAAAAAACTGGTGGAGTGTATTTTTTTATAATAAGGGTATAATAGTCATTTTAAGTCATTTTAATTTTCCGAAAATAGGGAGAGGGGTGTATTTATAAGAAATTTGGGTGCAAATAGCGGCTCCCTTGAAATAATGTATTCAATATTAGTACATTTATTATTTATACATTATATTTTAACTATTTAATTAATATCTATTTTTCATTCTTAATTTCTCCGTGAAATTATAAGTCCAAACGTAATACAAAGTTAATGGATAGCTTGAATTTTGAACGCCGAAAAAGGCCACAGAGAGGCGCTAAACGACGTAGCCCCAGCGTGTGAAACGACATGGAACATGCATCCTTTAATTCAAATACAGAAGCGGGACCCACCTCCACCGTCTCCATTTTTCGGCCAATCACATTTCTCACGTACCCGTTCCCCCTCGCACGTGCCACTCCAACCCCTCTTCAAAATTCAAACTCCTTGCAACAGGCCCCATTTTTCTAATCAAATAATTCCACTAATTAATTACCACTGTAAATAAATAAAAAGTTCAAAATCCCTCTCTAATTTTCACTGTTCTCAGAACCTTGACAGTCTCTTCCTTTTTACGGCAGGGGTGAAGTGAAAACGAATCACAGCCGTTGATTTTAAAGCTTTCTCTTCGACCAAGTCTGCCACATTTCATCTTCAATCATAAATATTTTCTACCTCAAACAGACACAGTGACATTCCTCTCTAATCTTCCAAACAAAAAAAAATAAATTTTTATAGAGAGAGGAGTTAAGGTTGAGCCTCAGCGGAACGACGTTTGTTTTGTTTGTCTTTTGATCGGAGAGAGAATGAGCACGGTGGGGAGGCAAAGATCCGGTGCATCGACGGCGCACCATCAGCGGCAATACTCGGACAATTTCTTAGAAACTTCGTCGAACGGCCGATGGCTGCAATCAGCTGGTTTGCAGCATCTACAGTCATCGAACAATGCGGTTCCTCCAGTTCAGGTGCATTTATGTAATTTACTAGAATATTGAAGGTGGAATTATCTAGATCTATCACTACAATCTAAAACCCCGAATGTCGATTTTTGTTAACATTTTTTCCTATTTTTGAAAAAAAATAGGATTTTGGTTACTATAATGGTGGGGGTCAGGGTTCGAGAGTGTATAGGAGTGTGCAGGCGCAGAGGACTTACAGTGGAGGCAGCGATTTGTTTGCTGAGCCGTTAACCCCACCGGAGAACTCACGGAGGAAGAATGGGGAGGAACAAGTTTCGCCGAATGAGTTTAGCCCGGGGCTTTTGGATCTGCATTCTTTTGATACAGAGCTACTTCCTGAGGTATATTTTCGATTAAAGGTGTAGGGAACTTCTTTTAATTGGTTTATGGACGAATCGTCAATGTGGGTTGAGTTTGTGGGTTGTAATTTGGATTATGTAGCGGTAAAAGTGAAATCCTTTTTGGCACACAATGTGATGGAAATGGGCGGAGGGGATGTAGGGTTTTGGTACACAACGGGATGCAAGAAAACCTTCACTGCTCGCACTATTTAAGAGGAAATTAATTGGGGTACCCTGATCAAGAAATGTTAACCTTTCTGTATTTGAAATTAAATCATCTGAACGGGCTGATACATTATTGTTACTGTTTCATCCTTTATGTGTATTCCATTTTCTTGATTGATTGCATTTTTCCATCAGATATGAATTTAGTTCAGTAGATGATTGCCTGATTCTTGCTGTGTTTTTTCCTTGTATTCCTTCTGTCCACATTTTGGGTGTGAATGCTGAGAATAGATGTCAGTTCCTGGTCTTTATGATGGCCCTTCAATGAATCATTTTTCGCGGGGAAGAAGTTTTGATGATTCTGACCCATACTTCGGGAACAATAAACAAGCTGGCAGAGCTCGTGGCTTGCCTGAAAGCAATGTGCTGAAAAGCCTTGCAGCTGATAATGTGAAGGCCAGCAATGTTGCGAAGATCAAAGTAGTGGTATGTATATTCTACTTACTCCAAGTTGGTCTGTTCTATACTCTTCTTTCGGCCGCACGTCAAACTATTTTAAATATCTGGCTTCATTCCTCACTCTCTCTAACCAGAAAGTGAAAACTCTTTTTACCCCAGCAAACTACTCTACTTACTCCAAGTTGGTCTGTTTTCTACTCTTCTGTTGCTGTTCATAGTGTAATGTGATATTGCAGGTGCGTAAAAGACCTCTAAACAAAAAGGAACTGGCAAAAAATGAGGAAGATATCATAGATACCTATTCAAATTCTCTGGTGGTCCATGAGACAAAACTTAAGGTCTGAAAAATGTTTTAAGTTTTCTGTGCTTATTTAGTTCTTATAAGAGTTGATATAGCAGTTGTTCTCCTTGTTTGTTCCTGTGGCTATTAATTTTGTGAAGTTATGTCGTGCTTTGGATCTTTTAAGTTTTACCATACAAGTAAAGCTGTTCTCAAGTAGTTCTGATTTATTTGCTGGTGTATATTTTGAAGCTATACCACAAAATTGACTTAATTGTCCCTTGCTCTACTTTGTATGGAAAATGTTTTGCTTTAAATGTTTTTTTGGTGTACGTGATTGACTTAACTGCCCTTTGCTCTGCTTTATATGGAAAATGTTTTGCTTCCAGATATGTGCTTGTTTCTGTACATGATTTTTTTCACAATGGCAAAGACATTAATCGCCTTGGTTTATTGGTAGGAAAGACGCTTTACTGGTTTGGTCAAATAATTTACTGACTTAATTGGATCCTGATGTATATCATATGACGAGTGTCATTCCCCAATGAGTAATGATAGTAGTGTTAATTCAAATATTAAGTGGTCTTTGCAATGCTTATGTCAAGTTGATTCAGCTGAATTTAATCTCGATTTTCTTGGATATTATTATCCTTCAGGTTGACCTGACAGAATATGTGGAGAAACACGAATTTGTTTTCGATGCAGTGTTGAACGAAGAAGTTTCAAATGATGAGGTAATTCATGAGTATGAACTACATCTGATATTGAGGTGAATTGGATGTTGTCTTGTGATAGTCTTGGTTTTTTGTTAATTTGGTCCATATCTTATTCTCTAGGTGTATCGTGAAACTGTAGAGCCTATCGTTCCAATAATTTTCCAACGTACAAAAGCCACTTGCTTTGCTTATGGGCAAACAGGTAATGAATTGCATGTAATCATCAGATGGAATTATGTGTTATATCTTTGCTATTTGCGGCTGCATTGGTTTTTATGTCTGTATATGTTGAGTATTAATTTCAATCACCATAAATTTAGGTGAATATGGGTGTTTGGAGGAATTGCAGTTGATTTGATTTAGTACTTGAAATTTTCATGGAGTTTTCTTTATTCTTGAAGTTTCCTTAAAGAAAACTCCAAAACATTTGGAAAGTTGTTATGAAAGAAAAAAGCTTAAATCATAAGGTCTAATCGGCAGATGTAACAACTGGTGTTCATGTATGAGAGGCCCAATTGATGTGGAAAAACCAAAATTCTTTCAATATATCTTAGATATATCTAATTTTTGCTTGGTTATGTTGGGTTACAAGGGAAATGTTTTCTTTTTACGCGGAACAAAATCATGTTTGTTTCTTTATTCCTTTTAAAACAAATCCATTTTATCCCAAAACAAAATGGGACCCACTGTATATTAACATCATTGCATTATCTAATTATTATATTACTATATATATATATATATCTTTATTCTACATTTAAAAATGCATAAGAAAATAATTAGAAAACCGATGTGACACCATTTAACCAACTCAACCTACAGTAAAAATTATCCCAAGATCACTTTTTCACTCACTTTCTCCCAAAACACCTTTTCTCAAATAAATCAATGCATAACCAATCATTGTACCTTTTAATGTTTATTTACCTATTAGTTTCAGTTAGCTGATCTTTACTTGTATTCCAACCTCTTCCTCTATTTTTCTCCATTCTGCAAACATTTCAGGAAGTGGCAAGACTTTTACTATGAAACCACTGCCCCTCAAAGCAGTTAGGGATATCTTGAGGCTCATGCACCACACTTACAGGAACCAAGGCTTTCAGTTGTTTGTCAGTTTCTTCGAGATATATGGAGGGAAGCTTTTTGATCTGCTCAGTGATAGGAAGTAAGCTGTCTTACCATAGCCATGCATGATTGGATTTCAGTTATATCTCTAACTGCTGCTATTGCAGAAAACTTTGCATGAGAGAGGATGGAAAACAGCAAGTTTGTATTGTGGGCTTGCAAGAGTATCGTGTGTCAGATGTGGAGACGGTTAAGGAACTAATCGAGAAAGGAAATGCAACGAGAAGTACCGGCACCACAGGTGCTAATGAGGAATCATCCCGTTCTCATGCCATTCTTCAGCTGACCATTAAGAGGTCAGCTGATGGCAGTGAATCTAAACCTGCACGTGTTGTTGGCAAGCTCTCGTTCATAGACCTTGCTGGAAGTGAACGGGGCGCAGATACGACCGATAATGATAAGCAGACGAGGTATATGTATAACTAACTTCTTGTGGCTCCGTGAAATAGAATTTTTAGAGTTGCATAAATTTGACTTTATTATGTATGGAGGCATGACCTTACTGCTTGACATGGAACACTCTTGCTATTAGCTGTCTCTGTTACTACGGAGAAAATTATTAGATATCTGTCATATGATATGAAAATGTTGATCTTTTACCTCTTAAGTTCTTATCCGATTTTCTGATACACAGAATGGAAGGAGCTGAGATCAATAAAAGTTTGCTTGCACTGAAGGAGTGTATTAGAGCACTTGACAATGATCAAGGACACATTCCATTTAGAGGCAGTAAATTAACTGAAGTTTTGAGGGATTCGTTTGTGGGAAATTCTCGCACGGTAATGATATCATGCATTTCACCAAACGCAGGATCTTGTGAACATACCTTGAACACATTAAGATATGCCGACAGGTTAGACTGATCTTGTTGGGTAATTATTTGCGGACTGACTTTTTCTGCCCTGTTAGTCCTTACATTTGCAATTTGTTGCGATTCTAGAGTAAAGAGCCTTTCAAAAGGAAATAATTCCAAGAAGGATGTTTTGTCTTCAACCTCAAATCTGAAGGAGTCAATGGCACAACCCTTGTCTTCAGTCCTGCCACCAGCTTCGACTTTAGAAGATGACACAGGTGATTCGTGGCCTGAACAAACTGATAGGGAAGAATATGATGATGACTTTTATGAGCCAGAGAAACCGACATGGAAGAAAAACACAAAAGTTGAATCATACAACTTCTCCAATATGGATGATAAAATGAAGAGAGCCAATGGCCAGTCAAAGTGGATGGAGCCTCCTAGAGCAGAGATGAAACATTCAAATTCAGATGACAATTTGAATGCTTTATTGAAGGTAAAAAAAGAAAAAAGGGTTGGGATATTACTTAAACTACTCCCGAGGTTTGAGTTAATTACAAAAAAAACCTTTGATGTTTGCCCCTTCATAAGCAAAAACATTTCAAACAGCCCCCCTTACATTTGTAAAAATATTATAACTACCCCATTACATTTAACACATAATCAAATCTAATGGTTTTTTTTTTTTTTGTAATTTTCAAATATCTCTGGGCTTTTTGTAATTAACCCAAACCTCGGTATAATTTTTTTAATTATCCAAAAAAGGTTAAATTACAATAACTGCTACTGAAGTTTAGCCTACCAAAAATTTAGTTATCTTTCAAATTTTCAAATACCCCTATAATGGATTACAAGTACCTCATTGAGGTTTGTATTTGCTTAAATACCCTCACCCCCAAACAAAATAGAGGGCAATTTGTAGAAGTGAAACACAAATATCAGAGGAGTGTTTGTATTTATTTTTTTAATTGAGTGGACGTCAAGGAGATTTTGTTGTAATTAATAAAATAAAGAAGAAACATGTACCTTTAAAGAAGACAAGGGATTAATTTTAGGTCTTGATTTTGGTTTACTCTGTTTTGACTGTTTTAGGAAGAGGAAGATCTTGTCAATGCTCACAGGAAGCAAGTGGAGGAGACGATGGATATTGTTCGGGAGGTTTGTGATATTCACTTTCTGTTTCTACCATTTCCCCTTTTCCTTTCTGTTTCCCTCTTTTATAGGATTGGTTCATAGATACCCTTCCCAAATCTAACCATGTTTGGTTGATTTATTGCCCCTCTCATATCAGGAGATGAATCTGTTGGTCGAAGCAGATCAACCGGGTAATCAGCTAGACGATTATATCTCCAGATTGAACTCAATTCTATCTCAGAAGGCTGCTGGCATCTTACAGTTACAAAACCGCTTGGCTCATTTTCAAAAACGCTTGAAGGAACACAATGTCCTTGTCTCTTCCGGTTATTAATTATTACATGTGAGGCTATATTGCAGATAGACGGTTGTGATGCAGCTTACTTAGGAAAAACACAATCAATCAACGGTGTTTGATTGATGCAAGTTTGTGGGTGAACTGGTGAGCTTATCCTATTCAGCTTGCCAAGTTGTTGTTTGGAGTATGAAAAGTGGAGTTCATTGTCCAGTTACATTTTGTACAATTCTTCCATTGATCTTTTTTAGTCTCTTTGGGCCGTTGCATTCGAGCATTCATCGGCCCCTTCTATTGATTTTATAAGTTTTTGATTGAATTGTTTAACTAAATACAGATCATGAAGCTGATGAATTTGCTATTGTAAAGCTATTTGGCTTTTGTAATTTCTTTGCAATGTAATGGTCTCCTCGACAGAAAAGGGCATTTCTTACGTTGAAGGGTTCAGCGTGTTTTAATTTTTCTTAATGCAGTTTTATTGTAATATATCATGTGGTTTCACTTTTCAGGTTTGGTTCTTCAAAGTAAAATTGATTTCTGATAGTTCAATCTTATGTTTAGTTGTTACATTGAAACTACTTTCCAGTGGCTGAATGAAGTTATATATGGACATATATCTATGGCATATTAGAGTTGTGTTGATTTGTGAACTTTTCAACCTCACAATGAATGAATGAAATATGGAGTTTATTATACACTATATATTTATATTTTTTCCTGAATTTTAGGTCATTTACTTAAATGAAATTATTAATTTAATGTTTATGTTAAGATGGATCCACACGTTGTCATATCCTCTACAAATTTTAAGGAATGTGAGGAAGAGTATCAAATGGCTTTTAGAGGTGACAGTGAATCGAGTTTGGGTTGGGCATGTTTGCATTTGAAATTTAAATAAAAGTTTAGACCAACAATGGTGGGTAGGCTTGTTAAATTTGATCTACAATCTAAATAGTATTAAAAATTATTCTTTTTATATAATGTACTATTGCAGTTTTTTAAAAACAGAAATTTTAATTAAAAATCATAAAACACATAATAAATTATTAATAAAAAATATAAATGCGTTCGAGTTTGGGTTGGGCCGACCATTTGTGAAAATAAAAAATTCAAACTCAATTCATATCCATTTACAGTGTTAAGTTTCGCCTCCAAATGAAATATAACTTGGTGCGTATCTAAGTGTGGAATTCAACCATTGCCATTTCTAATCATTTTGAATATCAGTCTAAACTTCAAATATAGGAGAAAAGGGATCGAGTTTAGTGGTAGAAGTTTGTGTTGTGAGATTGAATACGAGTTCGATCTCATATGAGTGCGTGTGTTCTCACTCATATTATTTTCTATTGTGCTCTTTTTGAAGTCATTGTGGTGAATTTCAAATCCATACAATTTTTGAGTCATATGAAATCATTTCCTCCAATCCTTCCATCCAAACGCAACCTAGAAGAAAAGATGCCCACAAAACTAATATTTCAATCAGCTGAACATCCTTTTGTTAATAACATTTATAGTTGTACATAGCCATTACAAAAATACTTTAAAAAGACTCATAACTTTAATTTATTAGTAGGGTATATTCACATAAGATTTCTGAAGACTCTAGGCCGTAGGGTTGCAATGAAACTAGCTGCTTGTGAGCTATTCAAAGCTCGACTCGATGAAAACTCGTTTGAACTTGTTTAATGAGGCTCGTTAAAATAAATAAACAAAACTCAAGTTTAACAATATTCGGCCCAGTAGCTCATGAATAAACTCATTAGTAATCTTGTGAGCTAGCTCCTATAATTTAAACTAATAGTTTGCTTTTAATTTAACTTGTATATGTTTACCTGTGATAAATATAGAAACATTTAATAAACTTATTTGTTCAAATAAAATGATAGATTTTAGTAGATATATTATGCATTTTAAAAATATAATTCATTTCCATAATCAACTAAATAATAATTTATTTTATAATTGATTTTTACTAAGATCATTTATGTTCAATTAAATTCGAAAAAGCTCGTGAACTATCATTATATTTGAGAAATTAAACTCGAGTTCAACTTGATAATAGACGAGTCAAACTCAAAAGCTCGGCTCGATTCGTTATCACTAACTCAATAGTACGGTCACCATAACAAACCTCCAGCTACAAGGGCAGTTGTGTCTTTTCAGTCGTTCCTCTCCCGCGCTTTCTTAGTCAAGCATAACTGCCTCTCTTCACAGCTTACATCAACTTCTGCAACTCAACCTCACACACAACACACACACACACAGAGTGAAAGGAGAAGTGGAAATTTTCACTTGGATTCATTCTTGAAAAAATTTCAGCATGGATTTCACTAGAAAACTGAGCTTTCTTGTTTTCCTACTGTGTGTTCTGATTTCTCTCAAGAACCAGAAAGCAGAAACCAATAGAAAGGGTTCGTTTCAGAACGACGATTACTTTCCGTCAGATTCACCCTCGCTTATTATAGATCCACCGGATCAGAGAAATCTCCAAGAAGATGAAAATCGTCGTAATAATCCCCACCAATGGCTCAGATATGATTACTACAACGAATCTTGCCCATTGGCAGAGCAAATTATCCGATCAACTGTTCGAGAATTATACGAGTTGCGGTCTGATGTTGCTCCTGCTCTGTTAAGGCTTGTTTTCCACGACTGCTTTGTGGAGGTGACCTTTGTTTTTTGTTGTTTCAATTTCATTGTTTCTTTGGAACCAGCTCGTGAGAAGACTTTTGCGTTTTTCATATTTGATGCCTTTTGGGAGCTGAATTTCTTAGGGTTTTCTTCTAGATTGGAGTAATTGGTTGTATTGCAGTACTGGATTCAATTTGAACTTGACTGTGATCAAGATTTTATTATTTTATTTGTTGATTTTACTTGATTGAAAGTTTGTTTTCTGGAAAAAAAAAATTGATTAGTCAAAATCTAATCAATCCAGAAATGGGCTCGTTTAGTTTTCAGGAATTTCATTATGTTATTTTTTAAGTTACTTTTATCTATGCATATATAATCGTACTTGTTTAATTGCTTTCTGCCAAATTATTCGTGTATAGGGGTGTGACGCCTCTGTTTTGTTGGATCCTGTTGATGGAACTGAGAGTGAGAAAGAAGCTCTACCTAATGAATCTTTAAAGGGATATGATTTGATTGACATTATAAAGTCAGAAGTCGAAAAAGCATGCCCCGGAGTTGTTTCTTGTGCTGATATTATCGCTTTGGCTGCAAGAGAAAGTGTCCTCCTGGTAACTCTCTCGGCATGCTGAGATTGTGTGTAACTCCTCTTAGTTTATTTAACTTTCTGATGAACTGTTGACTTTCAGGCCGGCGGCCCATTTTATCCTCTGTACACCGGTAGGAAGGACAGCACAGTTTCTTTTTACGACGTAGCATCTTATGAGCTTCCTAGTCCTCAAGATGATCTCTCTAGAACAATTGAGTCATTTGCATCCAGAGGGTTTGATGAAAGAGAGACAGTCAGTCTACTTGGTATAATACTTTGTTCGTATTCTTTCCTTATGAGGAAATCATGAGTTTGTGTGATCTCAAATATTGGGATGCCAATATCTTATAATACTCATAAAAGTTTGTATAATGTAGTTATGTATTGCTTGCCGTTTGCCATTATATTGTTTTTAGCTAACTCAGCGTTATCCGGGACTCAGGAAAAATCAAGGAAAAATATATATTGCTTAACTGAACTACATTTAAGACCAGAATTTTTCCTATTTTTATCCTATGCAGTAATTTACAAAACGAGTTCTTGTTTTTGAAGCCGGAAAAATTCACACACAATCATCTTTATAATTTGCTGCATGATGATGCATTATCCCATATGAGTCTATTCAAGTATTGCTTTCATAATTCTGCTTTGTAGTCTTCCCTTAACTGGTTTGATTGCTTTTGTAATTTTCTGAATTCTCGCATATAAGCAACTAAATATAGAAGGAATTTTTCATCCCTATTCTTGTTACCTTCTACTGCATAGGTGCCCACAGTACAGGAACAATTCACTGCAAATTCTTCTTCAACCGGCTTTATAACTTCAGCGGAACAGATGGACCTGATCCTTCCATAGATAACGAATTTCTCAACCTTCTGAGATCAACATGCAATCACAGCCATCCATCATCATCATCATCTTCACCATCACTATCACCTTCACCATCATCATCCGAAAACATAATCCACAATCCAGGAATGAAGATGGACTATGAGGGACCTCGAACGGGATTTGGCACACTATACTATCGTAGTCTTTTGCAAGGAAAGGGATTATTGTTTGTCGATCAGCAATTGACAGCTGGCGAAGAAACGGAGACTTGGGTTCGAGCATATGCCTCAGACGTTACCCTGTTTCAAAGGGACTTCGGTCTTACAATGATCAAGCTTTCTAATCTTCAAGTTCTGACTGCAACAATGGGTGAGGTTAGAGTCAATTGCCGAAAAGTTAACTGAAAGTTGGTTTCTGTTCATATAGGTATTTGAGACTGTTTGGAATGAAGGTTTTTTAGTATAATACCTTCACACCAGCCTTCATTTTGTTGTTTCATTTTTTGTTAGTTTCCAATTTTCAACTATGTGCAGCTTTTGTGCATATCTTAAAGAATTGAGTAAAATACCTGGCAAACATATCAGAAATGCATTAATTCCCGTAGTTTGCATTTGAATTGATACATTTGAAACTAATAATTTTAATAGATTGAGATTGTTTGAGTAATCTCATAATGCAATGAATTTCAAATCACCGAGCTATTTTTCGAGTCATTATGGTAGAGTTTAATTTTTCCTGTATATTTTCTCCAAATCCAAATCCACCATCCAAATGCAACCTTACATAATATCCTAATCTTCAGAAATCAAAAGAAATTTACATGAATTCGCATTTGGATGGAAGGATTTGAAGTCAAGGATTTCAAATATATTATAACAAATTCATCGTAACATGTTTGGATAATCTAATAATTCAATAGATTTCAAATCCTTAGCTCCTATTTTGTGTTATATTTTGAGTCATTGGGTGGGATTTCAAATTCATCTTACATGGAGTCAATTGAAATCGATCATCCAAATTCTCTTCTCAAGTCCAAATTTTGCCATCCAAATGCAATCATAGTTATGGTACCTTTGATCAAGAATAATTAACCCATAACTAGAAAAAAATAGTGGTGGACTCATCAGAATTTCATGCTAGAATATTTCTGTTATTGATGAAAGTAGTAACATTCAGCAAACAATAAAAATACATCATATTACATTGAAGATATTGGAAACTTGCAACTGAGCTTACACATATGCACATGTAATAAAAGTTTAACTTCAGCTGTCTACAGCTTTAGAGGACCAAGACTTCTCATTGAACTGTGAGCACTAGCTGAGCCCAATTTCCTCATTGAACCACTTCTTGATGGCTGTGGGACATGGTATTCTGAATACATATCCATGAAAAATTTGTCGACAATTTCGACATAAGCCGGGCAGTTAAGGCGAGAGTAATAATGGAGCACTTCTTCTATATCCAGCACATGATCCATATCATTCACATCCATCATCTCGAAATCTTTCATCTTTTGAGCCAATGCATCAGCAGCCATGAAACTGGACTCTTTCTTTTCTCTTCCTGTGTATTTTCTTGCCTTTTTCTCTTCTTTTAAGTCCTCTATTCCTCTGTAATCCATTGAGCTTGTACTATATTGTTCATTTCCCTTTATTTCTTCTTTTTTCTTCTTTACTTCAATAGATTCCCATTTTTCAGAGAAACTTCTGTAGAAATTATCCAGCTCTTGCATTTTGATGTTATCCCTTTTGATATCAGAAAAGATGGGATTGGGTGTAGGATTAGTGGGTTTTTCTTGGTTCCCCACTAAAATGAAGGACTTGAGATTTCTGAAAGTTTTGTGGAAGAGTTTTTTGGTTTTGCCAAAAGTTTGTTTGATAAGCATTTGTGGCTTTGCCTTTGTTCTGCTAGGCTTGTTGCTCATCTTTATTGGTGTATCTGCATTGACAGAAAGCTCCAAATTTGTTGGGCTTATATGAACTGCAAGTTTTATGTACTATAAAACAAAGAAAGATAAAGGCAACAGCTTAAGTTTTTTTTTTTTTTTTTTTTTTGCTTTTTGGTTACCTTGAGACAAATGGCAATGAGGAAGGGACAAGCTTCTCAGCTTTGGTACCACTTCTTCTAAACTTATGTGCTGTGATGTTTCCATGAGAGTGACTGTTTGAGACATTTTGGTTATAGAACTAATCAAGATTTAGAGGGACATTCAATAAATATTTGTCCAACCACCCCCTCATAAACCTTCTGACCTTATGTTAAGGGAAATGAGCATATAGAATTAGAACTATTCTGAAATGTTGATGAGTAAGGAAATTTTATTGTCTGTTTAGGACAATTTAGGGGTAATTACAAAAGTACCCCTGAAATTTAGCCTAACTACAAAAAAAATCAATTATTTTTCGAAATTACAAATACCCTATTGACATTTATTTCTATTTACAAATTGCACCTTCAAGAAGATTATATGTTATGCAAATACAAACATCAAGAGGGTATTCGTAGTATTTCAAGGGGCTGTTTGTAATTTTGAAAGATACCTGGAGTTTTTTTTTAATTAGGCTAAACCTTTTGTAATTATGTCCATTAATTTATGCATTATCACCAACCCAATAGGTGGGCTAACTACACAATAAGTATGAAAAAGAATACTTAAGATTGTCCAAAGCAGTCCTACATCTCCATTAGCCATTTCTAGACCAAGGGATTTAAAATAAATGAATTGGATTAATGGAGGAGCTAAATACTCTTCTCCTTACAAGAACAAAGTACTAGACAGAATCATTGCAATAAGTTATTAATCCAAGTACTTAATTGCTACTTTGTTGTCCTATTAATAATGGGAAAGGAATTTTTTTTTTTTTATATAGAAACTTTATAGTAGCATTTATATGGGAGAGGTGTTAGGGCCCCTACCCTTATGAGAAGTTAGGCACCCCTCTTGTTGGTTGAAAAGTGGGATGAGGACCAAAAGAGATAAGGCCAATTTTAATATCTGCACAAGGCAGTCACTTTCATACAGTTTTACATTGTGAAACCCTAACTTAGAAATGATTGTTTTATTCATTGGATTGATGCATAGTAATCTTTGGTTTGTCTGGAAAAGTATCAATTTGAATGTATTTATGTGGGAAAAAATGACGTCCATATATTTTTTTGTGTATATTGGTAATCAAAGTGGAGAACTTATTTCCATGGACAATTGAATGTAGAATTTCATCAATGGAGGTTTTTAAGTCAACAAATAATGCTCTTCATTCAATCAGGTGCAAGCATCCACATTCTTTCAAAGTCTCAATATCAAGATAATTAAATTAAAGTGCAAATGTATCAAATTCATATGTTATGTGCCACATATGTAAATTAATTCATGGATTAATTACTTACCTGCCCCATCAAATAAATGAATCATCAACTTCTCCCCTCTTTTTTTTTAATACATAGAATCTCCCTTCTAAGTTTTTTCCGGTGGAAGTTGTGAATTGATCATTCCCCTCAACTAAAAGAAATTAAAAATAAAAATAAATTGCAAAATGACATTACTGCCTCCAATCATACAAAAAAGTGTGTTTTTCAAGATTGAGCTCCAAAAATACAATAAATCTAAAACTTTGACTGTTTCCATCATCAACCTTAAGAAGTTCAATTCTAAATTAACATTGAAAACTAATTCAATTTATACAAACTAGAGTATACTTTGGTATTGAATCCAGTTATATCTTCAGTACAAACTCTGCCACTTCAACTCATATTAAGATCTGCCTAACAATAAGACAGCAATAAATACCGCGTACAACTTGTTTCTGCTAAATTTGTATCAATTACTGCTGTTAGATTCTTTCTTCATTGATTCTTTCCTTTTGTGGAATTTGAAGAACTGATGCAACAACCTGTGAACTTCTCCGTAATTCGGAGTCGTAGTAACCAGATGACTTTTGATCCATTGTGGTAGCTTATCAGTTGAGTGGGAAAAGCTTCTTTTCGTAGAATCAGAAGCATAACGTGCATCGACCAACAATATTGCTGCATAATCATTTATATGCCGAATTGCTCTGCCTACAAGGTAAGAATCACAGTCAAGAAAATTTAAACTTAAACTCAAGCCAATGTGAAATAAAAAGACTATGCTACTAGTCTACTACCAAGAAAGCACATGAAAAGCATGTTGCAAAACAAAAAAATTACACTAGGAAACTGAGTAGGTAAACAGATTTTGAAAGCTTCAAGAGGTAACGAATAGAATATAAAGTCAGGTCTCAAATCTTCCACATTTACATAAACTATAGCTCAATTCTACTTTGTTGTATTAAATTGGTGCTAAGTAGGGTGAATTGCAATTTAGTCATGCAGCTATAGGAGAATGACAATAATGGTTATGTAGAAATCACAATTTTTCTATAAAAAAACACGCTTTCAATCTTTTGGTCGCCGGAAATGGGAAAATTTACTTTTGTCTTTTCTCAGAAAAATTAACGTGTCTACATTTTTTGCTAAACTCTCGCTTTATGTGGACATCCTCCAAGTGAGTTTTTATCTTTCATGAGTTTTTGTCCCAATCAACATGCCAACTCACTTGGAGAATGTCCACATTAGCAAAATTAGCTTCCACATCAACGGGTTCGGACGGAAATGTGAATATGTGGAATCTTCCGGCAACCTTTTCAATTTCCAGTCACCAAATGATTGAAATCGGGAGTTTTTTTGAAAATTACGGGGCTTTTTCCACCCATGACTACTAGACTAAAATTGCAATTTAGCCTGTCTTAAGTAGTAGCATACAGCACGAAATTTTCAGTACTAGGACTTACCAACAGATTGATTTACAGCTTTCATGCAAAGATTCTCGTAGTACTCTTTTCCTCTGCCTTTACAGCTTTTAAGGATGTGAAACCCAGTTTCAACATCCCCATTATGAGATTCACCGTATACAGATTTTGTACTCGGGATTGTCTTCCCAAGACCCTCAATATGCTTCACCCTCTCTATCAACTCAACATCTGATGGGCTAGGATATGGTAATCCAACCATTACAATGCATCGACCTGCCCCATCACTAAAATTGATACCTTCAGATATCTTCCCCCCAACAACAGCAAGGAGAATCGCGCCATTGCAGGATGTGGGACCCTGAATGGACAACTCATCAATTGTTTCTTTGTATTCCCTCAAGACAGCTTCAACATCTGTACTCTTTCTGGGCTCTCTAAAAACGCGCTTCTTTTTCATGATCCTTGAAAGGATTCCCGATGCCTTCCACGCTTCATAGACCCGGCTTTCATAATCAAATGACGAGAAAAATACGACGACACCTTCTGGAACAACCGTCACTAGATTAGACAGCAAAAGACCTAGCTCCGCAATCTGTGATAAAGTCCAAGATGTATCAACCAATCATCAAAAATTACAGAAGTAGACACAGTATTATTGAAAGCAAAAGTTGAATAGATAATCTGTAGGTCCATTCAGTTAGAGTAACCAGAGGGGGACTGTAATCGTAAAAACAAAAAAGGTAACTAATGTCATAACATGCATCTCCAAAAAAAAATTAAAATCACGCTACAAAGATAAAGTGAAGGACATGGCTTTCTCACCATGGTTGATGAGCTTCTGGCTTTGTAGCTAAAATCGAAGGGCAGACCAGAAGGCCCATACTTAACAGCAACGGGCAAAATATTTTCAGAAGGAATTACATGACCACATGCAAAGAAGGGTAACTGATCTAGTTGTAGTGATGGGAAAAGTCTTTCCTTTGTTTCCTCTATAGGCTGTAATGTTCCTCCAGCCAAGATGACAGCATGAGCTTGATCAACGACCTATCCAAAAGAAATCGATGTAATAATCAAAAGTGAATATGCAAGAATTCTAGAATATAACAGTGGAAGCTATCAGGCAAACCTCAGAAAAGATTTTCTCTCCAGTAAGCATAACATACTTTATATATCCTCTTTCTAGACCATTACATGTTTGCATCGGTTTTGAGACTATTATTTTGCCATCACTGTCCTTATTTATCAAAGAGGAAAGAATATCAGCTAACGCCCTAAAACCAGATATTGCACTTTCCTCCTCACTAATTACTTCGTCGTCTCCAACATTTGCAACTCTTTGAGAAATGGCAACTCTATCTCCATACCCAGTGACCTAAGAGACAGAAGAATATTCAAAATTCAATTTTCACAAACACAAAAAAGGACTATGAAAGAAATGTTGAATGAGGAATGAGACAACCATTTACCTTGTAAATTATGTTGCTTTCTTTCATATATTGCAAAAGTTTGACCAGGTTTATGTTGTCAATATTTAGAGCGAACAAAAATTCATTGATGGTCATTGTAGAATCAGAAGCAATTTTAATCTCCTCAGCATCACATGGGGGATCAGTGTGGCTCACAGCTTTCCTATCATCAGACAACATTTCTAAGAAGGCCCGAGTGAGGGTCATCAGAGTCTGAATATATCTACGGTTTCCTGGTCCTAGAAGATTACGAAATCGTTGGAAATATCCATCTAAGTGAAACTTCAACTGATTCAACTGAGAAAGGAGAGGAAACAATTGTCAAAAGTATACATTTAAATGGTTAAAAGAGGAAGGACTTGACTTATGATCCAATCCTATTCTATTTGTCAGCAAACCAGCATCTAACAATACACTGGAGAACTTTTTAAGAAGCTATAATATTCAACGACAAAAAAATACCAAATTTATATATTTACCTGGGACACCGTAATTTTTGCATCGTACATGCTGATGAGAGTATCAGCTAGATTATGAGCTTCATCAATGATTATGACACTATGTTTTAAATTTAAACCCAGTGATTCACGCGATGATTTTGAAAGAAGAGACTGATAAGGAAGAACCACAAGATCAGCTGTAGGCATCATTCTCCTTGAACCATAATAAGGGCAACCTCCCAAGTTACGTCCAATACGAACAAGATCTTCAATATCCAGAGCTTCCAGTTGAATAATCTCATTCCTAAACTCCTCTATTTTCCGTCTCCTTAGCATTGGACATCCAGATGAAGATTTGTTACAACGTACTCTCTTTGCAGAACCCAATTTCTGCTAAATCAGCACGACAACTTCAAAAAAACAGAATATTAATTTAATGACAGAAAAATATCTTTTCCTAGAAGTCAAAAACAACACCACATTCAAGATAGCTCTTAAAACAGTTAATGGATTCCAACTTCCAAAACAACAAGTTGCTATATTTGGTGGGCAACACTGGCTGGTGTTAGTTGCTGCGGCTGAAAAAGTTTTCTCAGCACTCAGCTTTAGGAAAGGTGTTCTACCATTGCCCAAAGTAATAACAACGGGTGTACGTGTAATAGGGCAGCTCAAGATATTACAACAGTAAGAATAAAAATGGGCAAGTTGCCTGATTGTGATGCATTTTCCATAAGCACACGACGCAGACATCAAATAGAAAATGAAAACTATTGATTTGTCAAAAGAAGGTGACATTATCTCTTCTAATCATAAAAGAGGAGGTAAACCGTAAACCAGTTAAAAAAAATCCATATATGCATCATCTCCAACACAGAGTATTATAATTTATATTTGAGATCAATCTTTGAATACCTTCATTTTAGAAGCTTCATGTTTCTTATTCTTTTGAAGCTCCAAGCACCTCTCATTTATACGTGTGGAATTCCCCAGCTTCTGCACCTCTGAAAGAAAAGGTTCAGCATGCTGAAATTAAGCACCTACTACTTCAATACAAGCTCTAACACTATGGTAAGATAGTATATTCTCATACCTTCATTGATGCAAAAATTCTTCCTGGAACCCAAGCAAACAACCTGTAACTCACTTGCAAATTTAGTCTTCCTCAGCTCTTTCATGAACTGCGAAAGCTGTGAATGCGTCCGACTGCAAAAAAAGATCTTCAATCGTGTCTCCTCATCCTTCTCACCCAACCCATCCACCTCCTCTTCTTCCTCGCTCGAGAAATCATCATCCGCTCCAACGTTCTTTCTTTTCGATTTCCCACCATTTTCTCCTTCACTATCGTACTCTTCCAACAAAAACTCCTCATCATCCTCCTCATCAACACCATTTTTCACCTTCACATTCCTCACCTTCTTGTCATTATTAGCCTTTTCCTTTTCACCTTCTCCTTCACTAGGACTAAATAGATCTCTAAGAACGTCTTCCTTTCCCTTCGAACGGAACCCAATTTTATTCTGTTGTATTAGAATTTTCCTCTCAACTAAATCAGGGTCTTTGTTTGGTACAAAATCCCTCATCCAATCCGGCTCATCATCTTCCACATTACCCTCACCCAGCTGTTCCTTCCGATTATTTCCCAAACTCTCCAGTTTTTTTCTATCCACTAGCCATTGCAGTGCACTGCATATCATGCTTAGGGTTTTCCCAGTCCCTGTAACAACCCAATCATCAATTCAGATACCCTCTAGAAAGGAAAGAAAAAATCGCATTCAATTGCTAACAAAAATCAACAAATCATACAAATTAGAAAACCAATCAATCAAAGCCTGATGAGAACTTGTACCTGTGGGGCTTTCGAGCATTGAAATGCCGCCTCTGTCGAGGGATTGGTAGAGGAATTTCATGAAATCAAGTTGAATGGGGTAGGGCTTGTATGGGAATGCTGGGAATTCCATTTCGCTGTTTGCTTCCATTTGTTTACTAGCTTTCTTCGCTCCGGTTGATCGCTTTGTATAAAGTCTCAGAAATAAGCGGCGATAATCGAAACTCTATAGCTCAGTTCAGTTTTCCCGCGCTAAAAGAAAGACCCCCTTTGATAATTTAATTTAGGGATAATTACAAAAACATCCCCAAACTTTGAGCTAACTATAAAAAAAATCCAGAGATGTTTCAAAATTATAAAAAGCCCTATAATATTTGATTATGTCTTAAATTTAAGGGGTTAATTGTAATATTTCTACAAATATTATGTGCATTTTTTTATTATTATTCTTATGAGGGGAAGATGTAAGTGGTATCAAACCTTAAAGTTTTTTTTTTTTTTTGTAATTTTTAAAATTTGTGAGTGTTTTGTAATTAGCCTGAACTTAGGTTTTTTATGTAATTATCCCTTTAATTTACCATGAAACAGAAACGAACTCCACTAAAAATTTCGATTATATTCGATTAAATTATTATTAAACATAAAATGACTAAATGAGTTCAAACTTCAAATAACTTGATTTTATATGTATGTATATATAAATATATCCTTTTATAATTAATCCATTACAAATAAACACTTGATACGATATATTAAAAGTTTGAGTGTTTGATAATTATATATATTTCTATTTCGATAAAAAATAATGTTTTTCTAAACTAAATAACACAAAGATATATGCAATAAAATGTTTAAAAATAAAAATATTAAATATATCGGATATGTGAGTTGGAACTGACAGTGATGTTCAAGTCAATTCAGATATGGGCCAGAACTTGACTAGCATCCATTACCATCCTAAGTCCTCTTGGGCCCTTAAATTTTGGTCATATAGGCAGACCCGATGGATTTATCCAATAAGCACTTCTTAAGATCCATACTTCAAACAAATAAGGATCCAACAGTAATCCAATATATCAGCCCAGAACCCAACGGATATGCCAACCGCAGTAAGCAGGCCCATTTATAGCCCAATATCCGTAACCCAACCCTAAAACCCCTCCATTTTCCCTTCATATTTCGTCAGCCTTCGTATAAAAAGACTCGTCACAACGCCGCTCTCAAGTCTCATCTTCTCAACCTCAGAGCTCAGCAGAGAAGCTAGGGTTTCTGCAACTTCACAGCCATGGTAACCTCAATTTGTCTCTAAGACATACATACGTATATATTATGTATCTGTGTCATATCTGATTCGATCTTTTGCTTATCGACTCAAGTTGGGATTAATTTGTTTGCATATAATTGTAATGTCTGATTTTTGTTTGTATATCACAGGGCAAGGGAACTGGAAGTTTTGGTAAGAGGAGAAACAAGACACACACACTGTGTGTGAGGTGCGGTCGCCGCAGTTTCCACCTTCAGAAGAGCCGCTGCTCCGCTTGTGCTTACCCTGCTGCCCGCAAGAGGACGTGTATGTCATTCATTTGTGCCTTTTGTTATGCATTTATTGTTTAATTTATGCATGTACACGAGAAAACGCTCATTTATTCTTGTGATTTATTTTTGATTGTATTTTAAGCCGATTATTTTTGTAAATTTTTGCCTGTTCAAGATAAATGGAGTGTGATATACTGCATTATTCATAAGGTACTGCAGCTACGTGGTCTTTTTTATGATTGTTTGTTTCTGCCCTGATTATTGAGTGCATTTTGGGCTTCGGATAATTGGATTCATAATTATTGCATTTATTCACTTGGTCATGTGGTTATATGAAATAAACTAATTCTGAATTGATTATTGTGAAAATCTTGGTTGCTGCATTTTTTTGCCTGGTTGTGTGGTAATGTGGTTATTTGTTATAATTCAATGAATCAATTAAGTGATTTATAAAACTTGCACTTTAGACAACTGGAGTGTGAAGGCTATTCGTAGAAAGACCACTGGAACTGGATGCATGAGGTATCTCCGCCACGTGCCCCGCAGATTCAAGACCAACTTTAGAGAAGGTTAGTCGAATTGTTCTTGTTTGTTGGTGAATTACGACTTCAATTTTTGGTTACCCGCATCTTTTGTTTGTATATTGATGTGAAATATGTGATGATTGATGTAGGCACTGAAGCTGCACCAAGGAAGAAAGCAGCTGCTGCTTCTTCTTAAGGTCCTAATTTGGAGGGTACTGTTGATTGTACTTTTTCTTGGTAATTTTAAAGACTTAGAGAGTGAGAGAATTTTGTGAACCATTTGAAGGGAAGTTCTTCCGAATTGGATACCAAGTTTTGATGCTAATTTTGTTGCTGTACTTCGTTTGGCATTTTAATACGTATGTCTGAAAGACCACTATTAGCTCTCTTGTGCCTTTTTCTCTTTGCTGTTACATTTACGTGATTTTATAGTTCAGTT
This sequence comes from Rehmannia glutinosa, assembly GCA_016081115.2. NCBI lineage: Eukaryota > Viridiplantae > Streptophyta > Magnoliopsida > Lamiales > Orobanchaceae > Rehmannia > Rehmannia glutinosa. Next base: position 3,910,356 of record CM071933.1, on the reverse strand, counting down.
CGTTCTCTTTTTTTTGTGAGTTATTTGAGTGGGTTTGATAAGTTTAGTTTGAAGCAATGATCTGTACAACTGTTAATTGTTTTTGTGATTTGATTGGGTTTTGATATGTTTACAACAGCAAATGAAAGTATTAGCTTCTTGGTAATATACTAAGTATTGTGTTTATTGTTGCAAGTGAGTTATTGAAGCATTCTATAATTTGAAAATGGTTCACTATAATTTTGTTTCAGGGAGGTGATACTCAATGTGTGCTAATTGAACTGTGAAATTTGTACACGAGAACACGATGGGATTTGAAACTGATTGGTTCACAAAAGTGGACATATTTCCCTTGATTATTTCGTGTTTACTTTGTGTTCCATGTTCAAGGATTACTCTGCCCCTCTTGGGGGGCTCCAGATTGAGTTCTGCTGTTATGAACGAAAATAATTTCTCAACGTTTGGAGATAAAGCGAAACACCCTTTTTTGGGTGCTTGATCTTCCTAAGCCCACAAAAGGCAAATAACTTGTGCCGTTCTCTCTTAAAACAGACATTTTCTTTGCATAGTTCTCAGTAGATTATAAGCTAAAATCATGGAAATGCTTTTCTTTATTTTCCGTTTTGATTTCCAACCTAATGTGTGATGAGTGTTGAGAGAAAATCGTAGGTTTTTGCTCTGTTCATATGTACTATCTTAATGTTATCGGGCAATAGACTGATTATGGGTCCTATTACTTTGAAGATGCTATAGAGAATAGTCTTAACTCTGAGTCTCCGTGCACTTTCTTCCTGGCTCGGTTGTTGATAAGTTTCTCTTACGTTTTGAAAGATGCCAACACTTAAAATGTTTCGATTGTGCCATTAAATGTGTTTAATGTGATAATATTGATACGCTTTCCCATAATGTGCTCTGGGTCTGGGAGGTTCATTGGACTGTTGGATCATACGATGTGAATGAATATTTTATTTTGAACAGTATAATTGCGGAAACTACCCATGAATTTTGCCTAATTACAAAACACCACTAGTAATTTCAAAATTATAAATAGTACCTTAAAGTGTTACAAATAACACTAACACCCCTTGAGGTTTGCTAGGTAGTAGGTAGTGAGGTTTGTGCTTATCTAGCAAAGACCTCTCTTGAAGGTGTAATTTGTAAAATAAAAACAAATGATTTGAGAAATTTGCAATTGTAATTTTAAAAGGTAATTGGATTTTTTTTGCAATTAGGTCAAGGATAATTTTTGTAAATTAATCCTCTTTTGAAATGCCAGCTATCAGCTAATAATACATACGACATAACTTATTATTTAAAGAATTATTTTGCCTTGGTCTGGTTGCCTGACGAGGGAGAGGGGAGCCAACTACAAATTGACAGCAAGAAAATTGGTTTTATACCAAAAGAATAAAAATAAACAATTCAATCGACATTGGGAATACAGCCATACAGGCCACTTATGTGGGCCGGTAAAAGAGGATGAATTACTCAAACCATATTACCAAAACCAATCACACCAATGCAAACTCTGCCTATGGAACACAAAAAATGGCTGGCGTTTCTCAATGGAACAGCCATATAGGTGGAGGTGACCACTGTACATGTCTACTGTAAATAACCTTTTTTTAAGGAAAAAATCGCTATTTTTCTATATATTCCTTTTAATTCACAGTTTGAGTTTCCCGAACTTCTCCTTGTCTTGATCCAACTCTCTAAAAACATGATCAAGCTCTGGAAATGCCGACAAGAGCAGCAGCTCAAGAAGATCGAAGGCTATTTGCTTCATGAAAACAGAAGACTGCACATGCATGCCAGCAATGTAATTTATCAGTTATGATTCCAGAAAGTAACTAGAAAAAGAATAAGAAGAAAAAAAAAACACCAAACTTTTGGCTATGAATCAAAAACAATAAAGGGAAGCATTATCTGCCACAGCATGATATGTATAGAGAGAGAGATGTCATGTGCCAAATCAAACAATTTTAGTTACCTCTAAGTAGTGGTTTCGTTGATCAAAATTTAAAACAAATCCAAAATTGGTTATAATATATCGAAAGTTCTGAAATATATGTCAAGTGTGTTAATAGTTTCTGTGTTTCCTTGGTGTTTACGATCATAAAACAAAAGCTATGGTTTTATTTGCAGGTTAAAAGATATACAAGAGAAGCATGAACTGCAGGAGCAGAATGCAGTTGACAAGTGCAGTTATGCTGTAAAAGTGTCATATTTTTTTCAAATATGTCAAATATGAGACATCAATCACTCATATCACTTTATATAAGGATTATAAGGCGATATTAAGTATGACGATAACCTGAATGAAATAGTAGAGATCCTTTGCACATTGTTCATATTCCTTACGTCCAACAAGGCCAACAATAGCAGCTGGTGCCTTATCTGCAGAAAATTTCTGAAGTCATCAACATTTAACATCTCCAAAAAAGGTAGATGATTAACTCCCACCCAAATCAGAATGACCATATTGAAAGTGGTTAATTACATAAAATACCCTTGAGGTTTAGTCTAATTACAAAAAACACCAGGTATCTTTCAAAATTACAAATACCCCTGATATTTGCTTACAAATTCCACCCTTAACAGAAAATGTAAACCTTAAGGGGTACTTGTAATTTTGAAAGATCATTGGGTTTTTTTGTTGTTAGGTCAAACCTCAAAGGTCGTTTCTATAATCATCCCTTGAGATTATGGTTGGGTAGGCTAAAATTTAATATTACCAATCATCACTTCATATACTAATTTGGCTCGCCGTTCAGCTTCCTTTTTTTGCATCTCCTCCAACTTCAAGACATCTTCTATTTTAGGTGAAGAATATGGCGTGGAAGGTTGGTCCTCAGTAGAATCATGAGATGGGCTATCAGGTGGAGGTCGTTGCCGCCTTGGGTGCTTTGTTATGAATATTCCATCAGGCCATAGGATCTAATTATACCAGTCATTGAATGATATTATTAGATATGAAACGTTTGTCTTGGAAGAATTGTGACAGCAAATATATGCGGCATTTGGAAATTCAGTACTCAATACTCATAAGTTGCTAGAGCACTCACTCAGTCATTGTAATCCACATTAAAAACTTAAAACTACATAAGTAAAGAGTTGATTGCAAAAAATACTCGAGGTTTAGTCTAATTAAAAACAAAACAATTATCTTTCAAAATTACAAATACCCTCTTGATATTTTGTTCTATTTTATATGTTACACCCTCAATAAGAGGGTATTTGTTAAGAAAATACAAACCTAAAGGGGGTGTTTCCGTGTTTGTAATACTTTAAAGAGGTATTTGTGATTTTGAAAGATAGTTTTTGTAATTATCCCAAAAAAAGGCAAGTCAAAAGGAAACTAGCCAACTTAGATGAATTCATAAGATGATATCCAATTACCTGCTCCAACCGCCTGATACCAGAAGCAACTACGGATCCCCGACGCAGAAGCTGGATTTTCTCAATCAACCAATCATCAAAAGCATCGCCCATTCCCAATTGTAAAACTTGTTTGGCTACCCAAAAAGCTTTTCTCCTGTAAACGGGTCCAAATGCACACAAGCCAATAAAGGCAGTTAGAGGGAAGACTACAAATGAACCCTATCTCAACTAGTTTAAGATTTGTACAGAATAAATACCTGATCCATCCACCATCTTTAAGCTGTAAAATGACATCAACCAAATCCAATATTGGAACACTTAGATTTGGTGGCACCCACTGCGTTGAGAAAGAAAATCAGAAAACCACAAGAAGATTGTCAACAAGCAAAATCATGGATTAATCACCAACAACAGAACAAAGATATACAATTTACACTTAAAATATCAGACATTGTGCATAATATGGAATCATCAAGAAGATACTGTTCTTGGAGTTCAGAAAAAAGAATAGACCAATCAAAGAATATTTGAAAATAACCTCACTCGGAAGGGTTGGATCAGATGCATTATCAGTGGCAGGAGACTCTGATTGTTTCTGGTCTCTATTTACTGTCCTTTCCAAGTTTTTGGACGGTTGTATGTTTTTTTGCTCTGTGTTATCTGAGCCACTAATTGAGTTCTCAGAAGCCTTCTTAAATTCTTTTTCAGGCTTTTTGATGAAGTAAGAGCTTGACCTTTTGCTTTCAACCCTGTGCCATCAGAAGCATGGTCACCCTTGATTCGTGATGCAGAATCTTGATTGCCGTTACTGAAATTTTCTTTTCTGGAGGATAACAGATCATATACTGGCCCTACATTATCCCGGTATTCCTTGCTCTTTTCACGTAGTGTTTCATTTAGGTCAACTGAAATGCAAAACCAGTTTGAAACTGAGAAAAATGTAAAACAAGAAACATGGAAGAAACCTGCTTTTTAGAGATTTACCTGAAAGAGTATCAATTATGGATAATGAATCTGAAAATATATACATCTGCAGTTTCGGGATATAAAGAATTAGAAGTCAAGCAAAGAGGAAGAATACTAATTTATTAAATAAAGCTTCTGACATGTTGTAGAATGTAAATTAAATATGTCAAACCTGAGAATCTACACTAAGGAAATCCCAAACTTCAATGGAGCAAGAAACAGTTGGAAGCTGCAGAAGCTTCTGCAGAACAAAGAAAATTCAGAAGGTTTATAGGTCCGACTTCCAAAAAACAACAACAACAACAAACTAAGCCTTAATCCCACTACGTGGGGTATGATCCGTATATAGGTCCGACTTCCAAGAGAGCACAATTATACCCACATAAGTAAACAGGCGTATATGGAAATTCTTGTGAATCTTGCATAGCCCCAAACAGTTGCAGTCCAGGAATCCAGTTATGATGAATAAAATAATGATAATATCTTTATAAGCTCTAGGGATAACTACAATAAAACCCCTGAGGTTTGGGTTAATTACAAAAAAAACCCAGAAATAATGAAAATTGCAAAAACGACCTTGAGGTTTGATTTTGCTTACATTTTCCCCCTTCATATGCAAAAAATATTTGAAAAATGCCCCTGATATTTCAAGAAGCATTACAATTATGCCCTTAAATTTAAGACATGATCAAACTTTAGGGGGCTTTTTGTATATTTGAAACATCTCTGGTTTTTTTTATAATTAGGCCAAACCTCAAGGGGTTGTAGTTATCCTGAAGCTCTATAATAAGATGTCAACAATATGTGAACTCATTCTGTAAAAAAACCCAAATATGCAAGAAACTCTAAGCCTCTCTAGTTCTGGAACAAGTAAATGACTAGGATATCTTCAATTTTTCAGGTTAAACAAAATGCCATAGAAATCTTGAAAGCTCTTCAGCTTTATTCTATCTCATTCCAACAGATTAAAGATTTATCCCCTGCCCCCATCAAGAATAGGAAAAATCCAAGGCCTATGAGCTCTAACACATCTTAAAAAGCATTTTATGATTTCTTGTAAGCTCCAAAACATGTAGAAAGCTCTTGGAACTTATAACCTCAGGTTTCCTATAAAGCTCAGCCACCCATTCCTTTAATGCATGCCACATACTTCTACTTTCGGTTTCCCATTTACAACATGTTTCAAATAATGAATAACCACAGAAAAAGAAAGGGAAGAAGAAAAGAAAGAAGCTATCAGCATATAAGCTCTGAATTATACTACAAGCGTTCGCTTAAATTTTTCAGAAACTCCAGAAACACATTAAAAGCTTTGGGAACTTATAACCTCGTGTTTCTTTTAAAGCTAATCCACATAACCTTTTAATCACATGCTACGTGCTTCTACTTTTGGTTTCCCTATGTTACAGCAAGTATCGACTTAATGATTACTAAATTAATTGTGGCCGAGAGACAAATATATAAATGTAAAATGTCAAACACGGAAGACATAGGATAAAGATATCAATATGGTAAAGTATGACCTTCAAATATTGGTCAAGTAATCTACATCGCTCTTGAATGACGAATACATCTAGACCAGTTGACAGGAAATGCTTTGGTGGCAAATGGAGATTATATTCCGGAAACTCTTTAAGACGCCTATGTAACTCCTCAAAGTGTTGATATCTGTCAGCATGAGAAATAAGATTAGCTAATGGGCTGGCATTCACAAGGGTACAGTTTGTTTTGACCCAAAGATACACAGCCACTAATTTTGATTGGGATTTAAAAAAACTATAGCAACTCTATCTATTTTAAGGACACGTTGAATCTCAGACTCACATGCATTATTAACCCAAAATTACAATGAAAAACAATAGAAAGAAGTATCTTAGCAGGAGTAAAAGATAAAACTTAGAAAGTTAATATATATTGGCACCTTCTTTTGATAGACCAACTGTGACCATTTACGTCTGTAACAGATATGCAATATACAGCAAATGTTTTGGACCCACTCTTCACAATATTGGCGCCCAATACCTGCAAAAAGAAATGAGTTCTCATTCTTCAGATCTCCAAGCATAAAATATGCAATCAAGCAGAGTCATACTGGCAAAACATTTAAGGTGTGATTGGAGTACCTCACATCTTAATTTAAAATATGAATCAGCAATTATCGAGTTTTTTGCCGAACTAGCAGCCAGACTTTGACTTTCAGGTAAAGAAGCCAAGGACACAGATGATGAAGTTGTGGCTCCACTACAAATTCTACCTAACAGCTCTGCCTCGGAGTCCTCACTTGAGTCTCCAGGTTTGCCGGTCACTTTGGAGGAATTCAATGCATCGTGGCCATCTCCAAGTAAAAAACTCGTTCGTTCAACCTCTTCCCATACATGCCCATCATGACTGCTAGATCTAGATCTTTTCTTTGTAGACTTGGTTCTGTGCAATCTTTTAGATTGGAGTTGACCTTTGCTTGTCTTTCTGCTCTTATGCCTGTCAAAAGTTTCAAGGGGATGATGAATGCGGCTGAAATTTCTCTTATTTTTACCATCCCAAACTTTGACACCAGGCGAGTCAAGACCCATTACACTGGTGGTATCGTCATCCTCAGTATAACTACTGCTCCAGGATTCAACCTCATCAGAAGAGACACTTTTAAGATCTTCCTCCAAAGTACTGCCCATTGCATCCCGCTCCTTTTTCTTCTGCTCAGAAAGAACCTTTGACCGCTCCACTGAATTAGATACCCCCACCAAAGAGTTTTGTTGCACAGGTTCAGCCAACTGACTTGTGTCTTCCTTCCGTTTGTAGTCTCTTCCTTTCGTCCACATATTGTCAAAATGTTCTGGAGCCAAGGCCTCAGTCTTTCTGCGAGAAAACACATCTAGCGCATTACCCCATTCTCCTCCAGAGAGGTGTCGTTCAACACCATTTCCCTCACCGCTATGACCATCTGGCAAAGAACTCCAAGAACGGGTGGACCGCGTATCCATGGAAAGCAACGGATCCTTGGAAAGAAGTGTTCCGTTCATATTATCTGACACAAGATTCTTGGCACCTTTGTTATTCTGATCCTTTTTCAATTGCACCAGTTCAACACCCTTACTAGAAGGATCTGGTAACTGCGAAGCATGGTCAGATAAAATCCTCGGAGAAGCGTTTATTCTAGACTGTGATGCTGTGTTTGTACCCTTACTTCCTTTATCATTTTTTCTGGCAGAAATAACTAGAGATTCTATTCTCTCATTAATAAACCTGACACCAAGTTTGGCTCAGCATAAAAAACAGAATGAATACATGTTAAAAAATTACGACGACTGATATACTTACCTTTGGTTAGCAAGATTCAGCACCGGTCTCATTACAACACAAGCAAGGAGTTCCCTGATAATATATCGAAATAAAGAGCACTGCAGATCCTCTGGCTTAAATGTCAGTAAAATAAGGCCATCCATAACATGTTGGAGAACCTGCCAAAAACTTGTCAATTAGGGAAACCATGCAATTGTTTATGTTGATAATAGTTAGATTACAAGAAAATAAAACCAAAAGAGAGACAACCTTATGTTCAGCTTCAGCAGAAAATAAAATGGGGTGCAGTTTGTTATCAGCAGCCAGAACAGATTTTAATTCGATGTCTCGCTCTTCGAAGGTCAAAAATCTTGATTGATGCTTCTCAATCTTTGTCTTACTTGCACGAAAGAGCTCCAGCCGACTACTTACTATATAGATAACATCCCTGCACGACACCAAGGAAATACTTCTTTAAAATGCCATTCATAGCCTATCTTGATAAGAAGAAATTGTTTAGAATATCTGAAGATGGAACCTTGTTAAAAGATCAATCAGATTAACATTTCTCATGCGACTTGAAATTTCGCCAATTACACCATTCATGATCAGTACAATCTCTTCTGGAGCTTGTCTATCAGGAGTTATGCGCGAGTACCACAGATCTGTCACCCACTCTGAGACAATATGTCTAGAAAATTGGTCAATTGCATCTTCTACAACAGGAGAATTCACCTTACGCTTCCAGTCGGACCTTTCAGACAGAACTCTAAGGCCCTCATAAGGTTTTGTTTTGGAACTGTTTGTAGATGTTTGCTTGCCTTTGTAAATTGCAGCTTTCCTCCGCATTTCAAAATCCAGGGACATGTAGCGGAGTATGATTATTAAGAATAAAGCAGCAGGCAAGTTGACAAGAACTGATGCACTCGTCACTGAAAGAGAGAGGGGAAAAAAAGGAATTAAACACTAAAAGTTTGAGTCGAAACTTGATTGCAGAAAACTCAAGACCAATCAAGAATTTTAAATAATGAGGTCTAGGGTAAATATTTGTGGTTCCTATATGCATTATCTACGTGTATCACCGGGAACCCCTCTACTTGAATGTCTAGTCCTTCCGATTCCACTAAGAAAGGTATCATCATGACAACTCAATTTGTCCGGTAAACCACTTTAATACAGTACTCTACGAAGAAGTTTCTCCCTCGGGCGAGAGTGAATTGATTCACTCAAGGAACATTTTGAAGCCCTTTATTGGATAAATTGCCAAAATCTATCTAAATCTGCAGACTTGGATGCAAATTAGGATTAAATCCCAAGTTTCCATTAGTGATTTCAGTCAGCGGTTAGAAGTGATACATATGAGTTATGACAAAGATGAACAAGATAATATTTGACACCACACAGATAGAGGGAGGGAAGGAGAGAAGAATTCCAAATAGAGTTCTTTCCATTACAAAAAATCCTACAATAAATGAAAACTTCCCACATGGGATCAGACAGACATGTGTACCACTCATATCAAAGATGGTATTCCCCTTTTCTTCCAGAGTAAAATTATAAAATGCAATAATTACAAAAAACTACCCCTGAGGTTTAGCTTAATTACAAAAAACTTCAGTTATCTTTCAAAATTACAAATACCTCCTTAAAGTGTTACAAACACCCCCTTAATATTTGTATTTGCCTAACAAATACCCCCCCCCTCTTGACGGTGCAAGTTTTAAAATAGAAACAAAATGTCAAGGGGGTATTTGTAATTTTAAAAGATAACTGGGTTTTTTTTGTAATTAGGCTAAATCTCACGGGTAGTTTTTGTAATTATCCCTATAAAATAAGGTATCAGAAAAAAGGTTGTGCATTTACTAATTACCACATAATCACAATCACATGTTTTTTTGGAAAAAAATCTTTATGTTTATATAAATACAACTTACTATTTTCAACAAAAGGATAGAGAGAACAGGAATTGACTGCTGCAAGGAAAGTCATCTAAATAGTTTGAAATAAAAAAAAAATAAAAAAAAGTCCAATTCGAGCGACAGATGTACAAGGTGAACCCCAGACCTGAAAGAAAGGCTAAGTGAATTTCGCTAGTGTGGTACCAGATACCAGCTATTAACATTTTCTTCAAGTTTCTTGAGTTTGAATATGGCAAACCTAGAAATACAAGCTTGAACCAAGACCAAATATGTCTTACTATAGCCACTTTCGCATACTGCCACGAATAAATAGAACCTTGATTGGTTAGTCTGCGGTATTCGCGTGGATATTAGTTGTTAGGTGCTATTACCTCATCTAAGGTCGTAAAAGTGGTATGCGGACTGATATGAACTTTGATATCCCCTTCAAAAAATTGTATGTGGCTAACTCAGAAACGGTCAGCAATGGAAGTAAGAGATTAGGTTTTCAGCAAAAGTATCACAAGGTTCTATGTAAGTTTTTCTGAGAAGTTATTACCAAAATTATAATCCTAAGGAATCAAGCTTCGATGTTTCCGTAGCATCTAGAACTGCCGATCAAGCGACAATCTTCTATAGGTAATATCCCAAAAAGATAATTGTGTTGAGGCCCTGAATAGATTTCGTTCACCATGACAAACTTCCATTATCTTGCACTGACATTAGATATATCACAACTACCTTGTGTTTTTTAGCAGACCATGTGTAAAGTAAATATTTGAAAAATGAAGAAAATAGGAAGCTTTTTCTTACAGTTACGTCGCAAAAGACTCAAAATAGTTCCAAAATGCGGGGATGCGACTGAGTCATATAAAGTTAATATCTCCTCATTATCCATGGTATATATACTAGTTAAAGCAAAAATCTATGTCAATAATAGCTTGAAGAAGCCTATTTTAGAACCGTCTGAACAGACTTTAAAATTTACTTAGTTATAAATAAAGAGGAATTGCTCTAAGGTAAAAGACGATTTTTAACTTTTTTTCTTTAGGGAAGACAGGAGTTCAGATATCAGGAGAGATACCCTTTTTGTAAAAGAAGAAAACGTAAAAGTAAATCAGAGTGAAAAGCAGATTCACTCATATTAGAATTTAGAAGTTCATTATCAGTATACTTCTCGAGACATATATTAGTTATAAGAGCCATGTGTAGTCATCTTTACAATTTTGTACTGATTTTGATCCCAATGCGTGTAATTGCAACAATATTTGGCTTAAACCTCTTGAAGTCAAGATCCAATAATTGGATCTGTTAAACATTTGTATGTGATGGTTGAAGGAAAATTTGTAATGGTTGATCAAAAGAGACATACGGGTATTGTTCATAAACCAATTGGCAATGGTTGATCAAAAGAGACATAGGGGTATTGTTCATAAACCAATTGGCAACTTACTATGTCTTGAAAAACAAGAAAAGGGCAAATATATATTGACCTACAAGGACCACGGCCATAGCCTGGTTCATGTGCAGCTCCAGCTGAAGTGATCCATGCTAATACTTCTTGAATACTAGGTTGTAAAACATGCCACAATATTAGAATTTGATCTGTTATTGAAATTAATCGCCCAAAGCTAACAGGAAAATCAAGAATGCCGGAAGTCTTAGCTCCTTACAGGATATGCTGTAAAAATATAAAAAATATACAAAAACAAATCCAAATAACAATCTCTCCAACTGAAAACTAATCCTACTTCCCTGTTCCATGAGATGCAACACCCATGCAAATAGAAAGATGGATAACCCATCTATGAGACCTATTTATTGCACTACCACATACACTGCTGCTAAGGATTAACATTCCAAACATTTAGGTTCCCAGTTACCAATAGGAATCAATACAAAGAAAGTAGAAATACGTTCTGCAATAATTAACTATTGCAAATTCCACTCAGACAAAAGCATTTTGACTTTTGAGAAAGAAAACATAGAATACAATATATAATAGTTGTTTAAACCATAAATAGCTGAATCTGAAAAATGATAACATAATAACCTTTACAGAGATGCTTCCATTTACTATAACTACAAACTAAAATAGCCAAATAGTTTCGCCAGCAGCCTGGTCCATGCAGAACAATATGTCAGAAATGGACCCCCATTTACTGATTTCTTCTCATTCCATTTCTAAATAAATGTGGCTTGTACATAACAGAATGTCAGAATCCAGTACTTGGAATTCCAAACAACATTTTCGTAATTACAACTTGCGAAATCAACTTGCTGATTTACTGAAAGCACAAAGGTTATGATGTCAAGGCAGCATACCATGAGATTCTCTTCAATCTGCTCACTAAAATTGAAATACATCCTTCATAGAGGAAGGAATGTGAATGAAGAGAAGACAAAGTACACATATGCACAAATCTGTTATCAAATTTTATTGACTAGTGAAATGTTCTTGTTAAGGACTTGTTAAAATACTGTCATTGTTGTCACTTTTCGAGTTCATATTTGTTGCAATATAGCTCTATGAGTCCTCAAATTCCAACTCTTATTGCGTCAATCTCCAAGTCCATAGTGTGTGCGGAGCTATCCTTTACTCAATACCAATCTGGGAGACCATAAAAAAAATAGAAAAGAATAGCCCATCTAGAATTACAATTGAACAGACACGAATGCTCTCAAACCATTCAAATGATTTAAAAGTGATAGGTATTAAATTGCTGCTACAATTTCCCTGTGCAGACACACACAACAATTCCATGCACTCACTCTAATTCCCAAATACAAATAAATGCAAACTGAGTAAAATCATAAGCCTACATCAAAATCCGTAAAAACCAAAAGAAAAAAAAAATAAGAAAGGGATGAACAAACTATCACTTACATGACATGAGATAGGACAATCCAACAACGCATACGACCAGAAAAACAATCCGCTTCTTAGCTTCCTCCACTAGGTCTCGAATGCTCGCCGTTTGTCTCTCGCTGCTGCTCATTTTCCCAGACCTCCAATAGTTACTTCACCTTCTCACACACCACCCAAAACACTCATCCAAAATTCAATCGGCCAAAAGAGAAAATAACACACACAAAAAAAAAAAAAGAATTTCAAACTTGTGCAATCAAATCATCCAAAAACCACATTCTTCATGCGATCACTCCCAAACCTCCAATAAAGCACCCAAAAAAGACATCAAATAACCGAACTGCACGAATAACTCGATGCGAACACGGCTTCAATTACATCGACTCCCAATTCATGGACCATTAGGTTTTCAGTGTGTTTGTGTGAAAGTATCAAATAATCAAAAATGCATTCCTCTCTCTTTCTTACTCCACAAAATTTTCAGAGGAAAAATCAAATATCAAATCCCAATTCCCCCTGGAAATTTGATTTAGGAAATTAAATTAGCACTAATTAATCAGATTTTTTAAGCTGAATAGGATTTGTTGAGAAGCTGACGATTTCCATAATAAAAAGAAGTTACAATTGTCGAGTTGATGGCGACCGTGTCTAAATTGGTAATTTCACTTTGAATTCCCTGGTGTCGAACTCATGGCAGCGTGGGCCCGCGTGCGAATAAGAATAAGATGGGGCCGGCGGCGAGTGAACACGATTCATTTGTGAAGGTGAATTTTACGGATTTGCCCCTAATTTGTTGCGACTATTATTGTATAAAATAAATTATGTATTATATATTTTTATAATTTGTTCAACAATCAATCCTTACAATTTCAATGTTGATAAAAAGAAAATTCAATATATAATCCGTTGTTGGATTTAACTTGATTTACTTGTTTTCACATTTGTGAAACGAAGCATAAACAGCACAACCTCAATAATTTAATACTCGATTAATTAATAATTTCGCTTAAATAATATTTGTGTTTGATCCCGATTTGGGTACAACTTGCTAAATTAATAATTTGCTAAATTTATAAGACAATACATATACAAATATTCATATAGGTCCCGTATAATATATAAATTAATAATCTTTAATATATAATATATTTATGATTAAGCTATGAAGACATCATCAAAATTGGCTCAATTGTTATTTGTTTCGTGTTGAAATTGATGTTATCTTGAATATCATATATGACTTTTGTTAATGTAGTAAGAATTTAATGTGCATTTCTCATAACTTAACAAAAAATACTCATTGTCATTATCGTTGAGCCTCATTTTTTGAGAAAATGAATCCACAGTAGAATTATTATATTCAATCCATCAATTCACACGTTGCTATCGATTATATGATTATCGATTAATAACTCTGTAATTTCAACATCACATCTCCTAAGTTGTATAATACACGCAGTATAAAGTTGAATCTTTTGATGATTGTTTGATGTCAAGATAATAATAAAATATTTTGCAATCCTTCAATAGTTTTTAGATGAGATAAAAATTATCCACAAGCAAAAAAAAAACTACGTCGCATATTTCTATTGATTAATAATTATAAGTTTATTAATATTTAATATCTCGCTAAATTAATAGATTTTGGCAGTCAAAACCTTATTAATTTCTAGAGGTTTAATTGTATGTAACTTCTCATCATATGGTAATGAAACAAGTTTAGTATTTCGAAAGCCAAACTGGGCTGTCGCACATATACCTAGTTTGTTTCAATTGATATGATTGTATATTATAAATTACTATAATATGGATGAAATTAGATATCAATCATGTTTAATAATTCATTTGCTTGAGTTATTGTACAATAAATTAATTGTTTCTAGTTTTATTAAAGTTGTACTAGATATGTGAAATAATCGAGCATGTATATAACAATGTGATAATTTTTTTTTCCTGACTAAAATGAAAGTAACTAAAGTAAGGATATGTAACTGATAATTATCTAAATTCTAGTGATGATCATGTAGACAGTGATATCTTTATTTTAAAAAAAGTTTTTCCCGAAGGCGAAATCCCCACGCGTTGATATCTTTATTGATGACTCAAGTCGAGGACAAACCTCTATAATGCTAGGCCAAATTAATTTTGGGTCTGTTAGATTATGTTAATTAATGATGATCTATATATTCTTTTTTCGGCAGTTCGTGGATAATTGCTTTTGCGGTGAAATCATAGAATCCGGATCACGATAATGAATATGCATTATGGGTTTTCAGAGAAAAAATAAATGAAATAGTAATTTAATATTTGGTGAGGGAGGAGGATTATTTATGGAAATGTTATTATTATTTGTATGGCAACTACATTTTTCCTTTACAACATATATACTATAATTTACTGGTTTCCGTTTCAATTACCACGCCGGTGATTTTTTCTTGATTCTTTGATTTATATTAGCTGCCATTTTTTCTCTTTTTTAGAATCAGACCAATTTCATTAGAAGAAACTTACAACGAGTGAAAACAATTGTAAACCCTATAGGATCATTAATCTATATATATCTATACATATCTAAAACAAAAAATTAAACCAAATGCTCCATAGAATCAGAACATCACAACAAAGGCGATAAACAAAACAAGTACCAAAATGATCTCGCTTTTGTTACATATCGTCAGGTAATGACATATATGATCTTATGAAAAAAATCCACACATGGTGCTAATTTATTAACTGGAAAAAAGCCGCATATTGGGAATATATAAAAGCCACATATTGGGGACAAATTTAAAATTGATGTAGCTGCCATTTTAGTCTATTAATATCATGATTTAGTAGGAACATTTACCATGGAGAAATTTAAATTAAGAAAAAGACTTGTCAAGAAGGGCAGAAAAGTTTACATATGAGTAAACATTATTTGGTACAGAAATTTTATAGTTTAAGACTTCTTAGCAGTTAGTGTGTAGATTGTAGAATTTACGCTTTTTTTCCAGAGACTGAAATAGAATTTTTGATCCTTCATAGCAACTGATTCCCTGAAAAAGCATGACGACCAATTAGGGTTCAATATTGTTGCTGTTATTTTTTATATTATGGTAAAATGTAAAAATTTATTAGCCACCATTCATGGCTCTACCTGTCATATAAAAGGGTTCATGATCACATTCATCAGGGAACACATTAATGAAATAATAACGGCAATAAGGAAAAAAAGAAAAATTATATAAGTCTTCTTCCCAATTCAATTGCTGGAAAAAAGCATAATTAAATGAAAATGGAATGTTGTTGCTATGTTTGTAAAGTTAAAAAGAGAATAAAATACTGATGTGATTGATTGGAGATTACAAGTAATGCTCGTTATACGTCCATTACTCCATTAGTTTGTTAAAACATTGGGTTTGTATTGGAAATTGTTCATTGTTTCTTCTAGCTACTATTATTTAAGATAACTTGAAAGAATATTGCAAGAAATAGGTGATTCAAAATTAGGGCTGTAAGTGAACAAAGCGTTCGGCAAACAACTCGTAAATATGCTCGGATAACGTTCGTTTATGTTCATTTATTTAGTTAAGTGAGCATAAGCGAACACATTTTGAGGCTCGTGTAATAAACGAACAGAGCTTGAACAATTCTATACCCGTTTACTAAAAGCTCGTGAACAGGTTTGTTTAGTGTTCGTTTATAAATGTTCAAGAACAAGCTCATATAATATTTTTTTAAACTTGTTCGTGAACAAACTCATTAAGGGCTCGACTACTAGCTTGATTATTTTAAAAAAATAATTAAAAATATTTTATTTTAATAAAATTAAAAAGACTTAAAGCCCTTAAGATACATAATACTCTCTAAACCCTACCCTAATACGTAATATAGTGAAAAAAATTATTAAATAAGCTCTGGCCCATATTTTTTCAACTATTTCTAATATACTTTGGCTGCCAATTGTTTGGTTAGTTACTTAGTGTATGTGTATTTATTTTTTGACAATAATTTATATGTATTTTCATCTATAAGTTTGAAAAAATGTTTGTTTGTTTATCGTTCACGAAAAAACTCAAATTTTTGTTTATTTGTTGTTCGCGAACAAAGTTATTAATTGTTTGAACATATTGAACACGAACTCAAAACGAACACGTTCACGAACATGTTCACAAACACATTCAAGCATTAAATTTTCTTATCAAGCCGAACACGAACAAGCTTTTTTAAAATTGAATCAAGCTCAAGCTAAGCTTGAACATGTATAAAATTAAACGAACATATGGCAAACAAGTTAAAGTTCGGCTCGGATCGGATCGTTTACACCCCTATTCAAAATGTATTTAAATAGGAATGGATATTGCAAATTGGGGCACAAATTAACTTGCTATAATTGTGATTTTGTAGAAAACTTGACAGAACCAGAGGACTAAGCGGTGTAAACGAATCGAATAGTTACGGACACTATTCGAGCTTGTTCGAATTTCTACCGAGTTTCAAAATTGTGTTTGAATTTGAGTTGATTATTAACTGAATCGAACTTGAATGAACTTTAGTCGAGTCAAATCTAAATCGAGATAAAATAGCTTGATATTTTTACATAATATATATTGCTAATTGAGTCGAGCTCGAATCGAGCTTTATATCTTATCGAATGAGAAAATATGTTCAAGTTTTGGTTTGTTATATTAACGAATCAAGCCGAAACAAGCTATTATGGATCGATCTTGAGTCAGATATCAAGTAACTTAGATTTGTTTTTTATTTATGGAGGTTATATAGACTATAGAGAGCTAGAAATGCATTGTTCTTCAATGCATACAGTTGGTGGTAGTCATTACTCATTAGTTATTAGTTATTACCATTTTCTTAAATAAGCTAACTATTATGTGTGCTGATATGCCGGCCATTTTCCAACTTGTAACAAAATGGCCTATTCTGGTTATCTATTTACTTTATTTAAATATTTTGATAATCCATATACTGATTTTCATTGGAAATAAATTGAAAATCATTGGAAATTAATGTAGAAGAATAATAGCCCTTAGAAGAATATTATAGTGTTTTAATATTATACAATGAAGGGAAGCGAATCAGCATGATCAAAAGTATACCTTTTTTTTACCACATTTGAATCTAATTCTTTATTACACGAGTATTTATCAATTTCGAGCAGTCTTGAATATTGTATCAAAATTTATATTGCACTTTGTACTATAAAAAATAATACATATATATTATTTGTATGGAATGATGTTTTTAAATATATTATAATAATTATAAGGGATAATTACAAAACACTCTCAAGGTTTGAGCTAATTACAAAAAAATCCAGAGATGTCTCAAAATTACAAAAATGCCCCTCAGGTTTCATTATATCTTAATTTAATGAAGTAGCCGTAATATTTCTACAAGTATCTAGGGGGCTTCTGAAATATTTTTTTGCTTATGAAGGGGTAAGTTGTAAGCATAAT
Organism: Rehmannia glutinosa; assembly: GCA_016081115.2. Lineage (NCBI taxonomy): Eukaryota > Viridiplantae > Streptophyta > Magnoliopsida > Lamiales > Orobanchaceae > Rehmannia > Rehmannia glutinosa. Next base: position 3,892,531 of record CM071933.1, on the reverse strand, counting down.
TAAACCTTAAGGATTTTTTTGTAATTAAAAAAAAATGGATTTTTTTGTAATTAGCCCAAACCTCAAGGGTCTTTATGTAATTATCCCAAATTATAATAAAAGATCAAAAACATGAGATAAGGTCTTAGGAAGATCTGGTCACGTGCTAGTGGCAGGCACGTGACATGACTATATATATTATATACATCCCATTTATTCGAATTCCAAATTCTTCATAATTGGCATGAGCTAAAATGTTGGGCCATGAAACGACGTCGCCTCATTCTCCGTCGACCTGTCATTCTGTCTACTCAGCTAACAGCCGCGAAAAGTTCCTATACGACGTCGTCTTCGTGCACTTTCCATCCTCGAGTTAAAGCTGCTCTCTTACAGTCTCGAGCAACTCTTTTTCTCTGTACATCTCTAAGAAAAAATCCTGGGAAAAAATAATAGAAAATTGTAGAAAAGGAGAAAGGACATCGTGGTAAGTACTCAGTGGGAATCTGAAATCTGAAGTCCGCCAATGTCTTCGCCGCCGCCGGGGGCTGCTCCGGGTCCGACATCACCACCATCGCCGCTTGGACCGCCGTCTCCTGTGGTACTGCTGCTCCCGCCGCCCACTCCCGAGAATGGCACTCCACCGGCGGTGGTTAAACCCCCGCCGGGATCAAGCAACACCGCGACATTGGTGGCGCTGGGAGTGGGGATAGGGATTGGCGGGGCTATTGTGCTGGTTTGCGTGGGTATTTTTGTCATTTGGTACAAGAGGAGGAAGAGGAAGCGTCTTCGGATGGATGGATTTGCTTATGCTCCTACTCAGCCGCAGGGGCCTAAAGGTTTTTTTAAACAAATATTATTCTTCTTCTCATTTTAGGTTGAGTAATGTTTTTGGCTTGCTTTGTGGAGAGTGTAAGTTAACGCCAGTAGCATACAAGTTTGGGATTTTTTTAATATCTTATTGACTCACGTAATACAGACAAAACACTTCAGTTGTCTTCTTCCCTATTTACATAGGATTGAGTTTGTTGAATAAACTAGTTTGGTACTTCATTTTTTATTCAAAATAGTGGTAGATTAGGTTTCATAGAGTTATTTTAACTGCTGAATTGGGATATACTATCATACCTTAGGTTTTGAATTTCCCCAGTTTATGGTTTTGACCTGTCTGCCAGGCTGGTTTTCCATATCAACAGTAAACCTTGACAATGATCTTTGGATGATTTTCTGGAAAGATAATTCTTGTTAGCTATATCTGCTCCTCATGAAAAACAATGTAAATTAATGGCATGGACAAGGACATCGCTTCAACTCAAGATAACTACTACTACTAAAAACATTATGGTTTCACAGTTGTTTTGTAATGTGACAAGTAAATGTGGTTTTATTTACCCTGAAGCTGTAAATATACATTTTCTTCTGACAATTGAAAAGGGTACTATTACTCTGAAGCTGTAAACATGTGTTTCCGTGTGAAAATTGGAAAGCTTAGTGTTAAAACTGTTGTTGAAGCAAGTTGGATTTTTCACTTTCATTTTCTTTCAAAAATACAAGTGGCCTTATCTATAAAAGAAAAAGTACTTTCATAATATCTAATCAGGCTACCATGCTGCATCAGTGATAAATACAGCTGAACTGTGATGTTCTTTTTTTTTTTTTTTCATGCGTTCTTCTTCCAGTGATGACTATGAGATCTTAGGTCTTCATTCTAGTCATTTTCTCTAAGTGAGAACATTAAAAGTATTCAATTGCCGAAACTGGATCTCAACACTTTGCAGAGTGCAGAAAGGAATTTATCTTCAATATTCACAATATAATGCCAAAAAAATGACGACCTAATTTCTTGTGACTGAACCTGAGATTCGAATTTGTTTATACTTCCATGACCATGAGGCAGTAACCATTTACCGAATGTGTTTGGTGAAAATTTTGTGCTAAAGATGAATTTGATAATGGTGAAAAACTTCTTAATAAATGTTTTGCAATGACAAGAATGTTGTGGGTGATAAGTGCATCTTTGTGTGAGGTTTGGCTTCATGTAGTTATTTTTATGGAATCCAAGGATAGAAGCAATGGATACATTGTATTCACTGGCATTATCATGTTGTCACTTCAAGATGATTCGAATATATAATTATAGAACTTGTCGTAGTGAATGGCTTAAAGAATCACAATACTATTAATTTATTCTGGGACATCCTTGTTTCTAATCGCTATCTGTGTGTGTATGCATTTTTCTTTCCCCAGTACATTCAGTTTAATATACTCGTTTGCGTTTATAGATGACCCTTTTCAGTGTGTGCATCACGACCCACAACAGCCTGCCCCACCAACTGGTAATGTCTTTGGACTGCCAAAGACCACTCCTCCACTGGGCGTTTCATCGAATTCTCAGTCATCTTCAGTGGATGGATCTACTCCACCACCATCTCTCTTTGGTAGCAGCCTGAAATCCACGAAGCCTATTCCACAAGCAGCTCCTGATACTGCAAAAACTACCTTCACATATGAAGAACTTGCACTTGCAACTGACAATTTCTCCGCCACCAACCTCCTTGGTCAAGGTGGCTTTGGATATGTTCATAAGGGAGTTTTTTGTGATGGAAAAGTGGTTGCAATTAAGCAGTTAAAGGTTGGGAGTGGTCAAGGGGAGCGTGAATTTCAGGCGGAGGTCGAGACTATAAGTCGTGTACATCACAAGCATTTAGTATCACTGGTGGGCCACTGCATTTCCGGGATTCAAAGATTGTTGGTGTATGAATATGTTCCGAATCGTACCTTGGAGTTTCACTTACATGGTAAGCCCAAAAGGGTTTTGATTTGATTACATCTATGATAGTTGCCATAATATGTTGTTTTAGCTACATGGCTGGCTGTATATGCATGTTTAGGATGGTTAATGTGATTTTGGAAACCTTTAAACGCCTAACTGAAAATGAATTCATATAGAAACCATAGGTTGCAGTGGAAGACCTATTGTATGCACCTGTTTTCCAGAAATTTGTCAAAACTACAGCATTGTGCAATTTATATTCGAGCAATGATTATAATTGGAACTTCTACTAAGCCGTAGTTAAAGGAAACTATTCTGAGTGATGATCAACCAATAGAGCCACATAAAATAGAAGCAATGCGATACTGATTATGAGTGGGTATCAACTAACTGATTTAATGTTCTTGTGTAATTTCATTTTACTTATACATTTCTGCTTGCAACTAAAATTTTCATTGAACAGTTTTTTTCCTTGGCACATTTACTTCTTTTCCCCGAACTTAGGTACCAAAAGTCATGATTTAATTTGATATTTTGATATATTATACAAGTGCCATCTCTTCTTTATGTGTCTTACAAGAGATACAAACAATGCAGGGAAGGGGAGACCTCCTGTAAACTGGGTTACTAGGATGAAAATTGCTCTGGGCTCTGCAAAAGGATTGGCATATTTGCACGAGGACTGTGAGTCTTGTCCCGCTCTTCGTTATGAACTTTATGTCTGTCCTGTTGTTCTTTAAAAATTCAATCACATTGAAATTCAATGACATATGCAGGTCATCCTAAGATAATACATCGTGATATCAAGTCTTCAAACATTCTTCTAGACGAAAATTTTGAGGCTAAGGTGTGTATTTATGTTTCTGAACAGAGTTGTTAATGTCCTTGCAATTATGTTCTTTCTCTCCGATCACTTGATTCTGGCAATTTGTCATCCAGTTAGGATAACTTTACATACACATTGTTGTCTTTATTAATGGGTTTGAGTTGTACAACGATGATTCAAATGTTTCCTATGTATAGATGCTCTCTGGTATGTAGTTATGATAAGAAAATAGCAGAAAGGCAGACAACGAGAGAGGGAGGTGTTATATTGAGCTGCCAATGTAACTCATATCTGCAAACCTTGACAAACTACGGAGAAAACCAACATAAGTGTATTGATTTGTACAAATGCATGGAGCGGCAGGAAGTCTAACAGTAGGCTGGAACATAATGGCCAAAAGTGAGGTGCAAAATATTGGATTTAATGAAACTACGGAGAAAACCAACATAAGTGTATTGATTTGTACAAATGCATGGAGCGGCAGGAAGTCTAACAGTAGGCTGGAACATAATGGCCAAAAGTGAGGTGCAAAATATTGGATTTAATGGATCTAAGGATGCATTCAAAATATTTGGAAAATGGAGAGTAAATCGCTACCTTGGATTGATGAAGGCTACCAAATATATGAAATTGTTGGAAATCAGGGTTGAAACAGTTAAATGTGTTTTCAGGTGAGAATGAGCATTATCAAGAAGTAAGTCTATGGTCGAAAGAAAGAATTAATATATAAAGTATGTAATCTAGGACTAGGAGTGCAAGACAAAACTTATATTGTTTAAATTGGAGAAAAATGGGAATACATGGCAGAGAAACTAGAAGCAGAAGGAGAAGATTGGAGGAGATGGTGACAAAGAGTAAAGAAAGACCTTTAAGCTTTAACGAAAAAAGAGCTTCCATCATCTAACTTATTTCCTTCATTTCTTCCTACAACAAAGCAAAATTTTTGGTCTTACTTTATGGAGGAGACCAGAGGTAGTAAAGAAGCTTGCTCTCATGTTTCTCTTTGAATTGCTAATTTATCTATTTTTTTTGTTTCACCTTTGTTTGCATAAAAGGTACATTCACTCTGCTAATCACTCCTTTCTGAAGCATTCTTCACAGGGGAGGTAAAATTCAACATATTCTATAGATGAGGAAAGGAAGCTTGTGATGCCTTTCTGAAGTTTCACTTTGGATTTAGCTTCACATAACTCTGTTGGCCAAATTGCATTATCTGCGCGTGTTTTGTCACCCATTAAAAACAAAATAAGGATGACTCTGATATGGTTATATTGGATGAAATTGATCCATTATATATGATACTATCTCTGGTCTTAGGATTTAAATGAACTCAATCTTAAGACAAGTTACCCAACATTTTGGGGATAAAAAAGAAAAAAGTAAAAGGATAACATTAGTGAAACTATAATCTTCTGAGTGGAAACGCCATAGTTTTTTTAATGGTATTTGTTTCTATTAAATCAAAAGGCAAATATTAACTCACTCTTAAATTTAATTTTTTGCCTGTTTCAAATTTGAGTCTATGTTCTGTGGAAAAACAGTGTTGGTATAGTGTTAAATTTTTAATCAGCTAAGTTTGCTAATATTTATTTAGTTGTGACCATCCACAGTTTTTACGCTCATTTTGAATTAGATTTAAATTTTTATGGTGCCAAATCATTATTTATCAATGAATATTTTAAACCAGGTTGCGGATTTTGGGCTTGCTAGGTTGTATTCAGATACTGATACTCATGTATCTACTCGGGTAATGGGAACTTTCGGGTAAGCTACTGGAAATTTGCTTTCTATTTGTCCCCTCGCTGTAGTTACTCCTTTGCTGCTAAACATTGAATTGCTTACTTTAAATGGGTATTTTGCTATTATCTCAATTTATCATATACCATATTATAAAAAATCTGATTTAATTCTGCACTGCCTCATTGCAGTTATTTAGCTCCAGAATATGCTCTTACTGGAAAGCTGACTGATAAGTCAGATGTCTTCTCATTTGGCGTTGTGCTGTTGGAGTTAATCACCGGCCGGCGGCCAATTGATAAATCACAAAACTACCTTGATGATAATATCATTGATTGGGTGAGATCATTTCTTCAATCTTACCATGGTATTTATAACTGAAAAATATTATGAAGGAAACTAGGAAAGATGTGCATTTTGTCCTCTGTGGCACCATTTATCGTAATTTGGGTGGTAAACCTATGAAGGGTGCGAGGGTGGAGGGAGGAATAATGTGAATCTTTTTGGTGAGGCATGAGAATTACTTTAGACCTAATAAGTAGATACGAGAGCATAAAATGCTCATTACGCATGCTGTTATAATAATAACTTATTTTTTAACCGATGCAGGCAAGGCCTTTGCTTACACAAGCTCTGGAAAGCAACAATTTTGATAGTGTGGCTGATCCAAAGTTGCAGAAGGATTATAACTCTATTGAGATGGCTCGGATGGTTGCATGTGCTTCTGTCTGCGTGCGTCATTTGGCTCGCCGTAGGCCACGAATTAGTCAGGTAAATATTATTATTGTTGCTCATAATATCCCAATTGTTCCTACTATATATGTCCTAGTACTTTGTTGTTGGAATGTTGAATTCAACCGAGACACTTCAAACTACACTACCTAAAACTTGACGGAAGACCATTGTTCTAGAAAGTGTAGACTAGGCGACAAACTGGGGTTTAGCGCGTAGGCAAAGAGTGAGCGGAGTTAGGCAGGGTATATAGATACGATTAGGATTTTGGCAGGACTTAATCGGAAGAATAACGTAGGCGGCCAGGAGAAGTCTAGCGCCTAGGCAAGACTAAGTGGAGATTTTTAGAACAGTGCTGAAAGCTAATGTCATTTTGACTATTACAAAAACTACTCTTGATGTTTAACTTAATTACAAAAAGCTCAAGAACACCCCTTAATGTGTTACAACTTATAAACTCCCCCTCGAGGTTTGTATTTATCTAACAAATACCTCTTCTTAAGAGTGCAGTTTGTAAAATATAAACAATTGTTAAGGGGGTATTTGCAATTTTGAAAGATAACTGGATTATTTTTGTAATTAGGGGTAATTTTGTAATTATCCTTTTTTTTTTTTTTTGCATTTATGGCTGTAAACAATACAATTATAGGAACGACAGTTCATTTTCCAATATTTCAGTACCGATTTAAAAGCTAATTGGGACTTGCTCCACAACTCAAAACAATTCATTCTCATCTCCCCTCTTCAACTTCTCCTGATGCAGATAATCCTTGCTTTAGAAGGAAACTTACCTCTGAATGACTTAAAAGAGGGTATTCAACTTGGACACAGCACGACTTACGATTCTCACGAGAGCTCAGACTATGATGCCTCTTACGACACCACACACTACAAAGAGGACCTTATAAAATTCAGGAAGATGGCGTTAGAAAGCGTGGAACACACCACGAGCGAGTGCAGTGGTCCGACTAGCGATTTTGGTCGTCAGCCGTCTGGCTCAAGTAGTGAAGGCATACCAAATACTCAAGAGACACAGAAGTGAAACTGAGTTTTGGAGCATGTATAATTTTTTTTTTTCTATCGGTAGAGGTTGTTTGTAGATTAGTTGGATGTCTGGCTTATCATACTTATTATGCTGGTGTTTATAATTTGTAGTCTGATTATTGTGTTCATCACTTCTGGTGGTTTCAGTATTGATCTGTGCTATATATCTAATGTATCACTGAATTTCTCTATTTTTCAGGCATATAGAGATTCTTGGCCAGTGCAAATTGGTAAAACATATTTGGAGATGTATTGATGATGATGCCTGAGATGGCTTGTCTTAGAAAATCTTTAAAAGCCAACGTTTTGTAGGAATTCATTTTACAAAGGGATAATTAAAAAAAAAAAAAAAACCTTGAGATTCGAGCTAATTACAAAAAAAGTCCATAGGTTTTTGAAAACTGCAAAAAAAAAAGAAACCCTTGGGTTTGATTCCATTTATATTTTTTCCTTCATAAGAAAAAACTTTCAAAAACCCTCTAATATTTCTAGAAAGATTACAATTATCCCTTAAGTTTAAGACGACATAAGAAAGCCTGATGGTCCTTTTTGTAATTTTGAAATATCTCTAATTTTTTTTTAATTAGCACAAACTTCAGGGGGTCTTTTGTAACTATCCCTAATTCAAAAATTACTCTTGAGATTCAATCTAATTTTAGAAAAAATCAACTACATTTTTTTTTTTGAAATGAAAAAATCAACTACTTCAGTAATTATAAATACTCCCCCAAGATTTTGTTTCTAGTTTTACAATTTGTATCTTTTGATGGGTATTTGTAAAATAATTGTAAACTTAAAGGGGTATTTCTAATGCTTCACCAGCTACTTGTAATTTTTAAAAGTAATAACTATTTTTTTTAATTAGGTCAAATTTCAGAGACCGATTTTTTTAATCAATCCTCTAATTAAATATAATAAACCTCAAATCTCAACTAATAAAAAGGTGATAATCTCATCTCCCAATTTGTGGGCCAAAAATACAATTTACCCCTAAATGTGGGCTAAAATGGAGTAATTCATGAATTCCCGTCAAACTTGGCCATGGGGCATCGGATTCCATCTAGAACCGACTCCAAGAATGGGTTCATTTACATGTTTAGCCCTGTCCTTGGTCGTCACTCTTTATGTAATGTATGTAGGGTCAAAACCGGAATTGAGCTGTGGCGTTTTTCTCTTTTACAAGTTACATACAACCAGTCCGTTCGTTAGGGTTCTGAAAAACACTCACCATTCAATGGAGGGGGCGAGAGAAGCAGGTTCCTTCCTGGACAAGATCACGCCGCCGCGGCTCGAAGATGCCGGCCTCGAAGACTGTGCGCTTCCGCCGGAATCCATCAAAGAAGCGTTTCTGAAAGCCGCATCCGCCGTCAGATCACTCGTCTCCGCATCCGACGACGAAGATGAATCCGGAGGCCGCTGCGTGGACGATCCATGGGAGGATTCCTCCGATGCTCTCGTCGGGATAAAGGAAGGGGTAACCGCTCCTTCCGAAGGCTGCGCCGCCGGTAAAGGCCGCCGGTTGACGGAGGTTCCGGGCGATAAGGTGTCGGTTGGTGGTGGCGATCCGGAAGGCAATTCGGATGAGTTGGTGGGGCCTGGTTTGCCGGAGAGTGGGGAAGCTTGCGTCGATGGATTGCAAGGGTTGGAAATTGGTGAAAAGAGTAGGGGTATTTTGGGAAAGAATTTGGGAGGTCGGAATGATGACGTGGCGGGTGATGATGAGAAGGGGGACAAAGATAAACCAAACTTAGCAGAAGATTATGCGTGAAAATAATGCAATTAATGTAACTGATAAGCCTAATTATATTTAAATTTTGTACGCTAGTTTAGAGTTTTCATGATTATTGTATGATGGAAATTCTGTACCAGTATTAGTAGTAGATGAATAGATTTTTAATTATTAGATTTTATTGTGACTTGTGAGATTCAATATAATAGTGAAACATATTTTCGGGCTTGAAATTTTCTATAGATTGTACTAATTGAAAATGAAACATAATGTTAACTTATTACCATCATGATATAGTTTGATGATTCTCAACTACTCCCGTACTACGTTACTTCTTTAATTTTGTGAAATGATAGTCAAACGGGATTCAATTTAATCTCTTGGTAGTTTGCCCAAATCATAATTAATAACGACATGAAGATTAGAGTTCTTTTCTTAATTACATAATTAAAATATTCAGTTGATGTGGACAATGGATGCTAATAGAGCTGTCAACGGGCCAGCGGGTGAGCCCGCAGCCCACCATTTGGCGGGTCGAGTCGGACTGGCCCGTCAAAATGGCAGGCCAGGAAAGTTCCAATCCACCTTCGCCACGGATTGGGCGGGCCAGCCCTCCCAAAAAAAAAAACATTTTTTGAAGTTAATTAACTACTTATAATGTAATAACAATGTATTTTGTTCCCTAAAAAAAAACAATGTATTTTGTATATACTATAACTCACTATTTGTATTTAAAATAAAGTTCCCATTCAAAAAAATAGAATAAAGACTAATATTTTATAAGTTTTAAAAATATCTTAATAAGATATTTAAAATAAACTTAAACATTATCCATTACAATATCTATTGAGCAAAAGTTTAAAACATAAATAAGAGAATAAATTCAAATAACTTTGGACTACATCACGGAACTTTGAATTTCAATAGAACTGTTTAGTTTTTGTCTGGAAATAAAAATTTCTTCATTGCTTGTATGTGTTGCACTCTCTTGCAATGTTAATCTAGTCAGTCTTACCAAATATTGCTGAGAAATCCCATTTGGTTTAATGTTCAAATTTGGTTTCATTTGAAACTTTTGTTTTGATAATTTTTCATATAAAACAATAATTATATTTAAATTAGTTATGTTTCTGCACAGACTATATAGGTTTAGATATAAAATTAATTATTTTATGAAAATAATTAGTAGGTTTCAGAATAACTTCAAAATTAAACTAAATAATATTACTAATAAAAATGAGAGAAATAAACGTATTTTTTATCATTTTCATATAGCATAGAATGATTCTTCCTGGAATAAATACCAAACGAGTTGTATTCCTCCATCCAATTAGGTATTTAAAAAATCAACTTAATATCCTGAAAGCTCAATTTTAAAACTTTATATTGTTCCAACAAGAAAAATGTAGCAAAATGGTTTCCTAATCAATATAGACAATTCAATAAAGATGTAAGAGGGGTGGCCTGCTGGCTGGCCCACCCTGGGCCAACCCGCGGTCCAAATAGATTGGCCCGTTTAGGCCCGCCTCTTGACCGGCCATTAAGTCCTCAACCTATTCCCTTACTTTTGGTGGGCGGGGGCGGGCCAGCTCGATGGGCCTGACATATTTTGACAACTCTAGATGCTAATGCTACAAGTACTTTAGGTGCATAATAATCGTAGATTAATTATATAGATTTGTAAAAATTTACACACAATCACATAATCCGATGTATATTTTATGCAGATATACGTTAAATACTACAACAAATATATTACCACCTATAAGACCATGATTATATTATTATAATTTGATTACTTGTAGTATTAAATATTAATTGGTGATTCACTACAAGTTAGAACTGGTTCAAAGTCCAAAACCCCAAAAGAATCACTCTTTTTTTTTAAGAATTTAGAGAACCAGTCTTCAAATTGAATAAACTTCTGATAATTGGTGGGACACTTGACTTCATACTTTAAAGATGGTGGTGTGCTGAGCACTTATTAATTATGGCCCCCACTTAAATCATGCAATGTTATTGAATACATTTATGACATTAGATGGTTAACAATTGATGATTTCATAATATATTTCCTATCATTCATATCCACATTTTAAATTTTATTTTTATTTTTTTTGTGTCATGGTTTTATTATTATGTTGGAAATGGAGGTTTTTTTAATATGTAGTAGTTTAAATTCAACTCCCTTGTTTTATTTGTCTGCACATTGATTGTTAATAAATGTGGGTAACCCATAGAATCAACAAACTACAATTAAAGAGTAGAAAAAGACAGGAAATGAAAAAACGTGGACACCTCCATTTTTTGCATGAAGCTTTTGGTGTTTCTGCAGATCATTATCGTTTATATTGAGTTGGGCCCTTTTTGGTTGAGGAATAAATCTCTGTTGAATTTGGGCTATCAGATTGGTCAACGGCGAACATTTTCAGGTGATTGTAGTACAGATTTCTCGTTTGAATTTGAATTTGGTTTTGAATTTTTAGTTGATTTTCTATCATATTGGTTTTAAACTTCTACAGGGGTGAAATAACAAGAATTAGGGTTTTGAAGAAATTAATGGCTGCGATTGGAGCAGAATGTAGGAAGGGGTTAAGAGGAACGGCTGTGATTTGGGCTGGTTTACTTGTTTTAGCATGTGCAATTGTTTCAGCTCAAGAGGATTTGGAGCAAGTCATTTCAAATAGAAATGGGATCATTGAAAATTCTTACTTCACCAGAATAATCAGTTTCTTGCAGCAGAGTAGGGACATATTTTTCAGACATGTTTGGCCTGTGAGTTAATTTTCAATTTTTTCATTGGGTTTAATAAATAGTTGCTGAGTAGTGTTAGCAATTTGTTAGTGAAATAGACTATTATATGTTGGGAATTTGCAGGATATGGAATTTGGTTGGAGAATTGTTTTGGGTACAGTGATTGGATTCTTTGGTGCTGCTCTTGGGAGTATAGGAGGTGTCGGTGGAGGCGGCATATTTGTTCCCATGCTCACTTTGATTATTGGGTTCGATCCGAAAACGTCGACTGCTATATCAAAATGTGAGAATCAGTGCTAGAAATAGACAAGTTCCCATGTTCTGCAAGCCGAGAGTCGATAGATCATAGATGTATTGAAATATCAAAGTCAGACATGGCCGTTATGAATTTCTGAGTTCCTTTCGATTTGATCATTGTGCTTGAATATTATTCTAATGGGTAAATTTTAATTTTAGTCATGTAACTGTAGGGAGTGTGGCAAAATTGGTCCTTCTAAATTCCGCCTCTTGTATCTTTAAAATAAGGGATAATTACAAAAATTACCCCTAAGGTTTGAAGTAATGAAAAAAAATAACCGGAGAAGTTTCAAAATTACAAAAAAAAAAAAAAAATAACACTGAGGTTTGATTCTGCCTTAAATGTAAGGGGGTAATTGTAATGTTTTTTTATAAATGTAAAGGGAGTGTTTGAAATGTCTATAAAGCTTAATACATTATCAAACCCTCAGGGAGATTTTTGTAAATTACAAAAATCTCTGGATTTTTTTGTTATTAGCTCAAACCTCGGGGGTAGTTTTTGTAATTATCCCTTAAAATAATTCTCGGATTTAGTCCTTAGTTCACCAGAAACAAATTGTCCGAAAAATCTCATGTGAGTTGTATGTGAAGGAAAATTTTGAGATCTTCAAATCTCCAGCCAAAAATTAGGGCATTCGCTGATATAATTGCTGGTAAGGTGTTGGGAAACCCCCCATTTTTTGGCCAGAAATTGGCCGGTAACGCTAATTTTGGTCGAGGATTCCAAAATCCCAATGTTTTCTGGCAATATTGAAATTTCCGGTGAACTGAGGATTAAATCCGAGAGTTTTTTAATGATGCAAGATGAGGAATTTAAAAAGGACCAATTTTGCCACACCCTATAGTTACAAGACTAAAATTGGTTACCCTATTCTAATTGTAGTGCATGAATAATCATTCCATAATCTCCATGTAGCTTTTAACTCCATAGTTCTTATTAGATTCTTCGACATTTTCCTTCATTACATTCAAAGTCTTGTAGGACCTGCTTTTAAACATTCACATATTTGAATGAGGTAATATGGCAAATAGGTTTAAATCAATTCCTAATTGAGAGTCTGAAAATAGAGTAGGAAAGTAATTCTTCTTTGACCCTGCACTATCTATAAGCCTTGTGTTTTTATGGTCAGGTATGATAACTGGTGCTGCAGTTGCTACTGTTTATTACAACCTTAAGCTCCGCCATCCTTCACGTGAACTTCCTGTCATTGATTATGATCTAGCTCTTCTTTTCCAACCAATGCTAGTTCTTGGGATTAGCATCGGAGTTATTTTCAACGTGATTTTCGCAGAATGGATGGTTACAGTCTTGCTCATACTTCTTTTCATAGGTAACATGTTTGCCTACATTTTGCACTTTTTGTCTTCAAGGAAACATGTTCACTTTTTTTTTTTTGTGTGTGTGTGTGTGTGTTTTTACAGGTACTTCAACCAAGGCATTCTTCAAGGGTGTCGAAACCTGGAAAAAAGAAACCATAATAAAGAAGGTGGTCTGAATTTTTTACTCTGTTTCAATATCTTGTTGCAATCTTTCAAGAAGAAAGTTAAGCTCATCTTTTTGTTCTCGTCCTTCAAAATACAGGAGGTTGCTAGACGTATGGCGTCTGATTGTAAGTAAGCTTCTTGTAATTTAAGGGTTGATTACAAAAAAAAATAAGTCTAATTACAAAAGAGCCTCAACTATCTCTTAAAACTACAAGTACCCCATTGATATTTGTTTCTTTTTGACAAATTGCACCCTTAATAGAGGGTATTTTCTAGGAAAATACAAACCTCAAGGGGGTATTTGTAATTTTTCGTAATAATTTGATCTTTTTTTAATTAGGTTTCAAGGGTAGTTTTTGTAATTATCCCCAATTCCAGTGTTCATTGATATTTCGGAAAATAACCGTTGACAAGCGAGTATGTTTGTTGATTTAAGCATCGGATAATGGAAGCGACGAAGCTCCATACAAACTTCTACCCACAGGCCCAACTAATGAAACTAGAATGCATCTCAATGAACATAAAGCATCAGAGGTAATGAAACAATAATTCAACTTCTTACGGAAAAGTAGTTTTTGAGGTTGATTCAGCTGGTCTGGCAGGTCTCAATTATTGACAATGTCTACTGGAAGAAGCTCAGCATTCTCATTGCTGTCTGGCTCATCATTCTCTTACTCCATATCTCCAAGGTTTATCTTCAAAGTACTCTGTTAAAGCAGCTTTGCTGATTTTCAGTTTTGTTTTTCGTTCGATTTTAGAATACTTGCCATTTTTTCTCCAGGATTATACAGCTACTTGTTCTGCAGTATATTGGACAGTAACCTTATTGCAGGTATCTTTGCTGAAGTCAAATTAATTTCATATTTCTAATCTATATTTGCCGAAGTAAATCTATTAAAGAAGGGTAATTACAAAAACTACCCTGAAGTTTAGCCTAATTATAAAAAGTTCCAGTTATCTTTCAAAATTACAAACAAACATCCCCTTGATGTTTGTATTTACTTAACTTAATACCTCCCTCTTAAGGGTGTAATCTTTAAAATAAAAACAAATGTCAATGACACATTTGTAATTTAGAAGATAACTGATTTTTTTTGGGTAATTAGATTGAACCTCAATGGTGCTTTTTCGTAATTAACCAATTGAAGAATTATCTCTCTAAACATAATCACACATCTTAATCTGTTCAATCTACCAATCCCTGTGATCTGGATTGGATTTCCACATTCTTCTCTTTTATCTTAGATACCGGTTGCCGTTGGAGCCTCTGGATATCAGGCGGTCTGCTTATATAAGGGATGGAAAGTGATTGAATCCAAAGGAGAAACAGAAAATAATTGGACAGTGCACCAATTGATTCTTTGTTGTTTCTGTGGAATTTTGGCCGGTATAGTTGGTGGGTTGCTAGGCCTTGGTGGAGGATTCATTTTAGGTCCATTGTTTCTTGAGCTGGGAATCCCACCCCAGGTGCATTTCTTTCTTTCTCGTCGATGAACTTCTAAGATTATTATCAAGCAAATTTATCGACAATTTTACGTAGGATATTTTTATCTAACCATGATATCTACTTTGACTATCAATTAAATGTCACCATGATTTATACGATTACTTGGTTTGAGCAAGGACGGAGATTCTTTTCTTTTCTTTAGTATCTATTATTTATTTTTAAAATTTATATATTAATTAGGTTATAATAAATCAATTGTGCCCCCATTAATTATTTTTGATGCAGTTTGTAATTGTGTTTATTTTGTGTCCCTGTTGTGAAAAATTTCTGGATCCATCCCTTAAGTTTGAGTACTTCTATTGCAGGTCTCAAGCGCCACAGCAACATTGGTCATGATGTTTTCGTCATCCATGTCCGTAATTCAATATTACCTTCTGAGGCGTTTTCCCCCATCGTACGGTATGTAATCAACCGATCCCTTTTCCGTGTATGGGAAGTTGTCGATTTTGGACGACCTCCTCGTGATCCACATAAAAGTTTACTGTTTGTTTTTTCTTGGATTAATTACAAAAAATTATCTTCATATTTGTTTCTATTTTAGAAATTCCACCTATTAAGGGGGGTATTCGTTAAGAAAATACAAACCTCAAGAGGGTATTTGTAAATTTGAACGATAATTGGACTTTTTTGTAATCAGGCTAAACTTCAAGGGTAGTTTTTGTAATTTTCCATTTTTTCTTTCGCTATTATTGTTGGTTCTATTAAAATGTTGCTCTTTCTTGCAGCCCTTTATTTTGTCGTCGTGGCTACGTTTGCTGCATTGGTCGGGCAGCACGTGGTGCGAAAGATGGTTAGTATATTGAGGAGGGGATCATTGATTATCTTCATTTTGGCCTTCACAATTTTTGTGAGTGCAATCTCACTTGGTAAGTACATTTCAAAGAACATGCGACTCTTTTACATTGTGTTTTGTCTCTTGGGATAGCATAGAATTGATGATAAGGGATCATTGGTACTCTTGTTATTGACAGGTTGGGTTGGCATATCAAACATCATTGGAAAAGTCGAAGATGGCAAAGAATATATGTGGTTTTATAACATCTGTGAACATGAGTCCTAGCTAGTAATCAGGGGAGTATTTTTATGTAAATAATTTTTGTTTTTGGGCTTCCAATACTTTTTATTTCTCACTTCTCAATGTTGAAAGACTCGCATGTGATATATATTTTGTTTCTTTATTTTGTTCAATCGAAATGTGATGTGAACCATCTGGAGCTTTGTTCAGAAAGGGAAATTGACTGTTCCTTTGTGATATGTGTGTGTTTACATCTGGAGCTTTGTAATTTCGAAGCCTTGAAAAATTACGTCTGTTTCAAAAGGTATCAACTTCTACACCCAAGTACACAATGAAAATCTTCCACTGGCAAGACAGTTGAGGTTGGAATTTTTTTTAGAGATACGCGTTTTTGGAGTTTACTACCTAAATTTCCCCCCCTCAACTCCAGGATTTTTTGCATGGTGCCATATATTGGCCACCACCGGCGGAATATTCCCAGAATATTCTGTTACACGAGGGCAAAATCTCATTCTCTCAAAGTTTTTACATTTTGCCACCTAAACTATGTTTTATTTGCATTTTGCCCCCCTAAACGTTGTATTATTTCACCTTGCCAGTTGCCACATAAAATTTAAAAAAGATTATATATTTATACATGTATTTTATTTCTTTTTTTTTCTAATTCCTTCACAAAAAATAAATAATTACTTTGGTTAAATGTATTATCAACAAAATTACGCGATATTATTAATATTGAATTTTCTTGTAAAATCATGATTTATTTTCCTTTTACTGAGTTAATTTTTACATTACAATTAAAAATACAAATTATTATTTTCATTTTCTTCTAGGTGAATAGAATTATAAATATTCACTAAAGTCAATTTGAACATAATACGGTGCATTTAACTTTCTTTTGTAAGTAAAATTATTAAAAGATAAAATTATTACAAATTTAATGAATTAGACCACTTTTATATTTAAGTATTGTATAAGATTTGTAATAAAGTAATTTATTATCAATGATATTGTTTTATAATGTATTATATTTAAATTTCTTGAAGAAATATTCCTTTCATCAATTTAATTTTTTAATCTTATAATTAAAAATTATGAAAATTAATTGACTTTATTATAATTCTTATACACACCTTAAATATAAAAATAACCAAATTCATTAAATTCGAAATACTTGTATCTTCTAGTAATTTTACTTACGAAAGAAAATTAAATGCCATATTATATTCAAATAGACTTTGATAAAAATTTATAATTTTGTTTACCTGTAAATTAAAAATGATAGTTTTTATTTTTAATTATAATGTAAAAACTAACACAGTAAAAGAACAACTAAAGTTTTACAAGAAATTTTAAAATGAAGAATTCATGGTATAATTTTTTGATAATATACTTAACCAAAGTAATTATTTATTTTTTATGAATAAAAAAAAGATATAAAATAAATGTATAAATATATGATTTTTTTTAAATTTCATGTAGCAAAGTGAAATTACGCAAAGTTTAGGGGGATAAAGTACAAGTCAAACAAAGTTGAGGTGACAAAATATAACAACTTTTTTAAAACTCTACAACAATGATGAGTTTGCCCTCACGTGCAAGTAGAGATGTTAAACGGGCTGGCCCTAGCCCTATAGGGCCAGCCCTAACGGGCTTCGGGCTAAACGGTCTTCGGGCTAAACGGGCCACTACTATGCGGGCTAGCATTTTGCGAACCTAACCCTAACCCTAGCGGGCTTCGGGCTAAACGGGCCACTAACGGGCTACAAGCCAAAAAAAATAATTTTTTTATTTAAATCTAATTTTTATACTAAAGCATGTATAACAATATAACAATCAAACTAAATATGCAAAACTAAATTACACAATTTTTTTTATGTTTCATTACAAGGATAAAAGTTTTAAAATTCAAATATAATCAAACATCATCATTATCGTCAAAGGCTTTGAACTTTAAGAACATACTTACTGCAATAAGAGTTAAAACAAAAATATGTGCAAAAACTCATTTCTAAAATGAAAATAGAAACAAACTACAATGTAGAATGATAAACATTATATAATGAATATTTTCATCTTTATAATTATTTGCATAAAGTTTCAATTATTTGACACATTTAAGTAACGAAAATTTTAAATTTTTTAGATTATAGTATTGTATTTATTAGAGAGATATAAATTATATAATATTTTAAATCATCATAATTGATTACATTTTAAGTCACTATAAAAATATTTTCCATAGGAAAATCACTTCAGTTGGCGCAACTTGTGTCAAATATAAATCTACGTTCGCTATTATGTCCAGAAATATTTTGTAGCCTAGTGGATTGTCCACTCTTTTCCCACAAAGAGGTCATGGTATCAAATTTGCAGTGGCCCTATTTTTCTTTTTTTCTATTTCAGTAATAATTATATATTATATAAAAATTCAAAAAAAAAAAAAAAAAGAAATGGGCTGACGGGCCAGCCCGGTGGCCCGGCGGGCTGACCCGTTTAGCCCGCGGGCTGGACCGGTCCGGGCCAAAAAGGCCCGGATTTAAACGGGCCAGCATTTAGAGGCCCTAACCCTGTTTTTTTTACGGTTTAAACGGGCTGGCCCGCCGGGCCCAGCCCGTTTAACATCTCTACGTGCAAGGCATGTGCCGAAATATTCTGGGAATATTCCTCCAGCGGTGGCCAATAGGGATGGCAAAATCCCCGTGGGGAACCATCCCCGTTGGTACCCGAGCAATATGGGATGGGGAATCCCCGATTAATTCGGGGGTGGGACGGGGATGGTGATTCCCCGATTCTTTAGAACCGGGGATGGGACGGGGATGGTATTTATATCCCCCGTCCCATCCCCGTCCCCATCCCCATCCCCGTCCCCGTCCCCGTTTTGATAAAATCGGAATTTCCCGTCCCCATTCCCATTCCCCGATACATATATATTATATTTATTTATTATTATATTAATTCTAGTTATAATATTTATTTTATTAAATTTAAAGACTAAACTCTTAAGTATTTATAATTTTCATTGTTCTCATTAATTCTTTTATGTATTTTTTTATAATTTTTTTTTATTTTAATTATTTTAAGTAATTTATTTTATAATTTTTTTATTAAAAATTACAAATGGGGAACCCGATTCCCCGTGGGGACCCCGATACCCGAATGGGGATTCCCCATCCCCGTCCCAAATGCACAAAATGGGGAATGGTATTTGGGATGAGATTCTGTGATGGGGATGGTATGTCCAATACCAGCCCCGTCCCCGCCTATTGCCATCCTTAATGGCCAATATATGGTAGTGTGCAAAAATCACGGAATTCAGGGATTAAAGTGCAGCTCGGGAAAGTTTAGGTGGTAACTTCGAAAAAGACATATAGTTTGGGAGGTAAAATGTAATTATCTCTTTTTTTTTTAAATACATATCATGGGAGATAAGGAGCGTCTTAGATATGTGAATAGGTTCGAGAGTTTTAATCTGGTTGCAATTCAATATCAATTGTTTTTTTAATTTTTGTTCCCGTCATAGAAATTTTTCATCCCAATGGACCCAGGACCCATATGGCCATATGTAATTGGTTATGAAAATTTTCCCAACAAACTCACAATTCACCCACTTTCACTTTTTGTGTCACCAATTACATCTACTTATTATTATTATTTTTCTAAAAAAATGTCATATCATCAAACATTGTTGAACATATTATCACAAAATTCACTATTTAGTTGCATATTTTAAATCATCAAACGCATCCAAATATCAATTGACTATTTTTATTTCAAATCAACTTTTCATTATTACATTTTCATTTCATATCTTATCACACTCTGAAAGTTCTTTTTTTCCTATCAAATTTTCTTCTTTTTTATCACTATTCTATCAGGGGAAAAAATCAAAATGAAAGGATATCCAATCGCAACTATTTCCTCTACAGATAAATACTAAATTTTACAGTTATATTTAGGTTGTTTTTCGCGGACGTGCCTATAATATCATGCCGGGATCTTACTGCTTTTTGCATCGTATGATTGTCGATATAAATCAACTTTAACCGAGGTAATGTTAGCTGCTACTGACTAGAGTTCATCTTTGGCCAAAGGATCCTGGGTTTTCAAATTCTTGTTTATTAGTGCTGCCAAGTCTTTCAAGCTGGATTTTGTTGGAAGATTGATCTGCATATGCGACATATTATTAGGAAAAACAGGGCTAAAAGGTGGTGGAAAGTCAAAAAATACAGTAACTATGGCATCATATAATTACCGGATTCGACTTGTCGTTAGCAGGGTAGAATAGTAATGTCGGATAGTCCTCAACCTGCAATCGCATTTCTGAATGTATCAGCTGACTGTTTAAACGATGATATTGTGCAGATATGAGTCTGTCAATTTATACGATGATATTGTGCAGATATGAGTCTGTCAATTTATTTGTTAGGGATGATTACAAAAAGTCCCCTAAGGTTTTGGCTAATTACAAAAAGAAAAAGGCAAAAGTTTTTAAAAATTACAAAAACCCCCTTGAGGTTTGAAATATTTGATTGTCTTAAATTTAAATGGGTAACTGTGATATTTTGATAATTATAAGGGGAGTTTTTGAAATATTTTTTGGATATGAACGGGAAAAAATGTAAGACGGGGCAAAACCTAGAGGGACTTTTTGTAATTTTCGAAAATCTCTTGGTTTTTGTAATTAGTCCAAATCTCAAATTCTTTTTTTGTAATTATCCCTGTTTATTATTAAATTTTTTGTTTCCATATTTACAATAATCATAATCAATCTGCCACTGAACAATTTTTTTAAAGTTTTACCACATAACTATTATGCTGGTGAAATCTAGTAAAGGCTTGTGAATTGTGTTACAGAGAACTTTTGGAAGCTCTCCATAAATATAAGGGTAATTTATGAAAAACCCTTGCGGTTTAGTATAATTACAAAGAAAAAAACTATCTTTCAAAATTACAGATATCTCATAGAAATTTGTATCCATTTTGCAAATTACACTCTCAAAAGGGTTATTTGTTAAGTAAATATAAACCTCAAGTGGGTGTTTGTAATACATTAATGGGGTATTTGTAATTTTTGAAAGATAACTGATTTTTTTTGTAATTAGACTAAATCCCAAAGATAATTTTTGTAATGTACCTAAATAATAACTTAAGCAATACAGATAATGTAGATGTCTTACCTGCAATTTTGGATGTTCATTTGTTGAAGCATCTATCCTTGCAAAAACAAGGTTATCCAACCCCTTGAAATGCTTGGCCAATTTCTCTACTTGCTTGCTTGTGGTTTCACATGTAATGCACCATGGTGTGTGGACCTAAACAACAACAATATCAAGACTTCATCTAAATAACAAATACGAAATTTCGATATCATCTCACATTAACCTTTACACAAATAACTGCAGAGGAGAGAAAATATTTTCGATTTTTATTTTCTCCTAAGTAGGTGACTGGTGAGGGTGACATGAAATAAATGCCTGTACCAGGTCATGAAACGGAAAAAAAAAAAAAAAATACTATAAATAAAATTAGCAAAGAAGCCCAGAAAATGAGAAAGAGTTTTAAGGGCATACCTCTAAAAGAATGTTTGTGGGACTGCTTAGGACCAACTCATCGAATGTCTTTCCTACAACAGTCAGAACGCTGGCGTTTTTCTGCATTTATAAAGTTCGAAAGATGTTTCTAAGATTATTAAAGAAATTTGAAAATATTTGAGCCAATGAAATTCCACAAGTACTTGTCCTCTCTTAAGGAGAAATATAAGAGAAATATCAAGACGTGATTTATCTACCATTGTGGCAAATTGCTTTAAAAATAACAGCAAGAACACAAAAAAGGTAAAATAGATTGACCAAGTCATTTATGCAACAAGCTCACATTTTCAGGAATTGGTTGTGATTTGTAGTACGGGTTTAGAGTCCCTTGCAGAAGCCCCAGGCAGAAATCCTGCAATGGCAATATATATAGAATGATTGGAACAGGGAAAACATAATAAATCAAAGGGATAATTACAAAAACTACCCTTGAGGTTTGGCCTAATTACAAAAAACCCAATTATCTTTAAAATATCTCTTAGGTATTACAAATACTCCTCTCTTGAGGGTGCAATTTGTAAAATAGAAACAAATATTGAGGGGGTATTTGTAATTTCGAAAGATAGTTGGGTTTTTTTAATAATTAGACTAGACCTCAAGGATATGTTTTGTTCCTAGTTCAAAATCAAGACCAGATAGATTGAAATTGTTACTTCAATGTTTCTTGATGTGGGATCTGACTCCAACAGATACTTGGAATTGAATTTGTAGTCAAAAGCAATAACCTATAGACAAAAATAGAAGGCCAAAAAAGAAAGTTAAGAAGTTTAAACCACAAACTGTAGTGGAAATGCATGAATTGTTAATAGCTCTTACAGCAGTTTCTTCCGACTCTTCTAGACCAAATAAAGTCAGGAAAGGCTTTGCGAGGTTGTCCTCTCCAATATCAACAGCTACAAACATTATCTGCAATCGCAAGAAGAGATGTTAAGATATAATAGGGATAATTACAACAAAAACTTGAGGTTTGGGCTAATTAAAGATGTTTCGAATTACAAAAAGCCCTCAGGTTTGATTGTCTTAGATTTAAGGGGGTAACTGTAATATTTTTATAAATATCAGGGGGTGTTTTGAAATGCTTTTTACTTATAAAGGGGTAAATGTAAGACATAATCAAACCTCAAGGGAAATTTTGCAATTTTCCAAAACATTTTTTAATTTTCCAAAACATTTTTTTTTTGTAATTATCCCGAACCTCAGGTTTTTTGTTTCCAGTAATTATCCTATTATTCCTATTATTATCCTATGATAACAAAATGAGAGATTAAGAATAGCAGTGTGTAGCTTGGCCAACCTCTGACTTGAACTTCTTGGCAATTTCTTGTAAAGGCTCAAGAAGCTTCTTTAAGTCATCAGCCTCAGCAAAGATATATACCTGGTTGACATCAAATGGAGATTAAAAAAAGGGTTGCGCTATTAACACCCCCAAAATTTATCAATACACCCCTCTATTTAATTACAAAAATATCATTAAGTAAAAAGACCGAAATGCCATTAGTACTCAACCAAATTTTTAAATATACCCACCAAATTTCTATATGCACCTCAATCTTCTTCCCCATCCTACACACGTTATTCTTCTTCCTTTAAACCTTATAATTCATTCTCAGTATTGTTTTCTTCTATCTCTGTTAATCTGATATGTTGGTGAAATTTGTATTGGGTTGATCATAGTTTTGGTTTTTCACAGTTAAAATTTTGTATTTTTCTCATAATTTTTGGTACTTATTTATAGGAACGAATATCTGGATTGGAATTGATGCATTTTAGGATATATAGCCAATCTTCTACAGAACAAGGGAATGGAACAGGCTAAAACTTACATAATTAATGTGTTTGTTTTTATCCTGTTATTTTCTTGTCCAATCAAAGAAGTGAATTTACACACAATGGAGATTATTATAAAGTGAAATCTCATAGATCCTTTAGTGAATGTAGTTTCTCCTATCAATCACATGAAATTGGAACGAGAAGCAATTCTTCATTGATTGAAAATGGGTTAGACACGAAATCAAAAAAATTGTTCTCTATCTTCTGTGTTTTGTCAATCTATATGGGTGGTTCTTTGTTTTAAGGGGAAGAATTTGTTTTAATTGGGGGAAGGGTAAATTGGGGATAGTTGGGGGTGTATTAAGTAAATAAGTTATTTTTAAAAAGGGGATGAGGGGTGTATTAAGAGGAGTGGTGTATTGATAAATTTAGGGGGTGTTAATAGCAAGCCCCTTAAAAAAATGCATTCTTTATTAAAACCAAGAAAATCAAACTCATTATGTTTGAAATAACTCTTTTCACAAATAACATCAGTGGTGTTAATATATATGCTATCATTAACAATAAGTTGATACGCTAATAATATTGGTTCCAATTTCTTAAGTAACTGCCATATCTAAGTATTAGATTGAACTGGTTCCATTTATCTCTACGATTAACAGTTTTGCTACATGTAAGATTTATTTTCTGATTCTCATTTCCAACAGTGAAAACATTCTTAAGAGATACAAGCTAACCAAATGAATAGAAAAAAAAGGATAAATGCAAAAATAGTAACTATAACTTGACAAAGGAGTAACCTGACGTTTATTTGTGCTGGCGTAAACTTTAGCAGAGTTGAGCTCAGTCATAATGGTAACTAATGGGAACTTGTTATTCTCCAAAAAATGCAATATTCTGTCCGAAGTAAAGTTTCCATCTGTAAGCCACAAAGAAATCATATGTTGGAATAAAGAAAAACAGAGAACTCCATAGTGTTGAAGAATTTGTGATTCAAAATGAAAACAAAAACTATTGTCATGTTATTGTATATGCCGAGCAAATAGTTTATCCATTGCGAAACTAAAGAAATATTAACTGCTTAGAGAAAGAATGTTTATGTAATTGATTTAAACAATATGAGCTTACCTAATGACGTGTAATGCTCTGGTTCGCTTTTAGCAAGACCAAAGAAAGGTTTTGTGGGCTTGGCGACAGGGTATAAGACTTTGGCTACCTCTATGCTGCTTGTTTCCACAAATTGAATTTCATTATCAGCTGCTGCAGCTTTTACGAATTCTCCGTAATCAGGTCCCTGACAATATTTTATCAGATACAGATATTGATGGTAAGTAAAATAAATCAACAATGTGGTAAAATAAATCAACAATGTGGACGAGAACTGCAACTATATCCACAAGTTTTCCATCATATGCTACATACCACACCATTTGGAATTTTTCAGCTGCAAGGTTTTAAAAAAGAAAAAAAAAAATATAGTGTTGTTTGAACAAACCGATGATATTTCCAATGATACACTCAAGTTTGAACAATTCTACAACCACCGAGTGAGTTTTTTCGCTCACTAATCACCTGAAGCATTTTATCAAATATTTACATGCGTGATTTAAATTCTAACATGCAAAGTTACTGACACCTCTACGCCCAACATATTGAGCAAAAATTACATAACAATTACCGACATACCTTAAATTTATCAAATAGCCCAACTGCATACTTATCCTGCTGCTTCAGGAACTCATTCGCCTCAGCTACTGAGTTTATTCTAATAACGGGTTCCCCTGTTTTCTTCCTTGCCCATATCACCATTTCCTCCCTTTTCACAAAACATGACCAAGAGAGAACTCCATATCAGCACACATTTTCACAAACAAAATGCATCACTATGTGGCTATAACAACCTATACCAGCATTGCAAATATAAGTAACATTCTCTATGGGATCACATATTTCAGAAAAAAAATCATACATCTTGTTCAATCAACTGATATAATTAGGCTCACAAATTTCTTTAATATTCTGAATAATGCAATAGTTTCAAAACTCAAATTCGAATATTTCCAATCGCCCAATCCACATTTCATGATTATGCATTTTCTCGTACTCTGCAAACATAACAAAACATTATAATCCAAGAAAAAATGCTTACGACGAAAATCCACCGGTGTAAGGCTGAGAACTGCCATTGACAAACAACAACAGAGTAGGAAACCCTTTAATCCCAAGACTTGTAGCAGCCTTAGGATATCTCTCAGAATCAATCTTAGCCATCAAAACCCCACTCTCAAAACCCTTCAACACATTTGCAGCCTCAGAAAATCTCGGCATCAGCTCAGCACTTCTAACACACCATGGGGCATACCCCAAAACCATAACATACTCATTCTCCTCGATAACCCTCTTCGTGTTATCATTATTAAGCTCAATAACTACTCTTTGAGCTTTGCTCAAAACCTCAGCCTCAGATTTCTTTCCAAAATTATTAAATTCGTGATTTGTGGTTTGCTGTGAATTTTCCCCGACTTCTTGTTCATCATCTATTGCTATGAGCTCTTGAATGTCTTCGAAATCTTCAATTTCTGATAATACTGTTTTGAAAGTGAAGGGGGAGAGCAGGAGGAGGATAATTAAGGGTAAAATGAGGGATTTTGAAGTGGATTTGAATTCATACATGGTGATTATAGGTGTAGATTTTGGGTTTTGGGAGATTTGTGAAGTGAAGATTGGAAATTTGTGTGAGATCTGTAGTTTGGATTGTTTGAATGATGAATGTGAAATGTGGGTTAGTGAAATAAATGGTTCAACGTGCAAAAGTGTAAAGGGTTTAAGAATAAATACACGAGATTTTACGCTGGTAACGGGCCGCAAATCACGGCACTGCATAGTGCATATATTAGTCCAACTCCGACATAGCTACAAATTCATATTCTTTTTGGGGTGAAAATGAAATATCTGTCTTTCTTTTTCACCAATAAATTATTTTTTTGTATAAATTCGTTTTGCAGAATTAATAATTTATTTAGTTTGTGAGAACTCAGAACTTAGTGGTGATGAAATATAATACTTTTGTTAATAGTTAGGACTGAAAAATGACTAAACTCTCCATCGATCGTTAAAAGCTTGTTTGAACTCGGTTCATTAAACATAACGAATCAAATTTGAACATACTTTTCCATTCGATAAAATATAAAGTTTTACTCAAGCTCGACTTTATTTGTAAAAAGATAATAAATCTCTACTTCTTTAAAAGTACGAATATTTCTGTTAAAATAAGTACAAATATTTCTGTTAAAATTTGACTAGACTATAATACCCCTGTATTAGATTAATTTGAACAGGTATAAAAGTGTAATTTACCAAGGAGAATCAAGAGGCAAAACCTCTGCCATTTGACTAGGCTATTTGAAAAAAAAATGAGTAATTTGATCGATTATCTTCTTTATACTAATTGGACAATGGATTCGGTGTGCTGCCATTATTAGTGATCTTGTTGGTTTTCGAAAAATCATGGCAACATGAAAATTCTTCAATTTGTTTCACCCTTTTAGCTTCTTAGTTTCTTCTGCTGCTCACTTCTAATTAACGTTTTCTTATTTCTCAGGTTCGACATTTTGATGGAGGCAAGGTTGATCTTCTTTTATTTGAAGGTGAACCTGAACATCCATGTATAAACTTGCTTTCTCTGCATATTCCAGTAATTGGCCATCATGCCATAATTAATTTGTTCAATCTCAACTCATTTTGGCCGTTAATATTTTTATTCTTTGTTTATAATGTTAGCCTTCTAGGAATTCTGCTGGTTGGACAAATTTTAGTCAGGAAAATGCCTAGAAAAATTTTAGTCACTAAGGCATATACCATAACCAGTGTTGGACAGGGTAATGGAATTTTTTATGCCCACTCTTTTCCCTCCAAAGACATGTCCTAGAAAATAAATTAGAAAATAATGCTCAATTTGTTCTTGATATGCCATAATTTTTCTTCTTGTTTGAAAATTTTCCTATTCATTAAATATTTTGTACATGAATCAATTTATAATATCTTAGGTATAGGAAACTTAGTATGAATGTTTAATGTAGAAATGAAAAGAAGCAACATGACAAATCTCAAGCTTTTTAGGCCACAACTATCTGTAATACTAACTCTTGTATGTATGCTGATGGTTCAAAGATATGTAAGTCACCAAAATTCCCTTGTGCCCCACTGCTAAAAAAATAATTTATAGTAAATAGTTAAATTATGTAGTGGGGTTCTCTGATTTGCTCCAGATTGTGCCTATCTAATCTCTATCAATGAGACCAAGAACCTGAATCTGAATTTCAGCTCTATTCAGATGTAAAAGTAATTTAGACATTGCACTGCAATCCTTAAGATTTCAGTCATGAGCGACATCATATCTCTTAGCAACTTGTGTTACACAATTAAGTGTTAATATCCAAAAAAAATGTGCATACCAACTAACTCCTTTCTCATTCTCAAAGTGGACAAGCCAATAATAATCAATATTATAAGTTCAATATTTGTCTCTCACTATATGCTTTGATAACGTTTTAATCGCCAAAATCTGAAAATTTAATGGAAATAATATTTCAACTATAATTATGAAATATATAAAGTAAAAGGGACTTTAGAGCCTTGCAAGTCATATTGCTATATATCTCAATGTCTCAAAAGTGGTAACATAGTCTGTTTTAACCTATAATAGATTTTCATTCTCAAAAAAAAAAAAAAAACCTATAATAGATTTTGTTGCAATACGTTATGATTCATGGTTATCAATCTTGGTAGTCCTTTAATTTTCTTGATACTTTATTGTTGGAGATAATGGTTTGGGTCATCAAGGTTTTTTTTCTCTTTTTTTCTGTAAATCTTGGTAGTCTTAGTTGTTCTACAATCTTTTAGTATAAGACGTTATGATTCATGGTTTTCAATCTTGGTATGCGTTATTGTTGGAAATTATGGTTTGGGTTAATTTTTCTTTTTTAATATTTGTAACCTCACAATGCACAGTGGTCATAGCTGTAGCAGCATATGCTTCGGTATTCCAGACTACTCCTGAAAGTTCCACTCTCTTTTCAAAATGAGCAGATTCCTAATACAAAAAAATAAAAATAAAGAAGTATGGAATAGAGAAAAGGAAGTATCAAAGATAAAGAAAATGAAGATACCACTACCTTATCTGTGAGACTTTTACGGTTTACAATCAATTCTTTTTTTGTTTACACACAATATTATGCCAGTTAATTCGTTTTAGTAATTCATCACTTAAATCTCTTCAGTGGGTAAATAATATGGATCTTTTGTTTTAGTAGGGATTTTGTATCCTTTTGTGCATCCTGAGGAAAATCAACTAACTGAAATTTCATTTTGTATTTTTACATCATAGTACTAACAAGAATCGAAGAAGAAGACTAATCTCTTTCGATCATCTCTAATGGGTTATTCAACAATCTGCAATACCCATGGTTAGTTCTACCTTTAGTTTTTAAAACAACAAAAAAAAAGTTAAATACAAATTTGAGTTAAATGATTAAGGGTTGGGTTCGTATTTATTTATTTCAATTTATTTGAGTTTATAGGTCAAACCAACTGACTTTAGTGGGTTAATAATATGGGTCTTGTATTTTATTAGGGATTTTGTACTCTTTTTATATATCCTGAAGAAAATCGGAAATGTGAATTCTATTGAAACTGAAATTTCATTTTGCATTATTGATTATAACAAATAATCAAATTCAAAAAAGTTTCAATTTTGATTATCTTCAAACACCATGAGATAGATGTGCAAATTACATGAGCAATGTGAAATGTGATGTGATGTTGAGTAAAAGTGAAAAGGCTTGTGAAACTAACAACCATTATTTCCCAATGACTCCGAGATAGATGAACTCTTCAAAATCTTTAGGTGGTATGTATGACAGAACAATCCAAAAGTTGTCTAGAATGTTTTCTTGCTTATTTTATCGAGCAGTATGCTGAATATGATATATAAACATGTTGTCCTATAAAATATTTGAAAATTTTGTTTCCAAAACACAATTTTATTTGTTAACATATGATCCATGCAATAGTTATTTCATGCTTTATCTTTTGTATTGAAGAGTTATGGTCATCCCAAATGAAGATACATGGCATGGAGTGACATCTCTACTCGATTTTAAATTAGCATTTCCAAAATGGCCATCTAAGGTGATTAGAATTAAGATGGTTTTTCCTCATATTTTTAAATTTCTTGTCTAAACTATTTGTCATATTCATATTTTTTTTGGCAGGACCTAAAAAGAAGCATTTATGCTTGTACATTTTGCTCTTTTAAGAAGAACTTGTATATGTGTCTGCTGAGTCAGATTCTCATCCAGAACGCACTTATATTGAAGAAGTTATGAGAGTAGTGTTCTCATCAAGTTGCCGAATTATGTTTGCGTGTGGGAGCAGGATGTTATAGCCATAAATGATCCATTGGAGGGGTAATTGTTTCTTTTAGGATTTTAACTTATTTTTAGTGTTGGATTTTTTTATAATTTGATTAATTAGATGATGCAAAGTTACTATTTCAAAGTTCATGATGTGTTTAAGTCATCTCGTTCTTATTAGAATTTGTTATTTTAGCACAAGATATTTCACTTCCAAAAGAAAACAGTTCGAGAAGGTTCAATTGGCGAAATATATTTATCTGATTTAAATTTCTTCCTACACTACCTAAGTTTTTAAGTAGCTTTTATTCATTTTTGGTTTACACACACAAATACAAAAGAATATCCAAACCCCATTATTAAGTGTTTCCAGCATCGCCATTGTTGTAATTCATTTCAACTATTGAAGTGTCGGAACAATTGAAAATAATGGTAAAGGAACAAAGAAGATTTTCATTTTTTCTTTTGGATGCTTTTCAAGGTGCAGTTACAAATTGGTAAAATTGACACTACTTCGACGAGAAATGACAATATACATTTGTTGCTTTTTTTTTAACTGAATGTGGATAATGTACAATATTTAGTTTCTTTATTTTTTGTATTGAATATGAGTTTATTGACTGTATTATTGAGTACATGTATTTGATCAACAAAAAATGGTATTGCATTCACATACATATTCTCTTCTTTTCTTTTTTATATTTAATTCAATTAACAAATAGTTTCGTTCAAAAAAATTCACAGAATGCCAGAGGCAAGAGGATGTTTTAGCCACTTAAGGTAATCAATGAAAGATTTTTAGCAGTGGCAGGGGAAATGTTGGGAGGGTAAATTTATGTAGTTTTTGTTCTAAAAGACGAGGTTGATGATGGACAAGCTACCACAACTCCCTTTCGATGGAGAAGTACAACGATAATGGATACACCTTTACCAATGGGAGTAGCTCTGGGAGGGGTATTTTTGGAACTTCAAGAATTGGGCGTGCGCCAAACTTTACTCGATCATCTGCACCGTCTATGGGGCAATAAAACTTGTCACTTGTGGTGGGAAGCAGCATTTTGTATAACAATTGCGTAATTTTTTTAAGTGTGGTTGTTTTTTAGTATTTTCCAGCAAACAAGACTTAATGCTCCATCCATGTTAGCCATCATAATATCAAATAAAGTATCCTCAAAGATTTTATGATTTTTGTGGGGAAAAGAAATTGTAATCTCCTTAATTGTTTAAGCTGGAATAACTTAACTTTATTACTATTCGATGTCTATAACGTGAACTATTCAATATTGTTGATTTAGACAAACGAAAATTTTGTATTCTTTAAACTTCCACTTTTTTCGAATTCGTTTTCGTGATTTTTAATGGGGAACGATTTTTAGGCAGCGACATCGAAAAATTAATATGGCTACAAATGTTTGGAGAATAGTCATGTATATTTGGAGAATAGTCATGTTATCACCTGTGTGATTCATAAATTTAACAAATGTTAAATGGATGGCAACAAGAATTCAAATGGAGATGATAGAAAGTTAATCATGTTTTCTCAAATGCAAATCCTGGAATGGGATTGGTCTTAAAGTAATATATTGTTATGAATGATGCATTAGAATCTATCATTCAATAGTTTATAGCTTTCAAGATTTTATTATTACTAATATTTAATTTAATAAGGTGAACATGTCTCAAAATACTACAAAAGACAATGTTTGTAGACAGGGACAATATTTTACTTCTTTATTGCTCTAAACAAGAAAGTGCAAATTGTGAATGGAAAATTAAATGTGGTAGCCGAGGGAGTCGAAATACATCCCGATTCAATAAAGGCAAAAGAACATCAAGTACGTCTACCATATATATAGAAGCTAAGAATCCAGTTAAAAATAAAAAAATGCATATAAAGCAAATAATATAAATGGAATGACCAAATGAGATGATCAAAGGAAAAAAAACACATGATAACTAAAGTGTAACTCAGATTGAAATGTCATGTGCTGAAACTCTACAAAGTATCAAAAACAAAAGTATCAAAATCAAGTAGGAAAAAGACAATGACAATTGTTGAAATCAAAAAAAGGTAATGCTTGATGTAACTTGAAATTGTGGATTAGCTTTTATTGTTCATGTCTATTTTGATACTTGCATGGACCTATGATGATTATTATAAGCAATTTAAAATTTAGGAACAAAATTATTTAGAAAGAATGTACTTCTAGGGGTATATTAAAAGTATTTGTCATGTAAATTCAAAAGATAGTATTTAAAGCTTCTAGATAGTTTAATGAAGCATTTTTTTTAAATAGTGAGACATATTAATATTGTAATCACTCCGAGCTTCTCTTTCGTCGAGTTGTACATTTGACAATACTCATTAAATATAAACCCCTTATATATACATTTGTAGGACAATCTCACTTTTCATTATTTGGCATTACCTTTTAGTTCCACAATCTCTTCACTATGTACCATACAAATAATATTTTATAATAAACTAAATTTAATTAAATAATATTAATTTTGAATTAAATTGGTAAATTCCTATAGTTCACGTGCAACGCACGTGCACTTTACTAGTATGAATAAATGTATCTAGATATTCGAAATATAGTTCAGGTGCATAATGTAACAACTTTGAAACAATAACGATTTTGCCCTCATGTGAGGAAAAGTTTTGCCGGCAGTGGCCAATATATGGCACCGTGCAAAAAAT
The DNA here is from genome assembly GCA_016081115.2 of Rehmannia glutinosa. Classification (NCBI taxonomy): domain Eukaryota; kingdom Viridiplantae; phylum Streptophyta; class Magnoliopsida; order Lamiales; family Orobanchaceae; genus Rehmannia; species Rehmannia glutinosa. The sequence continues at coordinate 3,860,175 of CM071933.1, read as the reverse complement.
CCTGGAATTCAGGGGTAAAATGCAACTCGGGGAATTTTAGGTGGTAAACTCCCAAAACGCCTATAGTTTGGGGGGTAAAATGTAATTATCTCTAATTTCATGTCTTTGAAATTCATACTCAAAGAGGAAAAATGATGAATCCTTGCGTTGACCTTTATAAGAAAATGTTAATAATAAGTCCCTTTCCTCTCAAATCGCAAGTTTTCTTTTTTTTTTTTTTTTTTTGGTTTTTCACTTGTAGCAGGTGTATTGATATTTTATATATGTAATAAAAAAAATTACTTAATAGATGGATAGAAATATTTCTTTGTTCCATTAAAATTTTTGGGTTGAATTTTAGAACATAGAAGAGATAGGGATTTGGAGGACATATAAACACAAAAAAGTCAAGTTATTTAAGATAATAAAATTACCACCATTTTTTTTAATAAATTGGGAGTAATGGTTGAAGTGGAGGGGATAAATTTCAAACAAACTGAACAATACCGGGTTCGAACCCCGGTCAACACTCTTACAAACGGTGAGTGATACCACATGCTCATGATAATATAATAAAATTACCACCATAAAATTCCTCATACTGTTTCTTAATACTGAAATTTCATGCTTACACATGACTAGTGCTCGGACCTCTCAAAGAGAAGCCAAGAGTTACCTCACGTGTGACCACATGGACACGGGATCATTGGCTCCTCATACTGCTTTAGGACTATGGGAAAGGCGGGTTAAGCCTTTTATTTAGCAAAAAATATTATTACATTGAAAAGATAACATAGAGCAAATAAAAGACAAAACAATTTACTCCACACACACCCCCAAAAAAAAAAAAATCATGTGCAAGGATTCAACAACATTAACTACATTAAACAAAATCTTCACATTCTTTAACCACTCTCATTTTATTACATTTCCCAAAGTCCCTATTAGAGTAGTTACATATAGATGCAAATTAGTTAGAGAAACGGTTATGTTAGTTACGGTAGTTAGGTTAGTTGAAACAGATTTTGTTACTGTTACTTACCTTCTCCATTTTTCTGTATAAATTCACATGACCACAGCTTCAATAAACAAGTTCATTTCATTCTCAATTATGAAGTTTATCCACATATTATAACATGGTATCCAGAGCCCGGTAAAATTTTCCGGCGGGTATTTGCATTTTTCCGGCGAATTATTTTTCTGAGTTGTGAGCTGTAGTTATGGCGAATACAGCTTCTACTCTGATTCTACCAACCTTTACCACCATTACTCTTCGATTGGATCGGTCCAATTACTCTTATTGGAGATCGCAGGTGCTTGCGACTGTGCGCGCACACGGTTTTGATGGTTTTTTGCTTGGTACATTTCCTATTCCTTTGCAATTTCTGCAAGGTTCTTCTACATCTCCTCCGACGGTTAATCCAGAGTATCAGCTATGGATTCGGAGAGATGCGTATTTGTTGAGTTGGCTTTTGTCATCCATATCGGAGTCTATGCTTGGTCATGTGAATCGATGCTCATACTCTGCACAGATTTGGAGTGTGCTTGAGAAGCTTTTTTGATCTTCATCTAAAGCTCGAGTGATGCATCTTCGATTGTTACTTCAAACAACAAAGAAAGGAGACTTGTCAATTGATGAGTATATTTTGAAAATGCGGGGAATTGCAGATAACTTGCTTGCTGCAGATCAGGTTATAAGTGATGAGGATTTGATTTTGTATATTCTTGCTGGTCTTGGACCTGAGTTTGAGAGCATTGTGGTTAACTTGACAAATCGAAATGATTCTTTATCTCTTCAAGAAGTTCGGTTTTCATTACAATCACATGAAATGAGGATTGCTCATTCTTCATCCATCGCCTTAAATCCTTGATTCATATGGTCCAGAGGCGATTTAATGGTCTTTGAACATACGGTAATAGAGGTGGATTTGGTCATAGAGGTCGTGGAAGAGGCGGTTTCATAAAAACAAACCTCGCTTGTCAAATTTGTGTCAAGACTAATCATCTTGCCTCCAAATGCTTTAAGAGATTTGATGTTAGTTTTGTTGGCTTGGATGCTTCATCTTCTTCTGCTACACAGGCTCATTTATCTGAGCTATCTCAGCAGTCCTCCTCTTCAAGTGCTCCACAGGTTATGGCTGCTTCTACCTATCCTACTGATGATAATTCTTGGTACATTGACAGTGGGGCTTCTGCACATGTTACTTCAGAGCTGGGAAATCTGAGTCTTAAGACTCCTTACCATGGTCATGACAAACTGACAGTAGGTAATGGCTCTCAGTTATTCATTTCTCACACTGGCTCTTCCTCCATTCCCAGTCTTTCCCCTAATCAATCTCTTTCCCTTCATAACATTGTTGTGTGTTCCGGATATCACCAAAAATTTACTTAGCATTTCTCGGTTTACAAAAGATAATGATGTTCTAATAGAGTTTCATGATACTTTTTGTCTTGTTAAGGACAAAGCAACTATCAAATTTTGTTGAAGGGTCTTTCTCAGGGGGCCTCTATCGGCTTGATCTCGCCCATCTCTCTGCTTCTGCTGCGCTTCTTCCAGCCTTTCACTCTCCTGGTCTCATCAAACAATGTAATGTTGCTTCTACTTCTTCTCTTGATGTCCGCATCGTGAGATTAGGTCACCCTTGTATAAATACCTTTACCAAAGTGTTATGAAACATCTTCACATTCCTTTTTCTTGTAATAAACTCACTTCTGTGAAGCTTGCAAAGTAAGCAAGTTACATTCAATTAGTTTTCCTTCCATACAATCTAAATCAGAGCTCCTTTTGATCTCATATACTACGATGTTTGGGGCCGCCGCCACCCCTTCTTGTGATGGTTATAAATACTATGTTCATTTTCTTGATGAATTCACAAGGTTTACATGGATATTTCCTCTTGTGTCTAAATGTGATGTTTATTCTCCATTGTTCTCAATTTCATTTCAATGGTTGAAAGCGCGTTTTCTACAAAAATTAAAGCATTTCAATGTGATTGGGGGTGAGTATAGAAAGCTTTCTTCTCGTTTCAATCATCGGGCATCAAATTCAGGCATCCATGCCCCATACACATTCACAAAATGGTATGCCGAAAGAAAACACCAACATATTGTGGATCTTGGTCTTACTTTTTGCTCTCTCAAGCCACGACTCCTCTTAAATTCGGTGGGATGCTTTTTCCATCGCTACTTATCTTATTAATCTTCTCCCTACTCCTACCTTACATAATATTTCTCCATTTCAACACCTTTTTCAAAGAGCACTGATTATTCTTTTTCTAAAAACCTTTGGTTGTGCTTGTTTTCCTATTTGAGACCCTATAATAATCACAAGTTACAATTCGAGATCCTCTAAATGTATCTTTTTGGGCTCTGATCCACAACACAAAGGTTACAAGTGTCTCCATCCTTCTCGGGAGAGTATACATAGCTAGAATCGTGGCATTCAATGAGACAGATTTTCCTTTCCCTCGTTGTGTATCTCTCCTCCTCATGTACCTTCCTCTTCTCCTCTTGTTATTAACACTCTTCCTACTATACCTTTATCAAAGACAAACTCATCATCATTCATCTACTTCATCCTCCGCCTCACCTTCACTCATCATCACCGCTTCTCTTACTTCATCTTCTTCTACTTCGGTTCTTCATCTCCTTCTCCTCCGGCCCCTCCTCTATTACCTCCTCCAGCTTTCTCCTCCTTTGCTCCCTTCTCACACTATGGTCACTAGGTCTAAGAATGGTATTTACAAGCCTAAGGCCTTCTCGCTACATCTAAATCCATTTTCGAGCCATCTTCCGTCTGTCTGCTTTGTCGACCCTGGTTGGAAGGAAGCTATGGACTTAAATTCATGACTCTTATCAAAAATCACACATGGGATTTGGTTCCTCGATCTGGCCGATATGAATTTGATTTCAAACAAATGGGTGTTTAAGGTGAAACATAAAGCTGATGGTTCAGTAGAAAGGCTTAAGGCCAGGCTTGTAGCAAGGGGTTTTCAGCAGATTCCAGGTCTTGATTATTTTGAGACCTTTAGTCCTGTGGTTAAACCTCTAACCATAAGGATTGTGTTTTCATTGGTTGTTTCTAGAGGATGGTCCATTCAACAGGTGGATATTAATAATGCATTTTTGAATGGTTCTCTTCAGCAAGATGTATATATGGTCCAGCCAGAAGGCTTTATTCATCCTGACAAACCAACTCATGTATGCAAACTTGTTAAAGCCATGTATGGTCTCAAACAGGCACCAAGAGCCTGGTTTGAAAAACTTAAAGATTTTCTTCTATCTTTGCATTTCTGTGTCTCTTCTTCAGATAATTCTCTCTTCTACTTGAAATTTGGTGGTAAGCTCACATTGATACTGGTGTATGTTGATGATATTCTTCTAACTGGGGATGATTCTACTTTGGTTTTGGATTTGATTCAGAAGTTACACTCAGCTTTTTCTCTTAAACATTTGGGTGAAGTGGACTATTTTTTGGGTCTTGAAGCTCATAAGTTGTCTGGAGGTTATCTTTTAAATCAGCCAAAATATATATCTGATCTTCTTGTCAAAACAAATATGGTTGATTGCAAACCATTGTCCCTTGTTCGTTTTCAGACTCTCTGTTCCAGACTTACTCTTGGCACACTCCCCAGCTCGGTTTGAGGGGGGTATATTAGAGTAGTTACATATAGATGCAAATTAGTTACAGAAACGGTTATGTTAGTTACGGTAGTTAGGTTAGTTGAAACAGATTTTGTTACTGTTACTTACCTTCTCCATTTTTCTGTATAAATTCACATGACCACAGCTTCAATAAACAAGTTCATTTCATTCTCAATTATGAAGTTTATCCACATATTATAACAGTCCCCATCTCTTGCAGCCAATGTACATTTTGGACAAAGTAAGATCACCACCCAGCATCAAGAACTATTAAAAGTTCAGGTGTAAGTGCAAGAATCCTTCTTAAATTTGATGGGCTTGTTGCTAGTCGAGTCGATGATCACCATCGGGCAAGAAACTCTCTTCCGATGCTTCGTTGTTACAAGCTTCCCAACGACGTCTCCTCGTGATATGACTTCAAACTCCAATTTCAGTGGAACCTGGAAAGCATTGTCCGAAATAACTAGATTTGATCCTGCCCCGTATAAGGGAACCCTGGTTCCTTCTATGTGCACCAACACATTCTTGCGACTTTTCCGATGTTGATAGTATTTTTTAAGCTGCAATGGGAATGAGCAAAGGGTTCATATATTAATTGCATTTTAGGAAAAAAATACGAAAGAAACGAAAACATAGAAGTATATTGTCCGGCCTCATAAGAATATCTAGTTTTGGTTTCCGTTTAGGGTTAATTACAAAAAGTACCCTTGAGGTATGACCTAATTACAAAAAAAACTAGATAACTTTCAAAATTACAAAAATTACCCCTGAGGTTTTATTTTGTCTAAAATTTACAACATTCATAAGAGAAAAAAAATTCAAAATCCCCACCTTATATTAATATAAATATTACAGTTAACCCCTTAATTTTAACACCGAATCAAACCTCAAGTGCACTTTTTGTAATTTTGAAAGTTAACTGGTTTTTTTTTAATTACGTCAAACCTCAAGGGTACTTTTTATAATTATCCCTTCTGGTTATCAAATGTGGAGCAGTCATTACAATTACAAAATTTATGGGCTATAAGTTCAATTTTGATCCCATATTAAAGAGGTTGGTAGAATTGGTCCCGTAGATCTTACGTTTTGCAAACAAATCCTACAATTAAAAATAAATCGTGAATTGAGCCATTTTCTCACCAGAAATTGAATATTTTGCCGTGAACAACATGAACCCCCAAATTTCCAGCTGATTCTTGCAACTTCTAGCGAAAAATAACTCAATTCGCGAGTTTTTTTAATTGCAGAGTTTTTTTTTTAAATGTGATTTTTACAGGATTTTGCCACTCCCCTATATAACAGGACCAAAATTGCAATTTTACCAATTTTATAGTACCACAAGCAACGCGTCATTTTAACGGGTTCTTGATAAATGATGCAGAAGATTGCGTATGCTTTATTTTGCAAGTCGAAGCAGCAAAATGAAGGGCCTCATATATACCTGTCCCGTTGCGACGACTACGTCGGAATAGATGAGATTGACAGGTGTCGCGCTGACATGAATACCAAAGAATGTAGCGGGATTGTATACACTGATCCTCAATGAGCCGTTCACATTCAGCATCTTTGTCGGAACCCCAGTGAAATCGGCGCCCGAACCTATGTACATGTTGTTGACCGTCAAGCTCTGCAGAGAAAATTGGAGTGTTGAGAGCGTTATAGAAAAGCCATCAACTACAATAATTCAAAGATGAAATGATTGGATGAAAAAGAATATATTTAAAGTTCACTCTTAAATCGTCAGGCTCTTAGCTTAAATTAATGACCAATTAAAGCAACAAGATTAAACAATGAGCACTCCTTTTAAGTCCTAAATAGGGCAAATATATCACAAGAATCACAATTTAACAGAGAATAAGAGAAAGCAGAAAATATTGAACTCTGATAGATATCCTTAACTTCCTTTACTTTCAAATTTCCCCAATTTTCACAAATTCTGCATCAAATTAAGGGAGTGTTTGCTACATTGTTAGCCTTTGGTGAAAAAAAAAAGTGGTTACGTTTTTAGTGTTCGCAAAAGCTTCTGATTCTGCATAATTTAATCAAAATAAGCAAGATGGATGTTTTGAATTTCTGATTACAATTCTTGTTTGACTTTTATATACAAATAAAACACTTCTACAAATTATTCACCAACTACTCCCTTTTTAATTTAGGGATGATTACAAAAGAAAATATCTGAGGTTTAGGCTAATTACAAATAAATCCAGAGATGTCTTAAAATTACAAAAAGCCCCCCAAGGTATGAATATGTATTTAATTTAAGGGGTAACTGAAATATTTCTATAAATGTCAAAAGGATTTTTTGAAATATTTTTTCCTTATAAAAGGGAAAATGTAAGACGGAATCAAACTCAAGGGTTTTTTTTGTAATTTTCAAAAACCTCGGGAGTTTTTTGTAATTAACCAAATCTCAATTTTTTTGTAATTATCCCTTTAATTTATTCAATTTATAGTTTTTAAATATCAACTTTTATTCTTAACTACTTTTCGCTTCTCCTACAATAAATCACTTTCTCTAAAATCAGAACCACTCTTAATAGAAACAAGCAACACAACAAGAAAAACACATAAGCAGAAAAGGAAATGGATCAAAGGTAGTAAAAAAAAATTACCCTAACAGCAATTTCTGCTTTGTAAGGCCTCCCTGCACCCCATATAATCAAGCAAAACACCGTAAACAGCACGATAAACCCACAAAACGCCATCAAAGCCTGGCACCGACGCATAAACGCCTTATCATCGTCCAATTCATCGTAATTACCCTCTTCCACAATCACATTGCACTCGGGCCAACCCTTATCGTTTCTTTTACGACCGCCTTTTCGGCCAGAAGACGATCGGAATATTCCGGAGAATCGGCTGGCGGACGAATTCCTCGAGTGGCGCCCGAACGAGGGGTGCGAGGGGGACTCCATTGGGCTATGGAAATTGGGAGTTGCATGCATTGATGAGGATTTGTCCCCATCATGAGAATCCCTTGAAGGGCTTTGCACATAGTACACTGCCCTCTTTGGAGATCTTGATGGTGATGATGGGGCTAAACTTGTTATATCAGATTCTGATTTTGTGTGGATCATTTTTTTTTTAATTTTTTTTCTAGATTTTAATTGGGATTTTGATGAAGCTGATAGGATTATACTGATTCCACTTACTTCAGTTCATTGACTTTTTCCTATTCAAGCAAAGAAATATAAATATATAAGTATAAAAATAAGAAGTTTAATTTTACAGTATCAAAAAATTGAAATTGGCTAAAGAGTGAAATACAAGAAATAAAAATTAGATAAATGGACCCTTTTTATTGGCTAACTTGAGGGGAAATAAGAAAATCATAAAACAGGCATGCAAATCATTCAAAGCACAATTCTTTAAATCAAACAACAAAATCAAGAACTTCAAACTGAGCCCTTTTACATTAATTATTTTTAGATAAATTGACCCTTTTTCTTGGCTACCTTGAAGAGCAATAAGAAATCATAAACAGACATGCAAATCAATCAAAGCACAATTCTTTAAATCAAACAACAAAGTCAAGAATTCAAAAGAAGCCCTTTTATATGAAATGAAAAAAAATAGATAAATTGGACCTTATTTTTTGGCTAACTTGAAGAGCAATAAGAAATCATAAACAGACAATGCAAATCAATCAAAGCACAATTCTTTAAATCAAACAACAAAATCAAGAACTTCAAACTGAGCCCTTTTACATGAAAAGAAAAAATAAAATAAATTAGACCCTTTTTCTTGGCTACCTTGAAGAACAATAAGAAATCATAAACAGACATGCAAATCAATCAAAGCACAATTCTTTAAATCAAACAGCAAAATCAAGAATTCAAACTAAGCCCTTTTACATGAAAAGAAAAAAAAAAATTAGACCCTTTTTCTTGGCTACCTTGAAGAACAATAAGAAATCATAAACAAACATGCAAATCAATCAAAGCACAAATCTTTAAATAAAACTACACAAAAATCAAGAACTTGAAACTAAACCCTTCTACAAAAAGCCCATAAGCATAATTTCACCTGCTTTTAAGTGTGTGTGTGTGTGAAACATGTGAAATTGAGAAGCAATCAACTAAAAAAGCACAATCCCATGTCATAAAACAAGAGAATCAAGAAAGAAATGTCCAAAAAAAAAAAGCTTACCAGCGAAGAGGTCAGTGTGTGTACTGTGTGTAGAACTGTGCATGACACAGAAAGAAAAAACAGAGTGGTTATGAGGTGATGATAGCAACTAGCAAGCAGGGGATTTTGTAGAAGAAGGGAGAACCACAATTGACACGTGCTGATTATGACCGAGGCTGACGCCGAACCTGGCTCCGAGCCTATGCAGTGAATTTTTGGTTTGGTTTTGGGGAGTGAGTGTCGGCAGCCACAGGTCACTGTCGGAAGTGGTGGGGTGGTGGGACCTCTTTTTTTTTTTTTCAGATTATTTGGTTTTAAGTGTAATTAAATTTGGAATTTTGACAAGTGACCAAATCTTATATATTCTTTAATTGTAGTTGTTGGTCGGAGTGTTTTCGCATTAATTTTAGTGGAAAATATTATTACACATTTTAGTTAGGAGTTTTCTCATACCACCTAATTCTTTTTAGTGCAATGGGGATAGTATGGTACGAGCATGGGCGTAGCCAGGATTTTCGGCCAGTGCGGTCAGAAATTCTTTTATTTTGGCAGGACGAATGTCGTACCGATATTTGAAAAAAAATAGAAGAAAGGCAAATATGAATGTCGTACCTTGAACATTTCTTTGCGGGTTTTCATAATTTTCAATTATGGTTTCTTTAGAATGAATTTTTTGGATAAGTTTTTTTTAATAGGGAGGGGATGAGATAAATTTCAAAGAAATTGAAAGATACAGGGTTCGAACCCTGGTTAATACCCTTATAAAGGGTGAGTGTTACCACTTGAGCTACGAGCTAGTGGTTGAACTTTTTGGATAAGTGACTTCTCCAAAAATATATTCTAATTTAACCATCAAACAACTATTAATATTTTGAGCCAAGACAGTAAAGTTTATCGGCTTTTTAAATTTAACTCAATTTTTTATATGAACTAGATATTCGGTTGAATTTTCAGTGCGGTCCAACTCAAATTTAACAGGGTCATTGATGGCTCAAAAGCTACCTTTAAAACCGTAGACAAGTGCACCTATCGTTTTATAGTATAGATTATTGAGTACCGAGTGTCATTCCCACGAGGATTGTAAATACTAATAATTACCGTCTTTTTGTTATTTAATCTAACAATTTTTGAGTTTTTGTTTGATGAAAAAGGAAAACAAATTATAAATTGTAAAAATGAATGAAGATTTGTAAAATAAGAAATCAAGAGATAGAAATGTGTTTGAATGTAAATCCCTCTAGAATGTTTTTGTGATTTGACAAGTTAAAAATACAACCGTAAGCCCTTAAGCAAAAACCAACCTCTTTTAATAAAATCTCATGTCTTGTGGACCGTAGAAATTCCCAATTTAAGTTAAACCCTTTCTCAAGGCGAAAAACTTCTAATCTCAAGTTGATTAATCGAAATCTCTTTCTAGTTAAAACCCCAAGACAACATTATAACGATTTGTGAATTCCCTATATTAGGTTTGACCCTAATCCGGAAGATTTATGTGCCGTCTATATCTAGGATTGCATGCAACTCTTTTCACTTATATAGGTTCTATTTCACCATGAATCTCTCGATTTCCGGATGAAAAAAATAAACTTCAAATCAATATCGCATATATCAATTCGAATGAACGAAGCATAATATAAGTAAATCACACAAAATATGAAGATTTTATTAAAAACATACACACCTTAATCACAAATCCATTCTAGAGTTCATTACATTCAAACACTAGGAGTTTAACTACTCATGATCTTGACAAAAGAGTAAATTACACAAAAAGATGTAAATATTATAGACATGGTGTACTTATCTTTCTCAAAATCTCAATTGACTTCTTTCTTGAATGATGATGTTGCTCCAAGCCTTCTTCCCCAATGTTGCCTCAAGCTTACTCCTCCAAGACCCCTTGATCCCAATTATGAATATGATGAATTATCTAATCAAATACATTAATGAATTATGAATGATCCTTCTTCCAACTTTAACTCTTGGCTTTTATAGACACCATTTTTGTATAATAATACATTGATGGTGCCATCTTTTGCTAAATAATTGCCTCCACTTTTATTGTTGGTTGGTGAATTCTTGTACTCAATTGATGATTGAGGGAATATGGAGACATGGTGGAGCAAAATGGGTGTTAAAGGTGTACAAAAGTGGTCAAAAAGCCTTGTTTGTGAGTTTTTCATAGAAAAATTGCAAAAGGAAGTCCCTGACATGGCCATGTCGTAGAACACACCCTGGCCATGCTGTCTGACATGGCCATGTCGCCCAACACGGCCAGGCCGTGTTGGGGGCTGTTTTGTGCGAATTGTTTGAGTTTTTGGCTCCCGGCGGAATACGGTCGTGTTGCCCAACACCCCCTGCCCGTGTTGGACCAAAGAGGCCCCGAAATGACGCGTTTGGCTTGGAATTTCGAGCGTTTTTGCATCCTTAAACTCCCCGGCATGTTTTGACATGAATCCATGGTCCGAAATTCACCAAAATTAGCCCCGAATGGTCAATCTACATCAATAAAAGCACCTCGGAGCAATATGAACTATTTACAATCAAAAATTTACAAAACTAACAATAAAATAACTCGAATTCTACTCAAATATACACATAAAACATGCATAAAAAGACCATTATCAAACCACCTCCAACTTTGAACTTTGTTTGTCCTCAAGCAAAATATTATATCAAAAAGAGGGATTCAATAAATCACAACATACAAAGATGATTTTCTTTTTCAACATATTGAACATAAGCAGTCAAGTTCTTGGCCTTCTCAACCCGAATTAACCATTAAGTAAAAACATAGTTTTGTAAAGCGATCGACTGTCAAGAAAGGCTGTAATATCAGCATTATTCGGACTTGAAATCATCACTCCACAAATCGATAGTTATGAACAACTTCAATTCAAGAACGCCATGAAAATACAAGAATTCAATAGATCATTGTAGTTAGCCTACTAGTCATATAACCAAGCTTCTTGAACTTTATTGGAATGAGAAGTCAAGGAGTATTCATTCTCCTTTTTTTTTTGGGACCTTTCGAGACATGTTTCCACTAGGTTTATATTTTGAATTTCTGTTCAAACACTCCTAGGGTGGTTTCCCATACTCATATTCGTGTCGCCGTTTTACGTAAAAGACAAACATGGGGCTCATGAATGCTCCTAGTTACTAAGCAACAACAAATAGAGGAGTATAACCTCGATTGGTCCGTTTTTTTTTTTTTTTTTTTTTCATTTTTCTCTTTCTATTTTTCTTTTATTCACAAGCTTGGTTTAACAACTAGTTAACCACTACTAAATCATGAGTTCTCGGACGTTCATAGTGCTAGGTATCGTCGTATATGCCTTAACACATCAAGTATTTATGGTGTTGGAAATCTCGTCAAAATTTAGCCCGCATCCACGTCAATCTATCCTAGACAATCAATTGCTTCACATTGAAAACACAAATTAACAAGTTAATATAGGTATAATTGGGCCAAGTTATTGACTAGCAAATACTCAATTTGTTAAAAAAAAATCACATCTCTTGAAAACAAACACACAAGCATTCCGAAAATGTTATTGTACCCACCTCCAACTTTAAGATTCACATTGTCCTCAATGTGAAAGAAAGAAATGGACAAACACACACAAAACACTCAAAAAAAACAAAGAAATTAGAATGATATAAAAGAGGTGGAAAAAAAGAAAAATACGACCTTACTACAATAGTGGAATTGGTGTTGAGTGACCATTGGGTTGTTTTGGTACGGGACCTTCAACGGCATCTTCATACCTAATCAAAGTTAAGCAACACACAACTCGAATACCGTGAAATCTCAAATATTCCCAATTAGGACAAGCAAGAAGAAGCTCAAGAGTTTTTTTTTATGATTTGAAAATGACTCTAAGGACTTGTGATTATTTTGAAAGAAAAGAAAATAAAATAAAAATAAATGAAAACAATTGCACACAAACATCGGGTTGCCTCCCGGGTAGCGCTTCTTTAACGTCGTATAGCTGGACTACGTCACCTAGATGTGAAGATTTAATCGGGCAGAGCCTTGAACTTATGAAAATCCTTAACATCGCCACCTAAGTCAAATCTCGAACAATTTACCTTGACGGTCCCATTTTTTTGTACGACATCTTTAAATGTGAACTTTTCTGTGGGCACTTCTACATACTGAACATCACATGCTTTCAAGGGTTTATTAGATGGTGTATCAAGCAAAGGATCATTTTTCCCAATCAAGTTTATAGGAAAACAAGTATCATCTATGTGATTTTTCAAGGGAATTTTAAAGATAACTTGTTCACTCCTTACTCTCAAAATAAGTTTTCCATCATGCACATCAATGAGAGATTTTGCAGTACCCAAAAAGGGACGCCCTAGAATTAAGGGAACTTCTATATCAATATATCATCATACATGTCAAGAATAATAAAATCAACTGGGAATATGAATTTATCAATCTTAACTAGCACATCTTTAACAATACCTCTAGGATGTTTAATCGATTTATTGGCTAATTGAATGTCATCCTAATAGGTTTAAGTTCACTTAATTCCGCATGCTTGAATGTTTCATAAGACATCACGTTGATACTAGCTCCCAAGTCGGCTAGTGCCCTATCAACAGGTAAACCATCAATTGTGCAAGGGATAATAAAGCTTCCTGGATCATTAAATTTTTGTGGTAGTTCATTCGAAGGACATTTATCATTCAATCGCACATTTGATAATTTATTAAGCTTATTTTCACTAGGAATGATGTCATTAAGATCCCTAACATGCTTTGAATGAGGGTCAACAAATGGAATATTGGCATGTAATTGTTTGAAAGAATCAAGGTACTTACCAAATTTGTCCTCCCTTCTATCTTCTTCGGTTAGACTCAGGTAAGGGATCTTGGGCTCGTGATTCGCAATCTCTTTTTCATAAGCTTTTCTTTGGGCATGTCATCCTCCACGATTTCGCATGGCGGCATTGGCATAATCATGCTCATGTGGAAAATCGATGGTGATTGCCTTTACGTGCTCCCTTGGGTTGGGTTTGGCTCGGTATTACCCTAAGCAAACTACCTTGTGGCCTTTCGAAAATCATCTTCGCAACCGCCTATTTGATTTTCCATATGGATGGATAGATGCCTCTTGATTTCTCAAGGATGTTTCCACCTTTGGAATCGGGTATCTATTGATTGCACAAACTTTGTTATAAGATCTTCCAAGTTAGGCTTACCTTGATTTGATTTGAAATCCGAGAGACGTGTGTAGACCAAGATTGGGATTAGGTCGTACTTGGCCTTGGTTTCCCCAACCGAAATTAGGATGTTGTCGCCACCAGGATTGTATGTGTTCTTTGTAAGGATTACTTGGGTAATTTTCGCCTTGATTCCCAACGTAATTAGCTTTGTTCGGCGTGAGGTATTGTGTGTGGGCAATCCCGATGATTATGCAATCCCCGCAAGTTTCACAAGATAAAACGTGCGGTGGTGGTTTAGGAATCGCCAAATCATCGATCTTTTGGGTTCGCCGACCGACTGTGCGGCGAGCGTAACTACCGTGATCCGCATTATACACACCAACCGACTGTTAGTTTTACCTCGTATGGATTGCCATTGGTAGCCGTTCATGGCCATTCCTCGATCAAATCCTGGCGACTTCCGGCGTTTTGTTATTAAGAGTTCCCCGCATTTGATCGATCATTTGTCTTGTTGCGAGAAAGTAGCCCATTATAAAATGTTTGGACTTGCATCCAAATAGGTAGGCCATGGTGTGGGCACTTTCGCAATAATTCCTTAAATCTCTCCCAAGTATCGTATAAAGTTTCATCGTGCTGCTTGAGTGAATGAAGAGATTTCGTTCCTTAATCTTGCGGTCTTTGCGGTGGGAAATACTTCAAAAGGATTTTTTCGCCATAATATTCCATGTTGTAATCATTCCTTTTGGCAAAGTATTTAACATTTTGTTTTGCTCGCCCCCAGAAGAGAGAATGGGAATAAGCGTGGCGGATGGCATCATCAGAGACCCCGTTGATTTTGAAAGTGTCGCAAATTTCAAGAAAATTCGCGATGTGATTATTGGGATCTTCATCTGGTAGACCGTCAAATTGGACAAGCTGTTGCACCATTTGAATAACGTTGGGTTTAATTTCAAAATTGTTGGCGGCAACAGCAGGCCTTACAATGCTTGACGTAGTGCCATCCATGGATGGCTTGGCGTAATCGTACATAGTTCTTTGTTCATCCGCCATGGCAAAATCTTTGATTTCGTGTATATCCTCCTCGTAAATCGTATTAATGCTTTCCTCCGTGTTACTATCTTTGGTGATTTCGCACTTCCCGCCTCGACGACGAGTAGGCATGCACTGCGATAAATAAAGATGATAAATATAATACAAGACTTACAAATATAGATAAAAAGAAAGATAATATAAAAATAAAAAAATGATTAAATTAACAGAAATAAGGCGTTCTTAATATTACAATCCCCGGCAACGGCGCCAAAAACTTGATGGCTCAAAAGCTACCTTTAATACCGTAGGCAAGTGCACCTATCGTTTTATAGTATAGATTATTGAGTACCGAGTGTCATTCCCACGAGGATTGTAAGTACTAATAATTACCGTCTTTTTGTTATTTAATCTAACAATTTTCAGAGTTTTTGTTAGATGAAAAAGGAAAACAAATTATAAATTGTAAAAATGAAGGAAGATTTGTAAAATAAGAAATCAAGAGATAGAAATGTGTTTGAATGTAAATCCCTCTAGAATGTTTTTGTGATTTGACAAGTTAAAAATACAACCGTAAGCCCTTAAGCAAAAACCAACATCTTTTAATAAAATATCATGTCTTGTGGACCGTAGAAATTCCCAATTTAAGTTAAACCCTTTCTCAAGGCGAAAAACTTCTAATTTCAAGTTGATTAACTGAAATCTTTTTCTAGTTAAAACCCCCAAGACAAAGATTATAACGATTTGTGAATTCCCATATTAGGTTTGACCCTAATCCGGAAGATTTATGTCGTCTATATCTAGGATTGCATGCAACTCTTTTCACTTATATAGGTTCTATTTCACCATGAATCTCTCGATTTCCCGGATGAAAAATAAACTTCAAATCAATATTGCGCATATATCAATTCGAATGAACGAAGCATAATATAAGTAAATCACACAAAATATGAAGATTTTATTAAAAACATACACACCTTAATCACAAATCCATTCTAGAGTTCATTACATTCAAACACTAGGAGTTTAGCTACTCATGATCTTGACAAAAGAGTAAATTACACAAGAAGATGTAAATATTATAGACATGGTGTACTTATCTTTCTCAAAATCTCAATTGACTTCTTTCTTGAATGATGATGTTGCTCCAAGCCTTCTTCCCCAATGTTGCCTCAAGCTTACTCCTCCAAGACCCCTTGATCCCAATTATGAATATGATGAATTATCTAATCAAATACATGAATGAATTATGAATGATCCTTCTTCCAACTTCAACTCTTGGCTTTTATAGACACCATTTTTGTATAATAATACATTGATGGTGCCATCTTTTGCTAAATAATTGCCTCCACTTTCATTGTTGGTTGGTGAATTCTTGTACTCAATTAATGATTGAGGGAATATGGAGACATGGTGGAGCAAAATTGGGTGTTAAAGGTGTACAAAAGTGGTCAAAAAAAGCTTGGTTAGTGAGTTTTTCATAGAAAAATTGCAAAAGGAAGTCCCCGACATGACCATGTCGAGAACACACCCTGGCCATCTTTGTCGACATGGCCATGTCGCCAACACGGCCAGGCCGTGTTGGGGGCTGTTTTGTGCGAATTTTTTGAGTTTTTGGCTCCCGGCGGAACACGGCCGTGTTGTCCAACACCCCCTGCCCGTGTTGGACCAAAAAGGCCCCGAAATGACGTGTTTGGCTTGGAATTTCGAGTGTTTTTGCATCCTTAAACTCCCCCGCATGTTTTGACATGAATCCATGGTCCGAAATTCACCAAAATTAGCCCCGAATGGTCAATCTACATCAATAAAAGCATCTCGGAGCAATATGAACTATGTACAATAAAAAATTTACAAAACTAACAATAAAATAACTCGAATTCTACTCAAATATACACATAAAACATGCATAAAAAGACCCTTATCAGTCATCCCGAAATTGAGTGCGGTCCGCCGACCGCACTCGTCTTAAGCTAGCTTCGTCTATGGGTACAAGTTTTTAGTGCAATGGGGATAGTATGGTAAGCCGAAGCGGAGAAGGTTTCTCCTAAAGAGTCTCTCTGAGTAGTCTATCAAAGCACAACGGGAGTGTAAATTAGTTGACTTGAACTGAATATAGTACTGTTCAAATTTGTTTGAATTTTAATCGAGCTTCGAAAATTATGTTTAAGTTTGGTTTGATTATTAATTCAATAGAGCTCGAACGAGCTTTAGTCAAGTCGGACATGAATCAAACTCGAGTAGCTTGATATTTTTATAGATGTTTTATTCTTCTTTTACTATTCCAGCTCGTGGCCGAGCCGAGCTTTACATCTTATCAAACAGAAAAACGTGTTTAAGCTTTAGTTCGTTTTGTTAACGAACTGAGCTCAAACGAGCTTTCAACATTCGATCTCAAATCGAGTATCGAGTAGCTTGGTTCATTTTTAGCACCGAGTATGAGAGTGGACACACTACTCATATGTGATCAAACCTGGGTCGAGCGCCCTGACAACATAAGTCTCTGCTACTGAAAGTCTGGAATACAGGATCCATCATAATAATATGATCTAATTTACATAAACCATATCGAGATTTGATTTCGACTTACATTTTACCTCCTTCATGAGCAAAAGAAAAACCATTTTAAATACTTCTTGTATTTAAGACTTGATCAAACCTCAATTAGATTATCTAAATTTGAAATTTCTTTGGGTTTTTCTGCAAAGACCCCAATCCTTTAGTTTTTTTTTTTAATTATCCCTATTAAATTAGTTATCATCACTTTCAATAAGTATTAAATAGAACCTCTTAAACGATATTTTTTCAAATAGTATACATTAAAAATATAATATTTAAATATATGTGATATAACAAAACCAAAAAAAAAATTGAAATAAAGTGAATTTAGAGGACATGATTAGCATTTTTTAGTAGGTGGATTTCAATAATTGAAGTTGGTGTCTTGGTGACGTGATGCGAAGCCTATGCCCAGAGCTCCTACCATTTTCTCTCTTCTTGCTTGAGTATTTAGGCATTTAGCCTTAGGACAAATATCCTATCAGATTCTTTTAAAAATTGTTTTCTGGTGAGGCTTTTTACTGGGCAATTAATATCACTCATTACTTAAAAAATATTAAGTCTTTGAAAATAATTGGATTTCTTGGGCTTTAATATTTAACGGGTTTTTCTAACTATCTACTCAAAAATATTCTATCTCAATTTTATTTGGATCAAATCAAATTTATATCCAACACATTTATTTTATATTAATGATTTACATAAATAAATATATACACATGGATTGGGTTATATGAGACTACTACCCTGGAGTAAGAACATAGGAACACATTTTGTCCATCGATCGATCTCTTTTAATCCATACTCCAAATTAAACATATTTTATCTATATTTCTTAACTAATTATAAATTGCTATGGGTAAATCAGTCAATATAAAAAAATAAATTACGTGATAAATGACAGTTACAATTTAAATACGTATAAGATTTGATTGTTTTCTCACTCTCCCTATTTACACACCTATGCCCAATTAATATGGAAAAATTTCTACACAATAAATCAATTTGTTCATCTTCTTTCACCTGCAACGTTATAATCCATTGTAACCAGTAAAATGCAGATATTTGATACAATCGTTCTGCTTAATTTATTGTTTATATAGTATAGATTGTTTACTTATTCAATTTTTATTATTGCTTTCTTAATACTAGTTTCTTGCTCAATTGATACATAATATTTGCTTATTAGTATTTTTTATTGCTTAATCAATACTAGTCTTTTTTCATGTAGTATATAATGTTTGCTTATTTAGGATTTTTTGTTGCTTACTTAGTATTAATTTGTTGTTTATTTAGTATTTGGTATGCCTATTTAGCGCTAGATTATTTTCACTTAGTATATAGTGTTGGCTTATTTATTATTTGATATTGCTTACTTAGTACTAGTTTTTTGCTCATTTTGTATAGAATATTTGCTTATTTAGTATTTCTTATTATTTACTCTATACTAGTATGTTTCTTGATACTCTATACTAGTTGCTTACTTAGTACTAGTTTTTTGCTCATTTTGTATAGAATATTTGCTTATTTAGTATTTCTTATTATTTACTCTATACTAGTATTTCTTATTATTTTGTATAGAATATTTGCTTATTATTGCTTTCTTAATACTAGTTTCTTGCTCAATTGGTACATAATATTTGCTTATTAATATTTTTTATTGCTTAATCAGTACTAGTCTTTTTTCATGTAGTATATAACGTTTGCTTATTTAGGATTTTTTGTTGCTTACTTAGTATTAATTTATTGTTTATTTAGTATTTGGTATGCCTATTTAGCACTAGATTATTTTCACTTAGTATATAGTGTTGGCTTATTTATTATTTGATATTGTTTACTTAGTACTACTTTGTTGCTCATTTAGTATATAATGTTTGCTTATTTAGTATTTAGTATGCCTAAAAAAACCACACCTTCCAATCTCTAGTTATACATCAATGGCGGCCACAAAGAAAATGTCCAACCTTTCCCCATAAAACTCACCCAAACGATATATTAAATTGAGGAAAGATAAGATTTTGTTAATATTGACAGATTGAATGAACGAAAGAGAAGATTTAGTTAATATTTAATGGGATAAAGAGAAGAACAAAAAGTCGTCCTTTGAAGCTCCAACTTCCATCAATGGTGGCCAGCAACAGTGCTCAAGGATTTTTCGCAAGACACCCCCAAATGACGTGAAGAAGGAAGAAAGAGAGATGTTATGTTAATAATTCAATGCTTGAAAAATCTTCATTCAATGAAAAGAAAATCGAAAGTTACTCTACATTAGGAAAACCACCCCATAAATCATGGGCCTCAAATTACTACAACTACTCCTTTGCTTATCCCACTAAAGATAATATTACTTTATTACTCTTCTAACTAATTAAAAAAATGACTAAAATCTAAAAAAAAACATATTACATGGAGATTATATGTAAGTAATTAGTATAAATATATAATAGTTTTTGAATATTCTTTTGAATACAATTAATGTAATAATATTCATATTCGTATTCGCATAATATATAAATATGAATAAATATTTTTATTTATATTCATATTCTTTGAATTTGAATAATTAGTATACAAATTCGAACGCCAAATAAAAAATATTAGATTTTTTTACACCCATATTTCCAAATTATAATAGCCATATGGCCCATATTGCATAGAGCATGAAGAGCAGGAGAGTGCAGCCCACATATTTCAATGGGCCATATATAAATAATTAACGAGCCTCAAATATGTTTGCTTTGAGAAATTGTATGAATCTATACAAAATGAAAAAAGAGCCAATAAATATCACGAATGAGTTAGGACCAAAATAATGCTTACTTCAGCTCGAAAGTTACAATATGGTCTCGTTGGCCCGATACCTTTTACGTGTGAAAATATGTTTTGGGTTAAGTTGGACCGAGAATAATAGCGGCCCAAGTGATTATCGATCCAGCCCGAATTTTTGCCAGCTTTACCCACGAGACTCATACTATCCAATAATCCATAAAAATATTTCTCATCATTGTTTGTAAGTATTCTCTCAGTTAATTGATGTCAATTGTTGTTTCATTTGTCCCGGATTTTCTCTCCACATGGTACAGAATTAACCGTCGGATGGACCTTCCTGAGACAATCGCAAAACCAGTCTAACATTTGTTGAATTGTTGTAGGTAAATTCCCATCTCAAGAAATACCATTTCCGGAGATAAAGTTGGACTTTTTAGTAAAAAACTTGACTAGGAGTAATCTACCGATTTAATCAGCATCACACGTGAAATGTTAGTATTGGAAATATAATATAGAATGCAAAAAAGAAAAAAATACATATATTTATAAAAATAAAACTTGTGACAATTCAGACACAAACATATACAATAGCTCAAGGGCACATCTTAGTCCATATGGACTTCTCTACAAGGTCTGCAATCAAATCGAATCGAGCAGAAACGAGCTTTTCAGAGTTTGAGTTTATCTCGTTTATTATCGAGTCAAACTCGAGCCTGAATTTATTGAACATGGCCCACAAACTTTTTCGATCTTAATCGAGCTTAAATGAACATAGTAAATATCAATTATAAATTAAATTATCCTTCAATTTATTACAAAAATAAAATTATATATATATACGAAATGCATGAAATATCTATTAAAATCTATGATTTGATTCAAATAAATAAATTTATTTAAATATTTTTATATTTATCATAATTACACGTATAAAAGTTTAAATTAAAAGTCATCAAACTATTAGTTTAATTTATACGAGCTTACTAACGAGACTGCTCACGAGTTTAGTAATGAGTTTGCTCACGAGCTAACGAACCGAATATCTCTATGTTTGAGTTTAGTTCATTTATCTCAATGAGCCTTATCAAACGAACTCAAACGAGCTTTTATCGAGTCGAACTCTAAATAGCTCACGAGCGCCTTGATTCATTTGCAGTCCTATACTCCACGCAGATATTATGTGATGGACACTGAGGCCTGAGGGGCATTGGCGGATCTATATACAAATCACTGTACCCCCAAATTAAAAAATCCAAGAATATCTTTTAGTAAAAAAATGATAAATTTGTACCCCATTTTAAAAAAATAAAAAATAAAAATCCAAATAAAACAATACAAATCCCCACAATAAAATGTCAAAATTAAAAGATTGATTTAACAACTTGAATAAATAAATCATGGCAAAAATCAAATCCTACAAAACTAAAAATATTATAAAAATTATCTAATAATATCAATAATGTTACCAAAACTATTTTTTGTTTTCTCTTGTTTTCTTAATCACTCTAATTATTTCTTTTATATATGTGTATTAGTTTTTCATGTACCGTTACATAATGAAATTTTACAAAATTTTAAACAGTATTTTGTTGTAGGACTTTAAATATTAAATACTATTTATATTTTTTTTAATATCTATCGCACCTCTATTTTCAAAATCCTGGATCCGCCAATACTGAGGTGCATATATTTTTCCCCATTTGGGTGAACCAACTTGTAATGTGATTCTTCTTTTGAAATAATATTACGGCTTGTCTTGTCAAATAAATAAATAAGAAATAGGAAACCAGGGAAAAATAGTAAAGGACCATGACTTGTATCTATAACGCCTCTAGGTATAGTCAAATCGCATCGCACAATGTATTGTGCCATCCGTTTCTACTATGTGTCTATGGGAGTGTTTGCAAAAACTTCTGCTTTTAGAAGAAGTGATTTATTATAGCAGAAGTAGAAGTAGTTGACAATCAGAAGTTGGTAGTGTTTGAAAATAGAATTAAAAGTTGAGAATGAGAAGTTGAGAGTGTTTGGTGGAAAAGTAGTAAAAGTACTTATTTATTTGTAAAATTCAAACTAGAAGCAGAAACAGAATCTAAAGCACCCCTCTCCCTGCTTTTAGATTCTGATTAAATGAAGTAGAATTAAAAACAGAAATTGGTATATGCAAGCACTAAAAACTGCTTTTTTTAAGCAAAAAACTGAAAAGCACTTATTTTTAGTGTTTGCAAACACTCCCTATGTCTCATGAAAATATAAGACCAACTTGAGGGAATACTTTTTTTTTTTTAAAAAAAACTTAAGAGCAAGTCTCTTGTGAAACGGTCTCACGGATCTAAATCTGCGAGACGGACCTTCTAAGGGCTCCGTCTTGAAAACATGAACCATGAAAATAAATTTAAAAATAATAATGAACCATGAAGAAACAAAAATAAACCTTAAAAACATGAACCATTAAGAATAAACCCAAAAAACAAAATAAACCCAAAAAATATAAAATAAACCCTAAAAAAAACTAAAAATACTAAAAACCCAAATCAATTAAAAATAAACCCAAGAAACAAAATAAACCCTAAGAAAAATAAAATCTGAAAAAAAATCTTTAAAACTTTGTGTAAGGGCTCCGTCTCACGGATCTAAATCCGTGAGACCGTCTCACGCAAGTTTTTGCCAAAACTTAAAGATACGAGGTTCGAACCCTGGTAAATACCCTTATAAATGGTGAGTGATCCACTTGAGATGTAAACTTAAGGTTATAAGACCAACTTGATTTTAACTAGAAAATTATTCAACTCTTCAAACAATTTGTCTATAATAATTACCAATAGTTAATTTCTTTTCATATTTTAAAACATCTATAAAGAAAAAATTGAGAGCTTTACCTTATAATCATATTTTTTTTATCACGCACACGACACCCACACAAATATATACATATATGATCAGAGACGGAGCTAGGGTGCTGCAGTGCTAGCGGCACCCCTCAACTCCAACTCTTTTAAGTAGAAGTTTTTTATGTATAATATTAAATTTTGCCCCGTTAAAAAGTTAAAAATACCTGCTTTTAGAGAAAACATAGCTCGCCCCTTGACTTTATTTTCTAGCTTCACCCTTGTATATAATATACATATTATACATATTTTGAAAAGGTACAATAATGTCTACATGGAGCCATGGAGGATATCATAATTGATGAGTGAGAAGAATATCCAACGGTGACCTCCAATTATAAATGAGTATTTGGATTTGATTTCTAATAGGCAAATGTGGAACCATAGATGACGAGAATTAACTACTATTGACTTTGTCAAATTCTTCATTTCTACATTTTCTTCAATGTCAACAATTTTTTTTCCCTTTTAGGGGTGAGGATGGAGAAAATCTCTTTTGATTAGAGGTGTAAAAAACGGAGCGATATAGAGCCAGATTAGCAACAATTTCAAAGGTCTTAAAGGAATTGAGTCTATTTTGGTCCAACAAAACCGGCTTGATCTGGTCGGCTGAGGAGCCCGATACAATTAACTTGTATTTTTAAAGCATGAACTGGATTTAGACTTCAGAAAATAGCAAACAGAGGAATTTCGTGCCGATCCAATCTTTTTTGTTTGGCTCGACATATTAGCACCAACATTTCCCATATGACAACTCTACTTTTGATCAAGTTACTTATTTTTTTGTACATAGAGGTGTTAGAATTGATAAAAAATAATTCAGATCCGAAAACTCATGCGAATTATCAATAAACAAAACTGATTACCAAATCTTAAACTAAGCGTCATCGAATCCATATTGCTTGATTGAATTGATGGTTAGGTCTTCCACAGTCAAATCACCGATTACTCAATGGGATCTCTCTCAGATGGGAAAAGAGGAGAAGAGTAAAAGAACGTGTGATTGACTTGGGGACCACAACCCTATTTATATAATCTTTATGGACTAGGTCAAACTAAAAGCCCATCAATCTTAGCTTGACTAGTACCGGGTATCTACACATTGCAAAGCCCATACTCAATGGATATTTCTAGAGCCCATTAGTTAGATCACTTAATTGGCCCTAATTAATTAAATAGCCCCATAATACAAATTATTAGACATATGTAAGTCCACATAATTAATTAGGATAAAATCCTAACAATCTCCCACTTGGACTACATATGTCGCCAAAGACAATTATATTATGTAATCCTTGTAAGTCCAAGCGGCTACGATAATCTAGAGGGGGGGTGAATAGATTATCTCCATCTTTTCGATTTCGTCCTCTTTTAACAATCGAATGCTCAAACAAAATAATGAAGGTGCGGAATGAAAACAACACACGTCGATTTAAAGAGGTTCAACCCACCTAGGGCCTAATCCTCTACCACCCCAAAGATATCAGGGATGGATTTCGAAAAAAAAAGAATTTTATTAATTACCAAAATTAATACAAATTCAACTTACAACACCTTGAAGAGCACCACACTCTTCTTCAACACCACCTTTGGAGATTACCACAATCTCCCTTTGAAGATTACCACAATCTTCCTTCAACGGCACCTAGTGAAGATTACCACAATCTTCAACCTTGAAGAATACCGAATTCTTCAACACCTCAAATAAGAAGATTACACACAATCTTCTTGTACCTATCACCTAAATCATCCAAGTGTGCTCTTACCACAAGAACACTCACAAGGATATCTTGTGTTTGAATGATAACCAAAAATCAAGATTACAACTCAATAATGAATAATACAATTTGAGTGCAAAGTGTAATCAAGAATAACCTAGACCTCAAAGATGTGAAAGTGATAAGCTAGGCAATTTTACAACAAGAATAATGACTATGAAAGACCAAGTGTTTGCTTGAAGTGTATCTTGTTGTGTTGTATCTCAATTGTTGTGTTGGTTGCTCCAAAACTTCCTCTATTTATAGGAGATGATTGATCAAGCATAGGCTCTTGGGGATTGAAAATCTGAGAAAAATACAATTAAAATCAAGAATATAGTGTTAGAAATCAATCCCACAATTTAAGGAAATGTGTCTCTTTGTCAAACGGTCATATTTTCTTTGTCAATACATAGCGGCGACCGGTCGCACAGAGATAAGAAAAAGAGAATACTTTGAAAATTACAACAGGCGGCCGGTCGACGAGGCTTGACCGGTCGACCCTGCTTTCAACCGGTCCCCTAAACAAAAAAAACGAAGGGTTTGAGTCTGTTTCAAAAAAGAAACTTGTGTACCGGTCGGCCGTTGGGCGGCCGGTCGGCCGGACCGGTCGACGCCGAAGATGCACTTGGTCGACCGCTTGTTTTTTTCTTCCGTCTCATTTTCTGTTTCTAAAAACATCTTGCACGGGTTGCCCTATAGATGACTGGTCGACCATGAGACAGTAAATATTGTCCAATTTTTGTCGAAAATAAAACTCAAGAAATACTCCGAAAATTTAGTAAAAACATTTTAAACCGATCGGAAGTATTAGGACAACATTTAGAAACATCGTTTGAGAGTGAAAACCCAATAACGTAAAATCATTAAAAGCGTTGTCCAACTTAGACGAAAATAAACTTGAAGAAATACTCCGGAAAATATTAAAACCATTTTAAATCATTTAGGAGTATTTGGACAACCTTTAAAAAACATTGTTTTGGTGATAAGATAAAATCATCAAAATTAAGATAAAAAACATGTATCAAACAATCTCCCCCTTTTTGATGATTACAAACCAAAACAATTTTCGGATCTGAAAAAATGTAAGAAGGATCAAATCTAGAATTGTTTTCGAAATCTAAGAAGGATCAAATCTAGATAAAAAACATGTATCAAACAATCTCCCCCTTTTTGATGATTACAAACCAAAACATTTTTGATGATAACTAGAATATTTTTGCAAATGTTAGGGATTTTTTGAAATATTTTCGAAAATCGCCGGAAAAAATGTAAGAAGGATCAAATCTCAAGGTTTTTTTTTTGTAATAAGAGTTGTTTTTGTAATTATCCCTTAAATTAATAGAGTATTTGATGTATAAGTTGTAGAAGTACTTTATTTGTACTTAAAATTCAAATCAGAAGCTGAATCAGAAATATAAAGTACTATTTCCCCTATTTTTAGATTTTTAATTATATGTAGCAGAATGAGAAATTGATATTTGTAAACACAAAAGATTGGTTTTTTTTTTTCCAACTAAAAGCTGAGAATCACTTTTCTTTTTTCCTTTTAATTGGCAGGAATTTGACAAAAGATATGGGAATGGATGGCAGTGTGTGGTGGGATACAATTTTGGCTGTTTTTTCACACACACTAAAGGGAGTTTCATATATTTTACACTGGAGACTCTCAATTTTCTCATCTTCAAAGGTGCTTCTTGATGAATACCTGGTTGAGAAGGGTTTGAAGGTTGGGGATAAATAAAGTGCAGTGGAAAATATCTCCTAGATATATCTTTTTTTCCTGTTCATGGGGATATATTTCCATTTTGGTTTTTAACTTTGAGATCTAAGTTAGGATTGTAGAAATGAAGAGAAAAATGGTGCAACCTTTTTTTTTTTTTCCAGTTTGTGTCTCAGAGCCTCATAAGTCATATGTATGTTTTAGGTTGTACAGATATGTTGTACTGCTGAGCTTTGTTTATGGGTAAAAAACAATTATCTGAAATGCTAATTGGGGTATCAAGAATGAAGTTTCACAGAGGTCAATAAATTCTTTGGAACTCACGAACTACACTTACAAATTTACAATGCGATGAGTATTGGAGAAACAGAGCAAGTATGACTGAGAAGTTGCCCAATTTGCTTTTGGATGTGTTAATCCACTACTAATAGATGTGTTTTAAAAAGCGTTAGGCGCTAGTTGGGTGGCAGATTAGGGCCTAGCGCCTAGGCGGAAACTAGACGGGGTTAGACGGGACTTAATTGGAAGAAAAATTTAGGCGGACAAGAGGAGTTTAGTGCCTAGGCGGGGATCAATCGAGGCTAGGTAGAGATTTTTAGAACAGTGCTAGTAGAATTGGCAGAATGCAGCCCGCGGCACCACCCGAGGATAGAACTGGGCTGGGCTAGGTTTTCACAGGCCCAGTTTGTTTTTGGATGTGTTAATCCATTGATAGTAGAGGTGGCAGAATACAGCCCGCAGAGCCGCTCGAGGATAGGGTTGGGGTAGGTTTTCACAAGCCCGACCTGATTACTCGATGGGCGGGGTTGGCATGACTTAGTCAACCCGATAAAATTTTGCATACAAAATGTATATCGCCGGTTGGATTGGGCTTAGATTTTTTGCGGACTAAAGAAAACCAGTCTGGCCTTGGTTTCGGGTCGGCTGACCCGGCTCAACATTTTGCCAGTTCTAATTGCTAGTGCTGAATGAGGATTTGATGTAATGGAAGTTCTAAAACAAGATAAGCTATACAATGCACTGAACAAGCTCAAGCTTTACAATAAGTCAAGAATCTCATAAGCAAGCAACGAAGCTTCAAGAAAGTGACTTCTAGAATCATAGCTAGTTTCTTTTGGAGCCATTGAATAAAAAAGGGGAACTAACATATAAACTAATTAACTGTATTCTGGCAAAACTGCGCACAAGGAATCGTCCCCAAACAATATTAATAGTTCCACTATTATAATCCGAGAGACTCGAACTCTTGACCTCTCGTGGAAAGGCCAAAGATTATCTCACTTGTAATCAACTTGGCTACAAGATCATTGGTCTAACTGTAGAATACTTTGTAGTGTTTTTAAGTGGCACATGGCACAACTAATTGCATTGTGAGTAGATGTCTAAAAACCGTGTTAGATATAAATCCTCCAACGGCTTCTGAACTACATTATAACTATTAAAAAATAAACCTACACCAACATTTAAAATATAAGTTTGAAATGATCACGCATTATCGCCATTGTTCGACTGAATTAGAATGATGTGTGATATTTAACAATAATTATCATTAGGGCTATCAAAATTAGCCCGGGCTTCATTTTTAGAGGCCCAAAGTGAACAAGACCTATTTTTCCCGGTCATTCAACCAACATTTTTATGTGTATGTTTCATGGATGGACCAGTTAGGGCTAAAAATAAAAGGCATGATCACTAATTGATCTAACTCAACCCAAATTTTCCCATTGCCCCGGGGGACTGTCTCCGAGCTAATCCGACTCGTCCCTTTTGACAACTCTAATTGTCATTACTGACTAGCCTTAAACATAAGTAAGACGGATAATTACAAAAAAAAAATTGTGATTTAAGCTAATTAAAAAAAACCCAAAGATATTTAAAAATACAAAAAGTACATTGAGTTTTGATTGCTTTAAACATTTCAAAAACTCTATTATATTTATAGAAATATTATTGTTACATCCTTAAATTTAAGATAAAATTAAGCCTCAAATGATATTTTGTAATTTTAAAAAGCCTTTAATTTTTTTTTCTGTAAATAGTTCAAACCTCAAGGGGATTTTTGTAATTATCCCTAGGTAAAAAAATGAGGTTGAGGTTTGCACGAATTAATTAGTCATTAGTCGATCAATAATTTGGAAAATCAACCCTATATACTAAAAGAAAAAACAAGCTGCCACATATCTTCACCTGATCAATTTGGTATACGTGTTAACACCTTTATTCTTCCAAATCCATGTGCCACCTTCATATTTAGCCACATGGCAAACCATGTCACCGCCTTATTCTTCCAATTATAAATTGATTTACTATATCAATTTACTATCAATTTATCATCAACTTAATAATTAAATTTCTTATTTCTGTATATAACTATTAAAATCCAATCAAATATTTAATCAGCAAAGTTATCAATTAGGGAAAATCAATGTTATGGGAAAATCGTATATTTAATATATTTATATATTTATATGTATGTATATACAGTAAGTTTAATTGAATCAGTATTTAATCTAATCAATATTTAATTCAATAAAATATTGAATCAGCAAAATCGTTTCACTATGGCAAAATCAATATTACGGCAACATCGTATATTTAATATATTTATATATGTATATGTATGTATGTATATCCAACAGGTTTTTTGAGTCCGGATAGTGATTACACTATAGGATCATATAAAATTATCTTTAATTTTCTCAATAAATTCGAGAAACATATCAAGGAATATAACGACTAATAAAAATGGGGTTCGACATACATTTACAAATATTATCTTTGAAAAATATATTTGGTTTATATGCAGCTTTAAGTTTCTGAATCTTTGCTACTATGGGATTCAAATCTCAACTCTAAAAGATAAATATAAATACCAAAATAAAGGAATTTCTCACAATCTCAACTCTAAAAGAAAAATTATAATCCCAAATATAAAAGATTTTATCATAATCTCACAGTCAATTTTATGTGGTCATATCAAGAGTTGAGAGCAAAAGGGGTTTGAAAAATCTTTGTTGTGACAAATACGTTTATAAAGAAGTTTTTTATAAGAATCTGAAGTGAACTATTTGTATGATACTCTTCTAATTTTTTAATTTCTTTTTAAATATTTTGGATATTCTATAACTATTACAAATAAATTTATGACACTAAAATTATAATTTTGGACAAATCCCGTGTAACACATGGGTATTGTTCTATTATAGAACTAGAGCAGTTACAAAAGGCAGCCAGAAGCAATAGAAGATCTACAAAAAAGCCACTCAAATCACAGGAGCCAAAAAGGGCAACAAAAATCTTCTTGTATACTTATCCACATAGCATCTTCAATTTTTTTTTGAAAACCCAGAGTATCTCCACACCAGCCGGACACATAAAACAAGGAGGGACAAACCCCAATCCCTCACTCCGAGTGAGTCAAGGTTTGAACCCAAGACCTTGAGGTACAATTGCAACCTCAAGGCCACTAGGCTAACCCTTGGGGGTACACAGGATCTTCTATTGGATAACACCATATAAAACATTTACTTGCTCTTAGTAGCATTGTTCTCATTACTAATATCAAAATAACAATGAATATAGTTTTAATTACAAATTTTATTAGATTGTATTTGGATTGAAAAACCTTTAATTTTTTTTATTGTAAATAGTCCAAACCTCAAAGGGTTTTTTATAATTATCGCTAGGTAAAAAATGAGGTTGAGGTTTGCACAAATTAATTAGTCATTAGTCGATCAATAATTTGGAAAATATAGAACTAGAGTAGTGACAAAAGGCAGCAAGAAGTTTTTTTTTTGAAAATCCAGAGTATCTCTATATCAGCCGGGGACACAGACCAATGAGGGACAAATCCCAGTCCCTCACTCTGAGTGAGTCAAGGTTTGAACCCAGGACCTTGATGTACAATTACAACCTCAAGGCCACTAGGCTAACCCTTGGGGGTACACGGGATCTTCTATTGGATCATATAAAGCATTTACTTGCTCTTAGTAGCATTGTTCTCATTAGTCATTACTAATATCAAAATAACAATGAATATAGTTTTAGTTACAAATTCTATTAGATTGTATTTCGATTTGATGATCCGAGGATTTGAAGGAAATATTTCAAATGACATCATGCACATACGAGTTGGATTTGAAATTCATCACGATGGCTCAAAAAATATCTCAAATTATGAGTCAAATGACTTGAAATCCATTGTATCCAAACAAGCTCAATAAATTTGTTATTATAAATTAGAAACCATTATCGTCAATTCCACCAATCCAAATAACACCTTACATTGTGTTTGGATGAAAAGATTTGGATTTGATGGAAGATTTGTGGAAAAAAATTCAGATAACTATATAAAGTGGATTCGAAATCAATCATAATGACTCAAAAAATAGTTCAAAACAGGAGTTAAGGATTCAGAATCCATTGCATCATAATTACCTAAACAAAACTCAATGGATTTATTATTACAAGTTTGTAAAGTACAGAATTTAGTGGAAAAAACAGCAAAAACAATTGAAAATTGCAAAAGGCTACTCAAATCACAAGACCAAAAAAGGCAACAAATATCTACTTGTATACTCATCCACACGGGATCTTCTAATGGAGAACAACATATGCTTATTTACTTGCTCTTAGTAATATTGTTCTCATTACTAATATCAAAATAACAATGAGAAAAGTTTTAGTTACAAATTCTATTAGGTTGTATTTGGATATGAATTGAGGATTTCAAATGACCATGTAAGGTGGATTTAAAATCCATACCGTAATGACTCAAAAAATAGTTCAAAACAATAAAATTTATCCAAACAAGCTCAATGAATTTATTATTACGAATTTAAATTCCTCACATTCAAATCCAAATGTAGGCTGTATTATAAAAATAAGTTATGCAAAACAAAAAACCAGAAGCAAACTTGTCAGGGAGCGTTTGCTTAAAAAAATTTGATTGTGCTTTTGGCTGGAAAAAAGAAAGTACTTTTAGTATTTTCAAAGGTCTAACTTCTTTTGCCCCCAAAAAATAGTTATGATTGTTATATAATTAGTTAAGTTGTTGGTTAGAATTTTTCCCTTCCAACTTGTATATAAACCATACTTCCTGTACAGAGAAGATATCTTTTCTATTAGTCTCATTTCTATCATTTAGCATTGTTCTGAAACTAGTTTTACAACATATCAACAATGGCCGCTACATTGAGGGCTGGTTTTGGGGGATCCGCACCCAAGATATCTGTAATTCTACAGGCTGGTTTTAGGGGACCCACACCCAAGAATGTTGCTTTTACTGTGACTTGCCGGGCAAGAATGAGGACAAAGTGGAAGAAAAATCTGGTAAAGAAGACTTTTTGAAGAAAGCTCAGTCAAAGGTGAAGAAAGTAAACCCACGCAAGATTCTGGTCTGGGAGAATACAACGGAGTTGTACGATACTACCGATCTCAACCCGAGATTTTTCGTCCGTCAAACACTAAACACCCAGTTCCAATCTTTCTTTCACTTACTTTCATCGCTGCTCTCATAACCTGTTTCACACACTTGGCTAAAAATGAAAAGAATTGAACAGAGTTGTATATTCTTCTTTTATGTTGTCTAGTGTTAATACATTTTGGTGATTCTGCTGTAATAATACACTTTGCTGTAAATTTTGTCTACTGTTAATACGATCAAGAAACATAACTATTTTGAGTCTATCCTTTAAGTGTCAGCAGTGAATTCTTGTTCTCTCCTTTTTGTTGGAAATAGTAAGTTGTATATATATAAACATAAAGATTTTTTTGACTTTTTGTTTCTATTTTACAATTGCACCCTGGAGAGGGGAGAATTTGTTAGGCAAATACAAATATTAAGGGGGTGTTTGTAACACTTTAAGAAGGTATTTTTATAATTTTGAAAGATAAATGAAATTTTTTGTAACTAGGCTAAACCTCAGGGTAGTTTTTATAATTATTTAAGCCAGAGGATCTGCAGTGCTCTTTATTTCGCTATATTATCAGGGGAACTGATGGAAATAGTTTAATGATATGATAGATTTTTTATTTTATAGTAAGGTTGGAAATGGGAGGCTTATTTTTGTAGGTTTAATATAATATGTAGTGTAAGTGAAGGAGATAAATTTGGTTTATTGAAAAATTGAGGAACTAAGGCAAAGAGAGGTTTGAACTTTGAAGTAGAAGTTTTATTACTTGGTTTTTGATTTTGCTTGTCTACAAGAATGCCTCCACATCTATTTATACTAGTTTAAGGAGGCTTCTAGTACTTGTTCTAGAATTTTCTAGTTTCATTTAGTAATTTACATGCTTCTAGATTTATTCTTCTCTAATCTAGATTTTATATGTTTGTTCTAGAATTTTCTTTTTACTACTACAATTTTCATATGCTAGAATAATCTAGAAATGTGCACCAATTTCTAATACTCCTCCTTGGTGCACATTTCTTTGACTCCTATCATATCTCGTAGTATCTCAAACTTTTCTTTCAGTAGTGCTTTTATGAAAATATCTGCTAGTTGTTTGTCAGTCTTGCAATGCTCCAACTCAATATCACTGTTTGCTTCTGCTTCCCGCATGAAGTGATACTTGATTTTGATGTGTTTAGTTCTACTGTGGAACACAGAATTTTTTGCCATTGCTATAGCAGACTTACTGTCGCAGAAATTTTTTAGAGGCCCAAAGTGAACAAGACCTATTTGGCCCGGTCATTCAACCAACATTTTTATGTGTATTTTTCATTAATGGGCCAGTTAGGACTCCAAAAAAAAAAGGCACGATTACTAATTGACCTGACTCAACCCGATTTTTTCCATTGTCCCAGGGGACTGCTCCGAGCTAGCTCGACTCGTCCCTTTTGACAACTCTAATTGCCATTACTGACTAGCCTTAAACATAAGTAAAACGGATAATTACAAAAAAATTGCGATTTAAGCTAGTTAAAAGAAATCCAAAGATATTTAAAAATTACAAAAAGTACCTTGAGTTTTGATTGCTTTAAACATTTCAAAAACTCTCTTATATTTGTAAAAATACTATAGTTAGCATACTTAAATTTAAGATAAAATCAAGCCTCAAATGATATTTTGTAATTTTCAAAAATCTTTAATTTATTTTTGTAAATAGTCCAAAGCTAAAGGGGATTTTTGTAATTATCCCTAGGTAAAAAAATGAGGTTGAGGTTTGCACGAATTAATTAGTCATTAGTCGATCAATAATTTGGAAAATATAGAACGAGAGCAGTGACAAAAGGCAGCCAGAAGCAATAGAAGATCTGCAAAAAAGCCACGCAAATCACACGAGCCAAAAAGGGAAACAAAAATGTTCTTGTATACTCATCCACATGGGATCTTCATTTTTGTTTTGAAAACTCAGAGTATCTCCACACCAGCCGAGGACACAGACTAAGGAGGGACAAACCCCAATCCCTCACTCCGAGTGAGTCAAGGTTTGAACCCAAGACCTTAAGGTACAATTGCAATCTCAAGGCCTAGGCTAACCTTTGGGGGTACACGGGATCTTCTATTGATGAACACCATATAAAGCATTTACTTACGCTTAGTATCATTGTTCTCATTACTAATATCAAAATAACAATGAATATAATTTTAGTTACAAATTCTATTAGATTGTATTTGGATTGAAAAACCTATAATTTTTTTTTGTAAATAGTCCAAACCGCAAGTTTTTTTTTTGCAATTATCCCTAGGTAAAAAAATGAGGTTGAGGTTTGCACGAATTAATTAGTCATTAGTCGATCAATAATTTGGAAAATATAGAACTAGAGTAGTGACAAAAGGTAGCAAGAAGCGATAGAAGATTTGCAAAAAAGTCACTAAAATCACATGAGCCAAAAAGGGCCACAAAAATCTTCTTATATACTCATCCACATGGATCTTCATTTTTTTTTTATCCACATGGATCTTCAATTTTTTTTTTTTGAAAATCCAGAGTATCTCTACATCAGCCGGAGACACAGACCAAAGAAGGACAGACCCCAATCCCTCACTCTGAGTGAGTCAAGGTTTGAACCCAGGACCTTGAAGTACAATTACAACCTCAAAGCCACTAGGCTAACCCTTGGGGGTGCACATGATCTTCTATTTTGAGAACATCATATAAAGCATTTACTTGCTCTTAGTATCATTGTTCTCATTACTAATATCAAAATAACAATGAATATAGTTTTAGTTACAAATTCTATTAGATTATCGTATTTGGATTTGATGATCAGAGGATTTGAAGGAAATATTTCAAATGACTCCATGCACATACGAGTTGGATTTGAAATTCATCACAGTGGCTCAAAAAATAGCTCAAATTATGAGTCAAATAACTTGAAATCCATTGTATCCAAACAAACTCAATAAATTTGTTATTATAAATTAAAAACCATTATCGTCAATTCCACCAATCCAAATAACACCTTACATTGTGTTTGGATGAAAAGATTTGGATTTGATGGAAGAATTTGATGGAAGATTTGTGGAAAAAATTTCAAATGACTATATAAAGTGGATTCGAAATCAATCATAACGACTCAAAAAATAGTTCAAAACAGGAGTTAAGAATTCAAAATCCATTGCATTATAATTATCAAAATAAAACTCAAGGGATTTATTATTACAAGTCTGTAAAGTATAGAATTTAGTGGAAAAAAAGCAAAAACAATTGAAAATTGCAAAAGGCTACTCAAATCACAGGACCAAAAAGGGCAACAAAATTCTACTTGTATACTCATTCACACGGGATCTTCTATTGGAGAACAAAATATGCTTATTTACTTGCTCTTAGTAACATTGTTCTCATTACTGTTGAAAAGTCCACCATTTGTGGTGGTAGTTAGCAAAACAAATTTGACAACTTTGGTTACAAATTTGTGTTCAAATTTGTTTCCTAACTTTTGCCCACAAATATTGATTTTTGGGGCATGAAAATTGCCTATAAATAGGTAGCATCCGGGAGTGCAAAATCACACCAAAAACATTCAAGCAATTAGCAATTGTTGTGAATGAGAAATAGAGAAAAATAGAGAGCAGAGAGATATCTATAAGTATGTGTTTTGAGTGAAGAAAAAGAGAGAAAAATTAGTAGTAATTTTTCATTCTCACCCAAAATAGCATTCCTATTTTCTCGAGTATTCCAAGTTGAGTGACTTGAGATAATTTGTGTATCCCTAATTTTTAGGGAGAAATTTTGTAAGCTACTATACATTTAGTGGAGGATTTATCTGGACTACGGTCTGGTGGTTTTTCCCAATTTGGGGTTTCTACGTAAAAATTCTTGTGTCCCATTTTTATCATCTTGCACTATTATTATGTATTCTTGGTTTGGTTCCCATTTTTAATCCAGTTAGGTGAGAATTTTTTTAACTATTTCATTTTGCACGGTGTCATTTATTTTGACACTCTTTCCCAACAAGTGGTATCAGAGCCACATTGTTGCGGATTAAAAAATGGAGGAATCGACATCTATTGGTGGGATGTTCAAATTCAACGGATCCAACTACAATATTTGGAAATCGAGTATGTTGAATCTTCTCTACTGTAAGGATCTTTATTTGCCCTTGAAAGGTGATACCGTCAAACCAAAAGATACAAGTGATGATGAGTGTAAAATCCTACACAGAAAAACTGTGGGATATATCCGGCGTTTCCTTGAACATAACATTTTCCATCATTTTGCTAATGAGGAAAAGGCTGATGTTCTATGGAAAAATATTAAAACCATGTTTGAAAGAAAAATGCCTTGAACAAAACTTCTATTATCGGAAAAATTGTTCGACTCAGATACACGGAAGGTGCGAATATGATGGAGCACCTAAATGCGTATCAGGGTCTGATAAATCAATCTACCACAATGAAAATATATTTTGATGATGAAGTAATTGCTTTATTGCTGCTCAGCTCGTTACCTGATAGTTGGGACATGCTTGTGGTGTCAGTCAGTAACTCAGCCCCAAATGGTGAACTGACTATGCAAATGGTCAAAGATTGTCTTCTTAATGAAAAGTCCAGAAGAAAGGAGTTAGAATATTCTTCTCGAGTCAAAAGCCTTAGTAAAGTCAAAAATGACAAACGGGGAAGGATCATGTTTAGAGGTTCTCAAAATAAAAGAGACAAATCCAGGGGGAGGTCCAAATCCAAGAAGGACTTCAAATGTCATTATTGTGGTGGTCCAAATCACTATGAGTGAGATTGTAGAAAGAAGAAAAGAGATCAAAATAATGGAAATAATGAAAATAAGATCGATGACAAATATATTACCGCCGCTGCAGTTGATGGTGATGTTATCATCATTTGTGATGATGCTTATATATGTTCTGCATGCCAACATATGAACTGGATTATTGATTCAGGAGCTTCAAATCATATCACACCTCATTGTGATATGTTCACATCATACATCGGTGGTAGCTTTGGCAAAGTCAGAATGGCAAGCATGGTATGATGGAGGTCGTTGGCATAGGTAATAATATATCATATTGAACACTGATACAAGAAGCAGCCTCGTGCTCAAGGATGTCAGACATATTTCTGGCATTCGGTTCAATATTATTTCCACTGGCAAACTTGACGATGCTGGCTATGACAATCACATTGGTGAAGGAAAATGGAAGCTCACCAAAGGCTCTCTCATTGTCGCTAAGGGATAGAAGCAGAATTATATGTACCTGATGCAAGCCAGATTATCCAATGGAGAGGTGAATGTCATTGATAAAAGTTCCTTCATTGAGCTATGGCATAAAAGGCTCGGACATCTAAGTCAGAAGGGCTTGGAAGTTCTAATTAGAAAGAAACTTCTCCCAGAGGTAACCAATATGCCCTTACAAACTTGTCTTGATTGTTTAATTGGAAAACAACACATAGTTGCTTTCAAGAGTTTTTCACCTTTAAGAAAATCTCATTCATTAGATTTGGTGCATACTGATTTGTGCTACATGAAAGATAGAAGTCTTGGTGGTGCAATATTTTTCGTCACATTTATTGACGATTTCTCTAGAAAAGTCTGGTGTTTTGCTTTGAAAATTGAAATCTAAAGATCAAGCTCTGGGTATCTTTAAGAATTTTCAAGCAAGTGTTGAAAGAGAAACAGGAAAGAAGCTAAAGCGAGTTCGTGCTGACAATGGTGGTGAATACCAGGGTCCATTTGAACAATATTGCAGGGATCATGGAATCAAGCTTGAGAAGAGTGTTCCAAAAACTCCTCAACATAATGGCGTAGCAGAAAGAATGAACATGACAATTTGTGAACGAGTCAAATGTATGTTGTCACATTCCAATCTGCCTAAATCCTTTTGGGGTGAAGCAATAAGGACTGCAGTTGTTCTAATCAACCTTTCTCCATCATCTCCTCTGGGTGGCAATGTTTCAGATATAGTTTGGACTGAAAAGATGTTTCCTACAAACAATTGAGAGTGTTTGGCTGCAGGGCTTTCGTGCATATTCCAATTCATGTATCTTCTTGGGCTATGGCCATGAAGAATTCGGCTACAGGTTGTAAGTCCAAGCGGCTACGATAATCTAGAGGGGGTGAATAGATTATCTCCATCTTTTCGATTATGCCCTCTTTTTCGAACAAAACAAGCCAAGACAATAATAAAGGTGCGGAATGTAAACAACATGCGTCAATTTATAGAGCTTCACCCCACCTAGGGACTACGTGCTCTACCACCCCAGTATATCCGGGATGGGTTTTGAAAAAGAAAAAGAATTTTATTAATTACCAAAATTAATACAAATTCAACTTACAACACATTGAAGAGCACCACACTCTTCTTCAACACCACCTTTGGAGATTACCACAATCTCCCTTTGAAGATTACCACAATCTTCATTCAACGGCACCTTTGAAGATCACCATAATCTTCAATCTTGAAGAATACCAAATTCTTCAACACTTCAAGAGCACCACACTCTTGAAACACCTATTACCTGGATCACCCAAGTGTATTCTTTCACAAGAATACTCACAAGGATGTCTTATGTTGAATGATGACCAAAATCAAGATTACAACTCAATAATGAATAATAAAATTTGAGTGCAAGTGTAATCAAGAAAAGAAAGCCTAGAGGGGTTGCCCTATAGGGCGACCGGTTGACCTCGAGACAGAAATATTGTCCAATTTTTATCGAATATAAACCTCAAGAAATACTCCGAAAATTTAGTAAAAATATTTTAAACCTATCGGGAGTATTTAGACAACATTTAGGAACCTTGTTTTGATGTAAGAACATATTAACATAAAATCATTAAAAGTGTTGTCCAATTTTATCTAAAATAAAACTTGAAGAAATACTCCGAATAAATAGTAAAAATATTTTAAATCATTTAGGAGTATTTGGACAATAATTAAAAACATTGTTTAGGTGTAAAATAAAATCATCAAAATTAAGATAAAAACATGTATCAAAGAATCTCCCCATTTTCGATGATTACAAACCAAAACAATTTTTAGAAATATTAGGAGGATAATTTTTCAAACGATTTTTCGGTAAAAACATCTAACCGTTTAGAAGCGACTAAAATTTCCAAAATACATAAGCAACCAAATAAGGGAGTGAATATATTCAAGAATAAGCACAAGCTCCCCTATCAACAAGCACATCAAGAGTGATGTTCAAATAATCAACCACAAGCTAAAAGCTTAGCTTTTACATATTGTACTTAAGTACAAGTGCTTATAAGCTCCCCCTGTCAACAAAACACCATTAGACAAGCATATTGGACCATCATACAACAATTGAACTAAGTATAGTTCACAACTTATGTAAGTCCAAGTGGCTACGATAATCTAGGGGGTGAATAGATTATCTCAATTTTTTAGATTTTACCCTCTTTTTCGAATAATCAAGCAAAGATGAAAGCTAAATGCAGAAAATAAACAACACACGATGATTTAAAGAGCTTCACCCCACCTAGGGACTACGTGCTCTACCACCCCAGTGTTTGATAAATGGTTTTATCATGATTTTGATGATTTTGTTTTTACACCAAAAAAATATTTTTAATTGTTGTCCAAATACTCCTAAATGATTTATAATGTTTATACTAAATTCTCGGAGTATTTCTTCAAAGTTATTTTCGATATAAATTGGACAACATTTTTGATGATTTTATGTCATTGTGTTTTTACACCAAAACAATGTTTCTAAATGTTGTCCTAATACTCCCGATCGGTCTAAAATGTTTTTACTATTTTTCGGAGTATTTCTTGAAGTTTATTTTCGATATAAAATTGGACAACACTTTTGTTTTGAGGCCAACCGGTCGCCCTATAGGGCATCCCGTACCTGAAAGTTATGAAAAACAGTGAATAAGCTATTTGCTGAAAAAAGGCTGGTTGACCGGTCAATAGGGTGGTCGACCGGTATGGTCAACCGGTCGACCGGGGCATAGACCGGTGGGCGTCGACCGGGGTGTCGACGGGTGCCTGGGAGCAATTTCTAAAACAGAACTTTCTGAACTCGTTTTTTGGTCTTGCTCGACCGGCTGGGCATGGGGTCGACTGATCGAACCCCCCGTCGACCGGTCGCCCAGTGCAAATGTGATTTCTTATTCTCAAACGTCTATTTGTGCGTGACCGGTCGCCCTATGGTTTGACAGCAAAATTCTAACTGTTGTGCAGCAGACAACTTTCCCTTAAATTGTGGGTTTGATTTCTAACAACTATATTCTTCATTTGTCTTGCAATTTTTTACTTGAAATCCCCTAGGAGAAGCCTATCGTGTACAAAACATCTTATATAAATAGATGAAGAATTGAAGCAACACAACACAACAAGATATACTCAAGCAAACACTTGGTCTTCTATTGTCATTATTCTTGTTGTAATTTGCCTAGCTTATCACTTTCACATTCTTGAGGTCTAGGCTATTCTTGATTACACTTGCACTTAATTGTATAATTCATTATCGAGTTGTAATCTTGAATTTTTGGGTTATCATTCAACACAAGATATCCTTGTGAGTGTTCTTGTGGTAAGAACACACTTGGGTGATCTAGGTGTTAGGTGTAAGAAGATTGTGGTAATCTTCTTGTTGAGGTGTTGAAGAATTTGGTATTCTTCAAGGTTGAAGATTGTGGTAATCTTCACAAGGTGCCGTTGGAGATTGTGGTAATCTTCAAGAGAGATTGTGGTAATCTCAAAGGTGGTGTTGAAGAAGAGTGTGGTGCTCTTCAAGGTGTCGTTGTAAGTTGGTGTTGTATTAATTTTGGTAATTAATAAAATCTTTTTTTCTTTTTGAAATCTATCCTGAGGATATCTTTGGGGTGGTAGAGGATTAGGCCCTAGGTGGGTTGAACCTCTATAAATCGACATGTGTTGTTTACATTCTACACCTTTATTATTGTCTTTGAGCTTTCGGTTCGAAAAAGAGGGTAAAATCGTAAAGATGGAGATAATCTATTCACCCCCTCTAGATTATCGTAGCCGCTTGGACTTACACCCAGTATATCCGGGATGGGTTTCGAAAAAGAAAAAGAAATTTTATTAATTACCAAAATTAATACAACACCTTGAGGATTACCACAACCCTCTTACAACACCTTCAAGGAGATTACCACAATCTTCATTCACCGCCTTTGAAGAGTACCACACTCTCCAAACACCTATCACCTAGATCACCCAAGTGTATTCTTACCACAAGAATACTCACAAGGATGTCTTGTGTTGAATGATGACCAAAATCAAGATTACAACTCAATAGTGAATGATACAGTATGAGTACAAGTGTAATCAAGAATTGAAAGCCTAGACCTCAAATGTGTGCAAGTAAAAGTGCTTAGGCTAATACAACAAGATATATGAAAGTTTGCTTATTTGCTCTTTGCTTGTGTAGTATGTTGTGTATCTTGTTGTTTGAATGAAACCTCTATTTATAGGAGAGGTCTTGGCTTTGATTTCCAGACATAGGCTCCTCCTTGGGGAGTGATTTGCTGCAAAAAAACCATTTAAATCAATATAGCTGTTAGAAATCAATCCCACAAAATAGGGAAAAACTGTTTGAAAATGCAACGGATAGTTTGCTAATAAAACATGGGTTCGACCGGTCGCGCAGAGATAAGATTCAAAATGGTTTTCTGTGATTTTTACATAGGGGGACCGGTCAGAGGGGGGTGCGACCGTTCGCCCTTGATCTTGACCGGTTGGGGTTGATTAAAAATCAAAACAGAGAAGACAACAACTTCGGGAGGGCTCCCTGTTTGATACATGTTTTTATCTTAATTTTGATGATTTTATTTTATCACCAAAACAATGTTTTTAAAGGTTGTCCAAATACTCCTAAATGATTTAAAATGATTTTAATATTTTCCGGAGTATTTTCTCAAAGTTTATTTTCGTCTAAATTGGACAACGCTTTTAATGATTTTACGTTATTGGGTTTTCACTCTCAAACGATGTTTCTAAATGTTGTCCTAATACTTCCGATCGGTTTAAAATGTTTTTACTAAATTTTCGGAGTATTTCTTGAGTTTTATTTTCGACAAAAATTGGACAATATTTTGTCTCGTGTCGGTCGACCTGGCCGCCTCTATAGGGCAACCCGCACTGAAGATGTTTTTAGAAAGCAGAAAATGAGACGGAAGAAAAAAAACAAGCGGTCGGCCGCCGCTCGGGCGTCGGCCGAGTCCCGGTCGGCCGGTCGCCCAATGGTCGACCGGCACTGCAAGTTTCTTTTTTGAAACAGACTCAAACCCTTCGTTTTTTTTTTTTTTTTTGGGGGACCGGTTGAAACAGGGTCGACCGGTCAAGCCTCACGGCCGGCCGCCTGTTGTATTTTTCAAAGTGTTCTCTTTTTCTCTTATCTCGTGCGGCCGTGCGCCTCTATGATTTGACAGCAAATTTCTGACCGTTTGACAGCAGACAAACTTTCCTTAAAATGTGGGATTGATTTCTAACAGCTATATTCTTGATCTTAATTGTATTTTTTTGTAGATTTTCAATCCCCAAGAGGAGCCTATGCTTGATCAATCATCTCCTATAAATAGAGGAAGTTTTGGAGCAACCAATACAACAATTGAGATACAACACAACAAGATACACTTCAAGAAAACACTTGGTCTTTCATAGTCATTATTCTTATTGTAAAATTGCCTAGCTTATCACTTTCACATCTTTGAGGTCTAGGCTATTCTTGATTACACTTTGCACTCAAATTGTATTATTCATTATTGAGTTGTAATCTTGATTTTTGGTTATCATTCAAACACAAGATATCCTTGTGAGTGTTCTTGTGGTAAGAGCACACTTGGATGATTTAGGTGATAGGTACAAGAAGATTGTGGTAATCTTCTTATTTGAGGTGTTGAAGAATTTAGTATTCTTCAAGGTTGAAGATTGTGGTAATCTTCACAAGGTGCCGTTGAAGGAAGATTGTGGTAATCTTCAAAGGGAGATTGTGGTAATCTCCAAAGGTGGTGTTGAAGAAGAGTGTGGTGCTCTTCAAGGTGTTGTAAGTTGAATTTGTATTAATTTTGGTAATTAATAAAATTCTTTTTCTTTTCGAAATCCATCCCGGATATACTGGGGTGGTAGAGGATTAGGCCCTAGGTGGGTTGAACCTCTTTAAATCAACGTGTGTTGTTTACATTCCGCACCTTCATTTTTTTGTTTGAGCATTCGATTGTTAAAAGAGGACGAAATCGAAAAGATGGAGATAATCTATTCACCCCCCCTCTAGATTATCGTAGCCGCTTGGACTTACACTCCCAGGTACCGGCCGCCCAGGGGTCGATCGGCCGCCCCTACCGGTCGACCGGTCGCCCTTCCTTGTTTTTCTTACGTCCTTTTATCTGTTTCAAAACTCAACTCAGGTACGGGTTGCCCTATAGGGCGACCGGTCGAGCCTGAAATAGATGTGTTTTCCAACTTTTTATCGAAAATAAACTCCAAGAAATACTCCGAAAAATAGTAAAAATATTTTAAATCGATCGGAAGTATTTAGACAACATTTAGGGACATTGTTTTGGTTTAAAAACACATTTGAACAAAATCATCAAAATCATGATAAAAACATTTATCTAACAAACTCCCTCTTTTTGATGATTACAAACCAAAACAATTTTCACAAGAACGATTTTGAAAACAAAATAATTTACCGGTTTTACGAGTGAACTATCCGTTTAAAAACATTTAAAAAAAACTCCCCCTATTGATAAGCACATCAACAAGAAAAAATTGCATGAGCATAAGCATAAGATATAACAAGCTTTTACGGGATACACATAAACGTCATGAGCTAATAAGCTCCCCCTGTCAAAATACTTATAATCTATTGCAATTAAGTCCATAATGCAAGCCATGGACTAGGTATACTTGGCTTTAGAAAGCCATAGCTTATAGCTATTATTGCGAGTTTTTATTAGCTTCTTTGAGCTAACGAGCCAATTTCCTGTTTCTCCTCCTTTGGAATCATCAAAAAGAATGTTAGGAAGATAAAAACTTTATTCAAGTATATCAAAGTGCGCCTAGAATACGATTTATCAACCATTGAAAGAAGAAGGCTTAAAATCCGAAGAAATGGGAGAAAAGTATCATGAACAAATCCATAAGCTCATTTTGTATACCAAGACATGATTTCAATAAGTGTATAAGACTTTTGAAAGCAGGAGAATCATGTAGAAGTTGAAATTTTCATTCTGACATTTCATCGAACACTTTGTGGGCGTAAAAAATAAAAGAAATTGTATAGAGCCCTTGTAAATGAATCAAGCCAAAAAATTTCATCGCCAAATCATACCAAGCATCATACAATACAATATAACAACTAAGCTCATCATGATCATAAGATAATTTCATCAAGAAATATACAAGAAAGCCACAAACTCAAGGGTTCAACCCAATTGAGCAAAGAAAGGAAAATTCTTACCATTCGATCGGTAAAGATGAGCGATGATGATGATAAACATACTATATAAGGTCCAAGATATGAATTGAATGCATGAAAACAAATTTTGAGTGAAATTTGTGTGAATTTGGCAAAGGGGACGAAAAATGGCAAAAATGGGTTAAAATGACTAAGGCATGAGACAGAACAGTTTTAATCCGAAATTTAGCTTAGGGCGACCGGTCGACATTGAGGGCGACCAGTTTCCCTCAACCTCATCAGCCCACTGTCTTTGCCAGTTTTATTAAAATCCGAATTTTCAAC
The DNA here is from genome assembly GCA_016081115.2 of Rehmannia glutinosa. Classification (NCBI taxonomy): domain Eukaryota; kingdom Viridiplantae; phylum Streptophyta; class Magnoliopsida; order Lamiales; family Orobanchaceae; genus Rehmannia; species Rehmannia glutinosa. The sequence goes on along the minus strand of CM071933.1, from coordinate 3,815,385 downwards.
CAAAAATCCGATTTTTCGCCCCTAAGTTTTAAAAACATGCAAAATGCAAGCGTAAACCTCATTCAATATGCATTATGCCTAACCGAGCTCGTATGGATGCAAAAGTCTCGGAAGATAGTGTTTTTGTAAAAATGTCCGCCAATTGATCTTGAGATGGTACAAAAGATATCTCAATTTTTCGTTTAGAAACACAATCCCTTAGAAAATGATGTCGAATCTCAATATGTTTAGTACGGTTATGATGAACCGAGTTTTGAGCAATGTTTATAGCAGATGTATTATCACAAAAGATAGGAACATTTTCAAAAAAGCATTTGTAATCCGCTAAGGTTTGCTTCTTCCAAAGAAGTTGAGTACAACAAAAAGCTGCGAAAATATATTCGGCTTCGGCCGTTGAAAGTGAAACACAATTTTGCTTCTTTGAAAACCAAGAAACTAGGCAATCGCCTAAAAATTGACATGATCCGGAAGTACTTTTCCGATCATCAATATTTCCCGCATAATCCGAATCACTATAACCTTTAAGAGAAAATTTTTCATTCTTTGGATAGAATATACCATATTGAATAGTGCCTTTTAAGTATCAAAAAATCCTTTTAATGGCACTCATATGAGATTCTTTGGGATTGCTTTGAAAACGAGCACATAGGCATACGGCATGAAGAATGTCCAGTCTACTAGCGGTTAAATAAAGTAAATTACCAATCATACCTCTATACTTTGATTCATCCACGGACTTGCCTTTTTCATCTTTGTCAATTTTGACATTGGTTGCCATAGGAGTAGACACGGTTCTTCCTTCTTCAATGCCAAACTTTTTCAAAAGTTCCTTTGTATATTTTGATTGCGAAATGTATATACCTTATTGTCATTGTTTAATTTGAAGCCCAAGAAAAAAGTTGAGCCCCCCCATCATACTCATCTCGAATTCTCCTTGAATTAATGTTCGCCTTATTTTTAGCTTCACCGCAAGTGTACGGTGTAGTTTATAGAATAGGGTAAGCAAGGTCGTATCCACGGAGACTAATAAATTAGTGCGCTAAGTATTGAACCAAAATAGTTTTATTTTTATTTAGACGATCTTAATTTGATGATTGTTGTGGAGGTAAAGACAAGAATAACCACAAGAATACAAGATACTAAGAATAATAGAATTATCAAGAGAATGAAATGGATTCCCGGATTATGATTTCAATTAATATTCCTCTTGTTGTCCGATTTAATCAAAGCCAAAGTTATTATCAATACGCCTATAAGACGATCACAACGGTATTTTATCCTCCCTCTCGAGATGTATATAAAGTGTAGATTGAAATATCTATGCTAACATCTCTACTCAACATAAGATACACAACTCCCAAATGCACAAAAGATCAAATATCCTCACAAATATTCACAAACCTCTCGATTATGCAAATATTCATGTCAAGTACTCAAGATCTAATATTGAAGCTCATCTCTCGAATTATGAATCAATATATCAAACAAGTTAAATCATTGGCCAAGTGATAAAACAAGAATAAGAACAAAGTACTCAAATTGGCTTCAAGATAATAACTTCAACCAAGATTAAAACATTCAACAAGAGTTCAATTAATCTACTACCAAAACTCGGAAATCACAAGATGTTTAGCTACTCATTACAAATAAACAACTCATAGACATATTGTTCATATTCATGACAAGCTAAAATGAAAGATTAAAGCACAAAGAATGAGAAAACTTAGAGAAATGGATAATCTCTCGATTTATCTTCAATCCTCAAGCTCCGATTCGACCCGATTCTTCTCTTGATTCTTCCTTGATGAAGTTGAGCTATTTCTTGTGTTCTTGGGTCTTTTCCAGACCTTTCCTCCCCTGGTGTGCGCCCCAAAAAGTGGTATTTATACCCTTTTAGAATCCTAGGTCAAATTGCTGTCATTTTTGGAGTTTTCTGCAAGAACGCATGGGTCGTGCGTTGGCGCACGGGCTACCCGTGCGCCTCCCGTAGAAAACATCCAGTCTCTGTAGGGCGCACGGGTCGTGCGTCCACGTACGGGTTACCCGTGCACCACCCAAACGTCCAAATTTGTTTGCGGGGTCTTCATTAGAGTTGTAGCCCTCTCTTTTAGCTTTCCATAGCCACTTGAATCAGCTCAATATCAATTTTGTAGAGAGAGTTATGACCAAAATACTAAACCCTGCCAGTGTTGGAAATTCCATACGCGTTTGGATGTTCCTTGAGATAAATCTCCTTGTTGTTTGATAATCCATGCTTCTTTTGCCACACGATTCATCACTATGACTCTAGACTCCATATAGTTGGCTTCCAATTTGGTGTAATCGCTCGATTCTTGATGATTCTAGGTAGCAATGCTCGTATTTGTCACAAAATCACTCCAAATGTCGTTAAATTCCAACAAAACAAGCAAGCGTGATATCTTTTCCACAAAGAGCGAATATATACCATTTCATACACATTATTGCATGTTTATAAACAATTATAGCCATAAATATGCCCTAAAATACATGCAAAACTCACACTCAACAATTAACTTAGAAAATTTCTTGCACAAGGATTCATTAATAACACCAAATATAATATCATCAACATAAATTTGCACAAGTAAACAATCTCGCCCTTTTTCAAAAACAAAGAGAGTAGTATCAACTTTACCTCTTGTAAAACCATTTTGCAAAAGAAAAGAGCTAAGTCTATCATACCATGCACGGGTGCTTGCTTTAAACCATACAAGACCTTTTTAAGTTTATAAACACCATTGGGCCTAGAAAAATTTTCAAACCCCGGAGGTTGTTTTACATAGACTTCTTCTTGAATAAGTCCATTTAAAAAGCGGATTTAACATCCATTTGGTAAAGTTTGAAATTTTTATAGCAAGAATAGGCAAGTAAAGTACGAATAGCTTCTAAACGTGCTACGGGTGCGAAAGTTTCATCATAATCAATACCTTCTTCTTGACAATACCCTTGAGCTACTAACATTGCCTTGTTTCGAACAATGTTGCCTTGATCATCAAGCTTATTCCGAAATACCCATTTTGTACCAATAATAGTTTGAGAAGGAGGACAAGGTACCAATTCCCATACATCATTTCCTTCAAATTGATTCAATTCCTCTTGCATCTCCAAAAACCAATTCTCATCCTCAATAGTCTCCTTAGCATTTTTAGGCTCTTTTTGAGATATAAGAGCTTTTTCGGCAAATTTTCTTTGGGTCATCACTTTATCAAGGGGATCACCAATAATAAGATCTTTTGGGTGATCTCCTTTAAATTTCAAAGCCACGGGAAGATCCGAAGTATCACCTTTGTCTTCTGAGGAACACTTGAAGTGGATGGTTGATCATTTGATGTAGTAGGTTGATCATTTTGAGCATCATTTTGAACAATGGGTTCAATAATATCCTCTTCACCACTTTCATCATTGGGTATTCTTTCAACACCCGAAGCTTCATTGAATTTGACATGGATGGATTATTCAACAACCCCACTAGTCTTATTGTAAACCCGATATGCTTTGCTTTTTGTTGAATATCCCATAAATATCCCTTCATCGGCCTTAGGATCAAGTTTGTCCAATTGATCCTTGGTATTCAAAATAAAGCACTTACAACCAAATATCTTGAAATAACTAATATTTGGAGTTCTTCCTTTCCAAAGCTCATATGGAGTTTTATTCATTTTAGGACGAATATAAACTCGATTAATGACATAGTAAGCGGTACTTACGGCTTCGGCCCAAAAATATTTTGGAAGTGAAAATTCATTGAGCATGGACCGACTCATCTCTTGTAGTGTCCAATTTTTCCTTTCGGCTACTCCATTTTGTTGAGGTGTCCTTGGAGCCGAAAAATTATGAGCATATCCCTTAGTTTCACAAAAGACTCTAAATTCACCATCAAATTCTCCACCTCGATCACTTCGAATAGACTTAATAGTATCTTCCTTTTCATTCTCAATAAGTCTACACAACTTAACAAACTTATTAACGGCATCGCTTTTATTGGTAAGAAAAAGAGCCCAAGTATATCTAGAAAAATCATCAACAATAACGAAAGTGTAATGTTTTCCACTTAGACTTGCCGTACCAATATCCCCATACAAATCAAGGTGAAGCAATTGTAGGGGTTTGGTTGTGGAAATTTCATTTTTGGGCTTAAAACTACTTTTAACTAATTCGTTCTTTTGACAAGTGTCACATAAGCCAAGATTTTCAAAATTCAATTTGGGTAGTCCTTTCACATGTTGGTTTTTGTAAATATTTTTCAAATTCTTGTATCCAACATGTCCAAGTCGCCAATTCCATAAACTAGTTAAATCATTATTGGCGACTAAACAAGAAACATTTTGACTAACCAAATCACTTGTACAAATTTTGTAAAGATTGCCTTTTCTATTTGCTTCACAAATAATTTCACCATTTTTAAGTATAAGGCATTTTTCTTTATTGAAAGAAACATCATAATTGGAATCACAAAGTTGGCTAACACTTATCAAATTAAACTTAAGCCCTTCTACTAAAAGAACATTACTAAGAGAGAAAGAAGAGTTACCAATTTCTCCATTTCCAAGAATTCTTCCTTTGCCATTGCCGAACATGACCATACCCTCTTCTTGGAGCTTGCTGTTGGTAAAAAGTTCTCTTCTTCCGGTCATATGGCATGAACATCCGCTGTCCACGAGCCATTTTGAATCTTCCATTGTTGTTATAGCCCCTATTACCTACAAAAGAATTTCTTTTAGATACCCTATAATTTTGGGGACCATGGGGGTTAGTCTTGAGACCTTTGGGTCTCCAAACATGACTAGTGCTATTTCTCAATTTGCAATTGTTAGCATAATGTCCAACTTTGCCACAATAAAAACAAGTAGGAGTATTAGAGCTACTATCACGTACAAAAGTCGGACCTTGGTTATTTTTCTTAAAAACACTTTGAAATGGTTTATAACCAAGTCCCAATTTGGAATGCTCACCTCTTTGTGCATCTAAAATTTTTGTAACTTTATCCATGCTTATGTTAAAATGATGCACATCATTTTTCAAACATTCAAGATCTTTTGTGAGCAATTCCTTTTCGGTTTCAAGAGTATGAACTTGAGTAAGAGTAATAGCATGAGCTTTATCAAGAGATTCATAAGAAGTAGATAATTTATCATTTTCAATTTTAAGCTCTTTTTGCTCCTTTTTCAATGTTTTGTATTTAACAATCAAATTTTGAAATTCAATTTGCAATTCATCAAAATCACATTGCAATTCATCAACTAAGGAGGAGGCAGAAGAATTAGAGCGTGCCTCATTATTTTCACCGTCTATGGCCATAAGACCATGTTCGGTTTCTCCTTCCTCGTCGGTTGTTTCAAGTAATTCATCCCAAGTTTTGACCTCCGCATTTAGAGCCTTCTTTTTCGAAAAATGCTTCTTTTTCTTTTGTTCCTCCTCATCGAGTTTTGGGCAATCGGCAATGAAGTGCCCGGGTTTTCCGCATTTAAAGCAAGCATTATCTCTCAGTTTTCTTGCCTTGTTTTTGTTCACAAATTATGTAAATTTTCGAACAAGTGCGACCGTCTCCTCCTCATCATCATCATTATCATAGTATGCAAAATACATAAGCAACCAAATAAGGGAGTGAATATATTCAAGAATAAGCACAAGCTCCCCTATCAACAAGTACATCAAGAGTGATGTTCAAATAATCAACCACAAGCTAAAAACTTAGCTTTTACATATTGTACTTAAGTACAAGAGCTTATAAGCTCCCCCTGTCAACAAAACACCATTAGAAAAGCATATTAGACCATCATACAACAATTGAACTAAGTATAGTTCACAACTTATGTAAGTCCAAGTGGCTACGATAATCTAGAGGGGGTGAATAGATTATCTCAGTTTTTCAGATTTTGCCATCTTTTTCGAATAATCAAGCAAAGATGAAAGCTAAATGCAGAAAATAAACAACACACGATGATTTAAAGAGCATCACCCCACCTAGGGACTACGTGCTCTACCACCCCAGTTTATCCGGGATGGGTGTCGAAAAAGAAAAAAAAATTTATTAATTACCAAAATTAATACAACACCTTGAGGTTTACCACAACCCTCTTACAACACCTTCAAGGAGATTACCACAATCTTCCTTCACCACCTTTGAAGAGTACCACACTCTCCAAACACCTATCACCTAGATCACCCAAGTGTATTCTTACCACAAGAATTCTCACAAGGATGTCTTGTGTTGAATGATGACCAAAATCAAGATTACAACTCAATAGTGAATGATACAATATGAGTACAAGTGTAATCAAGAATTGAAAGCCTAGACTTCAAATGTGTGCAAGTAAAAGTGCTTAGGCTAATACAACAAGATATATGAAAGTTTGCTTATTTGCTCTTTGCTTGTGTAGTATGTTGTGTATCTTGTTGTTTGAATGAATCCTCTATTTATAGGAGAGGTCTTGGCTTTGATTTCCAGACATAGGCTCCTCCTTGGGGAGTGATTTGCTGCAAAAGAAACCATTTAAAATCATCAATATAGCTGTTAGAAATCAATCCCACAAAATAGGGAAAAACTATCTGAAAATGCAACGGATAGTTTGCTGATAAAACAGGGGTTCGACCGGTCGCGCAGAGATAAGATTCAAATTAATTTTCTGCGATTTTTACATAGGGGGACTGGTCGGAGGGGGGTGCGATCGGTCGCCCTTGATCTTGACCGGTTGGGGTTGATTAAAAATCGAAACAGAGAAGACAACAACTTCGAGAGGGCTCCCAGGTACCGGTCGCCCCTACCGGTCGACCACCCCGGTCGATCGGTCACCCTCCCTTGTTTTTCTTACGTCTCTTTTTCTATTTCAAAACTCAACTCAGGTACGGGTTGCCCTATAGGGCGATCGGTCGAGCCTGAAATAGATATGTTGTCCAACTTTTTATCGAAAATAAACTCCAAAAAATACTCCGAACAATAGTAAAAATATTTTAAATCGATCGGAAGTATTTAGACAACATTTATGGACATTGTTTTGGTTTAAAAACACATTTGAACAAAATCATCAAAATCATGATAAAAACATTTATCTAACAACTTATGGCTTTAAGAAGCCATAGCTTATAGTTTTTATATCGAGTTTTTATTAGCTTCTTTGAGCTAACGAGCCAATATCCTATTACTCCCCTTTGGAATCATAAAAAAGAATGTTAGGATGATAAAAACATCATACAAGTCTATCAAAGTGCGCCAAAGATACAATTTATCAACCATTGAAAAAATTAGGCTTAGAATCCGAAGAAATGGGAGAAATGTATCATGAAAAAATCCATAATTACCAAAATTAATACAAATTCAACTTACAACACCTTGAAGAGCACCACACTCTTCTTCAACACTAGCTTTGGAGATTACCACAATCTCCTTTGAAGATTACCACAATCTCCTTTGAAGATTACCACAATCTTCCTTCAACGGCACCTTTGAAGATCACCACAATCTTCAATCTTGAAGAATACCAAAACCTTCAACACCTCAAGAGCACCACACTCTTGAAACACCTATTACCTAGATCACCCAAGTGTATTCTTTCCACAAGAATACTCACAAGGATGTCTTGTGTTGAATGATGACCAAAATCAAGATTACAACTCAATAATGAATAATACAATTTGAGTGCAAGTGTAATCAAGAAAAGAAAGCCTAGACCTCAAGATGTGAAAGTGATAAGCTAGGCAAATTACAACAAGAATGATAACAATGAATAGCTAAAGACTTTGCTTGAATGTATCTTGTTATGTTGTATCTCAAGTGTTGTATTGGCTGCTCCAAAACTTCCTCTATTTATAGGAGATGATTGATCAAACATAGGCTCCTCTTGGGGATTGATAATCTACAGAAAAATACAATTAAAATCAAGAATATAGCTGTTAGAAATCAATCCTACAATTTAAGAAAAGTTTGTCTGCTGCACAACAGTTAGAATTTTGCTGTCAAACTTGAGGGCGACCGGTCGCGCATTGATAAGAGAAAAGGAAGAAACACAACAAAAATATAAGGGGCGACCGGTCCAGGGGGTCTTCGACCGGTCGACCCCTACAAGGACCGGTCCCCCTTGATGCAAAAACAAGGAGCAATTGTTCTGTTTCAAAACCAATGCAGGTACCGGTCGACAGGGATGTCGACCGGTCGACGCCACTGGTCGATGCCCTGGTCGACCAGTCGACCTGGTCAAAAATTCCTCCGCCTCATTTTCTGTTCCAAAATTCATCTTCAGGTACGGGTTGCCCTATAGGGCGACCGGTTGACCTCGAGACAGAAATGTTGTCCAATTTTTATCGAAAATAAACCTCAAGAAATACTCCGAAATTTTAGTAAAAACATTTTAAACCGATCGGGAGTATTTAGACAACATTTAGGAACCTTGTTTTGATGTAAGGACATATTAACATAAAATCATTAAAAGTGTTGTCCAATTTTATCTAAAATAAAACTTGAAGAAATACTCCAAATAAATAGTACATTTTAAATCATTTAGGAGTATTTGGACAACAATTAGAAACATTGTTTTGGTGTAAAATAAAATCATCAAAATTAAGATAAAAATATGTATCAAACAATCTTCCCCTTTTTGATGATTACAAACCAAAACAATTTTTAGAAATATTAGGAGGACAATTTTTAAAACGATTTTCCGGCAAAAACATCTAACCGTTTAGAAGCGACTAAAATAGAGAGTAGAGAGATATCTATAAGTGTGTGTTTTGAGTGAAGAAAAAGAGAGAAAAATTAGTAGTAATTTTTCATTCTCACCCAAAATAGCATTCCTATTTTCTCGGGTATTCCAAGTTGAGTGACTTGAGATAATTTGTGTATCTCCTACTTTAAGGGAGAAATTTTGCAAGCCTACTATACATTTAGTGGAAGATTTATCTGGACTACGGTCTCGTGGTTTTTCCCAATTTGGGTGGTCCACGTAAAAATTCTTGTGTCCTATTTTTATCGTCTTTTACTATTATTTGGTATTCTTGGTTTGGTTCCCATTTTTAATCCAGCTAGGTGGGAAAAGATTTTACTATTTCGGCTGTGTCGGTGTCATTTATTTTGACACTCTTTCCGAACAATTACTAATATCAAAATAACAATGAAAAAAGTTTTAGTTAAACATTCTATTATGTTGTATTTGGATATGAATTGAGGATTTCAAATGACCATGTAAGGTGGATTTAAAATCCATTCCGTAATGACTAAAAAAAATAGTTCAAAACAATAAAATTTATCCAAACAAGCTCAATGTGAATTTATTATTACGAATTTAAATTCCTCACATTCAAATCCAAATGTAAGCTGTATTATGAAATTAAGTTATGCAGAACAAAAAACCAGAAGCAAACTTATCAGGGAGCCTTTGCTTAAAAAAATTTGATTGTGCTTTTGGCTGGAAAAAAGAAAGTACTTTTAGTATTTTCAAAGGTCTAACTTCTTTTGCCCTCCCCCCTTCCAAAAAAAAAGGTCTAACTTGTGCTTTTAATTCTACATAACTTGTCTAGATATAGGAACTCTAGCAACAAGTTGAATTTCATATTCATTTCACTTACATTTACATGTAATTTAATTTATAGTTAGTTATGATTGTTATAGAATTAGTTAAGTTGTTGGTTAGAATCTTCCCTTCCAACTTGTATATAAACCATACTTCCTGTACAAAGAAGATCATCTTTTCTATTATTTTCATTTCAGTTCAATACAATATCTTCTTCTTCAATGGAAAATCCAAAGCATTAATATGGCATCAGTGACAATATTATCCGCCATTTTCAATCCTGAGTTCTACACTCTGTAGTCTTTTAAACATCTCTCTATATATAATCGATGTTCAAGACTGCTCTAGTTTTTCTCCCAAGATTTGATATTCATCCATGGCTGTGAACATGAGTTCTGATGATCAGTTTTTCCCTTTTTCCTCCATCCCAGCGATAACTCGGGAGCCATTATTGTGTTTGAACCCTTCACAGGTGACAACTATACTTCTTGGAATAGAGCTGTGTCAATGGCCTTTAGTGTCAAGAATAAAGGTGGCTTTTATTGATGGTTCTTTACCAGCCCCTTAATCAAAATGTAATAGTAGAGGTATGGTGCTTTAAATTTTATGATTCTGCGTTTAATTTGGATTTCACATATAAATTGAATACTTTTACTTTTTATTCATCAAACTCTTTTTAACTATTTCAACTTTTGTTGGTGCTTTTATTGCAATGGATTCTCTTTTAGCCGTACAAGTAGTTACATCGCCAAAAGAAAATCTTGGTTATCCCGGGATATGGACAGAAGAAATTTGAAGATGTGTTGTTCTTTTTTTTAATAAGTTGGGAGTACTTGTTAGAGGGGATGGAATAAACCTCAAAGAAACTGAAATATAACAGGTTCGAACTCCGGTCAATACTCTTACAAAGAGTTAGGAATGGAAGACGCGTTGTTGTTCATAATGTTACATAGTTTTTTTTCGTATGAGGCGTACTATGAACTCTCAAGCTCATTTTATTGCTCGTTTTGCTGCTTCTCATCCAACTCCATTTGTTTGGGAGATTGGAGATTTTCCTATTTGGCTTGAATCAATTGTAATGTAATTTTCCTTGTTTGAAATATAATTACAAGTATTTCCGTAAAAAAAAGGAAAAAAAACTATTTCAACTTTTAGCTTATATTTACAACTATGCTAAATTGATTCACACTTTCAAAACTGGTTAAAACCATAAAAATTGCTCATATTTAGTTAAAAACTAGTCTTTTGCCCGTGCGCTGCACGGGGTGTGTATTTGTTAGGTTTTTGTTTTGTATTTTCTAATATTTTCCATAAATTATATCTTCTGTATTTAGAGATGGCAACATATCATGTGGAACCATCCTCGTTGGTAACTGAAAAGAATGCGAGGGAGAATCCCCGATTAATACAAAGATATGAGCAGGGATGAAGATTCTCCACTTCTCAATAATCGAGGATAGGACTGGGACGATATTTATATACCCCCTTCTTATTCAGATTAGATAAAACGGGAATTCTTCATTCCCATCACCATTCCCTGAATATGTATATTATATTTATCTATTAATTTAATTCCATTTGTAATTTTTTTTTATTTTTATTAATTCTAAAAATTAAATTAAAAAATATTTGCAGTTTTACTTGTTCTCATTTTTAGTTTTACAAATTATAGATTTATGTTATATATGTTTAAAAAGACTGCGATTGCAGAAAGTTTAAAATTTAAAACAATAATTAAAATATCAAGAAAGTTAATTTGATTATAAAATATACTATTAAACAATAAAAAATAAATCATTATAAACATTAAAGAATGTATTTACTTATGAAATATTTGGTGGTGTGAATATGAATTGTATCTATTTATATAACATGTTTATCTATTAGAAAATAAAAGTTTTAAAAACGTTTAACTGCATAAAATGTTGATTATTTTTTACTACCCAAATGTTCAACATTTAATAAATTGTATTTTCAATACAATCAATAATAAATTAATTTCAAATTTTAATATTTTTTTAGGTTTAGAAAGCTGAACAATTGTCAAGAGTATTAAAGGTTTTAAATAACAACCATGCTTTTTATTTGACAAAGCAATTTTAAGGGAAAATGAGACATTTCAATAATTTTTTTATATTTATATATATACTCAGATATCATAAAATTATCAAACAGACAAATTCATATCTAATTACAGATGTACAACTTTGAAACTTGAATATGAAAATGCATTGATAAATATAAATAATAATTTCTATCAACATGAAAAGAATGTTAATATATAAATACTAATCTTTGATACATGAAATACTATTATGAATATAATTTCATATTAAATAAATCTTAATTCTCTTCTTACATAAATCTATAATACTATGTACGGATATATATGATATATAAAATTGGATGAGATATTTTCTTCAATTAAAGTAGGTATTTTTTATTGAATATGATCAATTTGAATATAATTCTACATAATTATGAAGAAATGGCTAAATCCAAATAACAACAACACACATATCATAAATAGCTAAAATACATTATTATAAAAATCGATGTTCAATAGTCCAAATGCATAATATTTAAAACCCATTATAAATTAAATAATGAGTAAATATTCCTTATATTTTTTTAAATTTTATATATGCAATATGAGTGTCAAACTGAATCTAGTAAAAATTATTAAGTTTATATATTATATGTCAAAAACGGATCAAAAATGAAAAAAAAATATTAATTTTTTTTAGAAAAAGATAAATACAACTATTAATGCAGTACACGCATAGATTTGGAAAGCTAATTTTACATAATTTTAATTTTTATATAAAAATTATTAAAAGAAAGTTGACCACCAAAAATAATGAAATTTAAATATTTATCACTTCTTGTTTTTACACATATTTTTATTACTTTTTTGTAGTAATTGCAAGAAGACGGAAAAAATTCCACATACTATTTTAGGAAGCCACTCATTATATATATATATATATATATATATATATATATTGTTGTGGTGTCAATCTTAAATTTGTTGATTTTTTATATTAGCCAATTTATACATATATCCATATTAGTTTTTATATATTTTGTTAATTATATTATATATAAATAGCAAACTCGATATCTAATAATAAAATTGAGAAATCAGAAAAAATAAGATAATATTCATTTGAGATCTTCTGACATAATCAAATCGGTATATATATGTTTGACAATCAATTTCTAATGTGTTTTCCAATAAATCTACAATTAATGATTTAGATAATGTAATCTCCTATTTTAATATAAGAAGTCTTTTTATAAATATGCTTCTATTATAGATATGATGTTTTTTTTAAATAGCCAATGTTATAAATATGTTAAATAGAAAATTAGGTGATAATAAAAATACAAACTTGATTGCTAAAGTTATAGAAATTGCAAGAATTCTTATATGCCATCTCTTATTTAAAGAAAGAAAGTTTGGTAAACATGTGCAATAAATATTCTTATATGGTTGGACATATGATGAAGGTAGCTCTTGTCTCTTGACGAGTGGTTTGGGTCTTGTCATTTGACAAGTTAGGCCTTGTTTGTTTATGTTTTCAATGGCCTCTTTCCAATTTCCAACTATACATAAAAGTGGAATCATGTTTGTTCATGAAATTTCCAATGGAAATCATCATTTTCATTTTCTATTTTTCACATAAAACAACATCTCAAACTTACAATTTCTATTCTCAAACATATACACTACCCTATATCACTCATCATTACTTATCAATCATTATTCTCATATTTTAACTCAATTATATATGTGGGACCCACCATTATCAACTTTATCTACTTAAAATATTACTATTTTTAAATTATAACTATCTAATAGGACCGACCAACTTAATCTTACAAATATAATATTATATATTCAAATTAAAATATTGAAGTGGACCCCACCACTACCAACTTTTCAATTATTATATACATAAAATAATATTTCAAAACTACTCAAACCAAACACAATCTCATTTCCAACCCTACATAAAACACATTTCAATTCATTCATCCAAACACAATCCCAATTTCCACACGAAAACCAATAAATTCTCAAAATTCTATTTCCAACTCCAAAAAGTGGAAATGGACCATGGAAACATAAACAAACAGGTTAGTCTCTTTGGTCATCTCTTTCCACCTACTGTTTCATTACTTTGGAAGGTTCGATATGGCTTACAAAAACCCATCTATAGAAGAATTATGCGGACATATGCAAATTGCGGAAGAGGAAGAAAGTGGTCTAATCCTTGAGGGCCCAGAGATAGAACAACAAGGCCAAGACTTCCAATGGTGCCTTGTTGGAAGATTTTTATCTGACAGAATCGTTAACTTCCAGGCAATGAAGAATACGTTAGCCTCTATCTGGCGACCAGTCAAAGGTGTTTCTATAAAGGACCTGGGACCAAATCTGTTCTTGTTTTAGTTTTTTCATGAGCTCGACATCTCAAGAGTCCAGAGCAACGGTCCATGGACTTTCGACAATCTTCTGTTGATAACTAAAAGACTGAGTATTGGGGGGCAACCATCAAAAATACAATTATTCCATACAGAATTATGGGTTCAAGTATATGACCTACCTCTGGGTTTCATGACTGAACGAATCGTCCAAGAGATAGGTAAATTCGTGGGTGTTTTTCTGGAGGCAGACCAAAACAATTTTGTGGGATCCTGGAAAAATTATATGAGGATTCGTGTAGCACTGGATGTTCGAAACCCACTCAAAAGACGTATGAAGTTGAAGAAGCCGGGGTGGAGATTGGGTCTGGATTAATTTTAAATACTAACGCCTTGGTTTATCAATTTATCTTTTCAGATGCCTAGAAGGAGCAGAGGAATTTTTTCTGAAGCTAGTGAGATTATCAGATGTAAATAAGCTTAAGCCCCATATGATGAAAGCCAAAAGCAAGGATATTCAAAAGCCTGAATACAGGAAAAGCAAGAAAATAATGAATCAACAGAAGAAGCATCATCAGAAATCCAACTACAGACACGACAATCACACCAAACAGCACAATCCAATAACAAGAGGAAATCTATGGATGATGGGCCTACCCCAGACAGGACCAGGCCCAGATACAGTGGCTTTACTGTGATGTCCAATTAAACACTGCAAATAAAGTTTTTCTTTTTCATTTTTTCCTTTTTTTTTCAATTTGAAACTTTTTTTTTAACCTTTATTACTGTTACTTTATCCTGGTTTTGGTTAAGGTGAATACAACTGGAAGAGATATGTACAGGGAGAAAAAAAATGGGTTGGGAGGAGGAATTAGGGGTCTGTATCTGTACACATTTCGACATTAGAAAATTTCCCACACAATTTTGTATTACTAATTTAGGGGAAATTATGAAAAAGAAAAAAAAAAGGTTTCTTGTATCAGATCATTTTGATTCTATGTTACCAACTCTATTTTTTTTAGTTTGTCTAAGGGAACCTAATTAATGCCAATGAAAATTAGCTGTCTGAAAAGAATAAGAAATTGTACCACATGGGTTTCCAGCCTCTCTAGCGATAATCCATTAATTTATAGTCTTTCTAACCTGTAAATAATTTCAGTTAATAGGGGTGATCACGCTGCGGTTTGGGCGGTTTTTTCAATATTTTCAAACCGAATTGCTAAGTGCGGTTCGGCCACAAGTTTGATTTCAAGTCGCGGTTTTTTAGAATAAAACAAATATGCGGTTTTCAACGGTTTCGGGCGGTTTCGGGCGGTTTTGCGGTTTTAACGTATAATAAGTGAATATATATGGAACAATCAAAATGAGCAAAAACAACTTATCAATTCGATAAATAAAATGTTAAAGATATATTGTAATTGCCTAAATTGAATATTATAACAACTTCAATAACATATAATAGTTGAATCTAATAGAAATATGGAGTTTTTGCAATCACTAAAAAAATATTTCTTATAGTTTAGGCTTAAAAAGTATTTTTTAATGTTTGTAACTATCAACTTCTGCTTCTGGTTCTGCTTTATTTAGTGATCATAATCTAAAAACATAATCTAAAAGTATGGAGAGGGGTGCTTTAGATTTTCGTTTATGCTCCTAGTTTGATTTTTACAAACAAATAAACACCTCTACAAATTTTTCATCAAACAATCTCAAATTTTGAATTTATTTCAAATTTTACCAACTTCTGATTCTCAACTACTATTTTTGCTACAATAAATTATTTTTTTTCTAAAAGCATAAGTTTTTGAAACTCTCCCACAACTTCAATATTTCTATCTCCATGTCACAAATTTCCCAACATAAATCTCATTATACAATTTACATCCATAACAAGAAATGAAGGCTTTGATGTTTAAAATATTGAGTAAATTGACTAATATACCTATAATACACAAGTGAAAATAATTAAATATGACAATACATAATTATACAAATATACTATAGATTTAGAGAAATGTAATGATATATATATATATAGAAAATATAATATATATATATATATATATATATATATATATTGCGGTGCGGTCGGTGCGGTTTGAGACTTCAAATTGTAATTGCACCATCTTATGCGGTGCGGTTTAGATTAAAAATATTAATCGCGGTTTTTCTAATAAATAAGTAATTGCGGTGTGGTGCGGTTTGGTTCGGTCGGTTTTTGCGGTTTTCGGTTTTTGTTGATCAGCCCTATCAGTTAATTTCAGTTTGAATGGATTCTGGAGCCAAGAGGGATTTGGAAATGTCTTCTTTCATTCATTTTTGCATAACCAACCTTAATTGGGGGAAGTGTTTGCAAATAATTTTGTTTGTTTTTTAAGAAGTGATTTATTATAATAGAAGTAAAAGTTACTGAATTGATTTTAGCTTAGTTGGTCGAACATTTATAACCCAGACTATAGACCTGGGATCAAATCCCACGGAAGGACCTTGTACTAAATAAAAAATCTAATACCTGGAGCACTTTCAAATTTGTTTTTGGATAGAAAGACAAAAATACTCATATATGAATGACATGGATATTTGGGAAGAGAAATGACAGTTTCGAATTATGATAAGAATGCCAAAATGAAAAAAAACTTCTTTTTATTTACAAAAATACCAAAAACATGTTTCCAATTTCAGAAACCCCACCACCAACTTTTAGATTTTGGTTAAATGAAACCGAAGCAAAAGCTAAAATTTGCAAACGCTAAAATGCTAAAAATTGAAAATTTGCTAAAAGGATTGACAAAAAAAAAAGGTTAGACTTTGTTGCAGGTGAGCTTGAACCTACGACCTCTAGTATTTAGAGATTTTAAACGCGCCACAATCCGCAGGGTCGACTCGTTTAAACTGGAGCAGAGAGGGTTAGGACCTAGTTATTTCGCCCGTTTAAATCATGGCCTTTTTTGGCATGTACCGTTTAGCCCGAAGTCCGTTAGTGCTAGCTCGAAGCCTGCCATTTAAAAAAAATGCGTATATAATGTAATTATAATATCTTACATCTATTTATATTGTCTCTTGCTAGTATATATTTTTCAAATTCACATGATGATTTAGTTTGTATGACAATGATTATTGGCAAAAACTTGCATGAGACGGTCTCACGGATTTAGATCCGTGAGACGGAGCCCTTACACAAAGTTTTAAAGGTTTTTTTTTTCAGATTTTATTTTTCTTAGGGTTTATATTTGTTTTTTTGGGTTTATTTTGTTTCTTGGGTTTATTTTTAATTGATTTGTGTTTTTAGGATTTTTAGTTTTTTTAGGGTTAAATTTATTTTTTGGGTTTACTTTTGTTTTTCGGGTTTATTCTTCATGGTTCATGTTTTTAGGGTTTATTTTTGTTTTTTCATGGTTCATTATTATTTTTAAATTTATTTTCATGGTTCATGTTCTCAAGACGGAGCCCTTAGGAGGTCCGTCTCAAGGATTTAGATCCGTGAGACCGTCTCACAAGAGACTTGCTCATGATTATTTATTTTTTAAAGAAATTTTAATTCTTTGTTTACTAAATTTAATTCTATACCTCATTTTTAATAATTTATAATTTTTTTTACGATTTGATTTTAATAATATATGCATAAAAATAAATTTCAGACTAACAATTTATTTTTGTTGTTTATATGTTTTAGACGAAGAAGAATTGGAACATAATACGTTGTCCAAGAAAAGATTAAACGTGATTGAAAATGATGCTTGATCAGTAGTTACTTTGTTGTGTACTTGCATTGTATTTGTATGATTTTGTTTATAAAGTTTAAAACTTAAGTATTTGAACTATAAGATTTGTCTATGTTATGCAACTATAAAAACTATGTGGTTTTTATTAGGGGCGGAGCTAGACACTTCATGCTGGGAGGGCTTACTAACTTTGGAAGGGCTAAATTACTAAAAAATAAATTCATAAGTACTATAATAAATATTTTAAAACAAAATATATAGAAAATTAATTGAGTTTTTTAAAAATTTGGGGGCTAGCCGGGCGTACCCTCTTTAGTGCATGAGGGGGCTTTAGCCCCCCCAAAATTTTTGAAAATTAAATTTTTTATGTATATTTTATTTTAGAATATTAATTTTTAGTACTAAATAATTATTTTTTTATTGATTTAGCCCCAAAAATTACTTAGCTCCCCCCCAAAACTACACGTCTAGCTCTGCCCCTGGGGCTAGCTAAAGCCCTCCTATCACACTACAAGGGAACGCCCCTGGTTTTTATTATTAAGGATTATTTAGTTTTATATATTTTATTTGATTGTTAATGTTATGCATGTTTTAATTTAAAAATATAGGTTTAAATATAAAGTTTGTTTTTTAGCTTGTAGCCTGATAGTGACTCGTTTAGCCCGAAGTCCAGTAGGATTATTAGGGTTAGGTTCACAATATTGCTGACCCGTAAGATAGAGACCGGTGTAACCTGTCCGATTAGATCTAAGCCCGCTAGGGATGGCCTGAAACTGTTGGAAATATTACATTGGTTACAACGAGAAAAGCCTTCAAGATGACTTACAAAATAGAAACATAAAATTACAAGAAAAGTAAAACCTAACTATTACAATTCTTGAATGGATTCCAATTCCAGAAGCATGAATTTGACAGAACTTGAAAAACAAAAGCCGAGTCGAGTTGAACTCTATCCGCAAGACAAATACGTCCCGGCTAGTGCTCACGGTTTGACGTAATGTCCCCAAAGATAAAACAGTTTTACCTCATTTGTGTACAGTAGCACCACTGACACAAAGGCACCTTTCGAACTCGAAGGAGCGAGAACTGGCTGCTGGACACGAGTGTAGAAGGAAGTGTTCTTGAAAATGTTCTTCGAAAAGTTACGTCACTTTTACCTACACTTGAAGAATATGCAGAGATATGCGAATTTTCTGTGTATACTGACTTCATCTCTTCCTTCTAACTCCTCCAAAGCAGCAAAACGCCTAAGACTTATATAGGTCATCATTTTCAACACTTGTAGGGAATTAAAGCTAAAGATAGTGGGCATTAACATCATATGTAACTCCCATGAGTTACAACCTCTTCTTATGACCACCACTTGAGGAGTTACAAACTCCAAAAGCCACATGAACCTAGACACCTCCAATGTCTAGATTCACCCACACATGAACTTGTACACCTCCAATGTCTAAATTCATTAGGCCCAACAGTTACTTGAATTTGGGCCAAGCCCATTTTCAAGTTACAAAACTAACTGAACCTGAACCCGAGCCCAAAGGGTCGGTCCGGTCCAAGGCCCATTTGTGATCATACACTTGTGTTATAGCGTATCAAACTAATAACACCTTCTAGTTTTTATACTAGGATAAACTATACCCATTCGCGTGGCCAACTTCGTGTATTAATTTCTCACTCATCACCAAAATTCAGTTTTGAGAAATAAAAAATACTACGAACATCTACTCGAAAGGTAGATTAACAATTCACAATTTAATTCCTCCAAAATTAAATTCTTAGCCATCGAAAATTTGGTCAAAGTCGGGTCGACGCCCACTTTATCAAAACCAAATTTCCAACAGAAACTGCTAACATCAACCCGTTTAAAATCTCTATGGTCTTCGTCTGGTGCACTTCAACGGATTACATAAATCGGTGAAGAAGCTGAAGAAGAAGATCGTAGAATAGTCTTTGCAGTGAGTGTGTGATGAGTGCTGCTTCTTTGTCTTATTTGACCTAAGTCGCACACTGACTGCTGGGGTGGGGCTCGGCCTCTGAACCATACGTGGGACGAGTTTCTGCCTCATACAGCTTGGGCCAAAGACCGGGGGAAGTTTAGGAGAGATGGGGAAAGCTAGCAGCTACCGTCGGGGCAAAGATAACTTGCTTATTCAAAAGCTTATCCCCTGCAAAAAAACCGACCCTGTTGCACTAGCCTTTCGCGCGCACGGTTTTACTCTCTCCCTGCGTATACCCTACCCTCTGGGCCGAGCATATAAGAGGTTCCTGGGTTACTCTAAGCTAGTAAGGAGATACAACTAAAAGAAAGAAGTTAGCTATAGTTGAAAGCAATCGCACGCAGAGCACTCAAGCAAGGGTGTTGTAG
This sequence comes from Rehmannia glutinosa, assembly GCA_016081115.2. Lineage (NCBI taxonomy): Eukaryota > Viridiplantae > Streptophyta > Magnoliopsida > Lamiales > Orobanchaceae > Rehmannia > Rehmannia glutinosa. The sequence continues at coordinate 3,795,343 of CM071933.1, read as the reverse complement.
GGAACTACAGAGATAGAGCACAGCGCTCAGAAAGAGATCAAGTGCTAGCGTGATAGCTCTCGTTGATAGACAAGACTGAGCTATGGAGGGATGTCGCTCGTCAACGTCCGTTGCCGATCCGGTCGTCCACCTCGGAGTCATCAACATCTCTATTATCGGATATGAGTGGTCTTACCCCATAGAAAACTTGATCTATCTGCCTCACCATTTTGTCGTATGCCTTTCGATCCGTCCAGTGAGAGACCAAAGCATTGCCACTGCACGCATACCCAATCCTACTACTTCCCTTTAAGTGGGATTTTATTCAATATGTGGTACGCCGTTAAAACGGCTTCCCCCCACATATTCTGAGTTTCTTTGTTCAACTCCGGATTACACCAGAACTTATGCAACTCATGGTCTTTTCATTAGCATTAGTATGCTTTTCGTTGTTCTATTACTATTAGAACCTCGTTCCAACAATCTTGTTAGAACCTCAATCAAACAAATTTCAGAACCTTGTTCCGACAATTCTGTTCGAACTATTTTACAGTGAGTGTGACCTTAGATGTTGGCACACCTTCAGCAATATTTCAGACCTCACACTTGGTTCTATAACTGCCTTAGGTGTTACAACACTTATGGAAACATTTCCTGCAAATGTCGTTCATTGTCTGTTTCTGGTGTTCCAACGCCTCAGACAACACTTTCTGCAACTGTGGTACAATGTCACAACTGGTGTTACAACACCTCCGACAACACTTTCTGCAACACTTAAATCTGTAATTGAAGCTCGAAAGCCAAAAGTGAGACAGAAAGTGTGGTCATACCCCCACAGTCGCTGGATCCGTTAGAATTCTTAAAAAGTATTCCAACACAGTTTTCTCAAGTCTCTACCAAGACTTTCATGGATTTAGCATCAGACCCTCGATTGCTTTCTTCGATTTTCAATCGAACAATCAGGTCACCAATCCAAATTCCTTCCAGTTATGCATTTAGGAATTCATGAAAATTTTCCAACCTGGTAACAATATCTAAATGATGCAAACCATTTGAAAATTTTCATTTAAACAACATCCCTTTAGCACGAATATCATGCGGGATCAGTTGAAACTTTTAGATTAGTTTCAACATATTTTTGGATTCTTGGAATCATCCAATTTTTCAATCCAAAAATCAGAAATAACGAAACTCTTGGAAATCACATCCTCATTTCGTATTTCTTTTCAAAACCATGAACCTTTTGGAAAAACATCCTCAGTTCAAACCAAACCACACAATACATACAGTAAAGTGTACAACTAAGTCTGTTAAAGACAAAGTTACGGCATAGGAAATCACCATCCTAGCCCCATGCTTCAAACGCAATGCGTTTTTAGCAACAACGACAATTCCAGCAACCACTGGAAGGTTTTCTGTCAGATTCATCTCCAAGCTAAAGCTCTGTTTCTCCTCGCCATCGTGAAGGTACGAGATTTGTCTTGCGATTGTTGGAAATATTACAATGGTTACAACGGGAAAAACCTTCAAGATGGCTTACAAAACAGAAACATAAAATTACAAGAAAGGTAAAACCTAACTATTACAATTCTTGAATGGATTCCAATTCTATAAGCATGAATCTGACAGAACTTGAAAAACAAAATCCGAGTTGAGTAGAACTCTATTCGCAAGACAAATATGTCCCGTCTAGTGCTCACGGTTTGACGTAATGTCCCCAAAGATAAAACGGCTTTACCTCCTATGTGTACAGTAGCACCACTGACACAAAGGCACCTTTCGAACTCGAAGGAGCGAGAACTGGCTGCTGGACACGAGTGCAGAAGGAAGTGTTCTTGAAAATGTTCTTCGAAACGTTACGACACTTTTACCGACACTTGAAGAATATGCAGAGATATGCGAATTTTCTGTGTATACTGACTTCATCTCTTCCTTCTAACTCCTCCAAAGCAGCAAAACGCCTAAGACTTATATAGGCCATCATTTCCAACACTTGTAGGGAATTAAAGCTAAATAGAGTGGGCATTAACATCATATGTAACTCCCATGAGTTACAACCTCTTCTTATGACCACCACTTGAGGAGTTACAAACTCCAAAAGCCACATGAACCTAGACACCTCCAATGTCGAGATTCACCCACACATGAACTTAGATACCTCCAATGTCTAAATTCATCAGGCCCAACAATTACTTGAATTTGGGCCAAGCCCATTTTCAAGTTACAAAACTAACTGAACCTGAACCCGAGCCCAAAGGGCCGGTCCGGTCCAAGGCCCATTTGTGATCATACACTTGTGTTATAGCGTATCCAACTAATAACACCTTCTAGTTTTTATACTAGGATAAACTATGCCCATTTGCGTGGCCAACTTCGTGTATTAATTTCTCACTCATCACCAAAATTCGGTTTTGAGAAATAAAAAATACTACGAACATCTACTCGAAAGGTAGATTAACAATTCACAATTTAATTCCTCCAAAATTAAATTCTTAGCCACCGAAAATTTGGTCAAAGTCGGGTCAACGCCCACTTTATCAAAACCAAATTTCCAACAGAAACTGCTAACATCAACCCGTTTAAAATCTCTACGTGTATGAAGAGCCAAAATCACTTTTACAGACCATTTAACATCTCTGCCCGTGGGGACCCCTATACGGTGGCACCGGCTTGGATGCTCCAAAGACACCTTTGACCTTTTGTCACAAATAGTTTTTTTAACTTTCTAAGGAAAAAAAATTAAGAGTGAAGAGGAAATAGGACATCCTGTAAAGGAACGGGGATGAGATTCGAATTCGGAACTATTTGCATTGTAATTGCATCCGAAACCCATCACAAATAAATTTTTATCATCCTGAAAAATTGCAATTGCATGGTCTGAGATTGTAATTCAAACCCTAACTTTGGAACCAATTAACCCTAATGGATATACGTGGCTTGTCATATAAGTGATCAATTGGTAATTATTTTATTTGAGTCATGTAATTAAGTCACGTAAATTTCAATTCCAATTCTTCTAAATATCAATATGAACTAGTCAGACTCAGATGTCATATAATAATATAATATACTTAAAACGGAAGTGTTTTTATTTGAAGTAAAGCATACACATGTAACAGAAAAAAAAATGGTAATCTGTTGGGCCTCAAATTCAAACAAGCCGCATAATTTACACAGTTTATCTAGCAGGCATATTGGGCCATGGGGCACATGACTATTTCTATTTTTCAGATGTTTTTGGGTGAGTTAATTGATTTTTTAAAATATTTTATAATTTTCTTTAAAATCTTATAAGATACATAATTCTTTTGGGAAATTAGTTTATAAGGTCCTAAATTAATATGTTAGGATTAAAGCGTAAAAGATTCTGAACTTAATTTAATTTTAAAATTATAATAAGCTTCTTTTACTTCGATCGTACTTAAAAATAATTACTGAATAATGAATGCTTATAAACTCCATGCTCTCAATTTATTAAAACCATATATGATTTTAAAATATAAATCTATCTTACAAACTTCAAACGTATAAAAACCTATAAGATCTATTATTGAATTGGGCCAAACAACCTATTTTAACCATTGGCCCAAACCCAAAATGAAATACTAGTTGGTATCTCTTTCCAACCCACCATTACAATTCAGGGCGAGATAATGGTTTTTTGGCGTTTTTTGTTTCTTTTTTTCCGAAACGATAGCTTATATATTAAAAACTAGAGAACAAAATTACACTGTCAACTGGCAAATAGGCAACTTTGAACAAACATTTATGTCAAGGGGAAAGCTCCGCACAAGGTGAAATTAATTACTAATTGAGGGAGTAAAAAAACACGACTCAAAGAAAAACAAACTAAAAACAGCAAAATAAAAACTACGCACTCCGATCGGAGACTAAATCACCCCCAAAAGAGGACTAGGCACTCCGCAAAGGAGACCCATAACTGGAACAAATCGGGCACGAGCTACATCACGCACTGCAAGACAGAAATTATTGTCCAACCTACGGGTTTCGCAAATCAACCGGAAAACACAAGGACTAAAAAAACAAGAAAAATATAATAATATATAGCTACAAATGAGAAAAACGAAAATAAAAGAGAAAAATGCCTCACCCTCTTCCGAATCCACTGTCGTAGCCCATCGTCTACTCAGCTCCGAGACACCTCCGTCAAGCTCTGACCCACTTTCACCCTGGACCCAAAAATTCTGGCTACCTTCGGACACTCAAGGTACCGCCATTATTGGCCCTCCAATAGAAAGCATGGAGGGGGAGGGGGGAGAGAGAGGGGGGCGGCTGTGGTTGGGGAGGGATGAGAAGAGGATATTATGTTTGGGTTTTTTTGGGTTAGAGAAAAGGAGAGGAATGTTCAATTTCTAATGTAAGGTACTGTTTTTTGGCGTTAAAAAATTATTAATTTATCTCAAAAAACTAATTGGTGTTTTCATATTGCTTACAAGTTACACCTTAGGGTGGCTGCAATGGTAGCTTTATACACCAATCCAAAAGAAATTAAGCTAACTCAATCATTTATTATCCATTGTGAGATTGAGTTTGAAATGCACAGTACAAAGTTGAGTTTGAGAAGAGGTGGAAGTGTAGTGCACGCATGAAAGTTTTGGGCTGGTTGCTTGTACGCGCACGTGGCGCTGGGTCCCACAAAATGGCAGTTTTCACAATTCAATCAATTTTGTATTTTTGTTCTCTTTTCACAAATTGGGTTGTTTGAATTTGTTTTTCATTGCGTAAATTATTATTTTTGAAAATAATTCTTTTCATAAAATTATTATTTTCGAAAATAAAAATAGACATTGAATGGACATGTATTAATAAGTTAATTAATATTTTATTATTCTTTTGAAAATAATTATTTTCACAAAATTATTATTTTCGAAAATAAAAATAGATATCTAATGGAAATGTTTTAAAAAATTAATTATATTTATTATTTTTTTCGAAATTAATTATTTTCACAAAATTATTATTTTCAAAAATAAAAATAGATATTGTATGGAGATGTATTAAAAATTTATTCAATATTTATTTATTAATAAAATAAAAAGTATTATTTTAGAAAAAGTGTTTTTATATATTTTTACTAAGTAAAAATTAAAAAGTAAAAATATTAAACAAAATATAAATAAATAAAATAGACAATTATGTGTGATTGATAGAATAGTAGTGAGACCCTTATAAAATTGCTTTTTGGGGTTTATGATTGTGGGGATAAGTTTATAAGTATATTGATTTTTTTACTTTTGATGTGGAAATGAGGTGATACTTTCAAGTTGCCTTTTTGTGTTGTACCATTGCAACCACCCTTGTGGCCATCTTTTTAAATTTGTCGTACCTATAAAATATTTTTGAAACTTATAAATTTTTCGACTACATTTTAGAAGTAGGCTGTTGAACTATTTGCATAAGGTAGAAAATTCCACGAGTATAATTTACTGAGTTATATCTTTTTTTCCTCTGTCAAACCCTAGGAAAACAGACCAAAATAAAGAGAATGCCAACAGAACTTCAGACGTCTTAGAATTGATACATACAGACATTTGTGGACCATTTCCTAAGGCTTCTTGGAATGGTCAATAGTATTTCGTATCATTCATAGACGATTACTCACGATATGGGTACCTATATCTAATTCATGAAAAATCAGAGGCACTGGATATGTTCAAGGTTTTTAAGGCTGAAGTTGAGAATCAACTCCACAAAAGAATTAAAGCTGTCAGATCTGACCGTGGAGGTGAGTACTACGACAGATATGATGGTTCAGGAGAACAACGTCCAGGGCCTTTTGCTATCTTTCTAGAGGAATGTGGAATCGTCCCACAGTACACCATGCCGGGGACGCCTAGCATGAATGGTGTTTCTGAAAGACGAAACATGACTATAAAGGATATGGTGAGGAGTATGATTAGTCATTCCTCCTTACCAGAAACACTCTGGGGAGATGCACTAAAGACTGCAGCTTATATTCTCAACATGGTACCAACTAAAGCAGCTGCTAAAACACCTTTTAAGCTTTGGACCGGGCGAAAGCCTAGTCTAAACCACTTTCACATATGGGGATGTCCAGCTGAGGCTAGGCCATATAGGCCAAATGAAAAGAAATTGGACTCCAAAACAGTTAGCAGCTACTTTATTGGTTACTCAGAAAAATCAAGGGGTTTTAAGTTTTATGATCCCACTAGAAGGTCTATTTTTGAGACGGGAAATGCGATATTCTTTGAGGATGTTGAGTTTGGGGGAAGAAATAAGGTTAGAGACATTACATTTGAGAATGAGTCAATCTTGACACCTACTACTGCTTCTGATGATGTTCAGGTTTCTATTCCTGTCATTAGCCGAGAAGTAGATCCGGAACCCCAACAGGATAATATTGAAGAACTTCCTACTCAGGTTGAAACTATTCATGAAGAACAAACTCAACAACCTCAAGAACTAGTGCCATTAAGGAGATCCACTAGAGAGAAGAGGAATGCTATTTCGGATGATTATGTAGTATTTCTCCAAGAAAATGAGGATAATAATGGATTGATGGAAAATGATCCTATCAATTTCCGTCAAGCCATGCAGGATCCAAACTCTCAAAAGTGGATTGATGCCATGAATTGTAACACCCACCATAGATTGACCTTATTAATTTCTTTATGATATTATTATAATTAACATTATAACATAATTATCATCTTAAGTTAATTTTCATTGGTTGTTTCACTATTAATACTATTTAAATTACTCACATTCATTTATTTTCTTATTTTATCATTGATAATGATATATTAGACATTTGTTATAACATTTTATTTGGATTCATTTTTTTGAAAGCCCAATCTCTCATTTTATTTTTTAAGGTATAACCCAATTTTTAAGCCTTAAAGTTGAATAGGCCCAAACCCATTTGGTTCAGTGAACTTGATAAAATAAGTTTTATCTCATTATTAACCCACGTTCTTTTCCCATCACTCCATTATCTCAAGCATGACTAGCAGTTTTAGTCTAACTTCCCACTACAAGGAGAGGTTAAGACCAGTTTCTTTGCAGTTTCATGGTTAGTCTATAAAAACAGATTTATATGCTAGTGTATTAGGAGGAAGAAAACATATCCGGACAAAAACCAAGAAAAAGGTAAGAAATTGGTCACCTTCTCGTATAATATTTCTCCCCCTATTATTCAAATTCCTAATCCCATTACCAAAACCCCCAAGTTATAATCAGCCGGGAAGAAGATTTATAGCAGCGACGGAAATCGTAAGCAGTGTGCCGTGTTCGCTGCGACGTACGCCGTTGACCGCCATCGAAACCCAAAATTTCAGTCCTGTTTCTATTCGCCGGTGTGCGGTGTGTGTGAGCGTGTAGCGGCAACGAGATACGAACTGAGGTGTTGAACGAACAAAAATTTGGAAACCAACAGAGACGATGGAGAAGAGATATATTTTGAAGCTGGGTTGAATGTTATCGAATAAACCACTGACCAAAACCAAAGCTTTATCCTTTCATATCTCAAACTATTTGCTTGACTTTTTCACAACTCCCAATATTTTGTCCTTATATGTTACTTTAGAAAAAACATTCAGATTCTTTACTTATCTTTCATTTGCATTATATATTTATACGTATGTATATATTATATATATAAACATTAAATAGTTTACTTTTTTTTTCATCAACTATATATATATATATATATATATATATATATATATATATAGGATTTGGTTCAAGTGTGACAACCCTCCTTAGGTGAGACCAAGTGGACTCATCCTACCCACTGATTTTTACAAATCTAAGGTTGTGATTTAATTCAGTTTCCTTCCCCACCAACACTTATTTCCGCAACTTAAGGGTAATTTGGTAATATCCACATACTCCCCAAAAGACACGTCTGTTCATCTCCTTTCCTTCACTCTTGCTTATCCCGCTTTTCAAGGCACGGTTAATTTTCGAATTTCTTAATCTTTTCACCAATTCACTTTCGGTTTTCATCTCAATCTCTCCATCATCGACGCCCAAGTCTGAGACGGTATTTCATTTAGTAAGTTCAGAGTGTCCGTTCTTTTTCAACTATCGGTGGGGAAGAACAAGGTATTTGGAGTTCGATTTTTGTAGAACTGTTCGATTTTTTAGGAATTTTTCGTTTTTATATTTCAATTGTTTTTATGTTTTATGTGTTAAACGAAAGCATTGTGTTCGATTTATTGTTATACGGTGATTTTGTTTCAACTAGGGTTTAGTGTTTTGTGTTTTCATTATTTGTTTGTGTTTTTCATGGTGAGGTTGTGATTTAATGGTGAGTTTTCTTGCGATTTTTGTTGCATTCTGTGGTTGTGTTTTTCCTTGTGACTTGTGAGTTTGTGTTTTAGTGGTATTCAATTTTTTGTAGTAGGTGTAACTGTATGTATATATATGTAGGTTAGTTGTGTTGCTATGTTATAATATTTCTGATACATATTTAGTATGGGTTTGTTGCTATAATAGAATGTTTCTGATACATAGTTAGGGTTTTGTCCTGATATATTTTTTCATTGTTTTTGTGTTTGTAGGTTATTGTTGGTAAATGGCTAGGAACAATAAAAAAAGACAGGAGCTTGCACGGTTGGAGGTTGGCGAGGGAAGTGAGCCTCCGACTGTTAAGAAACAAAAAAAAACCAAATCCCAAGCGAAGGATAAATTCCCTACAATAAGCACAAGGTCGACGCCAGGGGCTCTAGTTTGGGCGATGAAAGAATTAGAGCCAGCACAGAAGAATGTTGTGGTTGAGATGGGTTTCGGTAGGCTGCTGGAATTAAAGGTTGATGAATTTCCGTCGCGGCTCGTGTATTGGTTAGTGGACAACTTTAACCCTGTCAGTTGTGAACTTGAATTGCCCAAAGGGAGGTCTATACATGTTGATGTGAAAGATGTTGAAAAAGTCTTTGGTCTTTGGGATTTCCAAATGGACCTATCCCTATTGAGAAGAAGACGAAATCTGAGACTTGTGCTGTATTTGATGAGTGGCATAGTTTTTTTGAAATGGCCCCTAATGGTGGTTATAAAATTACTCCTGAGACTGTTTGTCAGAGAATGATGGCGGATAAGGATGGTGATGTGTGGTTTAGGAGGCACTTTGTTGCTTTGGTAGATGGTATTATAGTTGGTACGGTACAACAATGTGGTTATATTAATCCCGTGATTATGAAGAGTTTGGGTGATGTTACAAATATTAGAAAGTTGAATTGGTGTGAGTACACCTTGAAAACATTGATTACAAACAACAATAGATGGTGTTCGAAAAAAAAGACTTATTTCAACGGCCCTCTGCTTTTTTTGATTGTGAGTTTTATATTTTTTCTATATATTTTTTTGCTGGTTGTTTAATTATCTTATGTGTGTGACATGGCTTTACTGTAACAGGGTTTGTACATTGATAGAGTGGTTATGTTGATAAGGGAAGTTCCTAGAACAGTTCCAAGCATGTTGGCTTTGACGTCTGAACTATTAAAGGAGAGGTGCAAAAGTGAGATTGATCATGGTGGCTTTGGATTGGGATATCTTGACGGGTTGTTTGATGGTGAAGGCCCGTCTGAAGTTGTTCCTGAATGTGTGGCGGGTGGTGTTGACAAGGGAAAGGATGTGCCTGGATTATCTTCGAGGCCGATGATGTTCGAGTACATTTACATGCACTTTGAAGTTTTATAATTTTGAATCCAATGTTTTTTGCATGCTTATTTTTTACTGCATATTCATTATGGATATTATGCATATTTAGAGAACAGTTATTGCATATATTATATATATGCAATAGTATTCACCCTGCATATGTTGGCTCAATCATGTCTGCATGTTTAGTATGACTATAATGCATATTTACTTTTGATCATTGCTTAGATAATATTGTTTCTTTGTAATAATTGGATTGTACACTTTTGTTTCAGATGTTTGCATATTTAGAGTATGTTTGATGCATAATTAGCACAAAGACACTGCATATTTAGTATTTTATTTTGAGAATTGAAGATGGTATAGCATATAAATTATGATTTACCATTTTGTATTGGGGTATGCTGGGAAGGTGTTGGCCAAGTTGGCTCGTATAGCGACCGATGTTGTTGACATCATTTCATTGGTCAAGAATGCTCCGAAGGGCTTTTCGATAATCCCGATTTTGGTAAAATTGAGGATGTTGCTAGGAAGTTTATTTGTTTTAATAGTGGAAAAACAAGTGAAGATCAAGGTGGAGTAAGCGAAACACGATAGAATGAGGCGTTTTGGAACAAACGCTGAAAATATTTCGCTTTGGAGAAGGTGGAAGATGCATTGTTGCGAGAGGGAGGAGTTTAAGAAGTGGTATGATGATGCTCCAAGTTTTAGTCTTGTGTGTGACGCAGATTTCAATAATCCTGTTTGGGACTGTGTTGGAGACGTCACGACACTATGATATGATCAAGGAAATTCGGATGTGGAGGAAGAACGGAATGCGGATGGAGACAATGTTCGATTGTAAGTTTTTCATAATTTATGTTGTTTAGGAATCCACGGAAAACAGAGGTTACGTAAGTCGCCGTTTCGTGCAAGACAAGTTGACGTGGTGAGAAGCTCAACAAGAACCACAAGTATTATTTGAAATGGATTTTTGAGAATCCATGTGGAGATAAGTATGTAATATTTTATTTGAGTTTCTGTCATCTATTATATTTTTAGTTGATCATTTGTTCTATTTATTTTGTAACATTTTTTTATATAAGTAGGTGTGATGTCCTTTTCAAGTTTGGTGATCGGATTACGATGAGGAAGACTTTGAGTCTATGAGGTGGGATCTTATATTAGCATTTCGATTATTGACATATGGTCCATCCTTTTGAATGCAAAGGAACAACTGAGGGCTGCAGGATCTCCATTGAGGTTCTTTGCGACGATATATTGTACGGTATGATTTTATTGCATTGTTTTGTTTTGTTATGTTTTTGTGTTTTTTAGTCATTGTTTCAGTTGAACTAATTTTTTTTGTTTTGTAGTTGAAAAGCGGTTTGCATCACCTCCCGAGGATTTGGATGAAAAAGGTCTTCTTTCACTATTTTCACAAAATTTGGACGCTGAATTTGGGGATTTTAGCGCAAGCAGATTGCAGGCGATTGAAATGGTATTGTTGTTTAAGCGCGTTTTAATGCTTGTTTGTTATTATTTGTTCTTTTTTTAAATATAGATTAATTTCTTTTTTTTTTCCTAGTTCTTCTTTCCCATCTGCAAGAGTGAGCACATTTATGTGATTTGTTTCGATTTGAAGAAAAGGGCATGTCACATTCTGGATAACTCGTCGGTTGGAGGGGTCGAACGTGATAAATACGAGCATATTCCTGATTTGTTGGTGAGTTTGTTGTCTCTGTGCATATTTAATGAATATTTATATTTATATTTATTTTGTTGCATATTTACTTTTATTATGATGCATGGATATTTAATTTTTGTTTATATGCAGATCCGACTATTTTCCCGATACCTTCTAGCCCGTTCATGCTATCAATCATCTTATACAGTGGAAAAAGCCAAACCTGATAGGCTTGTGATGCCATGGAGGGACTCGGAGAACAAGACTGATTGTGGCATATTCACAATGCGACATATGGAGACATATATGGGGGGAGGCATGAGGAATTGGAATGCTGGCCTGGAGAAGGGGAACATATCTCTGATGACAAAACTAAGGACATTGTATTGTTGTGCTATTCTTCAAGAAGAACTGAACGAGCAAAGGGATTTGATCATGTCAGAGGCAAAGAAATTCTTTGTTGGAAAGAAAGACACTTAGTTTTATTACCCGTCTAATGAAAAGATGTATTAGAACATTTGTACTTCGGGGGTTTTTCTGGATAATTTTCTGTTTTGGTGTCCCTTTAAGGGTGCAACTTTGTATTGAATTGTTTCATCTTACTGGTACTTGGTGGTTTTTAGTATTTAGATATGTAGCAATGTAGTAGTTTTGGTATTAGAATTGTGCAGCAGTGGATTTTTGGTCAGTGTAATTACCTTTTTTGGCAAAAATGAATAGAAATATATCACTACTGTGTTCATGAATCTATAGTTAGCTTTTTTTTATTCCCTGTTTTGCGGAGCATCACTTTATGTACTATATGATTTCGTAGTTGGCATGTTTTGAAGTACTGCATATTTAGTTATGATGTGTTGCATATTTAGATATGATGTGTTGCATATTTAATGAACACGCCAAAGACATATGCAAATATATTGGGACAAGCGAGGATGCATACTTATTGGACATCCATCCATAAATAGTATAATTTAAATGCAAATATTACGTAATCGAACAGTTTTGGTGTAAATCTAATGTGCACTTAGAAAACTCTGCAAAATCAAATAGACATAACAGATTCAGAATGTCAAAAAATTCAACAATTGTAAATTGTATCAAACAAAATAAGTACTACGGCAACATTGTAGTTCTTTTGGGGCATGTTCGACTGTTATGTGTTGTAACCTCACCACATATCCCACATCGTCTCCTTAGCTTTGTGCTTGCTTTGATCGCCTTTTCTTTTTGGCTTTGCAAACGGCTTTTTATTCGGCTTCCACTTCCTTTGTTTTTTGCTTGTTTTGGTGGCAATACCGTGATGTCTATTTCTGACATGGAGCCACAATAGGTTTCCATAATTGCTTTTTTGCATGTCTTGGTGGCCTCAATTGCTTGCTCGAACAACATCTTATTTTTGTGTGTCGATATTATACCCGACAATTCTTCTATCTTGTCTATTCTGCCATGTGCAAGGGCAATGCAACAATGAAAATCGCCCATAGACTGTTCAAAGATCATTTTGCCTCTTCCCCTTCAAACCGGTGCAAACGCGTCCTCGTTGTGTGCATTGTATCAAAGAGGTCGCTTTTATCCACCTTGTGGGTAGGTATTTTGCGGTATCGTCTTTAGATTCTTGAAAATAATGAACATATGACGACATATTAGTCCATCTTGCTCAAATTTTTGCATGTACATCTTTGCCGCCACATTTCATTTTCTCTGTAGATGACTTCAAAAATGCCACCATTGTCGTCTTTGATCGAGTAAGTGGTATATCCAATATCACTGGTGACTTGTACAACTGAACATTTGTAACAAGCCTCTTCAATTTCTTTGCTTATGTCAGAAAAAACTCGTGCGCGTGTACTGCTTTGTTGCCGCATGTTTTTCAATGTCCAATGGTGTCACGCATTTTGGACTAGAAACCACACATTCATTGTTCAATTTGTCAATTGCATGTCGTTGTGCCTCCATAGCGCTGCCAAAGTGCATAAAAAATTCAACCAAATTGACTTGAGAGTTTGTGAACCCTCCGAACCAACTATTGGTGCTCTCAGACCTTGAAGTAGTTCGTAGCAACCCGCCCATTGGCACGTCTCTGAAATACGCGGGGATCCAACTTTGCCTAATATCATACATTTTTTAAACCATGGATGGTCTGTTAATTGAAAATCACACATGATTTCATGCCATTTTTTTTCAAAATCAAACGGCCCATGATATTGGTCCCAAACAACAGAATTTAGCCTCCGCATGAATATTTCATTACTGGACAGTACATGACCTACTTTCGAGTTCACCTTTTCCATTATATGCCACATACATAATCTGTGTCTTGCCTTCTTAAAAACAACATGGAATGCATTCTTCATTGCAGGATCTTGGTCGGTTATAATGTAGTGTGGCTCTCGACCCATTGCATTCAAAAAACTTTGGAACAACCAAATATATGATTCCTCGTCCTCTTTCAATATTAACCCTGCTGCGAATGTTATACAACATCGATGATTATCAATCCCGGTGAATGGCGCGAAAACCATTTTGTACCTGAAGACATGAATAAATTAGTGCTCAGTGCATTTGGTATTGTTTTATGCAGAACTAAATATATAAGTATGCAGAGGTATATTTATATATATGCAGTATTCAATATATAAATATGCGGGTCTAAGCTTTGTAAGAATGTTTAAGATCCACATTTAATATAGCTGTGCAGCATTTTTATAATATCTATATGTATGTTGCAACATATATATATGTAGTAAACAGTGTTATGCATCTCACCTATTTGTGTTGTATGTAGCATCGAACGAGATGACATCACCAAAGACAAGTATAGTTTTGAATCGATCATGGATCTCGCCTTTAACAACCTTGTCACCGCTCGTTTTCATCAACAATATAATTGAAGGCCATACCGGGCATACTTTTCTTCTTTAGGAAATTGTTTATTATCATTTGTGCATCGCGCATATGTAAGTCTTCAAGTCCCTTTTGAAATTTTTGAAATCTATTTGCAATGCACCAACTTGTGAGTTTCCTCCAACCATTTGGCTATACGATCTATGAGTTTTTGTTGATCCAATGTTTGCCTTAGTATGATCCATGATGAATTTCTTGTGTCCAAAACTCAGATTTTGTTTTACTCGAAGAAATTGTCGTATTGTTCGGATCTCATAGAATGCGTGTGACGCTCCTCGAATTGTTTGATCACGTATGTGTTGGCATTTGTGTGTTGAAATATACATCTTGCATGGCACCCGACACGACCGAATGCTCTTTTCCGGCTTTCTTTAGTTTTACCCCCCTCATCGTCTGCACTTAAATTATCTCGAATGCAGTTACTAATATTTTTGTAACCTTCTCGGCTGCAAACAATGTACTGCACACGTATTGCCTTATTTTTATAGCATCTAGATGTACTCCTACGTATATCAAAATCACTGGTTGATGCATAGTTTTTATAGAATTGAATACCATCATCAAATGTATTGAATTGCATTCCAATTCGAGGTATTTTCTCCTGCTCAATCTCAGGGATCCAGTATTTGATAGATCCTGGAGATATGACAAGCCTCTGTCTGGGGTTTATATCATCATTGCCCGTGGCAAACACAAATATACAATGAACGTGTTCTATATATGCAATATTACATCTCTTTATATGCACCAAAAACCCAATCCTATATAGCCCCCCCTGTTTTCCCCGCCCCTGACTATGATTAAATTACTCTCACCCACGTATAAACAATAAACACATGATATATATGCAGTGGTACACTGATATCTATACTGCAAAACCATAATATTACAGCTGTCCACGTGTGTAGAGAGTATCTATGCAATAAATCATTGCTATGTATGTATCGTAATTATACTATTTATGCATTATAATTTATGTATAGAGCAGTATTCACCAGTATTCGAACTTCATCTTCTTCATTGAAGCTCTTATAGTTTTTAAGATTTGAATCTAATTACCTTGTACTGGTTATGCTTTGAAATTCATTTTTTCAACATATGCAGTGTATTTATATTGTTTAAACGTTACTCATGAGTATTCGATTTTCATCCTATTCAATAATTTTACATACCTTCAGCTGCTTCTTCATTGAAGCTGAGTTCTTCAACCTCCATTGTTGCAGAATGCCCCGTAGTTTGCGATGATTCTCCAAATGGATTCGATTCCATATTATTTCACTATTTTTATGTGTTTTCGTCTCTTTGAAGCGTTTTATTATGGAGATCGACGTGATTTTACAGAGATTTCTGTGGTTATGGAAATCGCCGTGATTTTTGAGAGATTTCTGTAATTTTCACAATTTGCCGTGAATTATGGTGTGAGAGACTGGAGAATCAACGTGAGAAGATTGTCTTCCATGTGCAACATAATAATTGATGTTTATTGACTATATTTCCCCTAGCTTAATAAAAGTAAACTATTAATGCTATGTTTATCTATTGAATCTCAGCCATTGTTTAATAATGGTGGATGGATGGGATGAGTCCATTGTGTCTCACCTATAACAATGGTCTCACTTGATCCTCCCCCTATATATATATATATATATATTAGTGGGTATTAATAGACAATTGATAAAAGCATGTTAAATTTTGTAGGAGCCGAGGAGCACGAAAATTAGGACATCCACATTTATACATACGTTTTGGCGCATAATTTCTGCTTTAAGGTGGGGATTTTACTTCTAGGCTTCTGTCTTGTTGCGTGCTATGTATTTTACTTATGTTTCGATCGCATTGTGATATATAATAATGTGACAGTTAGCCTACGGGTTCAAGATATTTCGTGGAGAAATCCACGTTAAACACAAACAAGATTTCGTGGGACAACCCACGTTAAACAAGTCGTGGATCAATCCACTTTAAACAAGTTACATGTTATTTTTATTTGTTAATATAAATTAAAATGCTTATTTTATATGTCAATTAAACTAGTCCCCACTGAGTTTATCACTCACCCCATGCCAAATGATTTGCAGGTTGACGGAGTTGGATTTGTGCCGGAGGCGGATGCTAAACTATTTATAAATTAGAAGTTAATTTTTTTTTCAAGATTAGAAAGAGGGACTTTGGAGTATGTCTTTCTTTGTATTATTACAATTTACATTAGGTATATTACTAATGAGTTTAGAAAGATTTTATATTTATTTATCATATTTAACGCTTCCGCTCATTTCGAGTTGTAAACTTTAGTCCTATACTACAAAATTTGGGTTGTTACATAGTGGTATCAGAGCAGGGCTTATGATTCTATAGACTTTAATTGTTTTCAAAAAAAAAATCATTTATAATAAATAATAAATAGGCATCCACCCCTCAGCACAAGGCCAACTCCAACAGGTAAATTCTACATAGATATTTTGAAAGGCAATTATGTATACTTTATACGCGATGGTGCATGTGTTCTTTATATTTGATAGTTTGAATCATAGATAAATATATTCACATACTTAGTACCATCAATGATAGTAGATGGACCACATGCGTAAGACTGCTAGGAAGTCCGTACCATGTCCTCTCGCCCAAACTCGTCATAGAGTGAGAGATTTCCGTGACTATCAAAGGGTTGATCATCATGATGCTGGTGACCATATCACAACTATGGCAAAGATGTTTGGCAGAGTTAAACAAGATGGAGTGACTGATTATTTTGCTACTGTGAAGCTAATGGAAACCATGCATTTGGAATAGCGCGGTCGAGCAAGGACATTAATTCATGAAATGATGATTATCACTACAGCTGCTGAGATCCCTGTGATAAGATATACAGATTATTCAGCTGCACTCTATCAGATGTGGCTAACGGAGCAGATATAATCGGATAACGAGGAGGAGGACCCAGTTGAGGATCCTATTGACGAGCCAGAATCAGTTGGGGGAAATACTGATACTTGATGGGGTTATCGACAGTGGATGTAGAAGTTCATTAGTATATAGTACTTATTCGTATGTTTAGTTTGTTTTATTCTAGTTGATTTCTTTTATGTATCCTCTAGAAGGACTTCATATATATAATAGTGGAAATTCTCTATTTAGTGCTTGAGTTCATTTATTTATTAATAATTATCGATTGAGCGTTATATAGTATGTAGTTCTCTTCATATTTACGACTTCGTAACAACGACTTTAATTTTCTGAAATAGGAGAATGCCACCTAGAAGAGAATTTCTAGATAGGAATCAAGTCCCGACCGGACCTCGTACGATGGCTGCTGGTGGTGCCGGAAATGTTACACATCATTTGAACCACGGAATGGAGTACACTAATAACCAGTCCCAGATGGTCGAACAGTTTCGTCGATACTCGCCACCGAGGTTCACAGGTTGTGGAGATCCCTCCTACGTGGAAGGATGGTTCCAAACTTTAGAGAGAACTTTTCAACTCATTGGTTGCACCGATGCACAAAGGGTTATTTGCGCAGAATATCAACTTGCTGAAGACGCAGACCGGTGGTGGGAAAGTTATTGGAGGACGAGACCTAGTGAAGAGAGGGATACTTTATCTTGGAATGCTTTTAAAGATATTGTCAAGGGACAATACTACCCTCAGTTTTATCGAGAACAAAAAGAACACGAATTCTGGAATTTGAAACAAGAAGGGCTTACTGTAACAGAGTATGAGAGGAAATTCAATGACCTGAATTTCTTCGCCACACATTTGGTGGATTCAGATTCTAAGAAAGCTCAGAGGTTTCGCACGGGTTTACGACCAAGGATCCGTCATATTCTTACTAGTCATTGAGACTTATCATATGCTGAGATAGTGAAACGAGCTCAAGAGATAGCTGCAAGTCACGACATGGAAACTAAAGAGGCTGAAATATTGGGAAAGAGAAAATGGCAAGGACCAAGTCAAAATAAGGGTGGCAATCAGAACATAAATCAGAAGCAGGAAAAACACGGAAAAATCGAAGTAAGGACAGAACCTGACAATCAGTCTAGCAAGCCCACGTGTGATAACTGTGGAAAGAATCACGGGGGAGAATGTCTAGCTGGACAAGGAAGATGTTTTCGATGCGGCCAGGGCATAGAGTCTATGAGTGCCCCCTTAACAACTTTGAGCGTGGGAACAAAGGTCAGACCTCAGGAGGGAAGGCTCGGGTATTTGCAATGAGCCAGAATGAGGCTGAGGAGAACCCAAGTACCATGACAAGTATGTTATCAGTGTTTAATATACCTGCATTAGTGCTTTTTGACACAAGATCTACACATTCATTTATGTCTAAGAAATTTCATGCTCTAACTGGAAATAGAGATGTTAGAGTAAAAGAACCACTTGAGATTAGTATACCTTCAGGAGAGATAATTTATACTAACTCAATGATTAGAAATGCACACATAGACGTGAATGGACATAACCTAGAAGCCGAATTATATGTGATTGACATGAAGGATTTCGACATAATTCTGGGCATGGATTGGTTAACGAGGCATCGAGCGATTATTAGATGTCAGGAGAGAGAGAGATAACTTTGAAATGGTCTGAGGATAAAGAGACAATTCTCTATGGAGTAAAACCTGGTAAGGTGCCGCGAGTCATATCAGCAATGAAGGCATTGAAAATTCTTAAGAAATGTAGCTGTCAAGGATACTTGGTCCATATGGTTGGTAATCAATCAACTGAATTGTCGATTGAAGATGTACCAATTGTGAATGAGTTTTTGGATGTATTTCCAGAAGATTTACCTGGAGTACCACCAGATAGACAAGTGGAGTTTACAATTGACTTGATACCTGGGGCAGGACCGGTATCAAAGGCTCCTTATATGATGGCGCCTAAAGAACTACAAGAGCTGAAAGTTCAACTACAAGAGCTGTTGGACTTGAAATTTATTCGCCCTGGCGTGTCTCCATTAGGGATGGCAATTTCCTCCGAACCCGATGGAGGATTCGATACCCGACCCTAACGGAGGAGGGTATGGAAGGTAGTTTTATACCCGATTAAATAAATGGGTACGTGGATATGGGTATTTTCGGATATGGGTATGGAGGTGGGTCTAGGTACATCCTACCCATACCTTACCCGATACCCGATTAAATAATAATATTATATATATATAATATATCTACATATATATTTATTTATAATATTTTACATATATTTTTTTATTTATACAACTCTATTTATTTATATTTAAAGAAAATGATTTTTCCCCAAGTCTCAACCAAAATCTACTAACCCACTAACACTTTTGTTTAATTTTTTTTTTAATATTTTGCTATATTTTTATAATATATAGTTCGCTAATTCTTATCTGTATTCTTTTTTCCTTATTGTTTCCTTAAGAATTTAGTAAATATCTATATTTTTATTTAAATAACTCAAATTTCTCTTTAAAAAAAGAAATAACTTAAATTTGAAAAAATACAATTATAAGTGATAACAGGGTATGGGTAGGGTATAAATACCCGATCCTCCGATGGGTATGGGGATGGGTATGAAAACTGAATACTCGATGGGTATGGGTGTGGGTATGGGTGTGAATATAATAAATGGGTATGGGGATGGAGGATATAGAATCCTACCCGAATCCTACCCATTGCCATCCCTAGTCTCCATGGGGAGCACCAATCCTATTTGTTAAAAAGAAAGATGGTACTCTAAGGATCTGCGTTGATTATCGAGAACTGAACCAACTCACAATAAAGAATAAGTACCCATTGCCACAAATTGAAGATTTATTCGACTAATTGAGAGGAGCGGGTATTTTTTCAAAGATTGATTTGAGATCTGGGTATCATCAATTGAAGATAAAAGAGGAGGATATTTCAAAGACAACATTCAGATCGAGATATGGGCATTATGAGTTTGTGGTGATGCCCTTTGGATTAAGCAACGCTCCAACAGTGTTCATGGATCTGATGAATAGGATATTCCATCCATATCTAGATCAATTTGTTATTGTGTTTATCGATGGTATTTTGGTATACTCACAAGACGAGAAGCAACATGAGGAACACTTGAGAATTGTACTGGAGACTCTTCGAAAAGAGAAGTTATATGCGAAGTTTAAGAAGTGTGAATTCTGGATAAATCGAGTTGTATTTCTTGGGCATGTAATAACGGCTCAAGGAATTGAAGTCGATCCAACAAAGATTGAGGCGGTGATTGAATGGAATGCACTAAGAAATGCGAATGAAGTTCGTAGTTTCTTAGGTTTAGCTGGCTATTATCGGAGATTTATTGAAGGATTTTCCAAGATAGCAGCACCCATGACAAAATTGACAAGAAAGGGAGAGAGATTCTTGTGGAATGAAAAATGTGAAACAAGCTTCCAAGAGTTAAAGAAGAGATTGACGTCAGCACCTGTGTTGACAATTCTGGATCCTACAAAAGAATTTGTTGTTTACAACTATGCATCAAAACAAGGTCTGGGTTGTGTTTTAATGCAGCATGGCAAAGTAATTGCCTATGCTTCGAGGCAATTAAAACCACGTGAGTTAAACTACCCGACACATGATTTGGAATTAGCAGCAGTAGTCCATGCACTTAAGATTTGGCGACATCATTTATATGGAGGAAAGTGCGAGATTTTCACAGATCACAAAAGCCTAAAATACTTGTTTACTCAAAAGGAGTTAAACATGAGGCAAAGGAGATGGCTTGAATTGGTGAAGGACTATGATTGTACTATTCAATATCATCCGGGGAAAGCTAATGTGGTTGCAGATGCCTTAAGCCGTAAAACAAGAGGAGAATTAGCATGTACATTGACCACTCAGAAACAACTGATTCGAGAATTCTCAAAGATGAGTATTGAAGTGGTTAAACCACCAAAAAGTACGAAAGCGATGTTAACGGCGTTGGTAGTACAACCAACCTTAAGAGAAAGAATAAAGAAAGCACAGACCCAGGATGGGCTTTTGAGTAGAATAAATATGCAAGATATGTCTGGAAAAGATAAAGGATTCACTATAACAACCGATGGGTTATGGTTATATGAAGGGAGAATTTGTGTACCAGACAATGAGAATCTAAAGAAAGAAATTTTGGTCGAAGCTCACACACGGCGTACACAGCACACCCAGGTGGTACAAAAATGTACCAAGACCTTAAGAGGATGTTTTGGTGGAGAGGAATGAAGAATGACATAGGGAAATTTGTGGAGAGTTGCTTGACCTGTCAACTAGTCAAGGCTGAACATCAACGACCTTCTGGATTGCTTAAGCCTCTTGAAATCCCAGAATGGAAATGGGAACACATAACAATGGACTTTGTAGTTAGCTTACCTGCAACAACCAAGGGAAATACTGCAATTTGGGTAATTGTTGATAGAGTGACAAAGTCTGCACACTTTTTGCCGATAAAAATGACATTCAGAATGGATCAGTATGCACAAATATACATCAAAGAGATCGTAAGATTGCATGGAGTTCCTGTGACAATAGTGTCGGATAGAGACACTCGGTTTACATCTCTAAGTTTTGGAAAAGTTTACAGGATGCAATGGGAACGAGATTAAAGTTTAGCACTGCATATCATCCGCAAACAGACGGCCAATCAGAACGAACATTTCAAATTCTCGAGGATATGTTGAGGGCATGCATACTGGATGTAGGAAACAATTGGGAGACAATATTACCGTTGGTGGATCCTGTTTGATACATGTTTTTATCTTAATTTTGATGATTTTATTTTTACACAAAAACAATGTTTTTAATTGTTGTCCAAATACTCCTAAATGATTTTAAATGGTTTTAATATTTTCCGGAGTATTTCTTCAAGTTTTACTTTAGATAAAATTGGACAACACCTCTAATGATTTTATGTTTATATGTTTTTACTTCTAAAACAAGGTTTCTAAATGTTGTCTAAATACCTCCGATTGGTTTAAAATGTTTTTGCTAAAAACTCGGAGTATTTTCTGTCTCAAGGTCAACCGGTCGCCGTATAGGGCAACCCGTACCTGAAGATGATTTTGGAACAAAAAATGAGACGGAAGTGAAAAATGGTCGGTCGGCCGTCATCAAGGCGTCGGCCGTCGCCATGGGTCGATCGGTACCTGAACGTTCACTCTGAAACATAACGTTTTTCTTTCATCAATCCCATGAGGGGGACCGGTTGAAGTCAGGGTCGACCGGTTGAACCCTACGTCGATCGGTCGCCCTGTGTAAATTTACTGTGCTTCGTTTCAAACTTCTATTTTGCGACCGTGACCGGTCGCCTGCTTTTGACAAAAAAATATGACCGTTTGATGAGACAAATTTCCTTAAAATGTGGGATTGGTTTCTAACAGCTATATTCTTGATTTTAATTGTATTTTTCTGTAGATTTTCAATCCCCAAGAGGAGCATATGCTTGATCAATCATCTTCTATAAATAGAGGAAGTTTTGGAGCAACCAATACAACAATTGAGGTACAACACAAAAAGATACACTTCAAGCAAATATTTGTTCTTCATTGTTATTATTCTTGTTGTAAATTTGCCTAGCTTATCACTTTCAAATCATTGAGGTCTAGGCTATTCTTGATTACACTTTGCACTCAAATTGTAATATTCATTATTGAGTTGTAATCTTGATTCTTGGTTATCATTCAAACACAAGATATCCTTGTGAGTGTTCTTGTGGTAAGAACACACTTGGATGATCTAGGTGATAGGTGCAAGAAGATTGTGGTAATCTTCTTATTGAGGTATTGAAGAATTTGGTATTCTTCAAGGTTGAAGATTGTGGTAATCTTTACAAGGTGCCGTTGAAGGAAGATTGTGGTAATCTTCAAAGGGAGATTGTGGTAATCTCCAAAGGTGGTGTTGAAGAAGAGTGTGGTGCTCTTCAAGGTGTTGTAAGTTGAAATTGTATTAATTTTGGTAATTAATAAAATTCTTTTTCTTTTTGAAATCCATCCCGGATATACTGGGGTGGTAGTAGATTAGGCCCTAGGTGGGTTGAACTACTATAAATCAATGCGTGTTGTTTACATTCCGCACCTTTATTATTGTGTTTGAGCATTTGGTTCGAAAAAGAGGGCGAAATCGAAAAGATAGAGATAATCTATTCACCCCCCCTTCTAGATTATCGTAGCCGCTTGGACTTACAAGTGGTATCAGAGCCAAACTCTTTGGCAAGCTCGTTTCACATTGCGAGTGAAGAGAAACGATCATCGGCTACGAACGAAGCTTATCTTACCGGCACCTCCACCACCAAGCCACCTCTATTTGATTCCAAATATTTTATATTTTGGAAAGAAAGAATGGAATGTTATCTACAAGGTTGCGGGTTCGATTTATGGAACATTATCATCAATGGAGAATCCATTCCAATGATAAACACACCACACACCTCCAAAGGCTTCAAAGAGCTCAATGATGAAGAGAAGAAAATCATTTCCTTAAACGGTAAAGCTCTCAATATTTTGTATTGTTCATTTACTAATAAGGAATATGAACATATTGTAGGAATTCGATCGGCACATGAAGTATGGAAAAAATTAGAATCCATCTATGGAGTATTTGCAAATGAAAGGAGTCAAACAAAAGCATCTACTTCTCAAAGGGATACAAGCTCAAATCTAAGGAACAAGCCTCTTACAACTTCCAACTATGAAGAAGTTGAATATTGTTTTATGGGCATCGAAGAAGAAAACGAGGTATGTCTTAAACCCTCTACTTCTTATGATATTGTTATTCAAAATAATTATAGTGATTTGCAAAATGATTTTGATGATCTTCAAAATGAATTCCAAAATTTACTTGTTAAATACAAAAATTTGAAAAAGGAATTCAATATTTTGAAAAATGATAAGGATAGTTTATTTACTTCCTATGAATCACTATCATGTGCTCACACCACCACACTTGACAAGGTTAGAAACCTTGAAAAAGAAAATAGTACCCTTGTTGAGAATATTGAAGGCATGAAAAAGGATTTATCTAAATCCAACTTGAGTACAAATGATATGACCGATATTGTTGATTGTTGTGATAATTCGAAACTAGAACTTGATCATAAGTTTAATGTTGTCAATCATACGAAAAGGAATCAAGTCTCTAAGCAGGTTGGTCATTATGCTCCTAGAATTATTACTTGCTTTTATTGCGGTAAAAAGGGTCATACGGTTAATACTTGTCGGGCTAGAAATAGCTCAAATTATTGTTGGAGACCTAAAAGTCCCAAAGCTAATCCTAAAGGACCCAAGCACTTGAGGGTACCACAAAATAATGTTTTATTAGGTACCCGGCGGAATAATAATCGGAGAAAATTCATACCACCAAAAAGACATCAAATGACCAATTCATTTGATCAAAGGAGAAAACATTTTCAACAAAGTCACTTTCCAAGAAGAGGAAATAATCAAAAATGGGAAGAACAAAATCCTTGGAAATGGCAAAGACAACATCAACAAGATGATTTTCCAAGAGAAATACACTTTCAAAAATGGGAAAGCCACAATGCTTGGAAATGGAGAAATTGGAGAAGTCATCATCAACAAAATGATCCTCAAAGGGGAAGATATCATCAACAATGGGAACGGCACAACCCATGGAAATGGCGTAATTGGTAACCCGTATCTCCCTAGTTAAATATGAATTTTATTTTGTTATTATGCATGCTTTTATTTGTGTCTTAATTGCAAAATGAGTTTTCAAGTATTCATTTTTTTTTAATTAAGGTCTTCAATATATATTTGTGCTTTTAAGATATTTTTTTTGAAAAAGAAGACCTTATATGATGTTTTTTCTAAAACTCTTGTGCATTTAAGCCACCTCGAGGTATGTTCACTCGTATTTCTTTTAGAACTCGATATTATGCTTATGCACATATCTTTCAAGATATTTCATTTCAACCGCTTAAGTGCCCCTAAATGATTTTGCAAATTTTTCTTAAAAGGGCACTACTCGTTAAGTCTCGATTTTTCTCGAATATATGTTTTCCCAAAAGCCGTATTTGTTGGACTTGGTCCAAAATTATCTTTTTACAAGTTTTAAAAACTTTTGGGGTGAAAAATCGAATTTTTGAAAAACCTGGAGAATGAAAAATTGCACTAGGACGGTCAAGGCAAGGGCGACTGGTCGCCCTGCACGTCGACCGGCCGCATCCCACCTCGAGCGGTCGCCCAGGGCAATTTCTCAACATATAAATCGTCTGTCTTCCTTCTTCAAACAGAACACTCAAATTTTCCAAACCCTTGCTGCGCGTAAATCATCCCTCTTTTCATAAGTTCTTCAATTCTTCATCATTTTTCACGATTCTTGTTGCTAATCCTCTTATTTTTGCAAGAATCTCACATTTATGGCACCTCCAAGAAATTCTACCGGTCGAAATCCCATCTCCAAGCGTAGAAGGGGCGGAGAGGGTTCTTCGAGAAATCGGCAAGAAGAAGCCGAACAAAGGGATATTTGAGCTGCCCAGAGAAACGTGGCTTAAGAAGGTGATGACGTTCAAAATCCCGTACTCTCTCGGGCCCATATTACCGAGCTCCGCGGAACAATTTCGCTCCAAAATTGCCGTTGGGCGAAAAGTAAGAAATCTTTTATTACTCAAGCTCCTCATTCCCATAATGTTCTTAATTTCATCAATAAATATGCGGAATGGTACTATGAAGATTCGGGAATGGGAGGAAAATCGATTGCTCGGACTAAAATGTGTCGTTTTAATACATTTACAAATGAATATCTTACTATTAGAGGATTCTTTGAGGAGCAAGGTTGGATGTTTTTATGGGAGCATGCTTATGTCTTATATGATGATGATATTATCCAACTCTTTTATGCTAATATGTAGGTGCAATATGATGATCAAAGGAAGCCAATTGCCGTTAATTCGTTTGTAAGGGGTCGTCATTTTAGGTGGACTCCTAATGATATTGGTCGGCTTTTACATGTTAGACAAGGTGGTTGGGACTATTTCTCTTGTGGTACTTGGTATGATGAAATGTTGGGGGTGTCTATGAAAGAAGTTAAGACGTATTTGGGCGTATGGCCAAAATATTCTCTGTTGGCGACGACACTTGAGCACCGTATTTTATCTGTTATTGTCGCCTACTGTATTTGTGGAAAGGCGGGTAAAATGTCTAGCAACATGGATTACTTTTTGACGTATAAGATTGCTAGGAGGGAACCGCTTAATTTTGGCGCCATACTTATTCAATGTCTAATCGAGTCCATCACTAAAGGTAATAAGAAGTTGGTTATGGGAAATTGGATTTGTAAACTTCTTATACAATCGGGACTACCTTCGTCGGAGTGTAACTCGGAGGTATTTCAAAATGACTTTGACACTGATAACATCTCCCGAATGGTCACTATGCGCAAGAATATGGACATCCGACCAACTAAAATGGCTAGAGGAAGAGGTCAAGATTCCCCTGATCCTAACGACTTCTTTGATGACGCCGAGGCCACGAGATTGGCTGAGGAAGGAGAACCGAGCAATCCGGAGGGTAATATCGGTGCTCAACCGCCTAGGAGGTACACCTAAGCCGAGTTTGATGATTTAATGACATGTGGGTGATCATGATATTGATGGAGTATTTGATGGTAAAAATACTCTAATTTAGCATTGTTGGTATGAAGTACTTGATGGTAAAAGTGCTTCTTTTTAATTTTTTTGCTAAAATGCATTTGAGATGCTTTGATCCTTTTGTTTAGATGGATTATTTGGGACATTTGTAATATCTAATATGCATTGTTTGATGCTTAACATGTATTACTTGATGGATCTTTAATTTTTGCTTGATGGCATTGGTAATGCCTTGATCTCTCTTTGGCTAAATTATCTCAATTGGGTTGAACCCTTGAGAATTTACTTTGTTTATGCCTATTATTTGTTGGATACATGTTGAAAATTGCTTTTGGTGATGGTATGAAAAACTTGGCTAGATTTCATTTACAAGGGCTATATATATCTTTTTCAAATCTTTGACGCCCGCCAAATGTTCGTTATAATGCTTCAATGAAAATATCATCACATACATGATTCTCTTATTTTCCAATGTCTTAAATTTTTTTTGAAATCATGTTTTTGGCTAACAAATGAGCTTTTGGATTTCTTATGATACATTTCTCTCATTTTTTTCTTGGATTCTAAGCTTAATTCTTTCATGGTTTATAAAACGTATCGTTGGCACACTTTGATAAACTTGAATGATGTTTTTATCATCCTAACATTATTTTTGACGATTCCAAAGGGGGAGAAACAGGAAATTGGCTCATTAGCTCAAAGAAGCTAATAAAAGCTTGTTATAAAAGCTATAAGCTATGGCTCATAAAAGCCATAAGTTGTGATTTATTGTTGCTTGATGGACTTATATACTTGTCTAATGATGTTTTGTGACAGGAGGAGCTTATAAGCTCTTGAACAATTTGTAAAAGCTAAGCTTTTAGCTTATGGTTAATTGCTTTTACATTATTTTTGATGTGCTTGTTGATAGGGGGAGCTTGTACTTATTTTTGAATATATTTACTCCCCTACTTGGTTGCTTTTATATTTTGGAAATTTTGGTTGCTTCCAAACGGTCAAATGTTTTTACCGGAAAATCATTTCTAAAATTGTTCTCCTATTTTGTGTAAAAATTGTTTTGGTTTGTAATCATCAAAAATGGGGAGATTGTTTGATACATGTTTTTATCTTAATTTTGATGATTTTATTTTTACACCAAAACAATGTTTTTAATTGTTGTCCAAATACTCCTAAATGATTTAAAATGGTTTTAATATTTTTCGGAGTATTTCTTCAAGTTTTACTTTAGATAAAATTGGACAACACCTCTAATGATTTTATGTTTATATGTTTTTACTTCTAAAACAAGGTTTCTAAATGTTGTCTAAATACCTCCGATTGGTTTAAAATGTTTTTACTAAAAACTCGGAGTATTTCTTGGGTTTTATTTTTGACAAAAATTGGACAACTTTTCTGTCTCAAGGTCAACCGGTCGCCGTATAGGGCAACCCGTACCTGAAAATGATTTTGGAACAAAAAATGAGACGGAAGTGAAAACGGCGGTCGGTCGGCCGTGCTCTGGCGTCGCCGCAGACTGAACGTTCACTCAAAGCGAGCGTTTTTCTTTCATCAATCCCATGAAGGGGACCGGTTGAAGTCAGGGTCGACCGGTCGAACCCTACATCGACCGGTCGCCCTGTGTAAATTTATTGTGCTTCGTTTCAAACTTCTATTTCTGTGCGACCGGTCGCCCTGTGCTTTGACAACAACAATATGACCGTTTGACAGCAGACAAATTTCCTTAAAATGTGGGATTGATTTCTAACAGCTATATTCTTGATTTTAATTGTATTTTTCTGTAGATTTTCAATCCCCAAGAGGAGCCTATGCTTGATCAATCATCTTCTATAAATAGAAGAAGTTTTGGAGCAACCAATACAACAATTGAGATACAACACAACAAGATACACTTCAAGCAAATATTTGTTCTTCATTGTTATTATTCTTGTTGTAAATTTGCCTAGCTTATCACTTTCACATCATTGAGGTCTAGGTTATTCTTGATTACACTTTGCACTCAAATTGTAATATTCATTATTGAGTTGTAATCTTGATTCTTGGTTAGTGCAAGAAGATTGTGGTAATCTTCTTATTGAGGTGTTGAAGAATTTGGTATTCTTCAAGGTTGAAGATTGTGGTAATCTTCACAAGGTGCCGTTGAAGGAAGATTGTGGTAATATTCAAAGGGAGATTGTGGTAATCTCCAAAGGTGGTGTTGAAGAAGAGTGTGGTGCTCTTCAAGGTGTTGTAAGTTGAATTTGTATTAATTTTGGTAATTAATAAAATTCTTTTTCTTTTTGAAATCCATCCCGGATATACTGGGGTGGTAGTAGATTAGGCCCTAGGTGGGTTGAACTACTATAAATTAACGCGTGTTGTTTACATTCCGCACCTTTATTATTGTGTTTGAGCATTTGGTTCGAAAAAGAGGGCGAAATCGAAAAGATAGAGATAATCTATTCACCCCCTCTAGATTATCATAGCCTCTTGGACTTACAGGCCCCATATGAGGTATTGTATGGGAGAAAATGTAGATCTCCGCTATATTGGGATGAGGTTGACGAGAGAATAGTATTAGGACCAGAACTAATAGAGGAGACAGTGGAAAAAATCAAGAAAATCCGAGAGAGGATTAAAATTGCCCAGGATCGACAGAAGTCGTATGCTGATAAGCATAGGAGGGACCTACACTTTGAAGTTGGGGAAAAAGTATTTTTGAAAGTAGCACTGATTAAAGGGATCATTCGATTTGCAAAGAGAGGAAAACTCTGACCGCGATTTGTGGGACCATTTGAAATCCTGGAACGAGTCGGAGATCTAGCTTATCGGTTGGCTTTACCGCCAAAATTCGCGTCAGTACATAACGTATTCCATGTGTCAATGTTGCGAAAATATGTACATGATCCGAGTCATGTTGTAAATTATACGACCTTGGAAGTCAATAAGGATTTAACTTACGAGGAAATGCCATGTGCGGTCTTGGAGAAGAGAATTCACAAGTTGAGAAACAAAGAGGTATGTTTGATTAAGATATTATGGAATCAACATAGCAAAGATGAGGCTACATGGGAACAACAAGATGAGATACGAGCCAAATATCCGACTTTCTTAAATAGCGGTACGTACTTAAATTTCGAGGACGAAATTTTTCCAAGTGGGGTAGATTGTAACACCCACCATAGATTGACCTTATTAATTTCTTTATGATATTATTATAATTAACATTATAACATAATTATCATCTTAAGTTAATTTTCATTGGTTGTTTCACTATTAATACTATTTAAATTACTCACATTTCATTTATTTTCTTATTTTATCATTGATAATGATATATTATACATATGTTATAACATTTTATTTGGATTCATTTTTTTGAAAGCCCAATCTCTCATTTTATTTTTTAGGGTATAACCCAATTTTTAAGCCTTAAAGTTGAATAGGCCCAGACCCATTTGGTTCAGTGAACTTGACAAAATCAGTTTTATCTCATTATTAACCCACGTTCTTTTCCCATCACTCCATTATCTCAAGCATGACTAGCAATTTTAGTCTAACTTCCCACTACAGGGAGAGGTTAAGACCAGTTTCTTTGCAGTTTCATGGTTAGTCTATAAAAACCAATGTTGTAAAAAGCGCTAGGCGGGGTTAGGCGGGACCTGGGCGAGATTAGGCGGGCCTAATCGGAAATAAAATCGTAGGTGGTCAAGGAGGGCCTAGCGCCTAGGCGGGGATTAATCGGAGCTAGGCGGGGAATTTTACAATAGAGATAAAAACAGATTTATATGCTAGTGTATTGGGAGGAAGAAAACATATCCGGACAAAAACCAAGAAAAAGGTAAGAAATTGGTCCCTTCTCGTATAATATTTTTCCTCTTATTATTCAAATTTCCAATCCCATCACCAAAACCTCCAAGTTATAATCAGTCGGGAAGAAGATTTATAGCAGCGACGGAAATCGTAAGCAGTATGCCGTGTTCGCTGCGACGTACGCTGTTGACCGCCGTCGAAACCCAAAATTATAGTCCGTTTCTATTCGCGGTGTGCGGTGTGTGAGCGTGTAAGCGGCGACGAGATCGAGGTGTTGAACGAACGGAAATTTGGAAACCAACAGAGACGATGGAGAAGAGATATATTTTGAAGCTGGGTTGAATGTTATCGAATAAACCACTGACCAAAACCAAAGATTTAGTCCTTTCATCTCTCAAACTATTTGCTTGACTTTTTCACAACTCCCAATATTTTGTCCTTATCTGTTACTTTAGAAAAAACATTCAGATTCTTTACTTATCTTTCATTTGCATTATATATGTATACGTATGTATATATTATATATATAAACATTAAATAGTTTACTATTTTTTTCATCAACTATATATATATATATATATATATATATGTTAGTGGGTATTAATAGACAATTGATAAAAGCGTGTTAAATTTTGTAGGAGCCGAGGAGCACGAAAATTAGGACATCCACATTTATACATACGTTTTGGCGCATAATTTTTGCTTCAAGGTGGGGATTTTACTTCTAGGCTTCTGCGTGCTATGTATTTTACTTATGTTTTGATCGCATTGTGATATATAATAATGTGACAGTTAGCCTACGGGTTCAAGATATTTCGTGGAGAAATCCACGTTAAACACAGACAAGATTTCGTGGGACAACCCACGTTAAACAAGTTACATGTTATTTTTATTTGTTAATGTAAATTAAAATGCTTATTTTATATGTCAATTAAACTAGTCCCCACTGAGTTTATCACTCACCCCATGCCAAATGATTTGCAGGTTGACAGAGTTGGATTTGTGCCGGAGACGGATGCTAAACTATTTATAAATTAGAAGTTAATTTTTTTTTCAAGATTAGAAAGAGGGACTTTGGAGTATGCCTTTCTTTGTATTATTACAATTTACATTAGGTATATTACTAATGAGTTTAGAAAGATTTTATATTTATTTATCATATTTAACGCTTCCGCTCATTTCGAGTTGTAAACTTTAGTCCTATACTACAAAATTTGGGCCGTTACATGAATGAAGAGTATAAGTCAATGCAAGAAAATC
The DNA here is from genome assembly GCA_016081115.2 of Rehmannia glutinosa. Lineage (NCBI taxonomy): Eukaryota > Viridiplantae > Streptophyta > Magnoliopsida > Lamiales > Orobanchaceae > Rehmannia > Rehmannia glutinosa. The sequence goes on along the minus strand of CM071933.1, from coordinate 3,763,542 downwards.
AAGTTTGGGATCTTGTCCCATTACCTGAAGGTGCGAAACCTATTGGTTGCAAATGGATTTTTAAGACCAAGAGGGATTCGAAGTGTAATGTGGAAAGACATAAGGCTCGTCTTATAGCTAAAGGCTTTACTTAGAATGGAATTGATTTTAAAGAGACTTTCTCTCCGGTTTCCACGAAAGACTCTTTCAGGATAATTATGGCATTAGTTGCACATTTTGACCTTGAGTTACATCAGATGGATGTAAAGACGGTGTTTCTCAATGGAGACATTGATGAGACGATATATATGGTGCAACCAGAAAACTTTGTGTCTGGAGACCCAAAGTCTATGGTTTGCAAATTAAAGAAATCCATCTATGGGCTCAAGCAAGTTTCTCGTCAGTGGTACAACAAGTTTCATCAAGTAGTAATCTCGTTCGGTTTTGAGACTAATGTTGTTGATGATTGTGTGTATCACAAGTTCAGTGGGAGTAAGTATATTTTTCTGGTCTTGTATGTTGATGACATTCTGCTTGCCACTAATGACCTAGGATTGCTACACGATACCAAGAAATTTCTATCAAAGAAATTTGAGATGAACGATCTTGGGGAAGCTTCTTTTGTTCTGGGAATCCAGATACACCGTGATCGTTCTCGGGGTATTCTTGGATTATCACAAAAGAGCTACATAGAGAAAGTGTTGCAAAGATTTGGCATGCATAACTGCAAACCAGGAGACACCCCTATAGCTAAGGGAGACAAGTTTAGTCTCAAACAATGCCCTAAAGGAAATCTGGAAATTAAGAAAATGCAGAAGATTCCCTATGCTTTAGCTGTTGGGAGTCTAATGTATGCTCAGGTCTGCACAAGACCTGATATAACGTTTGTTGTTGGTATGTTGGGCAGATATTTAAGTAACACTGGTATGGATCACTGGAAAGCAGCCAAACGGGTGATGAGGTATTTATAGAGAACAAGAGATTACATGCTCACATACAGAAAATCAGATTAGTTGGAGACCATAGGGTATTCTGATTCTGATTTTGCGGGATGCCAAGACAGTAGGAGATCCACTTTGGGCTACATTTTCTTATTGGCTTGGGGAGCCATTTCATGGAGAAGTGCTAAGCAGACACTTGTAGCATCTTCTACCATGGTAGCTGAATTTGTAGCATGTTATGAGGCATCCAATCATGGAATATGACTGCGAAATTTTGTCACTGAGCTGCGCATTCTTGGGAATATATAAAGACCATTAAAGTTGTATTGTGACAATAACTCCGCAGTGCTATATTCTAATAACAACAAGAGCTCCACTAAGTCAAAGCACATTGACATAAAGTTCCTGGTTGTGAAGAAAAGAGTACAAAGTGGTCAGATAACTATAGAACATATTGGGACAGACTCAATGATTGCGGATCCGCTTACTAAAGGATTAACACCCAGGGTCTTTCACGACCAAACTGCTCGTATGGGTGTAATACAGTTTCAGGATACTTTGGTTTAGTGGGAGTCTATAATTTTATTGCTCTATACATTGTTTTGGACACATTTATTTGGATATTTCTGTACGGATATAAAGTATTCAGTTTATTACACTCTGTCATTTTGGTTATGATTGATCTCACTAAGGAATATGGTGGACCAGTTGGAAATAGACATGTTAGATCACATTACATGTAATTTCCATGCTACGTACCCATGATTGATCTATGTGTCATTTGGTTGTACCGGTATATGTGATTCTTTATGGGTTTATTCACGCATAAAGTGATGAAAGCCTCTTTAGTCCTGTATTAGTACAATCAATGGACGAGATTGTTAAAGGATACTCTTATATGTGACATCAAGGTTTGAGCTCATAAGGTATTGCACATTTGTTTGGTGACATATGTAGTCCAAGTGGGGATTGTTGGAAATATTTAATTTGGACTTTCATATGGTAATTAAATGTGCATAGTTATCTTACGGTTTAATCCAATTAAAGTGATCTAATAAAGTTTTAATTTTGGATTAAAAGGGTATCAAATTGTTATGGGATTAAATGTGTAGATACTATTAGGTGATTTTCTATTTGTTAAGGGACCAAATAGAAAATAAAGGGGATACTTATCCAAAACGGTTATGGTCCCCGGGCGACGGTTCTTAAAAGGATAAAACGTCTATTTCCCTACAGAACGTAAGACACAGAAAGTGTGATACAGAATTCTCAAGAGAACCGCTCGTCTGGAAGGCCAAAACCAGATCTCAAAACCAAAATCAAGATAAGTGCCATGGTTGGATATTTGCCTCTTGTTTCGTCCGACTAATGACGACAACCCAAGATAAGTGCCATGGTTGGATATATGTGTTACATTCAGATGTTCACATATAAGTTGGCAATCGACTTTCCTCGTGTTTGACTGAATGAAATAGATGATTTTTGGAAATTAATCAATTGGCCAGAAGCTTTCGAGTACATATCCAGGCACGCTTTGATTCTCCGACATTCTTCTACATTAGCTCTGAAGAATAGAAAACTGTCATCGGCAAACAATAAATGCGTAACACTCGGGACCCTACGAGCAATGTGACACCCATGCAACCAACCCCTATTCTCGAATTTTTGTATAATAGCAGACAATCCTTCTACACACAATATAAATAGATAAGGCGACAGCGGGTCGCCTTGTCTCAGTCCACGACTCAAAGTGCAAATATCGGATTCAAAATCACCATGAATTATTTTATATCTGACTGTCGACACGCATAGCATCATCAAATTCACCCACTGACTTTTAAAACCCAACTTCAGGAGCATGACCCTTAGGAACGTCCATTCAATTCGATCATAGGCCTTGCTCATGTCAATTTTGAGAGCCGCAACACCATATCTACCTTGTCTCTTCCTTTTGAGGTAATGATTCACCTCAAAAGCCACTAAGATATTGTCAGAGATTAATCTCCGGGGAACAAATGCACATTGGCTTTCTGATATAATATGAGGAAGAATTGTTTTCAGCATGTTTGCAAGTGCCTTGGAGATAATTTTATAAATGACATTACAGAGGGCAATCGGCCTCAGGTCTGTCACAAGCTCGGGGTTACTCTTCTTAGGGATAAGTACAATATTCGTGTCGTTAAAGCCGACTGGAAAAGAGCAGAAATTGGCCCTATTTACCGGGTGAGGAAGGTTCAGAGAGGCTTCGAGATTCCAGACTTTACTCAAGGGAAAAATAGCACACCAATATTGAGAAGCTAAAGCTCGATCTAGTCTTTCTTCAACCCAGTGATTTGTACCTCTCCCCCGCTCCCAGGTAAAAGGATACCCATACATACCCAAATCCACCAAAAAGCAATCGTCAATAGTCTCCTTGAAGCCCAATAATAACCAAGAAGGATGGTTAATATTTCCTTTTTTCTCTGAGTTCGATAAGAGGTCGTTGAAGTCTCCTGACAGCACCAAGGGAGGGCAGATTGGGAGGATAATTGGCGAAGAAGAGACCAAGATTGGCGCCTCTTCTACGCTCCGGAAGGCCGTAAAACCCCGTCAACCTCCACGGCGCAGTATCTTTCAAATTGACAACGACATCAATGTGGTTTGAGGAAAAGTTGAGGAGATCCACCATATCTTTATTTTTCCAAAGAAGGGCAATACCACCCCCGTGACCTGGGTTGTCAACAGCAAAGAGACCTTCATAACCCAGTTTAATTCTAATAGACTCAACTTTTTTCTTATTAATCATTGCTTCAATTAAAAAAATAAAACAAGGCTTTTTTAATTGGACTAAGTCCAATAAAATTTGAATTGTCCGTGGGTTGCCAAGCCCACGATAGTTCCAACTTAATGTACTCATTGGGCTTGGTGGGCCTTGGAACCAGAGCCCACCGTCTTTGAGTTTTTTTGGATCATTGGTCCATTAGTAGTACCCAAAATATATTCCTCATGTTCATTTTCCACTTCCTCTGCAATGTGTTCTTCTCTACACGCCTCCTCTTATGCTCACCTTTTTCAAGAAACAAAATATTTTTGTCCTCCACTATGCCATGTTCCCCACGTAGACAGTCAGGAGAAGGGAGAATGTCTACTTGGAAAACCACCAATCCACTACCCCCACCATTCACATTATAAAAATTTCCTTGAGACACGTTTTTCTCTTTTCCCTTTTTTTCGGTTTCCGAGTTTTGGGGCTCAATGTCAGGGCTTGCCGGTTCGTTGAGGGTGTCTATTCCCGTTCCACGAGACTGACCAGAAAACTCCGTATGACCAAAAACTTGATCGCGAAAATCTTACCGCAAGCGTACGGTGTCAAGTTTTAGTATAGGTTTTGAAAGTAGGGTTATCATCTCCACAGGTATTGTTATCGAATTTTATACTAAGTACTATAATTAAAATAGCTTAACTCTATCTAGAAATCGAAAAGAGAAGGAGTGTTTTTAAACTAAAAATAAAACTAAAATTAAACTAAGGATTGGTTCAGACAATTTATCAAACACGTAGAAGATGAATTCTAAAGGGTTGATTTCACCTAGTTATCCCCTATGTTTTCAAACCAGTTTATTAATCACAAGTTATTAATCTATAAGCCAATATTCCTACTGTTTATCACTTCCTCTCTCGAGTGCCAAGTGATTCTAGGTTCCAATTTCTGATTTCGATATCTCTATAAAAATCATAAATTAAACCCTAATACGCTCAATGAATATTCTATCACATGCTTCAAAAGATTCATAAATCTCTCGATTCTATGAAACCCTTGGTTATGCTATTCTATGGCCAAATGTTCAATTACCTCTCTCGAGCGTCAAATCAAACACGCCAAACAATCTAAATTATTGATCAGATAATCCAGATGCAATCAAATCAAATAGCACAAATAGATTAAATAACATGCGAATTTCATAAACTGGAAATCAAAACATATGTTCAAACGTAAGTTACATCAATCCCCTAGAAATATAGGTTTAGCTCATATTGGATGTACAAAAACTCATGAAGAAATAATTATACATCTCAAAAATCGACAAAGAAAAACAAAGAAAGAATTGAGAAGAAAAGAGAAGGAATTTCTCTCGTATGCAGACGAGAAGTGTCTCCAATTGCCGTCCCGAACCCTAGCTCTATGTCTCTTGCCTTGCGTTGTGCTCAAAATAATGTCTGACCCTTTGTTTGTACGAGCATTCTTATATTTATAGGCTTGAAACCCTCAAAAATCCGTCCAAAAAGCCAAAGAATAAGAGGCCCAACGTTCAGTTTTGTCGAGCGCGCTGCAGTGCTTGGAATGGTGCGCTGTAGCGCGCCTGTGTATTGACCCTGTTGCCTATTTTCGTGCTGCGGCTAGGATGGCGTATTGCTGCTGCGCCGATACTCTTAACGATGGATGTCGCCACATCGCTTTGTCTTGGTCGTCTTAGCTGCGCAGCGCGCCTGCTGCTATTGTCTATCGCTGATGTTGTCTACCGGCGCTGCAGCCCCTTGGCATGGGCGCTGCAGCGCCCCGCACGTCGTCCCCAATGCTCGTCAGCGCGCTGCAGCGCGCCCGGTATGGTGCTGCAGTGCGCACATGCCCTGTATCCCTGTACCATTTTCGACCCCCGCGCTGCGACGCAGGGGTTTTTGTGCTGCGGGGGTTTTGGCGCTGCGGCGCTCGATCTTGCTCAATATTTTTCCATTTTTCCACTTCTAAAATGCGATCTTCACCGTCCAAACACGTTTTCCATCGTTTTTAACCAATTTTGGCTTCCAATATTAGTCCCGACTCTCAAACGACAACAAATGACACGAACTCGACACTAAAATACTCGAAAACACCGCAAAATCCTAGTCTAGAATACTCAATACATTTGTATAAAAACCAACTTAACAGCGGCTGTGCGCAACCACTAAGACCCGTCGTGAGAAGATTTCTTTCGAGATGGAGCTTTCAACCATGTACCTGTAAGTCCAAGTGGCTACGGTAATCTAGAGGGGGGTGAATAGATTATCTCCATCTTTTCGATTTTACCCTTTTTTTCGAACCAAAAGCTCAAGGACAATAATAAAGGTGTGGAATGTAAACAACACACGTTGATTTATAGAGGTTCAACCCACCTAGGGCCTAATCCTCTACCACCCCAGTATATCCGGGATGGATTTCAAAAAGAAAAAAAAATTATTAATTACCAAAATTAATACAAACTCAACTTACAACACTTTGAAGAGCACCACACTCTTCAACAACACCACCTTTGGAGATTACCACAATCTCCCTTTGAAGATTACCACAATCTTCCTTTAACGGCACCTTTGAAGATCACCACAATCTTCAATCTTGAATAATACCAAATTCTTCAACACCTCAAGAGCACCACACTCTTGAAACACCTATCACATAGATCACCCAAGTGTATTCTTACCACAAGAATACTCACAAGGATGTCTTGTGTTGAATGATGACCAAAAATCAAGATTACAACTCAATAATGAATATAACAATATGAGTGCAAAGTGTAATCAAGAATAGCCAAGACCTCAATGATGTGAAAGTGATAAGTTAGGCAAAACTACAACAAGAATAATAACTATGAAGAACAAGTGTTTGCTTGAAGTGTATCTTGTTGTGTTGTATCTCAATTGTTATTTTGGTTGCTCCAAAACTTCCTCTATTTATAGGAGATGTCTTGTACATTATAGGCTCCTCTTGGGGACTTGAATTCTGTAAAAAAAATTGCAAGACAATTGAAGAAAAGAGCTGTTAGAAATCAACTCCAAGATTTGAGGAAAAGATGTATGCTGTCAAACGGTCAGAAATCTGCTGTCAAACCATAGGGCGACCGGTCGCACAGAAATAGACGTTTTTTGAAGAACACGTAGAAAAATAACACATGGCGGCCGGTCAGGGGGGACTTCGACCGGTCGACCTTAACCCTGACCGGTCCCCCTCAATGATTTTTCAAGGAGCAATGTTCTGTTTCGATATTTTGCTCCTAGGTACTGGTCGACAGGGTGTCCACCTGTTGACGTCATCGGTCGACGCCCTGGTCGACCGGTCGACCTGGCCTATTTTCCTTCCGTCTCATTTTTTTGTTCTAAAATACATCTTCAGGTACGGGTTGCCCTATATGGCGACCGGTTGACCTCGAGACAGAAATGTTGTCCAATTTTTGTTGAAAATAAAACTCAAGAAATACTTCAAAAATTTAGTAAAAATATTTTAAACCAATCGGAAGTATTTAGACAACATTTAGGAACCTTGTTTTGAAGTAAAAACTAATAAACATAAAACCATTAAAAGTGTTGTCCAATTTTATCTGAAATAAAACTTGAAGAATTACTCCGGAAAATATTAAAACCATTTTAAATCATTTAGGAGTATTTGGACAACAATTAAAAACATTGTTTTGGTGTAAAAATAAAATCATCAAAATTAAGATAAAAACATGTATCAAACAGTACCGTATGCTCTCTCGTCTTTATTATCCAAATTGTTAAATAATTCCAGGCAGAATTTATCAGAGTGACCAATACGACCGCAATAAAAACAGAAAACGCCTTCACACTCAACATAAACATCAAGATCCGAAAAGTCAAGTGTATCCAAAATACCGTATGACACAAGTCTCTCAATTCTGGTTTTTGAGATATGACCTAAACGCTTGTGCCATAATTTAGCCGAATTTTCTTTATTTAATTTTCGCTTAGTACTTCTTGATTCAACGTGCAGGGATTCATTATATGAAATAATAGTATCGAGCATATATAGATTGTCATAAGTACTTAATGAACCGGTACCAACAATATTGGAATTAAATGATAGACTAAACTGACAATTTCTAAATGAACAAGTAAAACCAAATTTGTCCAGTAAGGAAATAGAAACCAAATTTCGTCTAAACGACGTCTTTAAAATCCAAAAAGAAACCAGTTCCTAATAACAACCTAAAATACCCTATTATCTCCACTTCCACCGATTTGCCATCACCCACAAAGGTGTATCTTTCACCATCAGTTGGCTTTCGGTAGCTCAGGCAACCCTGCATTGAAACACTTATGTGAGTAGTAGCACCAGAATCTAACCACCAAGTGTTTCCAGGTACTGAAGCTAAATTAACTTCAGAACATACGAAAGCAAGAAATGTACCTTTCTTCACACGCCAAGCGCGATACTTAGTACAATCCTTCTTTTTGTGTCCAGGTTTGCCACAAAAGAAACAACCATCCTGAGTTTCACCTTTTTGTTTCTTTTGTGCTGGACCCTTATCATTTGCAGCTTTCTCAACATCATTTTTCCTTTTGCCCTTATCCTTAGAAGTACTGGCCAGTTGAGCAATCTCAGTTCTTTCTTGCTTCAACCTTTCTTCCTCTTGCACACAGTATGAAATGAGCTCATTTAGAGTCCACTTCTCCCTTTGACAGTTGTAACTGGCCTTAAACTGACCGAATTGTGCAGGAAGCAATATGAGCACTAAATGCAGGAGTAAGTCCTCAAACACCTCGAGCTTTAGTGCCCTTAACTTTGAAGCAATGTGAGACATCTCCATGATGTACTCCCTTGAGCTTATACTTTAGTGAGATCAAGTTAGCCAAAAGCGTACTTGTCTCGGCCTTATCGTTTTTAACAAAATGCTTTTCAATTTCCGCAAGGTACTCACTGGCCATAGTAACTTCCTCAGAAGTTGTGCCTCGAAAGGCTTTTGAAATGCCGCGCTTAATGATCATCAGACTAACGCGATTTGAGCGCTCCCACTTCTCAAAGTTCCGCTTTTCCTCAGCAAAACTTGCATCCGTAAGAGAATGGGGTTGCTCAACCCTTAGCGCATAGTCCAGATCCATGCAGCCCAAAATGATCAGAATATTTTCTTTCCAATCCTTGAAGTTCGACCCATTGAGCATGGGAATGTTGTTGGTGTTAGCAGAAATAGGAGTAGCAGTTCATCATAGTTGAACAGAGAACAAGACCAAAATTAACCGTCATGCTCACATTAAACCGAATAATCAATCATTAAATTTAAATAAGTTGGTAACATCTCGAGGCACCTAGCACAACATTAATATCAAGTCTTTGGACAGTAATATTAACTTGTAAGTGGCTACCTATTGTAGTGATCAAACACTGACAATAAATCCTGTCAAGCAATATTGTCTTCCTTTGGGCCGACAAATCACTTACATGGATAACCCTATAATTGCCACGTATTTACCACCACAGGTGTTTATGCATTTCGGGCCAAGTATTAACCTTCCTTAGGGCCGGCTAATACCCGCATAAATATACACAAACACAAACATCCAATATTCTTAATGAATAATTCTACACGAGAGAGCAGGCCCGTACTTGAGGGTAGGCACAACAAGCTTGTGCCTAGGGCCCCAAAATTTTAGGGGCCCATTTTTATGTTTAAGGAGTAATTACATAAAAGTCCCTAAGGTTTGGGCCGATTACAAAAAAAACAAGAGATTTTTGGAAATTATAGGAAAAAAACATTTAAATTCGATGCGTCTTATATTTTCCTCGTTCATATGCCAAAAATATTTCAAAATCTCCCCCTACGTTTATGAAAACATTACAATCATCCCCTTAAATTTAATACACAATCAAATTTTAAGGTTTTGGGGGCACCAATTTTTTTTAAGTGGTTAAGTATATAAATCATAATCTTCACACACACAACACCAAAAAAAAAAGACGGAATTCAACATGGAGCCTAAATTTGTGAAAAAGAGAAACAACTCACTCGAATGTGACGTACATATAAACTTTAACTCATACTGACAATTTTATTTGATAATGAACATTACATCCTTCTCAATAATTTCCTAAAATTCTTATAAATAATGACAATTTTTAGAAAAAAATCTTTTTACAAATTTTGAGTCAATAGTTTTATTTTTTTCATTGTGTTAATACTTTTCATTTTGCTTTTTTTTTTAGCTTTTGCTTAATTTTGCCCTTTCATTGAATTGATTTAGTTAGCAACGTGATTTATGACCTGAGCAATAATTTTATTTATTTATTTATGATTTATGAGTATCAGATAAACTTGGGGGTGACATAGTAATGTGTGTGACTGAAATTTTGTTTTTCTTGTTGTCATAGTTTTTAGGGGATTAATTATACAATTGATTTTTCCGCCCTTGATTTATAGCAATATTTTAAGACAAAAAAAATTGGCCGATATAAGGGCCCATTTTTTTTATCCCGCTTAGGGCCCTGTATTTCACAGGTCCGGCCCTGCGAGAGAGGTCACTTTGGCGACTTCTTATTTCAATAAATTTATTTTAAATATCAGACAAAATAAATTGGGACATGAGATGTACCAAACAAATTTAAAATTAAATGATCCAACAATATATATGCACATCGCCATTCCCGCCGTCGGCAAGACATGTATCAATTTTCCAGAAAATCCCTTTTGCTAATAAAACAGGGTAATCAAAACCAAAGATTTCATGCTTGAAGAATCTATTTATGAACTCCAGAAATACGTGAAAATAAACACCAACATCGTCATTATTTCTCTATTCATTCCATGAGCAACAACAATTTCATAAAGTGGCAGAAAAGCCCATGCAGAACCTTAAATCCTTACTCTGAATTTGCAATTGAAGCATTGCACGCATATCAATATATCACAATAAAAGACAAAAGTTGCTAGGAAAGGAATCACGTAAATCCTTAATCTGAATCCATCAAAACCGTAATTCAAAAACCAATGCATAACGCGACGCAATCATCATTAAGATTCCAAATTTCTGATTTAAACCATCCGCAAACTAGAAACGTCGGAACAGAGATCAATTCAAAACGAGGGTTCCGAAAAACCTTAAAATTCCAGAAATCAGAAAACCCTAACTCCAGTTAACAAAGAATAACAAAATTCTTCCCAAATCTCAGAAAATCATGAATAGAGTGGATAGAGTGGCTCTGATACCACTTGTTAGTAATCAAAATCACAAAAGGGCATGCTTTAATTCACAAAATCCAAAAGCATATTTGACCGATCTACCATGATAATCCGAGAAGGAGAAGAAATTAATCTTAAACACGGAAGCGTACCTGAATCCATTAGGGTTTTTGAGAATTCTTGATTTTGGTTTTGAGATCTGGTTTTGGCCTTCCAGACGAGCGGTTCTCTTGAGAATTTTGTATCACACGTTCTGTGTCTTATGTTCTGTAGGGAAACAGACGTTTTATCCTTTTAAGAACCGTCGCCCGGGGACCATAACCATTTTGGATAAGTATCCCCTTTATTTTCTATTTGATCCCTTAACAAATAGAAAATCACCTAATAGTATCTACACATTTAATCTCATAACAATTTGATACCCTTTTAATCCAAAATTAAAACTTTATTAGACACTTTATTTGGATTAAACTGTAAGACAGCTATGCGCATTTAATTGACATATGTAAGTCCAAATTAAATATTTCCAACAGATTTCTTATGTAGTGACTCAATCTATGGCAACTCAGGACCCTAACTTGTTGAGCACATCTCACGATTCAGCTCCTCCACAAAACTCTAGGACAAGGGCAGTGGAGGCCCTTATGAATGAGGTTCATCTTATTTTTTTAAACTATTAGAGAGTAGAATCATTTAATATTTATTTACTCTAACACGAAGGAATTAGAGTGTTCGTCTTGGAAATCGGGGCGGAGATCCGGCGGCATTTGCCAGAATTGGAAGATGGTGTATCGTTTGGAGAGCTCATGTTGGATGTAAATCAAGAGCGGGCGGACTAGGAGAAAAACCGATCAGAGTGTCCATTGTCGACCGTAGAAAAAAGAAATAGAGAGAAAAAGAAAAGAACAAGAAGTATATGCTTATAGGAATTCAAGATTTAATAAGAATCATATTAATGTTGTAAAAATTAGTGGTGATTTTAAGTTCAATTAATCAACCACTAGTGCATTTTTATCATTATTTTTTTTCAACTCAACTTTCAGGCTTACGCCTAACTATGCATGAGGACAACAGTTTCGGCTCTTCATCGATGCCACCAAGGTAAACCGCAGATGTACATAGACTGACCAGTGTTCTGATGGGGTCTGATGATGTACAACCATGTCATCCTAGGTAAAGAGAATAAGTATGCTCGATCTCCTCAAAATAATATAGTCGATTTTCCCCCGAATCGAACCCACGCGGATACTATTCAGTATGAGTTCCCCTCGAATTAAACACACATAGATGTTATTCAGTATGAGTTCTCACCAATCATTCACTAGCTCGTATATGCCTTGGGGGATATTTTGATGGTGTGTGGATTTGATCCACGATTGCCACCCACAAAAGACATAAGCCCCTTATGGTCAGGTGGGCAAAGCCGCCTGGTTACTAGTTCATTTTTATAAAACATAAAAATTTAGGAGTAATTGATTCTTCCAAATGCTATTATAATATTAACATGGACTATATACCTTGGTCCCATTTGAATTGGAGTACTTGGACTTGAGTAGATGGTTTAGAGGTTGTTTTGCTAAATTTATTTAAAAGATCGTACATTTTATAAGATGTTTTTAGAGTTTATAAGACAGCGGTCAATTTTCCTCTCATTCCTTTTATTTTTATTTTGAGAGAGAATAATGGTGAAAATTTATTTTAAAAAATGCGATGTAAAAATTGTAGAATGTGATTGGATGTGAAACGAAAAAGTATTAATTATGATTCATGTGAAATTTACTCTTTTTGAAGCGGAGACTGCTGTGAGATTTGTTTTTTGAGTTCAATGTTAGAAATTATTTTAAATCCATGTTTGGTTGATTTTTTTTTTTTCATTTTTTTCATTTTTTTGGAATTTCTTTTGTGAATTTTTTTCTTCATAAATTATTTTGGTTGATGAATGGCATAATTAACCTCCACTGTATTGGGCAATGCAACCGTTATATCAATGTCACTTCTACATAGTGCACCATTCATCAAAATGGAGCCGGAAATAATTTGAATATTAAAGCATTAGGTTCAGCTAATCCAAATACGATTTCCAGTTAGAGCCATCAATTCCATGCACAATATATAGAATATGATATTTTTTTTGAACTTGAAAACAAATGAAACAATTAAAATAGTATAGAAGAAAATATTTTTTTTTTCGAAAACAATGAAATACACAATTGGCCACCGCCCCTCCCCGCCCAGGGACCCGACCCGCAACCCCCTTAATTTTTATTTTTTAAATATATATTAATATATATTTTCCATATATATTATATATTATAATATAAGTTTTGTGTATTCTTATATTATATCTAATATTTTTATAAAATGATAATAACAGCTTTTGTAAGGAATATTTTATAAATAATTTAAAAATATATTTGTTTTCTTTTTTGTCATTTTTTTGTATTTAATTTAATAAAAAAATAGGCCAGAATGGGTCGACCAGCCCGCCATGCGACCACTGTGGATCGACCCGCCCAGCTCCCCTTCTAGGCACGGGGCGGATCAGGGTCTCTTGGTCCAACCACTACAAAAAAATGTAGTAATTGCAATGAAATATTTGCGACAAATACTAATATTCGCTGCTAAAGTTGAATATTAGCCACGAATATTTAAAAACATTGTTGCCAACTAATTAAAAGAACAAAAATAAAATAATAGTTTAGTGTATTTGCAACGAAATGAAGTTAATCCGTCGCTAAGGATAGCGACGAACATATAAATTTCCGTTGCTAAATATTAGTAGGTACAAAAAAAATAAAAATAATAATTGTTAGCTGCGAAAATAAAAATTTTGTTGCTAAAGTTTCAAAATATTTTCAGCAAATTTTGTGCTTTCGTTGGTAATGTTAAACCCAAATAAAAAAAATAATAAATTTAGTTAATTTAGGAAAATTGTGGTTAATTGTGCGGCGAAGTGTATAGTTTTCGTCACAAAAATATTTAATTTATGAAAATTACAATTAATTTTGTGGCGAATAGTTTAGGTTTCGTCACAAAATATATGAAAATTAAATTATATTTGCAGCAAATTATTTTGTTTTCGTCGCAAAAATTATTTAATTTATGAAAAATGCAATTAAGTTTGTGGCGAATAGGTTAGATTTCGTCGCAAAATGTATGAAAATTAAATTACAATTGCAGCGAATTGTTTAGCTTTTATCGCAGAAATGTTTAAATAATGTAAATTAGAATTTTCTTTAAAAAAATATAAATTACAATTTATGTTTGCGGCGAATTATTTAACCTTCGTTGCAAAAGTACAAATAGTAAGACATCGTTTTGGGTTTCCTCTTTTCCCCTCCCGCAATATTTTCCCTCCCGCAATTCTTTTCCCACTCCCCAGTCTGAGTCTCCTCTCCCAACCACCGTCACTCCAGCCGCTACCGTAGTCCCAATCCAGCCGCTACCGCACCGTCACTCCAGCCGCTACCGTAGTCGGCGAAATTCGCTGCAAATGTATTAAAATTTTGCGGCAAAATTTGCTACAAAGTTTAAACATTTGCGGCGAAATTCGCTGCAAAATTTCAACATTTGCACCGAAAGCAAGTTGTTTCGTCGCTAAAATTGTACTTTTTAAAAATAGAAAAGTTTAATAATTTGCACGAAAGTATAAAATTGGCCGCTAATAGTTGTTACATTTAGCAACAAATTGTATGATTTTGTCACTAATATTTTATTTTAGAGCAAAAATTGTTTAATATATTAGCAACGATATTTTCGTGTTAGCGACGAAATGTTTCGTTACTAATGTTTTGTGATGAAATAAATTTCAATCGCCGCTGAAACGTTTGAGACGGGCTTACTGCAACGATTTTTGCGGCAAAAATTTTTCGCTGCAAAAACACTTTAGCGGCAAAATTTTATTATGTTAGCGGCGAATATTTTCGTTGCTAAAAAACAAGTTTGTTGTAGTGAACCCAACCCAACCCATTGCCATCCATATTGAGATCAAAAATTGTTGATTGGCTTGATTTTTTTATTTTTTTGGTTTCTGCCAAGATTTCGTACTATTTTTTGTGATGTGCTTGTTCTTCTTCTCGTTGTTTGTTGTGATTTTACTTTGTTCTTCCTCTTTTTGTTTTGTTCTTGTGGTTTTTTGTTGTAGTTTTCTTCTTCATTTGTTATGAGTTTTCATGTTTGCTTCTGAATTTTTTTAAATCTATGTTGCAGCTTTGAGTTAAAATCTCTTTTAGACGATGGAACGTATTTGGTATGAAGAAAAGAGGAGGGAGTGTATCTCATGTCCATAAAAAATTCCGCCAGCATATTAGCTGGGATTTTCCCTCTAAAGTAAGTCAATTTGTGTCCTTATCCGATTGGGTAGTTGAAGAGCCTCAAATATGTTTGTTGAAATCAAAGAAGCCATAAAATATTTGTATTCTTATTATGCAAAATAAAAAGTGAATTACAAAAGAAACAAAGGAGAGTCTTATATAGACAAATAGAAAATCTAACCCTAAAAGGATTAAAATCCTAACCATAAAAGGATTTCACTTAAATAAGCAAACTAAATATATATTATATTTCAACACTCCCCCTCAAACTCACGATGCAACCGCAAGATGCATTGAGAGTTTGTCAAATAAGAAACGAAAACGCGAAGAGGAATGTGCCTTGGTAAAAATTTTGGGCAACTAAGTAATTTGATATTTAATTAGTTTCTATTTGTTCAATTATAAGACAAGTGACCCTTTATATTCTATACTTTAAAAGTATTTATTCTTCCATCTATAACTCTTAAAATATTTTGAATTTTTAGATTTAGAGAGCTTTCTAACCATATGTCATAAGCATATATAAGGACTTCAGATGAGAACATTTTAACCTTGTAAAGTTAAAAAATATGTAGAAATTAAGAATTTATATTTTTTTATAGTTTTGCTATTTATTTAATCTTTTTTGTTTATTTATTGGATAAATGTTCATTATACGCAATTTGTTTTTCAATATCTGAAAAGTTGTTAAAAAATAATATTGAAAACAAGAGAGTTTCTTATTTTATTTTTAAATTCAAGCATATTTTGTTTTATTTAGTCATATCAAGTAAAATAAAAAGTACATGATAATAAAAAGGAATAAGATTAACATGAAAAAATAACGCGAATAAGAACCAAACAAGTTTGTCACAACAAAAAAATATTTACCTTTTGAATTTCAACTATATGTGTTAACATGACATTTACTAGATTTTCTAACATTATAAATTTTAGTTTCAAATTTATTATTTTTTGAATAAATTATTATTTTAATATTTCAAAAAACAATCCTATAAATTTGACAAGTGTAAAAAGGAATTAAAACTTATATAATATATATATATATATATGGGGAGGATACAATGAGACCACATATTATAGTCAATGTTTTTAAAACCAGACCGGATCGGCCGGTTCGACCGGTTTAACTGGGAACCGGTCTCGAGTCCGGTCCGGTTATTTATCTAGACCGAGTGGCAAAAAACCCAATGCCACCCCGTAAAAACTGGCCTAAAACTGGAAACCGCCGAACCGCTTTGACCCGGTTTTTTTCTTATTTTTTTGTGGATTAGATAAACTTTTTTTGTTTATTACAAAATTTAAAGGGAAAGATAATAAAATAGGTAATTGCATATTTCATGACTAGTAAATTACTAAATCTAGGACTCTAAAAAGTAGAAACACAATCCATGGAATTTAAAATTCCATAATAAGCAATCTATTCATTGACATTGTAGCAATATTATGCAAAACTCAAAAAAAAAAGAAAAAAATCTTTCATTCATGTTTGGATATGCACTTTATTAATTTAGTTTTTGTTTTCATTTGCATTGTTGGTTTTTGTTACATTTGTATTTATATTTACTTTTTACATGTGTGTGCAAATATATATATATATACATATATATATATAGGGATTGGTTCAAATGAGACCAATCCCTTTAGGTTAGTCCATGAGACCAAATATAAACCCTTGATTTAAATATTTTAATGGTTGAGATCATTTTTCTTATTTTTGGAATGTAAGGGTAATATTGTATTTTCATCTAAATCAGTTTTATGAAAAAAAATCGTTACTTCCTGTTTTTTAGGAAAATACAATCTTTCCTATCCCACCTACCTGATTTTTAGGAGGCAAAAAGCCCAATTTCAGTCTAAGTCACGCCTTTTCAATTTTTTTGGGGAGTTGAAGGAGTTCGTATTTTTTTCTGTATACTAAGTAACAGATGTTGTATACTAAGTATACAAATATGTTATGATAAATATACAACATTAAGTGGAATGTAAACAAGGAGTTGATACTTGAAACCCATCTTCTATTTATTCTTTTACAGTTATGCTCTCGTAGAAATTTTCGTTTGTACTCTAAAAAAAAATGAACTTGGTGTGTTTATATATAAAAAACAAGGAGTTGATACTTGAAATCTATATTCTATTCTTTTCTGACACCCATCTTTTTCTATTTCATTTGTATACTAAGTATGCAGATGTTGTATACTAAGTATACAACTATGTTATGATAAATATACAACATTAAGTGGAATATAAACATAACGTTGTATAAAGTTTTGATATCTGAATTTTGTGTTTTTCTTATGTAGGAGTTGTGGTTAATAAAATGTCAAGCGAAGAACATGAAAGAGAGGTTGGTAGTCGCGAAGAGGAGAGTTCGGGAGACAAGCAGCCTTTAAAGAGGCGCTGGATTTGTTTAATTGGATAAATTGAATTGTATTATTTGTTGTATAAGTAGTTTGGTGTATTTGTTTACTTAGTAATGTGGAATTGTATTCTTGGTTAAGTGGAATTGTATCCTTAGTTATATAGGTGGTTAAGTGGTTTTGTATTTTTAGTTCAGTGTAATTATAAATTTAGTTTAATATTTTTACATACTCAGTAATGTTTATAATATAGTTAGTTCAGTGTAATCGTATATATAGTTAAACAATGGGATAACGTTTTTAATCAACCCAAACTATACGTGTTTTTACACTTTGCAACCCGAACTTTGAAAAGTTACTGATTGCAACCTAAACTTTACAAAATTTTACACTTTGCATAAAATTCCGGTTTTACCCCTGGTTTCAGGAAAGTTGGTTTGTAGTTTACACTCTAAACTTTAAAGTTGTTACACTTTGCAACCTGGACGATAAATTTCATTGCATTTTCTTTGATTACTCCCAAAAGGTCTTATGATCCTCGAAAATGGTATCAGAGCCTAGGTTTATTAAGAACTTTTAGTTAAATTTATTATATTTATGTAATTAACAATTGGTGAGGAGAAATTACTCCGAGATTATGGATCCGGACCGATGTCCGAGATGTACCCCTTACAGGACATATCGTCAAATATTGACGATGTATGCACAGAACACCTTGACCAGGTTTCATATGGGAATACCAACATGAAGAAAAGGAAACAGCGAGGAGCCGACGGGAAACCTTAAGGCATTGCAAAATGCAAGCAGAATATTATAGCGATTCCGATGTTTAACTGCACTTATATGTTCACTTGATGAACCTTCAAGAAACGGTACATGAAAATTCCCATCGTAACAATGATTCCCGATGGGGTGAATGGAACGAGATACTTCAGATAAATCTAAGATCTCCGAAGATCTTAGAGAAATCCGTAAGACGGTGCGAGAATTATGGCAACCGCCATATTCATCTACCAAGACAAGTTTCATCGGATCGAACTGGATGGAGACGATGGTGAAATATCGAAGGAAACTCTTGAACTCCTTCATGATATTGTAAACGAGTCAAGAACCTGGAGGACAGGCCAAGTTCATCCGGGAGGAAGGAAACGTATTGATTTTGGGACGAGACTGTTTACACCAAAAGGGGAAACCAACCGAAGTCATACGAAAAATGACGGATGAGGAGAAGCTCATTGCTCTAATCAAAGGAAAATCCATCAAAAATTAAAAAAGATGGATATTGAAAAGATGAATCTTAAAGATCTACATGACCTGGCAGAATCCTTCGCGGGATTAGGTATTGTAGATTTAAAGATGAACGCAGGGGATGAATCAGCTTTGGTTACCTATGACCCATAAGGTAGACCAATTCCACCACCACCGCCACCAGTTAATCCTAACGTCGAAGAAAGTACGGGTTCGCATCATGGAGCTCGGGATGAGAGGATGCCACATGCTGGGGATTTCACGACGGGGAGTGATCCACTTTCAGGAACAGGAGGTCGAAACCCTCTAGCAGGAACTAGACAACCTACCGGAAGGCCGAATGTTTATCAGACGCCTTATGGAAGATCGCACCTCGACCCAATACATCCATATGGGTTGATGTTAAATCTGGACATCCCAGATTTTAAAAATAGAGAAGTTCTCATTGATGAATGGGCTTCAGCTATGAGAATTTCAAAGCAGAACCCTCGATCTTACAAAGGATTCATTTATCTTACTCCTTGAAATGAGTCTTGAAGGATCGGTGAAGATTGCCTGGGATATGACCGATGCTAGTACGAAAAGTTCGGTCACATCAGGGGAATCACTTAAAGGAATTGTCGATGGTATGGCCAAACTATTCAAAATCTAGTTCATCGGCACAGGTTATTTCGAGGGATTAGAGGATGAAAAAAGAAAGAGATATAAACAAGCCCTCTATAGCCTTGAGATACTGGATATTTGTCATATTGATGAATATATCAAGTTGTTCACGAATATCACGGTGGAAATCCAAGATTGAGGAAAAAGAAGTCGCATGCCTATTCTTTGCCAAGATTCCGAGTCCCCGGAGAGAAATGCTTATCGTGCAATACAAGGGTGGAGTGAAGTAGAAAGCGGGCGAGAAAAATGTCTTTCCTAAAGGCCAAGTTATCTCGAATGGTGTTACCAAGCGGCTCTATACAAGAATTACAAAAGATTAAGAGGAATTAACAAAACAGTTCCTCTATGTTGCGTGGATAATGATATCCCAACTTGGTTGTGGGAGGTCAACCAAGTCGGCACAAAAAGAAGAAGGATAGAAGCCATCCATATCGCCGAGGAAGCGAAGAACAAAAAAGCGGTCTTCATGGAGACCTAGAAGGTTCGTCAAAACAAAAAGCCCAAAGTTATAAATCGGGGCAAAGACCAATACCAAGCGGAGAGTAGAGCCTCATCATCGGTTCTAATCAAGCAAGTACCAAAGCCAGAATCCGGGGAGAAGAACTTTCAGCGTGCTCACACCGAGCTAATGAAAGTTTCAAAGATGTAATTGCTTTGGACATACGGAGCAAGAGGGCATATCTCAACGGATTGCCCGGACAATCAAAAACGAGGAGTCAAACAGTTCGAGGCCACACCGTAAATCGAAGAAGTTGTTTATTATCGTGGATTTAATACGGGTGTATCAATTTGAGGATATTCCCTCGGATGAAAGCATCTATGAAGAAGAGATCTATTCGATGATGGAAGTGAATCCGATTTAATCGAGTAAAGAAGAAATTCTTCAACAAACGGTCAGGGAGGATATGTCAGGATTCCTCTCGCACACTACGGTATCTCATAAGACTCTTATGAGAATTATGAAGGAAGATCCAAAGCTTCAAATCTATGATGGATTTACAATTGGAGCAATGGAAAAGGCTTTGGATAAGATTAGTTTTCGTAATAGAAAACACCAAATTATCCACAGGGTAACAACCGGAGAATTGGCCATTCCGATGGAGTTTACCGGGAACCTGATCGAAATGCAGTTGGTCCCTATTAAAGAAATCCAGGAGATCAAAAGCAGAGTTAAAAGAGAGGTTGCAAATACACTCTCATGGATTCATATCGGAGCCATAAGAGTTATTATTAAAGCAACATTCAAAGAAGGGATAGATTCGCCACTCAATCTGGCTATCTTTGATAAGCGAATCTCAAACCTCAAGGATTCATGCCTTGAGAAGCGATTCTGAGAAATTTGTATCTTTGGGAAATTGGCATTTAATGTCTATCCTAGAATTGCATACAATCTGGGAGATCGAGATTTTAGTAGAGTTCTAACCCTTCATCAAGATTTTAAAAGAGATGATTTGATGAAAGAAGGGAATAGACCTACTCGATCACATACAAAATATCCTATGCTCTCTCGAATACACATCATTCAGAAGTATTCTTGAGAAAAGAATTTATTGAAGTCCCAAGAATCTTCGAGGACTTTGCAGGGTAGTTTTACCGAGAAATTATTGAGTCTCCAACCATCAAGGAGATCGATATGAAAATACAAGATCAACCGAGTCTTCAACAAAAGTCGAAGTCTCGAGTTGAGCCTGAAGGATGTCTTTCCAACAGACGAGAATGACAAGTAGCGGCCGTTGGGAAGAAAGGAGACCAAATGCTGATTGGCGTATTCCGGATGTTTTCAAAACAAGAGAGAGCCGAAATGTCCGTATGATGGCGAGAAGTTGAAGTAATATTCGACATCACTCAAAAGGATAATATTTTTCCTTGTGATGTTCTATATTATCTCCAATAACCAATAGTTGGACGGTATCAAGGAAACTGAAGATAGGCGAAATTGAGCCGACTATCACGGGAGTTGCGGGGAAAATCCCGAGCAATTAACACGGGAATTGAATTTCTCGAGGATCATAAACCTTGGGAAAGATTACAAGATGGAATGGAGTTCACAGTGGCTAATAAGAGATACAGAATCAGATGACCATTAGTCCATTCTCCATATACATTTCTATCGGAATGTTATATGCTGAATATAAGGCCGAGTATTTCGCCGCCTATATTGATTCAGGTGCCGGAATATGTACTGCAAAGCCGGATGTTTTTCCTAAAGAAATTGGAGAAGATTTACCAGCTATTGCAGGAAGAGATTTCTCTAAGAGGATTCTTATCCTTAATAAGGGAATTAAACAAGCAGAAATCATGATCGGAGGCGCAGGCAGTACCCCATGGTACAAAGTGAAAACGCCACCAATCTATTTCCATGATACAGGTGCAGATGTTTTGCTAGGAAACAACTTCCTACAAACGTTCAAGCGATTTACACAGGAGAACGAGACAAGAAGACTTATTTTCACAACCCTATGTGATCATAAGATCATTGTCCAGAGACTGCGGGAAGCATTTTACAGAAAAATGCCTATTAATTTTCGCAGCAAGCGTGGTGATGAAGCCAAACTCCGAAATCCAAAAATGGCGGATCGAAGGAAATTTGGTGAAGCATTATTATCCTATAGACAATTTGGTTTGATTCGAAGGATCAAAAGATGGGATAACAACTGTATTCATTCAGAGTGCAAGGAGAAGAACGAGTTACTCCAGAAGCCATTGCAGAATTATGGATGAGTTTAATGGAGAATCCACAGAGTGACGTAACCATTGAGGAACAAATATCACTCGAGGATGTTAAGAAGAAAATCCAAAGGAATTATAATGAAGATCCTTTGGCTTGGTGGGACAAGAACGAGCTCAGAGAACATGAAGGAGCATCTCAAGCATTTGGAGATATTTTCAGATGTTTGTCATAAGGAAGGATTAGTGCTTTCAGAAAAGAAGGCGGTGATCGCGACAAGACAAATTGAATTCCTCGGAATTGAAATTGATGAATCTGGAATTATTCTACAGAATCATATTGTAGAAAAGATACAGGGATTTCCAGATACATTAAAAGACAAGAAGCAACTTCAGAGTTTTCTTGGAGTTGTCAATTTTGCTGGGATGTTCATTAACAATCTAGCATACTACAGGAAGGTGTTTAGCCCATTGCTTAAAAAGGATGCAGTGTTCAAATGGGAAGATAAACATCAAGAAGAAATTAAGCAACTTAAAGAAGTTTGTAAAAAGCTTCCAAAGCTTGCGATTCCCAAGACGAGGACGAACGGTTCTATATACGGATGCGATGATGATTGGTGGGGCAGCGGTTCTTACGAAAGTCACACCAAACGAGGAAGTGCCATGCAGATATCTTTGCGGCCGGTTTATTCACCCCTAGTGAAGCAACTCGGTGGCATATTAACGAAAGAATTCTTCGCAATGATGAAAGGCTTTTTAAAAAATGGCCTCTATTTTTACGGGCTAAAAAGTTTACTTTAAAAATTGATAATTCAAGTGTCAAGGCTTTTTCGAAAAACAAAATTGAATCAAAAACGAGAAAAGGCTCGATTACTTAGATGGCAAGTGAATGTCAATATTATGATTATGATATTGTCATTATAAAATCTCATGAAAATATTCTTGCGATTTCTTGACACGAGATGGAAGGACGCGTTCGATTTGACGAGGTCCTTAAACGAGTAAGACATCTCGGGAAAACCTGGAGAGTCTAGAACGAGATTTTGGGACGTTATGTCTCAATGCGAAGTTGTTGGACGACTTCAACAGCGGTGTAAATCCGTTTCTAGTCAAATACGAGCATGCCGGTTCGCTCAAGGACAATTGTTTCTTAGATCTGCAAGGGCCTCTCTTCCAGCCGCATCTCCTACGGTGCAAAAAGGGGCCGAGAGAGTACGGGGCTCTAACCCGGAGGTTATGGATTCAAGTACCATAATCACAAGTGTTGCGGGTGATGCATCCCCGAGGGTGTACAAATCGAACGAATGTTGAAGCTCGGTGTCACAACCCGAGTCTTCAAGTCAACCCAAAGACCTCGGGGTAAAAGAGGGAGAGTTGAATTTTAGGCCACAGACAGGCAAATCTAAGGTTCAAATCGACGAGAATAAGATTTCTCCTATGCAGGTATATCAGCGGCAATGGGAGAAACTAGTTACAAGACAAGGTATTAACCCAGAAAAAACAATAGTTGATATCTCAGGAAAGTATCCCAGAGTTTGGATGAAACCAGGAAGTAATCCAAATGAAGTACATGAATGGTATACTTTTGGAGCTTTAGCTTTAATCTATACCGTGTCACCAGGATTCCCAGAAATTTCAAAATTACCGAAATGGATTGGGGAAGCAGTCTACGAGACCTGGGCCAATAATCCACACTTGGCCGAGGAGGCGATATTTTGGAACTTTTTTATCGGTGCGGCTCTGAACCGAACCAGCGAAGAAAGGCTTTAATGAAGCTTTTCATTTCATCAAGCTAAGAAGACCGGATGGAAATGCTTTAAAATACATTAAAGCGGCTTCAGGAAGAAGGACCGATGTTAGTAGGGGCATTTTTCAAGACGAAGCTTCTACCAGACGAGCATGGGGTCTTTGGGTTTGTCTAACTGAAATGGACAAGGTCAAATATCCATTTAAGTTCTTCCAAAATTCGGCAAATGGATCTTTCCTTTTGAATTCGATGACTGGATCAACCACAGGGTTTGCAGAAGAACTCTTCGAGACCAAAAGAAGAATTCTCTCGGGAAAACAAGATTCCGGCAAGCAAAGAAACTTACGGAAAGTGCGTAATATGGCACATGTTGGCCGATGGATCGACCAGGATCGTCAGGCATGCCCGAACAGAAGGAACCCGAGTTTGGGAAAGGTTTTCGACCCAAACCCGACCGACAAGACCAGGCAGCTGGAAAGGACAAGGGCCCAGCTCACAAAACGCGTTTTCCTCGGGGACCACGCAAACCAACTTTTTAGAAGATTCCCGACAACTTTCACATGGGCCGAGTCACGCGGAAGAAAAAGAAAAACCGGCAGGCGAGGCAATAATGCGAGGATATGACGTAAGCGATGACGTCATAAGCATCAAAGAAGATTTGGAGTCCGCCTTTCAAGTCCTGGGACTTACATCTATAAAAGCGAGATTTGAAGGAAGTCGAGGACATCGAACATTTTCCTTAGTTTTCTTACAATAAAATCGAGTGAAAAATTTGTAATATTTTGAGTGTTTTAGTTTTTAAGTTTTGATGTATTTTTCGTGTGCAAGCCTCATACATGAGAGGCTAAACAAGTATTCTCCTCCCAAAAGGAGATTACTAATGTAATAAATTTTCTTTAAGTTCTTAATAAAATAAAGGTTGTTTGTTCAACATGTGTTCATGATGTACTATTGATCAATCCCCTTTGAAGAATTACTTTTACGCCTTGGAGTAGGAAACGAACCAAGGCTGTGCTGAGCAGTTTCTGAAGGAGTCGGATAACTTGCAGATCATCTTCCCCGAGGGTGAGGTTGAACAGTGAGGAGCTGTTTGTCAAACGATCTGGGGGCAGTAATTTTCCGACTGGTGGCGTTGCGAACCACTTAACTCGGTGCTGTTTCGGTCAAAAGAGGTATGAATTTTAAGGGATTTATTAATTTTACGGAAGCATGTTGGGCCTGATATGGTCGTAATGGACTATTTTCATTTTCAGTCTAAAGACCCAATTTGTATGCGGATAAATTCTTGAAATAAGATTTTGATAGAAGTATGTCTTGTTGAGTTTATAGGCTAGAAACCTGACATGATCCATTTAAAACCTCTGAATAGAGACTGGATCTAAGTAGGTGTAACAATGCCACGAACAAAACAAGCTACAGAAAAATCGGGTTCTTATTTCTCGAAAAATCCGAAAAACAAATTGATTAGGGAGTGAAAACTTTTTGATTATTGTATTATGCAATATATTTATCCTTATGGAGCAATTTGCCACAAATTAGAGTTTAAAGGGATAACTAGAACTATTGTTATTAGAGAATAAAATCCTAGGGGCAAAATGGTCCAAAAGTTGCAAAGAGTAATTATTTTCGTAGTTCAGGATGCAAAAGGTTAAAAATAAAAGCCTAGGTTGTGAAGTGTAAAAAGGGGTAAAGTTGAGGTGGTTAAAAATAATTATCTCGTTAAACAATTCTGTATGCTTAGTGTTGTTTTATTGTATATTTAGTTCAATGTAATTTTACATGCAATACATGTATGAGAAGCAAAAATATTCTTAAAGATAAATTAACAGGTTACATAATGCTATGACAAAATTAAGTATACAATTGCAAGTTAATAAATTATATGATCGCATTGTATTAAATATACAGGAACACATAACTAAGTGTACAATTTCAATCCAATATGTATGCAGATCCCATCAACTAAATAAACACGGCTGCTTTGTAAAAATACAAGTTGTTTCATTTTTTAACAATACACATTATTCACATTATGATAAATCCAATTTGGCATGCAATGACACTCAATTATATGAACAATTTAACTAAAATAAGTATACAACACTAAAAGGAAAAATTATATATCCCAATGTATTAAATATACAAAGAAAAACAAAGATTCCTTGTCCATTCTGGAACAAATAATTATACAAATCACATTAACTAAGTAACATGATATATTACTTCGTTCTTGAACTTCTTTGTCGTGCTCCTTCTGATGTCAAACCCGCTAATTGTTCCATACTATTTGTAAAATTTTATACCGGTTTCCAATGTAGCGAAATGCATGCCCACTCGTGGAATCTTTTCTTGTTCTACCTCTGGTATCCAATATTTAGTTGAGTCTGGTGAGATTTTGAGCCGTTGACGTCCATTGAAATTGTTGGTTGGTTCTGTGATGTTGTACATTAAACAAGACAGAGCATTATAAAAACAAAATGGATGTATTATTTATACAATATGCAACCATATACATACATATTATTATTATTATTATTAGTAACTACGTTCATATAAACCACCATACAATTTTTTTTTTTGAGAGGAATTTATATCCAATCCAACTAAATGGAATTAGGGAAACTAATATAACAATCATACAAGTTTATATTATAATTATACAACACTCATGACTATGTATACAAGTTAAATATGCTAAATATACACGTAAAACAATTAGCAACATATATGCAATCTCCAGACTAGTTGTAAATATTTAAGAAATAAATATTCAAATACAAGATTTATATACTAAATATACTAACATTGTTCACTACATATACAAACTAACAAGAAATATACAATGCACAGACAATTTCAAAATTTGAAAAAATGTAAAATATGTATACAATGTTTGTACACTAAATATACATCTGTTGTATACTAAACATACAAATTACGAACAAAAACATACAATTGGTTCGATTTTGCGTTCAGTGTTTTTTCAGTGATTCCTCCTAAATTTTTTTGCAAGTATATCGTAAGATATTACCTTAGAAACATTCACCAATCGCGTTGGAGGGAAGATCTTCGCCATTGTACAATCCCTTTTTGCTCTAATTGATGACAACCTTGTCAATTAACGAAATATATTGTATGTTTTTTCCGTCTACAAATGTATATTGTATAATTTTGAGGTCTAAGAGATTGATGTCAATCTTTGGTAGATAATGTCGTGGTGAGGAAGAAGGGTTGACGCGGGTGGATTTCCACTGATTATGGGACGTGATCAATTCAAGATCACGTCCCTAATTTTTAGCATTCGGTTACCATTTTTATTTCGACAGATTACTATTTTACCCCTTCCTATGTATAGTTTCTTATGTAAAGTTGTATAGATTCATTTAGATCCTGGCCGTTGATTTATGTTTTTAATGGTGTGGATTTGGTCTTATGGACTAACCTAGGGGGTGGTCTCACAGGATCCTCCCTATATATATATATATATATATATATATATATATTTGGGTCAACCGGTTTTTTTAAAACGGTTCAACCGATTGACCCAGTGACCCAATTATTTGTCCGGTTTGATATTCGGTCCGGTTTTAAAAATATTGATTATAGTGAGACAATGTGGACTCATCTCAACCCTCCCTCATCTATATCAATGGCTAAGATAAATAGGGGTTAAAATT
Organism: Rehmannia glutinosa; assembly: GCA_016081115.2. Taxonomy (NCBI): domain Eukaryota; kingdom Viridiplantae; phylum Streptophyta; class Magnoliopsida; order Lamiales; family Orobanchaceae; genus Rehmannia; species Rehmannia glutinosa. The sequence goes on along the minus strand of CM071933.1, from coordinate 3,736,024 downwards.
ATATTAAACATTTAATTAAGGCAAAATAAGGGTATAATTGTCAAAACAAACATGTGGGGGACCATCCAAATATGGAATCAGTTATTAGAGGAGAGAAAATCACGTGGGGAGAGAGAAAATCGCGAGAAAATTGCGCTGGAGAGAAAAAATCATGCATGTGCTCTGCCATGCAGTATGATGTACACTTATCAATGATTTGTTGTGTACTTAACAATATTTTGATGTATGTTTAACATAATTATAGTGTATATTAAAATGGTCGAAAAAAATATGTGGGAACTATTAATTAAGGAATCATTTATAGAGAGAGAGAGAGAGAGAGAATCACGCTCATTAACATGTGGGGACCGTGGATTAAATAAATCAATTAGAGAGAGAGAGAGAGAAAATCACGCTCATTATTGGGTTGTATATTTAGCATATATTTAATGTATATGTAACACTATTTTGCTGTATGTTTAACATAATTTTACTGCATATTACAATAGTCAAACAAAAATATAAGTATACAACAAAACACATATAAGTATACAACAAAAAAATAAGTATACAACTAGATAAATATATACATCAAAATTTAACTATTTATACAGCAAAACACACCTAAGTATACATCGAAAAACATCTAAGTGTACAGTAATCCATCCATATCAGCATCGTCTTCTTTACCAATCCTCCATCTACAACAACAAATGACTACACCACTCCATCAACCGTAAAACACAAGTCAATAACCTCTTTATTAACAAGACGACCATAGCCGCCTCCACCACCACCTTCACGGCGAGGTGCACGGAATCCACCACCGCCACCACCTCCGCCATTTCCACGGAGCAACAGGAAGGAATGTTCTCTTGGGCTACTGCAAATCAGAGAAAGTGTATGATTCACGAGAGTTTCCTCCGCATACAAGCACTTCGATCTCGACCAGGTTTTGATCCTCGATGTCGTGGTTGATCGGGAGAAGGGCTGACATACCGGAGGGGAGGAGGTTGACGAAGGGTAGAGATTGTCTCTCTGCCTCCGTCTATAGAAGAACTGATTGGGGGACCACATAATTGGGGGTGAAAACTCAACAGTGGGGCCTTGTACAATCCCTTCGACAGGCGCAACTGTCTTAGGGCCTTCTGTGGTGGCATCCACAGGAGTCTCAACTCCGTGGATTGCACTTTCATTGCCCAGAGTGTTAACTCCCGCGGCAGAACCATCCTATGCCTCGACTGCATAGCCCAGAGGTTTCAACTGCGCATACCCCAACAATCGTGCCACACTTTTTACATCGGTTTTCTTTAAGAAACTGATGTTAAAGGTGTGGCACGATCGTCCCCTATTTTAAATTGTGGCACGATCGTGCCACACTTTAACATCAATCGTTTTATATATGTAGGGATTGGATCAAATGAGACCACATAATTAGAGTGAGACAGTGTGGACTAATCCTGTCCACAAATCTGTAATTTTAGATGGTTGAGATTTAACCAATTTAATAAACATTTTTTATTTATTTTAAATCTGAAAAGGGCAGTTATGTAATTGTATAATTAACCACTTCCTTCTCTTCACAAGTGTATTTCTCAAAGAAATCCTTCTATCCACGGCTTTGATTATGCTGGATATGTCTCTAGATTCTACTCTCCTCTCTCTTAATTTATTTTTGAAATAAATCTAGAGAAATATGTTGAAAATGAGAGTGGCGGTGGTGGGTGGTGGCGTAAGTGGGCTGGTGGTGGCGTATATGGTGGCGGAAGCTGGGGCGGTGGTGGTGTTGTATGAAAAACAGGATTATTTAGGTGGGCATGCTAAGGGCATGTTTGTTTATGTTTCCATGGTCCATTTCCAGTTTCTGGAGTTAGAAATAGAATATTGAGAATTTATTGGTTTTCGTGTGGAAATTGGGATTGTGTTTGGATGAATGAATTGAAATGTGTTTTATGTAGGGTTGGAAATGAGATTGTGTTTTGGTTTGAGTAGTTTTGAAATATTATTTTATGTATATAATAATTGAAAAGTTGGTAGTGGTGGGGTCCACTTCAATATTTTAATTTGAATATATAATATTATATTTGTAAGATTATAGTTGGTGGGTCCCATTAGATAGTTATAATTTAAAAATAGTAATATTTTAAGTAGATAAAGTTGATAATGGTGGGTCCCACATATATAATTGGGTTAAAATATGAAAGTAGTGATTGATAAGTAATGATGAATGATGTAGGGTAGTGTATAGGTTTGAGAATATAAATTATAGGTTTGAGAATAGAAATTATAAGTTTGAGAATAGAAATTATAGGTTTGAGATGTTGTTTTATGTGAAAAATAGAAAATGAAATGATGATTTCCATTGGAAATTTTATAAACAAACATGATTCCACTTTTATGTATAGTTGGAAAGCGGAAAGAGGCCATTGGAAACATAAACAAACAAGGCCTAAGATGTCACCATTGATGACACTTCACTTGACCTTGGTTTCATGATTTTTAATCGAGTACATTATAATATTTTCTTCATTCCTTTTCCATTTTTTTACTCTCGTTGTTATTTTTTCTATGGTCCTTTGTCGAATAATTAATTAACCTTTTTAGATAAATTTAAAAAAAAAAAAGAAAAGAAAAAATTCCTTGATTGTTTTTGCGTATTTTATGTCTAACATACTTTGTAGTCCAAATAAATAACTGACATATTTGATTGGAGATTTCTTTTTCTTGATTTTTGGGGTGTTAATTTCCAATTGAGAGAGTAGTAAATCAAGAATCTGGCGACGAGCGGCAGAGGCAGCTGCGCCGCCACTGGGTGTGGCATGAGATGGGAAAGCTGAAGGACGGGAAATTTAGCCGTGACGTGATCGAGGTCGTCGTATGGAGGGGGTTTTAGAATAAAGGACAAGATTGGAGGATTGGTGAAGAAGACGATGTTGACGTGGAAAAAAACGAGGCGAGGCGGTGAGAATTGTTGTATACTTATATGTTTTTCGATGTACACTTAGATATGGTTTGATGTACATGTAGTTAATTTTTTATGTATTTATTTATGTTGATGGAGTGGTGTAACTGTTGTTATAGATGGAGGATTGGTGAAGAAGACGATGCTGATATGGATGGATTACTGTACACTTATATGTTTATCGATGTATACTTAGATGTATTTTCTTTGTATAAGTAGTTAATTTTTATGTATGAATTTATGTTGTAGTATACTTATGTTTTTTGTTGTATACATATATGTGGTTTGTTGTATACTTATATGTGTTTTGTTGTATACTTATATTTTTGTTTGATCATTTTAATATGCAGTAAAATTATGTTAAACATACAACAAAATAGTGTTAAGTGTACATCAAATATATGCTAAATATACAACACAATAATTAGCGTGATTTTCTCTCTCTCTATAATTGATTTGCTTAATCTACGGTCCCCACATGTTAATGAGCGTGATTTCTCTCTATATATATAAGCGATTCTTTGATTCACGGTCCCCACATATTTTTATTTGACCATTTTAATATGAAGTAAAATTATGATAAACATACAGTAAACTAGTGTTAGATATACAACAAATATATGATAAGTGTACAACATATTGCATGGCAGAAAGCACATGCATGATTTTCTCTCTCAGCGTGATTTTCTCGCGATTTTTCTCTCTCCCCACGTGATTTTCTCTCTCATAATAATCGATTCCATATTTAGATGGTCCCCCACTTTGGTAATTTGACTAATATACCCTTATTTTGATTTAATTAAATATTTAATGTAATTATAACCCCTATTTGTCTTAGCCATTGATATAACTAAAGGATGGTTGAGATGAGTCCACATTGTCTCACTATAATATGTGGTCTCATTTTAACCCCTACTATATATATATATATATATATATATATAGGAATAGGATCAAATGAGACCACATAATTAAAATGAGACAATGTGGACTAATCCGGCCACACATCTCAAATTTTAGGTGGTTGGGATCTTTCCAATTTTATATTTATTTTCGTTTTATTTTTAAGCTGAAAAGGGCAGATTGGTCATTTTAGTTTCCACCCCCAATTATTTGTTCCCCAAATCCCGTTCATCTCATTTCATCCCTTTCACAATTCTCAGAAGAAAGAAGAACACCACCAATCTGTTGGCTGCTCGTTAGTTCGGAACATGGCAACCACCACCACCGCCGCTTCAATCACCTAATCCCACTCTTCTCCATTTGTCTTGTTTGTTTACTCCTCCTTATTGCACTTTTTTATTTCTCTCCCCTCCCATCTCCGACCACCATAGCCTCCCATCGCGAATCGATTTTTCAAGACGAGTCCCCAAAGTTTAGGTCGGTGCGAAAAAAAATTAGGGACGAATTTAGATGTGGTGTAATTTGTTAATAAAGAGGCTATTGATTTACATTTGGTTGATGGAGTGGTGTAGTTTGTTGGTGTAGATGGAGGATTGGTGAAGAAGATGATGCTGACATGGATCGATTACTGTACACTTAGATATTTTTCGATGTATACTTAGATGTGTTTTGTTGTATAAATAGTTAATTTTTGATGTTATGTTGCTGTATACTTATGTTTTTTTGTTGTATATTTATATGTGGTTTGTTGTATACTTATATGTGTTTTGTTGTATACTTATATTTTTGTTTGACAATTGTAATATGCAGTTAAATTATGTTAAACATACAGCAAAATAGTGTTAAGTATACATCAAATATATGCTAAATATACATCATTAATGAGCGTGATTTTCTCTCTCTCTCTCTCTCTATACTTGATTTACTTAATGGTCCCACATATTTTTGTTTGACCATTTTAATATGTAGTAAAATTATGTTAAACATACATCAAAATAGTGTTAAGCGTACATCAAATATATGCTAAATATACAGCACAATAATGAGCGTGATTTTCTCTCTCTATATAATTGATTTACTTAATCTACGGTCCCCACATGTTAATGAGCGTGATTCTCTCTCTATATATATAACTGATTCCTTGATTCGCGGTCCCCACATATTTTTGTTTGACCATTTTAATATGCAGTAAAATTATGCTAAACATACAGTAAAATAGTGTTAAATATACATCAAATATATGATAAGTGTACAACATACTGCATGGCAGAGCACATGCGTGATTTTCTCTCTCCAGCGCGATTTTCTCGCGATTTTCTCTCTCCCCACGTGATTTTCTCTCTCCTAATAACTGATTCCATATTTAGATGGTCCCCCACTTGGGTAATTTGACTACTATACCCTTATTTTGATTTAATTAAATATTTAATGTAATTATAACCCCTATTTATCTTAGCCATTGATATAACTAAAGGAGGGTTGAGATGAGTCCACATTGTCTCACTATAATATGTGGTCTCATTTTAACCTATATATATATATATATATATATATATATATATATATAGGAATAGGATCAAATGAGACCGCATAATTAAAATGAGGACTAATTAATCGCCACGCATCTCAAATTTTAGATGGTTGTGATCTTTCCAATTTAATATTTATTTTCTTTTTTATTTTAAATCAGAAAGTGCATTATTGTAATTGTATAATTACATATAATTACATCAGTCCAAGATCAGGGGCCCACTGATTGTCGGGGTTCTGATGGAAATTGAGTGAAGGATTCGAGGGCTGAGGGTTTGGCCTATGGAAACCGTCGGCATGCTGGACGTTGAGAGGGTTCGATAGCGGGAAAGAGGGGTTTCGGTTAGGGTTTTGGGAACAGAAATGAAGGGGAGAGATGGGCGTACTTTGCCACGAGAAGAGGCAATGGTGAAGGAGAAACGAGCTCTGAGAATCGATGATAGGGGTGACGCCATTTTTATCTTGGTGTCGAAATGAATGGTTAAACCCTTCGAGAATGACGAAAACCAGTGTTAAATAGGTTGTGCTTCCTTTCTTTGAACAACTTTGCGTCTATATATATAAGCTACTGGTTTCATTTTTCCCTTTTTTTTTTGTTTACCTTTTTTTTGGTTTTGTACCAAAAAATAAAAGTCGTTTAATCGTTCTGATGTGCCGGGTAGATTTGTCAGTAGCTAATGTCTCTTTTGTCCTCTGTAAATAAACTATTACAAATTTGCTTAATTATAAACATGAGTCTAATATTTTTCCATGATGGTGGTTAAGCTTTTGTTAATGGAGGTTCTAGGTTTTCTCTAGTTAAAGAAGACGAAGTAATATTTTTGTAGGTTTGATTATACTTATATTTTTGTATAGACAAATGTACACTTATATGTTTTTCAATGTATACTTAGATGTATTTTACTGTGTAATTAGTTAATATTTGATGATGTATTTATATATGTTTCAATGCTTATTTAGGATATTTCGTTGTATACTTATATGTGTTTTAATGCTTATTTAGTTATTTTTTACCGTATGTTTTTTTTTATATATTATGCATCGACACTTTTTTTTGTTTTTGTGCTGGGACTGGTGTTTTGTTAATCATGGCTACGTGAACAGCACGTCGAGGGAGACTGTATACATAATCTGATATTATTGTATAGTTAGACTTAGTTTACTGTATAGGTAGTCTGATTTTATTGTATAGTTAGACATAGTTTTTTGTATAGGAAGTCGATTTTTTGTTGCAGCTGATTAGACATAGTTTAATGTATACATAGACTGATTGTATTGTATAGTTAGACATAGTTTACCGTATAATAATTTAGTTAATTGATTTGTATTTATTAGTTGTTGATCTTTTAATTATTGTTATTTGGTATACCGTAATTATTGGTGTGCCGAGAATAATCTTGTTAATTGATTCCTTAATTCACGGTCCCCACATGTTTTTGTTTGACAATTGTAATATGCAGTACAAATATTTAAATATACAGCATAATAGTGTTAAATATACAGTAAATATATGTTAAATATACAGTACAATAATGAGCGTGATTTTCTCTCTCTCTCTATAACTAATTTTACTTAATCCACGGTCCCCACATGTTAATGAGCGTGGTTTGTTGTATTTTTGTTTGACAATTGTAATATGCAGTAAAATTATGTTAAACATACAGCAAAATAGTGTTAAGTATATATCAAATATATGCTAAATATACAACACAATAATGAGCGTGATTTTCTCTCTCTCTATAATTGATTACTTAATCCACGGTCCCCACATGTTAATGAGTGTGATTCTCTCTCTATATATAACTGATTCCTTAATTCATGGTCCCCACATATTTTGGTTTGACCATTTTAATATGCAAAGATAAAATTATGCTAAACATACAGTAAAATAGTGTTAAGTATACAACAAATATATGATAAGTGTACATCATACTGCATGGCAGAGCACATGCGTGATTTTCTCTCTCCAGTGCGATTTTCTCTCTTCCCACGATTTTCAGCGCGATTTTCTCACGATTTTCTCTCTCCTAGTAATTGATTCCATATTTGGATGGTCCCCCACATGTTTGTTTTGACAATTATAGCCTTATTTTGCCTTAGTTAAATATTTAATGTAATTTTAACCCCTATTTATCTTAGCCATTGATATAGATAAGGGAGGGTTGAGATGAGTCCACACTGTCTTACTATAATATGTGGTCTCATTTTAACCTCCCCTATATATATATAGGGGGGATCGAGTGAGACCATTGTTATAGGTGAGACACAATGGACTCATCCCATCCATCCACCATTATTAAACAATGGCTGAGATTCAATAGATAAACATAGCATTAATAGTTTACTTTTATTAAGCTAGGGGTAATATAGTCAATAAACATCAATTATTTTGTTGTACATGGAAGACAAACTTCTCACGTTGATTCTCCAGTCTCTCACACCATAATTCACGGCAAATTGTGAAAATTACAGAAATCTCTCAAAAATCACGGCGATTTCCATAACCACATAAATCTATGTAAAATCACGTCGATCTCCATAACCAAAGCTTCAAAGAGACAAAAACACATAAAAATAGTGAAATAATATGGAATCGAATCCATTTGGAGAATCATCGCAAACTACAGGACATTCTGCAACAATGGAGGTTGAAGAACTCAGTTTCAATGAAGAAGCAGCTGAAGGTATGTAAAATTATTGAATAGGATGAAAATCAAATACTCATGAGTAACGTTTAAACAATATAAATACATTGCATATGTTGAAAAAATGAATTTCAAAGCATAACCAGTACAAGGTAATTAGATTCAAATCTTAAAAACTGTAAGAGCTTCAATGAAGAAGATGAAGTTCGAATACTGGTGAATACTGCTCTATACATAAATTATAATGCATAAATAGTATAATTACGATACATACATAGCAATGATTTATTGCATAGATACTCTCTACACACGTGGACAGCTGTAATATTATGGTTTTGCAGTATAGATATCAGTGTACCACTGCATATATATCATGTGTTTATTGATTATACGTGGGTGAGAGTAATTTAATCATAGTTAGGGGCGGGGAAAACAGGGGGGCTATATAGGATTGGGTTTTTGGTGCATATAAAGAGATGTAATATTGCATATATAGAACACGTTCATTGTATATTTGTGTTTGCCCAGGCAATGATGATATAAACCCCGCAGACAGAGAGGCTTGTCATATCTCCAGGATCTACCAAATACTGGATCCCTGAGATTGAGCAGGAGAAAATACCTCGAATTGGAATGTAGTTCAATACATTAGATGATGGTATTCAATTCTATAAGAATTATGCATCAACCAGTGGTTTTGATATATGTAGGAGTACATCTAGATGCTATAAAAATAAGGCAATACGTGTGCAGTACATTGTTTACAGCCGAGAAGGTTACAAAAATATTAGTAACTGCGTTCGAGATAATTTAAGTGCAGACGATGAGGGGGGTAAACTAAAGAAAGCCGGAAAAGAGCATCCGGTCGTGTCGGGTGCCATGCAAGATGTATATTTCAACACACAAATGCCAACACATACGTGATCAAACAATTCGAGGAGCGTCACACGCATTCTATGAGATCCGAACAATACAGACAATTTCTTCGAGTAAATGTAAACTGAGTTTTGGACACAAAAATTCATCATGGACTGTACTAAGGCAAACATTGGATCAACAAAAACTCATAGACTGTATAGCCAAATGGTTGGAGGAAACTCACAAGTTGGTGCATTGCAAATAGATTTCAAAAATTTCAAAAGGGACTTGAAGACTTACATATGCGGCGCTGATGCACAAATGATAATAAACAATTTCCTAAAGAAGAAAGAAGTATGCCCGGGTATGGCCTTAAATTATCTTTGTTGATGAAAACGCGGTGACAAGGTTATTCAGGGGCGGATCGAGATCGATTCAAAACTATACTGTCTTTGGTGATGTCATCTCGTTCGATGCTACATACAACACAAATAGGTGAGATGCATAACACTGTTTACTACATATATATGTTGCAACATACATATAGATATTATAAAAATGTTGCACAGCTATATTAAATGTGGTTCTTAAACATTCTTACAGCTAGACCTGCATATTTATATATTGAATACTGCATATATATAAATATACCTCTGCATATTTATATATTTAGTTCTGCATAAAACAAGACCAAATGCACTGAGCACTAATTTATTACTGTCTTCAGGTACAAAATGGTTTTCGCGCCATTCACTGGGATTGATAATCATCGACGCTATATAACATTCGCAGCAGGGTTAATATTGAAAGAGGACGAGGAATCATATATTTGGTTGTTCCAAAGTTTTTTGAATGCAATGGGTAGAGAGCCACACTACATTATAACCGGCCAAGATCCTGCAATGAAGAATGCATTCCATGCTGTTTTTAAGAAGGCAAGACACAGATTATGTATGTGGCATATAATGGAAAAGGTGAGCTCGAAAGTAGGTCATGTATTGTCCAGTAATGAAATATTCATGCGGAGGCTAAATTCTGTTGTTTGGGAGCAATATCATGGGCCGTTTGATTTTGAAAAGAAATGGCATGAAATCATGTGTGATTTTCAATTAACAGATCATCCATGGTTTAAAAAATGTATGATATTAGGCAAAGTTGGATCCCCGCGTATTTCAGAGACGTGCCAATGGGCGGGTTGCTACGAACTACTTCAAGGTCTGAGAGCACCAATAGTTGGTTCGGAGGGTTCACAAACCCTCAAGTCAATTTGGTTGAATTTTTTATGCACTTTGACAGCGCTATGGAGGCACAACGACATGCAATTGACAAATTGAACAATGAATGTGAGGCTTCTAGTCCAAAATGCGTGACACCATTGGACATTGAAAAACATGTGCCAACAGTGTACACGCACAGAGTTTTTTCTGACATAAGCAAAGAAATTGAAGAGGCTTGTTACAAATGTTCAGTTGTACAAGTCACCAGTGATATTGGATATACCACTTACTCGATCAAAGACGACAATGGTGGCATTTTTGAAGTCATGTACAGAGAAAATGAAACTGTGGCAGCATGTACATGCGAAAAATTTGAGCAAGATGGACTAATATGTCGTCATATGTTCGTTATTTTCAAGAATCTAAAGACGATACCGCAAAATACCTACCCACAAGGTGGATGAAAGCGACCTCTTTGATACAATGCACACAACGAGGACGTTTGCACCAGTTTGAAGGAAGAGGCAAACAGATCTTTGAACAGTCTATGGGCAGATTTTCATTGTTGCATTGCCCTTGCACATGGCAGAATAGACAAGATAGAAGAATTGTCGGGTATAATATCGACACACAAAAATAAGATGTTGTTCGAGCAAGCAATTGACGCCACCAAGACATGCAAAAAAGCAATTATGGAAACCTATTGTGGCTCCATGTCGAAATAGACATCACGGTATTGCCACCAAAACAAGCAAAAACAAAGGAAGTGGAAGCCGAATAAAAAGCCGTTTGCAAAGCCAAAAGGAAAAAAGGCGATCAAAGCAAGCACAAAGCTAAGGAGACGATGTGGGATATGTGGTGAGGTTACAACACATAATGATCGAACATGCCCCAAAAGAACTACAATGTTGCCGTAGTACTTATTTTGTTTGATACAATTTACAATTGTTGAATTTTTGACATTCAATCTGTTATGTCTATTTGGTTTTGCGAGTTTTCTAAGTGCACATTAGATTTACACCAAAACTGTTGATTACCGTAATATTTGCATTTAAATTATACTATTTATGGATGGATGTCCAATAAGTATGCATCCTCGTTTGTCCCAATATATTTGCATATGTGCTGAGCGTGTTCATTAAATATGCAACACATCATATCTAAATATGCAACACATCATAACTAAATATGCGACTTCAAAACATGCCAACTACGAAATCATATAGTACATAAACATGTATTTATGCAACACAATGATAATAACAATGCATAATATGTACAATAACTATGTACTAAAGTGATGCTCCGCAAAAGCAGGGAATAAAAAAGCTAACTATAGATTCATGAACACAAGAAGGTGATATATTTCTATTCATTTTTGCCAAAAAGGTAATTACACTGACCAAAAATCCACTGCTGCACAATTCTAATACCAAAACTACTACATTGCTACATATCTAAATACTAAAAACCACCAAGTACCAGTAAGATGAAACAATTCAATACAAAGTTGCACCCTTAAAGGGACACCAAAACAGTAAAATTATCCGAGAAAAACCCCGAAGTACTGATTTTCTAATACATCTTTTCATTAGACGGGTAATAAAACTAAGTGTCTTTCTTTCCAAAGAAAGAATTTCTTTGCCTCTAACATGATCAAATCCCTTTGCTCGCTCGATTCTTCTTGAAGAATAGCACAACAATACAATGTCCTTAGTTTTGTCATCGAGAGATATGTTCCCCTTCTCCAGCCATTCCAATTCCTCATGCCTCCCCCCATATATGTCTCCATATGTCGCATTGCGAATTGCCACAATCAGTCTTGTTCTCCGAGTCCCTCCATGGCATCACAAGCCTATCAGGTTTGGCTTTTTCCACTGTATAAGATGATTGATAGCATGAACGGGCTAGAAGGTATCGGGAAAATAGTCGGATTTGCATATAAACAAAAATTAAATATCCATGCATCATAATAAAAGTAAATATGCATCATAGTAAAAGTAAATATGCAACAAAATAAATATAAATATAAATATTCATTAAATATGCACAGAGACAACAAACTCACCAACAAATCAGGAATATGGTCGTATTTATCACGTTCGACCCCTCCAACCGACGAGTTATCCAGAATGTGACATGCCCTTTTCTTCAAATCGAAACAAATCACATAAATGTGCTCACTCTTGCAGATGGGAAAGAAGGACTAGGAAAAAAAAGAAATTAATCTATATTTAAAAAAAGAACAAATAATAACAAACAAGCATTAAAACGCGCTTAAACAACAATACCATTTCAATCGCCTGCAATCTGTTTGCGCTAAAATCCCCAAATTCAGCGTCCAAATTTTGTGAAAACAGTGAAAGAAGACCTTCTTCATCCAAATCCTCGGGAGGTGATGCAACCGTTTTCAACTACAAAACAGAAAAAAATTAGTTCAACTGGAAACAATGACTAAAAAACACAAAAACATAACAAAAAAAAAAACAATGCAATAAAATCATACCGTACAATATATCGTCGCAAAGAACCTCAATGGAGATCCTGCAGCCCTCAGTTGTTCCTTTGCATTCAAAAGGATGGACCATATGTCAATAACTGAAATGCTAATATAAGATCCCGGCCTCATAGACTCAAAGTCTTCCCTCATCAGAATCCGATCACCAAACTTGAAAAGGACATCACACCTACTTATATAAAAAAAATGTTACAAAATAAATAGAACAAATGATCAACTAAAAATATAATAGATGACAGGAAACTCAAATAAAATATTACATACTTATCTCCACATGGATTCTCAAAAATCCATTTCGAAATCATACTGTGGTTCTTGTTGAGCTTCTCAGCCACGTCAACTTGTCTTGCACGAAACGGCGACGACAGAACCTCTGTTTTCCGTGGATTCCTAAACAACATAAATTATGAAAAACTTACAACTGGAACATTGTCTCCATCCGCATTCCGTTCTTCTTCCACATCTGAATTTCCTTGATCATAGTGTCGTGACGTCTCCAACACAGCGTCCCAAACAGGATTATTGAAATCCTGCGTCACACCAAGACTAAAACTTGGAGCATCATCATACCACTTCTTAAACTCCTCCTCTCGCAACAATGCATCGTCCACCTTCTCCAAAAGAAATATTTTCAGCGTTGTTCCAAAACGCCTCATTCTCGCGTGTTTCGCTTACTCCACCTTGATCTTCACTTGTTTTTCCACTATTAAAACAAATAAACTTCCTAGCAACATCCTCAATTTTACCAAAATCGGGATTATCGAAAAGCCCTTCGGAGCATTCTTGACCAATGAAATGATGTCAACAACATCGGTCGCTATACGAGCCAACTTGGCCAACACCTTCCCAAAGATACCCCTATACAAAATGGTAAATCATAATTTATATGTTATACCATCTTCAATTCTTAAAATAAAATACTAAATATGCAAGTGTCTTTGTGCTAATTATGCATCAAACATACTCTAAATATGCAAACATCTCGAAACAAAAGTGTACAATCCAATTATTACAAAGAAACAATATTATCTAAGCAATGATCGTAAAGTAAATATGCATTATAGTCATACTAAACATGCGGAGACATGATTGAGCCAACATATGCAGGGTGAATATTATTGCTTATATATAATATATGCAATAACTGTTCTCTAAATATGCATAATATCCATAATAAATATGCAGTAAAAAATAAGCATGCAAAAAACATTGGATTCAAAATTATAAAACTTCAAAGTGGATGTAAATGTACCTGAACATCATCAGCCTCAGAAGATAATCCAGGCACATCCTTTTCCTTGTCAACACCACCCGCCACACATTCAGGAACAACTTCAGACGGGCCTTCACCATCAAACAACCCGTCAAGATATCCCAATCCAAAGCCACCATGATCAATCTCACTTTTGCACCTCTCCTTTAATAGCTCGACGTCAAAGCCAACATGCTTCGGACTGTTGTTCTAGGAACGCCCCTTGTCAACATAACCACTCTATCAATGTACAAACCCTATTATCAGTAAAGACATGTCACACACATAAGATAATTAAACAACCAAAAAAAAATATATAGAAAAATATAAAACTCACAATCAAAAAAAAGCGGAGGGCCGTTGAAATAAGTCTTTTTTTCGAACACCATCTATCATTTGTTTGTAATCAATGTTTTCAAGGTGTACTCACACCAATTCAGCCTTCCTAATATTTGTAACATCACCCAAACTCTTCATAATCACGGGATTAATATAACCACATTGTTGTACCGCATCGACTATATAATACCATCTACCAAAGCAACAAAGTGCCTCCTAAACCACACACCACCATCCTTATCCGCCATCATTCTCTAACAAAACGGTCTGGAGTAATTTTATAACCACCATTAGGGGCCATTTCAAAAAAACTATGCCACTCATCAAATACAAAGACAAGTCTCGATTTCGTCTTCTTCTCAATAGGGATAGGTCCATTTGGAAATCCCAAAGACCCTTTCAACATCTTTCACATCAACATGTATAGACCTCCCTTTGGGCAATTCAAGTTCACAACCGACAGTGGTTAAAGTTGTCCACGACCAATACACAAGCCGCGATGGAAATTCATCAACCTTTAATTCCAGACCTAACAAACCCATCTCAACCACAAAGATTCTTCTCAGGTGGTGGCTCTAATTCCTTCATCGCCCAAACTAGAGCCCCTGGCGTCGACCTTGTGCTTATTGTAGGGAATTCATCCTTCGCAGGATTTGGTTTTTTTTTTGTTTCTTATTTAGGAGGCTCACTTCCTCGCCAACCTCCAACCGTGCAAGCTCCTGTCTTTTTTTATTGTTCCTAGCCATTTGCCAACAATAACCTACAAACACAAAAACAATGAAAAAATATATCAGGACAAAACCCTAACTATGTATCAGAAACATTCTATTATAGCAACAAACCCATACTAAATATGTATCAGAAACATTATAACATAGCAACACAACTAACCTACGTATATATACATACAGTTACACCTACTACAAAAAATTGAATACCACTAAAACACAAACTCACAAGTCACAAGGAAAAACACAACCACAGAATGCAACAAAAATCGCAAGAAAACTCATCATTAAATCACAACCTCACCATGAAAAACACAAACAAAGAATGAAAACACAAAATACTAAACCCTAGTTGAAACAAAGCACTGTATAACAACAAATCGAACACAATACTTTCGTTTAACACATAAAACATAAAAACAATTGAAATATAAAATCGAAAAATTCCTAAACAATCGAACAGTTCTACAAAAATTGAACTCCAAATACCTTGTTCTTCCCCACCGATAGTTGAAAAAGAACGGACACTCTGAACTTGCTAAACGAAATACCGTCTCAGACTTGGGCGTCAATGATGGAGAGATTGAGATGAAAACCGAAAGTGAATCAGTGAAAAGATTAAGAAATTCGAAAATTAACCGTGCCTTGAAAAGCGGGATAAGCAAGAGTGAAGGAAAAGAGATGAACAGACGTGTCTTTTGGGGAGTATGTGGATATTACCAAATTACCCTTAAGTTGGCGGAAATAAGTGTTGGTGGGGAAGGAAACGAATTAAATCACAACCTTATATTTGTAAAAATCGGTGGGTAGGATGAGTCCACTTGGTCTCACCTAAGGAGGGATGTCACACTTGAACAAATCATATATATATATATATATATATATATAAGAAGACAAACTTAATAAAAACAATCCATATATATGTATTAAATTGACATTTATGATTTAACTTGAATGTTGTTTTGAGAATTATACCCTTAAAAAGTTATAAGTTTAAAATATCACCGTGATATATATAATAAAAATATATTTCAAAATAATTAAATTTTAATAAAATGATGTGAAATAGTGAAATATGAGTAAAAATTGGATTAAGTCTAAATGATCATATATGCTAGGCAAAAGAAAAAGTAAATAAACTCATTTGATATGTAAAAATTTGACATTTGTTGAGAAAGTGATAAGTTTCTTAAATTATATATTAATTCAAATACTAACGTAACATTCATAAAAAGCTAAGTAAATTAAATAATTACACCAAATTAAAGTGAAAATTAAGAATAAAAAATATTAAAAAATAAATAGTTATACTTGACATTAATAAATTTAGACTGGCCAAAATAATTTTAGTCGTTAACCTCATATATCTAGATAGTTTAGGATTAAGCCAAATGAAACATATTATAAACATTGAAAGAATAAAGGTAAATAGTTACAAATATATGTGTCCCCTAGCGGAAAATTCTAAAGAAAATTGAATAACTTTCATATAATTGAAAGAATAAAGGTAAATAGCCATCTTTTTCAAACACATCTTTAGCCATTTTGGGGTGTGAAAAACCCAATTTGCCCTTAAGTCAATTTGACTGTACAAACCACACACATCCATGTGATTCGACATCGAGTTACTGTGACTCGACATCGAGTTACTGTTTACTGTAAGCAGTGACTCGATGTTGAGTCACAACACTTATTATAATCCAGTTATTTTTTTTTCTCCAAAAAACTTTGAATTCACATATTTTTTTGTTTTAAATCGGTTTTGCATGTATAATATATCAAATTAATCCTCTTTTCAATATCTATAATTCAACACTCATATTGCATATTTAAAAACGAAAAATACAGGTTCGATTTTTGAAAAAATTTGAAAGAAAGTTGTCAAGATGGGTATGGTTGATCTCCACCACACTCCATCTTGAGGGGATGTTGAGAATGGGCATATTTGTCATTTCAGTTTTTAGTTACAGCTGGATTGTTTTAGTTGTGAAGTTGCTATTTTACCTTTCACGTTTTTCCTTCAGCTTTTTTTCCTTTCCTATAAATATTGTATGCGGGCACTGTAGATGGATGATTTTTGCGTGAATAATAAAATAGAAAAGTTTCCCTCCTTTTTTTGTTCTTAGCTTGATTTTCTTAGTTTGATCAACAATGGCAGTTGTAGAATCGACTACACTGACTACAGGTTTTGGGGGACCCACACCCAAGAAAACCCTACAGGTTTTGGGGGACCCACACCCAAGAAATGGGGGTGACGACTACACAGACTCTTACTACTCCACTGGAACCCGCACCCAAGAAATGGGGGGTGACGACTATACGGACTGTGACATGCCGCCACCGGAATGACGACAAAGAAGATGTGGTGGTGGAAGAAAAATCTGGTTTGGAAGAAAACGGTTTGAACAAATATGTCAAGAAACTCAAAAGCCCACGCAAGATTCTGGTTTTGGAGACGACCACCGAGTTGTACAATACACATCGATCCCAACCCAAGATTTTCCGTTCGTTAAACACAGAACACGAGTTGGCCAGCAGGCAACAGCAATCTTACTTTCCATTACTTTCATCGCACATGCTCTGTTAGCCTCTTTCAAGCGGTAAAAATGAAAAGAATTGAGCAATCTTACTTTCCATTACTTTCATCGCACATGCTATGTTAGCCTCTTTCAAGCATTTGGGTAAAAATGAAAAGAATTGAACAAACAGAGCTTGTTTTTGATGAGTGAAAATCTGTATGCCCTCTATTATTATGAAAAAATAAATGTTTATAGTTGCTGAAAAATTGAAAATTATGTGCATCATCTCTATCATTACGAGAGACAAACGGTGAGCGTTCAGGACCTAGTTGAGAAAGCTAAGAAGCGAATTGTTTTTCTGGTCTATGCGTTGTTGGATTGTCCTATCTCATGTCATGTAAGTGATTGTTTGTTCATCCCTTTCTTATTGAATGCATGGAGTTTTTATGCGGAGAAATGTAAAAGAGTTTTTGGTGCGTAAATATTTGTTTGTATTGATTCTTCTCAAATTTGGCTTATACAAAATGATCAAGACACCCCTATTTATACTAAGACAACTTCCTAACCAATGGCTAGAATTTATTTAATCTAATGGCTATAGTTAATCCACTAGAATAATCTTCCAAAATATCTACCTCACTAGAACATTCTACAAGCATTCTTACAAATGATATCTAAGATATTTTCACAAGATTTTTCTAAATAAATTCTAGAATTTGGGCCTTTTGGGTTTGGGCTCTTATTTTATCTTTTAACTGAAAACATATTTTCAAGCCTAATAATAATTGAACCCAAATCAAATTTATAATCCAACATTTTGTTTGCCAAAAAGATAGGTTTTCTTTTTCTTTTTTTCTTTTTGCACATGAACAGCTATGGTCATGGCCCTTCAGAGTCAACAAGTATAATTGCCCTTTTCTTGTTTTCAAGCGGGATAATTTCACTTTTGGTACCTAAAGTATATACCCGCTTTTTGAGCGTTATCAATATTAGTACCCAAACTTTTAAGAATTAATCAGTCCTGGTACCTGCTATTATTTAGACATCTAAAATTAACGGGTCACCTACTGTAGCGGGTCAACAGTGCTTGAAAAAGAGGAAGTGGCGTTTTTCATCAGTTTTTTTCATTATTGTTCATTCCAAACACTCTTTTGAAGATGAAAAACCAAAGTCCAAGTAATTCCAACTCAAGCTCAAGCTCATTCAACCAAAATGCTTCTTTGGAAGAGGTGTATTGCAGCTGTGGAATAAAGTTGCAATTGAAGACCTCATGGACCAAGTATAATCCTGGAAGAAGATTTTGGGCATGTCCTTATTAATTGAAGACCTCATTAATTAATTAGGTTTTTTTAATAGAAGACAACTTATTGTGGATTTTTCCGATGGTTGTACTCTGAAGCTAAAATGTCCACTCGGTCACAATACATTATACCTGGATTGTTGAAGAAGTTGGATAAATTGAAAGATAAACTCAATGGAAGTGTTATCAAAGAGAAAAAAAATGGAGGCTGAGTTAAGTGTTGTGAAGAGTAGGGAAAAAAGCTGGAAAAAAGAGACTCAGGACAATGAAATTAGTCTTGTTAGTTAGTGTCGTTAGTTTCATGTTAGCCCTTGCAATTGTAATGCAAGTCACTTTGTAATTGTACAAGTTGTTCAATTATTAATAAAATTCATCATTTGCCTACAAGTGAATTTGTTTCAAACACAATGAAACAATGAAACAAACACAACATATTTTTTTGGCTCAAACACAAGACTTCAATACATAATATGTCACAATGTATCAAACACATAATATGTCTCAAATACAATTTCTCAAACACAATAAAAAATAAATACTTGAGCACAAGACTGAAATTGTATCTCGAACACAACTGCTGGAAATATCTCAAACATAATTAAGTGGCATAATACACTCTCAAACATAATACATGAACACAAGACTTAAATTGTCCAAGCACACAGTTACATAAGTCAAGTGGTTTTTCTTGGCTTTTCCCATTTGCTGCAGATCCACTCCCAATTGTTGACCTCAACATTGTCATTGTTATGTAATTCACTCCTTATCTAACAGTGAAAGGTGTATTGATATTTGATGTTTGACCAACCTGTAAAAGAAACAAAAACATTAAGATTTCATTATGCTTACTATTAAAAGAAAACAAAAAGTAAGATGTTAAGTATGCTATCGTTATTATTGATGACACCCTGTTAGTGTGCCCTGAAACATTAACCCCCACCCCCCACTCGCTAGATCCTCTCTTTCTCTTCACCTGAAATAATTATACAAAAATTAGCAATGAAACATCACTTACATGTAACTTAGCAATGAAAATTGTAGCAATGAAACATCATTCACATGTAATTTTGAAGTCTTGGTTGAAGATTGGCTAGGCAAATTACAAGGTTGTGAATCATCAAGTGGCATTTCATCAGGTACTTGTAAATTGACTGGAGCATTTGATGTTGTTGACTCGGTCTATTTAGGGATTTGCAAGTTCTAGAATTGTGTCCAATTGCTCCACATTTCCTGCACTTCACAGACTTTTGATGCTTTTGATTCTAGGACATATATCACCATCCCATTTCCGAGCCTTGTCCCTATTTACTTGCATTCTTAACATCATTAAATTTCTAACTGTATCAAGCATATAAATGATTGATTTGTCCCTTGCTGCAAGTATAAAAGCATTGTAACATTCACACATGTTATTCAGTAAAATGTCACATTTTGAGACAGTGCTAAAATGGACCTAGAGCACTGATTAGCAAGCTTTTTGATTAGCCATTGATATGCATTTTCATCCAAATCTTTGATTTTTCCATCTTAGCATTAAACTCCTCGACTCTGATTGCTTTAGCTGCAGCCCAAAGTGCATTTTTAATTGCAATCTCTGTGAACCCATCCCTCTTCATATTGATGTGTAAATGCCGTACACAAAATCTATTCTCAACTTCGGGAAATAACCTATCAAAAGCATCAATGAGCGCCTTATGTTATCACTCATGAAGGTCCATTGATCATGATTGTCTATCCTTAAGTCATTCTCTAACAGAGACAAAAACCAAATCCAAGAGTCCATATTTTCATTCTCAACTACAGCATATGTAATTGGAAACATTTGGTTATTAGGATCAATGCCAATTGCGATTAACAATTGCCCTGCGGACCCCCTTCAAGAAGCAACCATCAACCCCACAACCTTTATACAAAATTGGAATCCTTTCTTTGCAAGCATCAAAACATATATACAACCTCATGAATATAGGTTGCCCACTCTCACTATCACACACAGTCAGTTTTAACACAACAGTGGATCATGGGTTGGTTCTGAACAACTCCTTACAATAATCCCTAATTCTACTAAATTGTTCCTTAATATTGTCTTGTAGCAACTTCGGGCTTTTGTCTAACTCTATAAACTGTTGTTTTGACACATTAGCATTGAGTGTTGTGCACAATTCATTCATGCCTAACCCGAGATTTTCTTTGAATTTCTCCATGAATGTTCTCCCAACCAACCCGACTAATACCAGGGTTATTATAATTCTATGAACAATTTTTATGAACTGGATTATACACTTTCATGCCAATTTTACATTCACCTTAAGTTTCTCTTGTCATTCCACACAAATCCCATCATACCCCTTCTAAGACAATGTGACTCAATTCGAGACTTTGCTTCTTGTTTTGAATCGAAAATAAGTCCTAATTTCAAATCAGGGACTTTTAGCCCGGTTTGGGGTTGAACTTAGGAATTTTTTCAAATTATCCTCATCAGGACCATCACTACTCAGAAATTCATCACTATATTCTTCAGGTCTTCACCTCCCTCCTCCATCCAACATGACATCTCCTCTGCCATCCCTTTCCCTAAGCCTAAAAAACCATCAAGCTCTACATTTGGATCTACCGACATGTCAAATTCCCTATCATCCTCATCCAAATCATAAAATACATCGTGAGCTGTAATCGTAGTCACGAGGAGTTATTATTAGGCCCGAGATGGTTCAGTGACATTGTCTTCATCCAAATCATATTGAGTTCGGGGGACTGATGGCTCAAAAGTTACTCTAGAAAACCATAGTGCAAGTGCACCTATCGTTTTGTAGTATAGATTATCGAAAGATCGAGTGTCATTCCCACGAGGATTGTAAGTACTAATAATTACCATCTTTTGTTATTTAATCTAGCAATTTTTCAGAGTTTTGTTTGTTAAAATGGAAAATGAAAAATAGAGAATTTAAGATAATTGCAACTTACAAAAAGAAATCAAATAAAAATAGATTGTAGAATGAGAAATCAAGAGATAGAAATGTGTTGAATGTAAATCCCTCTAGAATGCTTTTTGTGATTCAATCAAGATAAAAATACAACCATGTAAGCCCTACAAAAAATCAACCCCTTTTAATAAAATCTCATGTTATGTGGACGAGAAATTCGATTTAAGTTAAACCCTTTCAAGGCGAAAAACTCCTAATCTCAAGTTGATTAACTGAAATCTCTTTTCAGTTAAAACCCCCAAAATTGTGATTATAACGATTTATGAATTCCATATTAGGTTTGACCACTAATCTTAAGATTTATGTCGCCCCATATCTAGGATTGCATGCAACCTCTTTTCACTTATAGTTCTTTTCCCACCATAAATCTCGATTATCCGATGAGAATAAATATCAAAT